>JARYZH020000012.1:5700564-6373064 GCA_030021035.2 Notholithocarpus densiflorus | reverse complement strand
CCCAATGCTCCATGGGGAACCCCTGATGGAAAACGCCTCGCTCAGGGACTTCCGAGGGGGCGAGGGCGCCTACGTGGCTGATGCACTGGAGAGGTGCCTGCTGCTTCCCAACGACATGGCCGAGCTGGGGAATATGAAGAGGCAGAAGGTCTTCCTCAGCATGAAGAGGTACATGGGCATGGTAAGGCTTTTACCGTTTACGACTCTATTGATCCTTGTCCCTTAGTTTCCATCTTATCGTGAACTTGTCTCAATTTGGCAAGCTGTCCAGGCCACCTACAGGTTGGAAGAGTTGGCCAATGATCAGGGTAGGGCCCTGGAATCCGAGCGTGACAAGCTCTTGGACGCCACGCGGACCCTTAAGAACTCTAAGGCTGATCTTGCGAAGGCAAGGGAGGACCTCAAGGAGATGACAAGGGCCAGAGACAGTGCTGAATCAGGTCTGGCCAGCACTCAAAAATAGGCTAAAGACTAGACAAGGCGCCTACTCGAGGCTGAGGATCAGCTTAAAATCGCCAAGGAGTAGATTGCCGATCTGAAGAAAAAGCTGGCCGAGGCCGAGGGGGCTAGGAACGCCACAGAGTGGGCTAGGGATGAAGCCTTGAGGGCTAAGGTGGAGGCCGAGTTTGTCAGGACTGAGGCCGAGAGCTCTATGGAGAAGGCCCAGGAAGATGCTTACGCCTTGGGGATGGATGAGACACAGGCCATTCTCAAGGCGCAAGTACCTGGGGTGTGCAGGCTCTACTGTTCTCAGGTTTGGAATGAAGCCCTCAAACAAGCTGGAGTTGAGGCTTCATCTGACCTTTGGCAGGCACAGAACGTGTACTACCCTCCTACCATCCGAGAGCCCGTCCTTCCCAGCTCTGAGGCTGGCACTTCTCCTGAGGTGGCTGGGACAGGCCATCCTGATACTGCCCTTACTTCAACTTCTTCTGATGAGCCTGCCAAGGAGGCCGAGCCACCAAGGGTAACCGAGGCAGATAAGGGGCCTAGCTAGGGAGTACCCCAGGATGTTGCAGAGCCTCCAGCTGATGACCAGGCCGCTCATGCTAAAGAGACAGCTCTCATTGTAATGCCTCTGCAAGCCATTCCTCTAGGTGAAAGCCTCGAAGACCTTGAGGCTACTTCAGACCAGCCTTCCGAGGGTGCAACGAAGACCAAGTTCAAGGAATAGGTCACCCCATCATCTTTTCTTATTTCTCTTCTTTTTTTTTGGACTGTTGTAATGGAACGTTTGGATTGAATATATGTACTTCGCTCTTTGTGTGTCAATTGTCGCTATGATGGGTTTTGTTTATTCGCATAACTTGTGTTTTAATTATTTGTTATTTATATAACTTGTGCTTCGACTATTAGCTAAACAGTCTCATCAGTGTGACTTGTTTTCCATTTTTGAAACAGCGACCTAAAAATGCAAAGTCTATAATGATAATTTCCTCTTAGAATGTGATTAGCAATTGGGCCACTCTATTTATTACGAACTGCTTTTGCTAAATGAGCTATAAAACGCAACGACCTTATAACGTGAGTTATGTGCCTCATGGGTTGGTTATCATATCGGGTTTAAAAATGCTAAGCGCGTATTACTTAAAAAGACAAACTTTTAAATCCCATACTTTTAAAATGCAAGTGTGTTTAGAAGTATGTTCCAAAGTTTTATTGACCTCAAGGAAACAATTAGCTATCGACTAGGTTCCCCATAGGTTTGAACCCGAGGACCATGCATGACCTTGGTTCTGTCTAACACTTAGATTGTCTTGAAGTAGTTAGTTTCTCTATAGGTTTGAGTCCGAGGACCATGTAAGACCTTGGTTCTGTCTAGCACTTAGATTCTCTTGAAGTAGTTAGTTTCCCAATAGGTTTGAGTCCGAGGACCATGCAAGACCTTGGTTCTGTCTAATCGCTTAGCTTTTCCCTGAAGTAGTTAGTTTCCCTATAGGTTTGAGTCCGAGGACCATGCAAGACCTTGGTTCTGTCTAACACTTAGATGGTTGCCAAAACATAAGACGTGCAATCGAAATGGATCTTAGAAATATGAATTAGAGAAATGCATTTGTTAATAATAATACATTTTCAGGTTATTTACATTCTATGGACGAGGTACAGCTCTTTCATCTAAGTCTTCTAAGTAGTATGCACCTATTCCTGCTATTGCGGTAATTCAATATGGTCCTTCCCAATTGGGACCCAGCTTTCCCCAGGATGGGTTCTTGGCAGCCCCTACGACTTTCCTCAATACTAAGTCTCCTGGTGCCAATGGTCTCAGCTTCACATTGGCATCATGTCCCTGCTTAAGCTTCTGGTGGTAGTAGGTCAACTGGATCGCTGCCTTCTCTCTTCGTTCATCAATCAGGTCTAGGCTCTTCCCCAACAGTTCATTGTTATTGCTTGGAGTGAAGGAGCTAGTCCTCAGTGTTGGGAAGTTTGTCTCCAGAGGGATAACAGCCTCGGCTCCATAAGTTATGGCAAAGGGCCGGTAAGTCCATAAGACATGTGACAGCTCCTCTACCCATCTTCCTTTGGCTTCATCTAGTCTTTTCTTGAGCCCATTGACTATGACATTGTTGACAGCCTCGGCCTGCCCATTTCCCTAGGGATAAGCTGGAGTTGAGTACCTATTTGTGATCCCAAATTCGCAACAATATCTTCTGAAGGCTTTGCTGTCAAATTGGAGGCCATTATCTAAAATGAAGGTTCGAGGGACCCCGAATCGTGTAACGATGTTTCTCCAGATGAACCTCTTGGCATCCGCGTCTCTGATGTTGGCCAGTGGCTCAGCTTCAACCCATTTGGTGAAGTAATCTGTGCCGACCAACAGATATCTCTTGTTCTCGGCTGCCTTGGGAAAAGGGCCTACAATATCCAAACCCCACTGGGCGAATGGCCATGGACTGGACAAAGGGTTAAGGACTCCTCCAGGCTGATGAATGTTTGGGGCAAATATTTGGCACTTGTCACATTTCTTAACATACTCCAGGGCCTCCTTCTGCATCCCCGGCCACCAATATCCTTGGGTGAGGGCTCAGTGCGATAGAGATCTTCCTCCTGTGTGACTCTCGCGGATCCCCTCGTGCAATTCCTCAAGCAGTAATTCTGCCGCTTCTGGGTGAATACACAGTAAATATGGCCCAGAATAGGAGCGCTTGTACAATTTGTGGTCCTTGGACAACCAGAACCGAGAAGCGCTTCTTTGTATTCTTTCGGCCTCTGGCTTTTCTTCAGGCAGGGTATCTTTAAGGAACCTCACTATGGGGTCCATCCATCTGGGACCCACCTTGACTTCATGGATAAGGACCATGCCAACTGCCACCTCTCTTACTCTATCCAGATGCTCGACAATGATGGTTCGAGGCAAATCCTTTGCCGAGGAGGTAGCGAGCGAGGCCAATGAATCTGCATGGGTGTTGCCACTTCTGGGGACATGTGACAAGCTGAACAGGTCGAAATTTGACTGCAAGCGTTTGGCCCGGCTCAAGTATGCTTGCATCCACGTTTCTCTGGCTTCCAATTCTCCCCATACCTGGCACACTACCAGTCTTGAGTCCGAGAACACCTCTACTGCTTTTCCTCCCATTTTCTGCACCATGGCCATCCCTTGTAGCAAGGCCTCGTACTCGGCTTCGTTATTCGAGGTCGAGAATCCCAGTCTCAATGATTTCTCAATAATTGCCTTCTCAGGAGATATTAGGACCAGCCCTACTTCGGATCCTCTTTGGTTAGCTGCGCCATCAACGTACACCTTCCAACATGGGGGTCTTGGCATGGAGACTATCCCAACCAATTTTCCATCCATGTTTCGATCCTCGGCTACAATTTCTACTGGTGGTTCGGCGAATTCGGCCACCAGGTCAGCTAGGACTTGGCTCTTTATGGAGGTCCGAGGCATGTACTTGATGTCAAAAGCTCCCAGGATTGTGTTCTATAAGGCGATCCTCCCAGTATAATTAGCAGTCCGAAGTACGGACCTCAAGGGTAGTTGAGTTAAGACAACCACTGTGTGGGCTTGGAAGTAATGGGGAAGCTTTCGTGTAGCATGGACCACAGCTAGTATGGCCTTCTCCAAGGGTAAGTACCTGACCTCAGCTTCTTGCAGCGACTTGCTCACGTAATAGACTGGCTTTTGGATGCCGTTGTCATCTCGCATTAACACCAAGCTCACCGCATGAGGGGCCACGGCAATATATGCGTATAGGACTTCATCGGCCTCAGGACTGGACATGATAGAAGGTCAAGATAGGTATTCCTTGAGTTGCTGGAAGGCCGTAATACAGTCCTCGGACCATTCGAACCCTTTCCACTTGTTGATTAAGAGATAGAACGGTTTGCATCTATCCGCCGACCTGGAAATGAATCGATTCAGGGCTGTAACCATTCCGGTTAGCTTTTGAACCTCCTTGGCGTTTCGCAGTGGTTTTAGATCGTTAATAGCCTTGATCTGGTCAGGATTAACCTCAATTCCCCTATGGGTAATCATGTAGCCTAGGAATTTGCCCGATCCCACGCCAAATGAGCATTTAGAGGCATTTAGGCGCAGCTTGTGCTTCCTCAAGACACTAAAGGCATTGCCGAGGTCTCCTAAATGCTCAAACACTACCTTACTTTTCACCACCATATCATTGACGTAGATTTCGATGCTCTTGCCCAGCTGCGGCTTGAACATTCTCGTCATCATCCTTTGGTAAGTGGACCCTGTGTTCTTCAAGCCGAACGGCATTACTTTGTAGTGATAGTTCCTAGTAGGCGTTACAAAGGCTGTCTTTTCCTGGTCGTCCAGAGCGAGTGGTATTTGATGATAGCCTTGAAAAGCGTCCAAGAAGCTCATCCGAGGATGGCCCGCCATGGCATCCACCAGCTGGTCTATCCGAGGCATGGGGAATGGGTCTTTTGGGCACGCCCTATTTAGGTCAGTGAAGTCTACACAAACCCGCCATTTCCCGCTTTTCTTCTTGACTACCACGGTGTTAGCCAACCATTCGGGGTAAAAAACTTCTTTAATAGCCCCGGCACGCTTAAGTTTCTCCACCTCGCCCCTAATCGCATCGGCATGCTCTCTTGAGAGGCGCCGAGGTGGCTGCTTCTTGGGTGTGATGGATGGATTGACGTTGAGATGGTGACAAATGAAGGCTGGATCGATCCCCGGAGCGTCGCAGGCATCCCATGCGAACACGTCAATATTGCTTTTGAGAAGCTCAATCAACTCCCCCTTTTCCTGGGGAGGCAGTCGAGCCCCTACTTGAAAGAACCTCTCCGGGTCACCACCGATGACCATTCTCTCTAGGTCTTTGCATTTTGCCTCTTCGGCGGCCGCATCAAGGGGCGACACCGGGTCCTTTGATTGCTATAAGTTCATATCAGCAGAGGCCGAGGACTCTACATCGAGCCAACGCGAAATGGCCGTCACCATACACTGCCTTGCCGTAGACTGGCAACCGCGGATTTCGAGTACTTGGCTTCCAGACGGGAATTTCACCTTCTGATGTAAGGAGGAGGTAACAGCCCCCAAGGTGTGGAGCCAAGGCCTGCCAACAATAGCAGTATATGAAGAGTAGGTCTTTACCACGATAAAATTCACCTCCACTCTCTTTGGGCTGGTCTGGATTGGCAGCCTAATCATGCCCTTTGGAATGACAAGTTTCCCGTTGAAGCTCATCAAAGGAGAGCTGTAAGGCGTCAAATCTTCCGGTTTCAAATTCAGCCCTTTATAGAGGTCAGGATACATTATCTCGGCGGCACTGCCGCCATCCACCATCATTCTTTTCACATCGTAGTCCCCAATTCTGAGAGTGATCAATAGCGCGTCGTCGTGGGGCTGGGTGGTTCCCACCTTGTCTTCTTTTGAAAAACTCAAGACGGGGTGAGAATTCACTCTGGCCCTCTTCGGCTCTAGGTGGGATTCCTCGGCAGGCAGCTGAGTCACAGATAACACTCGTGAGGGGCGCGTGCCTGTCCTTCCTAGCGCGGCCTAGATTACGTTGATTGTCCCTACGGGTGGTCTTAGGGCGTTATCCCTATGGGGCTCCTGGTGGGTCCGACCCATATGGCCACTGGAATGATGCAGGAGGTGCCTCAGCTTTCCCTCTCGGACCAGCTGGTCCAGATAGTTCCAGAGGCTTCTGTAGTTCTCCGTGGTGTGCCCGTGGTCCTGGTGGTATTGGCAATAAAGGTTTTGATTACGCCTCGTGGACTCCCTCGCCATCTTGTTCGGCCATTTAAAGTATGGCTCGTTCTTGATTTTCTCCAACACCCGGTGCACTGGCTCTTGGAATACAGCGCTGACGGTCTGTGTGCTGGATGCTCCAGATTGCCCCATGAAATCTCTCCTCGGGCGATTGTTGTTATGTCTGTTCGACCTGAAATCCCTCCTCTCTTGAGGGATAACCTTCTCTTTTCCCTTTCCTTGCAGTTGGTCCTCTTTTACTCGTTTATACTTGTCGATCCGATCCATCAGTTGGCGCACACTGGTGGCGAGCTTGCCGGTCAGAGACTTCCTCAGGCCGTGCTGAGCTGGGAGACTGTTTTTGAAGGTGCTGAGGACGACGTCGTCACAATTGCCATCCATTTCATTATACATCTCCCAATATCTGTCCGAGTGGGCCTTTAGAGTCTCTCCATTATCCATGGATAGTGATAGTAGCGCGCTCAAGGGCCGAGGAGCTCTGCTGCTTGTAACGAATCGAGAGCCAAAGGCTTGAGTTAGCTGCCTATATGAACTTACGGAATTCGCCTTTAGGCCATTGAACCATCTCATGGCCACTGGCCCCAAGCTAGATGGGAAGACCTTGCACATCAGTGCCTCGTTTTTAGAATAGACGGCCATCCTTTGGTTAAACTAGCTCACGTGCTCCACGGGGTCTGTCTTGCCGCTGTAGGGGATGAAGGTTGGTTGCTGGAAACGTCGAGGAAGCGCAGCTCCCTCTATGTGGCGTGTGAACGGGGACCTAGATAGCTGGTCCAGTGCCCTGCTCATGGCATCGTTCCTCAAGCCCCCAGGAGACGGGCCTTTACGTGTACGCCTCTGTTGGCGCTCTTCCTCGTGAGAGAAAGTCTCACTTGGGGGGGTTCGCGATCTGCGCCTATAATCATCGTCGCCTTCATCACTGGAGGGCATGTCAGGGCTAGAGTGAGACCGCCGTCGTCGTGCATGGCGCAACTCTCTCTTCAAATCGTCTATCTCCCGTTGCATAGCCCGATTATCATCCCACCCCTGAGATGCGTGGCTTCTGGCCTCTTCTTGTTGCGTGGGCTGGTTATTGTTTTGTCTCTGAAGCACGTGACTCTTCACATGAGAGTGGCTACTTTCAATTTGAGTGGTGTGCACACTTCCCTCTCGAAATCTTCCATTCTCTTCATTTCGATCACGCTCAGGATCGGGAAAGTTACCTTGTCGTAGGGATCCAGCAGATTCAGGCCGATGGGGGCTTGTTGGACAAGGGTTTGACCCTACCATGATCAACCGTTGCACTTATTAACACACAAGCTCTTCCTACATACGGCACCAATTGTAGGGACTGGGTCTGAGCATTTCTACTATTATAAAAATGGATTCAGGCCCAACTAGCCCTAAACAATAAATTTGTAAAGGATGAGTTTAAGAGTTAGGCCTTAGTGAGGATAGCAACGAATAAACATGGTTCTGGGTCAACTGAATAGCAAGAAAACGGGCCTTAAGTATTAGAATCTATCCTGGACGTTGGTCTGAGGAGCCTTCTTGTTCTTATTATTTCCTCGGTGCTTGGATATAGAGGTTACAAAGATGATAAAGGTTGTTACAGTGTTTTCTACTTCCAATCTCCCATCCTTTCTCTAGAGGACCTCCTTACATTTTATACTCTCTTTAGGTTGATCTTGGCCCTCCACTTGTTGATCGTGCAGGTCAATACTTGAGTACTTGTCCCATTAGTCGCCGTCCCAAACCTTCTGTGAGTTGCAGCGACCAAAGCGGTACTGTTCAGGGGTTATTCCCTCATTAATGCGGCCAGAACGTTAGTTGCGGGCATTTAATGTGGAGATGACAGCTCCTCCCTGAATTGCTTTCCTAGGCTCTCATGGCCGACCTACGGTGCTTGTCCTCTTTCTTGGGGTGTTCTACGACACCACCCTTGATGGCGCGCTGCCCTTTCCCTTCTATGATCTCGGTACGCCGAGGACATGATTGTCCTCGGCGTTACTCCTTGGTAGTTAGGACTTCCTCCGTTAGTCCTTGGACGTTTTTTTTTCCTCGGCGTGGGCCTTGGGTCTAGTATAAAGTTGGGCCGGGGTAGCCAGATTTATTGACCCCACAGATAGCATTATAAAGATTTATATAAAGTCAATTGTCATGTAAACTACCCATGTATAAAAAAAGAGAAATGATATGTGCACAATATTTTTACAACAAATCCTAAGTGGCAGGTTGTTACCTGTTGTTATTGTTGAGGCAAAAAAATAATTTTAGTGTTAGGTTTAAATTTGAACCAATAACAATTAACTATCTGTAATTTGTTGTAAAAATGTTATGAATGTAATATCTCTTATAAAAAAAAATAGTGTTCACATTTTTTTTTGGCTTATCAAGGCATGATTAGTTTTGTTGTGAAAAAATGCTTAATTACTGGGTGGAGTGAGGCCACCTTATATGAAGCGCGTGCCGTGGAGTTGTTAATTCTCTTCCTAATGATGAAGTGGGTTGCAACCTTTTTTTTTCTCTTGAGAAGCAAGTGGGTTGCAACTTGGTTTGGCTTATATCCGACCAAAAAAAAAAAAAAAAAAAAAAAAGATCCGACCAAAAAAGCAAAAGGGTTAAACTTTTTATATTTGTTTTTTTTTTTTTTGGTAGGAACTTTTTATATTTGTTAATTCTATGGATATCAGTCCAATTTGGCTTAGTAGTTATCGGCATGCGGGGTCCAAGCAACGAGATATTACATAATAAAATTTATGATCACAATTTTTTGTGGCTTAACTTTAACGTGGTTATTTATGAAAAAAAAAAAAATTAATTTGGTAAATTATAAATGATAAAAATAAAAATAAGTTCATATAAAAGTGACAAATGATCAATTATATAATCTGTTACATAAAATAATTGTGAAAAATAATATAATAAATTTCGTAATTTGAAATCTTAGAATAATTCATATTACATTACATAACATGTGTTTCCATGAAATTACTCTCTCACAATTATTGTTCTCATAAAATAATTTTCTGTATAAAACAAACTTTTATTCCAAAAGAGACTTTTTTATTATTTGGTTTTGTCTTTCATTTTTGCGCGTTGGATTTTAGATTTCAGAATTTAACATGCTTCCAGAACACTAGTCCCACTCCTATATTTGACTCGGGCCCTGAATCAACCAATAAAAACTAAAAACTGATGGAACTGAAATAATGCTCATTGAAAGTCGGCAGTCGGCACTTGACCAGCTTTCCTCGTATTCCTGGTGTTCTCATTCTCGAATCTCGAATTATTTAATATGCGTTTGGGAAGAGATTAAAAATAAAAATTATTTCACTATTTAATTTATTTTTACTATTATTTATGAGTTTTATTGTACTTTTTGACATTATTTATGAGTCTTACTGTATTATTTCAACTAACTTTTACTTTTATTTACAGTACTTTTAATAATAATTTTTCAATTTCAGCAAAATAAGCGGTATCCTAGTACACCCTTAATATAAAAAAAAAAAAAAAAAAATTACTAACGCATACTCTTAAGGTATATGTTAATAAATTATTTTAGAAAATATTTTAATGAAAAATGAAAAAACAACTAAATTTTTTCACAGCTTTTTTATTTTTTCTTAAAAAGTTTTCAAAAATAGATAATTAAAAATAGATAATTAATATATACTCTAAGAACATACATTATCCAGACAAAAAAAAAAAAAAAAAAAAAACTCCTAAAAAAGAATGCCCTTACACATAAATCTTCGACCTCTTTTTTATTAAGTAGAAAGTGAACAATGATTTGAAGTACTTTTTGGTCTAACTATATATTCACCATGAGTTAACAAGATGTCATAGTTTGCAGCAGGTGAACTTAGTCGTAAATGGATATTGGATTATTGGTGGTACAAAGAATTAGTGACGATTAAAAGCAGCTTAAAGTGCCATTTATCTGTTCTTCAAAAAGTGGAAGAAAATTTTGGTCACAGCAATATAACAACATCATTTCCCCTAATGATCACGACTCATGAGCAATGGCCAGCCCTTGTTTCGTTTGCATTCGCTAGTTGCCAGTTAATAAGCAAATTCTTTGATGGGTCTAATATTCTAACATCATTTCTGCTTCGACTTTCTTCGACACGGAGAGAATATTCATATTCAATATGTTGACTTTAGGTTCTCATAAAATAATAATTGACTTCATCATCAAGAAGAATTAATATTATATAATTCTCAGTTCAACAAATTGACTCCAGTATTATATTGGCTCTCTGTTTCTCTCTCTTACACAGAAGGAACAGAGATTTTATAAAAAAAATATACACAAACAAATATATGTTGGTAAATATGACTAACCCTAGCTAAAGGAACTACGTATTCTAATGCCTAGTGGGTTATACGCGTTACTCAAATTTAGACTATTTTTCTGTTATTTGGTGGGTAGGTGGGTATTATATAGGTACTCAATTTAGACTTGTAATCCAAGGATATGACTCTTGTTAAAAGATGATTTTTATTATCACTTGAATAAGATTCACGTTTTACCTATTTAGTAATCTATTTCCCTGGTTTTTATTTTGTCCAATACAACTTCTTTCATGGTCATAAGTTTCAAAATTAGGACAACCAGCTAGGTGAACAAACCATGGAAAAAATACTACGTGTGGACCAGCAATATTACCACCTTTTTATTAAACGATAAACGATCTCTCAACCTGTCAACCAATTAATATGAGTTCACATTCTAATATTAGAAGAAAACCATGGAAGAAGAAGAAATTTCAAAGCTAAAAATGCTACCTGCCCTGTCCTAGTTTAAGTAGATGATGAAATGATAAATGCATGTGGGTTGTAGGAAAAAGCGACCGACCTTGACCAACCGAAACCATTTGCCTGTCGCCAGTTTGTCTTGGTGTCAACTCGGAAATGATCTGGTTAATGTATGCCCTTATTTTAAGGAATTTTTTTAAGAGAAGCTGAAAAGGTTATAAAAAAAGTTAATCACTTTTTCATAAAAAATTTTCTTAAATTGTTTGCTATTGTGTACTACACGTTAGTAATTAAAATCCATTTGTAAATTTTTTAAGGGTTTTAATTTGTGTGGGTACCATGATTTTCCACGTTGAAGCCAACTGAAATAAACAAATGAATTAAATTGCAAATTCCTTCAAGTTTGGAGTAATTTTGATTTTTTCCCTTCAAATTTTTTTTTGGAAAGGCTTAAATTTTATTTTATTTTATTTTATTTATTTTTTTATTTTTTTCATGTTTATACACATTTTGTTAAACTCAAATTTACCAATTATAATGTGTGTATCTTCCATCTCTACCTTCTTCACTCTAGACTCCAAAGGCCATTGGGTACGGGACACGTTGCCATTGAATTGCTCAATCGGCACCTTCACTCCACCCGATTTGTTCATAGTTTCTTCATCTCTGCATCAAGTCGTTAACGTCCGATCTACACCCAGCTCCATCTCTAACTTAAACTCTTTTCTTTTTATTTTTTTATTTTTTTTGGGATCTCTCAAAATCTCTTAGTACGTAATAGTAATTAATTATATAATTATTTGATTATATCTCTCCCTCTCTTGTTCATTTTTAAATTAAAAAAATGAACTATGCTACTGATTCTCTCCCTTAAGTAATGTTGAGTTTGTTTTTATAGTAAAGTTGCTGAATAATTTATATAGTTGAGTATTTGCGTGGGGAGTACCGTAGCAGGGCATAGTTTCGGTAGTGAGTTGCTGGATAATTATAACGCTGTGTTTATTTTGTCTTTTAGTTTAGAACCTTTATACAAAAGAGACAAAAATAATAAAAATGCAAAAGACCATTATAGTTTAGAACCTTTATACAAAAGACCATTGCAAATGGACACAAATAAAAATGCCACACCCCATTGTTGACTGCTCATTAATTAATGGTCAACCGCATATAGACACAATTAATTAATACCGCATAATGAGAACCAAGAAATTTTGAGCTAATACATTTACAAAAAGCATCATTATTGGTGGAGGCATATAACTATAATGCTATTTTTGTCTCTTCAAACTACAAAATATTGTGCACATTGGTGATGCCATAACCAAAAAAATTTGGCTATATGCTACAGTAAACAGGTACTAGTACCTACCTGTTTACTGTAGCAAGAAGCCAAATCCCTTTAATGTTTTTTAAAAAAAATTCTTTTCTCCACTTTTTTATTTATTTATTTTTTTCTTTCAGCTCATCTCTCTTTCTCTCTTGTTACTCCCATCATATCTCCTCTCTTTCTCATCCCTCTTTGCCTAGCTTCGCCAACCCAAGCCCCAAGCCGCCATTGCCACCCATCTCTCTTCTCTCTTTGCTATGATTGAGCTTTTTTGTGTGTGTTTTCATATGAGTTTGGTGGCTGTGGTGGTGGTGGTGGATGATTTTGGCAGTGTGTTTGTGGATTTTGGTTGTGGTGGTGGTGGTGGTGGATGATTTTGGCTTTGACAGTGGGTTTTGTGGATTTTGGCTATGGGTTTCATGGTTTATGGTTGTGGTTTTGGCAGTGGCAATGGGTTGTGGTTGTGATGGTTGGTGGTTGCGATGGCTGGTGGTGATGGGGTTGTGATTGTGGTTGTGGTTTTGTTTTTGTTTTGGTTTTGTTTTTTTTTTTTTTTTTTTTTTTTTGCATTGTGTTGTGGTTGCCAGAGTAAAGTGGTGGTTGTGGCGGTTAGTGGAGGTGGCTGTGGTGTTTTTTATTTTATTTTATTGTGTTGTTTATGTTATTTTATTGTGTTGAAAGCTAAAATAAAACCACTGATATTGAGTGTTTTGTAAAGTAAAAAGGTAAAATAGGAAAAAGTAGCTTTTGGTGGAGCCAAATAGCTAAAATTATGGCTCCACCAAATAGTGATTGTTGGTGGGTTGGAATCATTATTTTTTAACTTAAAGTATGGTTAATAGGTGCTTTTAGCGTATTTGTTAGTAGATCATTTTAGGAAAATTTTCATACCATTTTAATGAGAAACATAAAAAAACTGTAAAAAAAATTAGTTGTTTTTTTTTTCCCCATAAAAAGTGTTGGGAACGGGGGGGGGGGGGGGTGAACTCAATTCCTGGCTGAGGCCCAAAGGAGCGAAACTCCTATCCGAGGTTATAAGCATGGGTGACCCTATGGTAGATAGAGGAAGGACCACGACGAACCAATCCCCCATTTTTAGCCGAGATGCCACTCTCACTAGGTGCACCTCGGGAAAGCTCCTGAAGGGATAAGAATTATAGAGGCCGTAACCTCCGCATTAATGAGAGGTTCTCTACCTAATCTCTTTCACATTAAATACATATAGGACAACTTGAATAATACAGACAACCCTGAAAAGTCCTGTTTCATGATGAAAAGGGGGGAGAGCAAATAGAAGATGGGACAAGTATCCCAAAAAATCCAGCTGGGAGCAGGCTAGCTAGAGAGATAAGGGAAGGAAAAATGCTTATAAAAAGGGGAGGAGGTTGCAATAGAAAAGGGGGATTGAGAAATATTAAGAAGAACCCCTAGAGAAGAGAGAAGGAGAGAGTCATGTTGTATTTTTCTTTTCTTGCTTACTCCCTACACCTCTGGAAAGCAATTTGTATATAATAAAACATCTCATCTTTATTTCTACTTTCTTAGTCAGTTGTTTGAGTTTCCCATTGTGGAATTTCTACCTCGTTTTTTTGATAAATTAATTATGCAAGTCAGTTACTTAGGCCTTATACCAAATTTTTGTTTATGTTTGAGTTTCCGACCCCTACAAAAAGTTTATAAAAATATTTCATAAATCAATGTTCTAAAAGCATTTATTAACTTTTTCCTTTTAACTTAGGGGTCTTGTTAATTGGTGTTTTAATAGAATTTGTTAATAGGCCATTTTAAGATACCAGTTTTTTAGAAATGTAAAAAGTTGTCAAAAAAATGTTTTGCTTTTCCCATAAAAAGTTTCTAAAAATATTTCACAAACTAATTCCTTTAGGGCATTCATTAATTTTTCCCTTAACTTAATAGCTTAATCTTCTCAAAAAAAGAAGAAAAAAAAAAGGAGCTTAATCTTTAGTTCTTTTTGTCTAATTGTCTTCACATAGTTATTTATTTATTACGGCTTTGGTTTTTTTTTTTTTTTTTTTTAATATAATTTTTTTAACTTTTTTACTTGGTGACTATAATTAGTTTTTTTTTTTGTCGGAAGGTTATAGAATATATACTGAGATAATAAATATCACTTTTATTTGATTTGTAGATTATTGGAAAATCAATTACATTAACTTTTAGAATGAAATTAATCATAAATGATATAAGAGATTTAAATGAATGGTAAATTCCATTTTGATAGATAATTGTATTACAATGTACTAGAAAGTCGTTTGTTTTTTTATTTCTTGTTATCTAATTTTGTAATTATTATTATTTTATTAATACATTGATAATTGAAGCTTGGAGGGTGAGGGAATTTAATCCCTGCTGCTAGATGAGCTACAAGGCTCTTCGCATGAAATCCCAGTTGTTTTGTGTTTTCAATTGTTGAAAGTGTGTTATTAGTTAGGAAGTTAGTTTGAATTTTCCTAGAAAAAAAAAGTTCATACTTTAGCCTCCTCAATTGAAATCTTTTTTTTTGAGGAAGCTCAATTGAAATCTTGGTTTCATCCCTATATCATACTATTCAATTTAATATCCAAATTAACAAACTAATAAGTAACCATCCACTCTAAAATTAAGCATTTATATCCTAAACTACAAAACTCATGCAATCAACACTTTTTTTTGTTGAGAAGAATGCAATTAACATCTTGGTTTGAAATGAATATACCTCTAATCTATTAATTTAGATACTAAGTTGGCTGATTGATGTTAAGAGTACACATTACAAATATTTTCAAAGTTTAGGATGGAAAGATGCAACGAACCTATCATATTACTATTACAAATATTATATTGTTTTTGGCTGAAGATTTATTATACTGTTCTATTTTCTTGGTCACTCCTAGTCCCTGGAGATTATAATGTTCCCATCACATTGACAAACTTAATGGGCTTTCTCTATACAGGCCTGGTCAAGCATTAGTGTTCTTTATAGCTGGGCTGGACTAGCACCATAACCCAGGCCCAAAGATAGACTAATGTGGCGCAATGGTCAGTGTGGCCAGTCTTGTTTTTTTTGAGACACCCAACGGCCAACTATACGTTCTATTTACAATTTCAAATTCTCGTTTAGGCATTTTCACAAACACCTTGTGCTCAAGACGTTCACACCTTAATCAATGGCCACCACCCGCCGAGTTTTCAAACTCGCTCCGATGAGTAACACGTTGAGCAAAGCCACTGAGCATCTCGACCCACATTTTAGCTTCTACGTCAGTACGTGGTTGAAGAATCAGCACCGATTTATGACGAGCAGTAAGCGAGTACAAGACAGAAGCAAGAACAAGCGAATACACGACCTGGAAATAGCGAAGGAGAAGTGGAAGATCGCGAACAGGGTCATCTTCTTGATGGAGACTCTGAAGAACGAGCCTGAGATGGTCATGCCAGTTCGTGAACTGGAACAGAACCGCAAGCAAATGAGTCTCCCGAAACCCCACATTATCTCCGACTTGCTTCGCAAATGTCCGAAACTTTTCGAACTCTACAAGGACAAAAACGGCGTGTTGTGGTGTGGAATGACAAAGAAAGCCGAGTACTTGGTCGAAGAGGAACAGAGAATTATCGAGGAAAACGAAGACAAGGTTGCAGAGTATGTTACAAGGTTTCTAATGATGTCTGTGGATAAACGACTTCGTTTAGATAAGATTGCGCATTTTCGACGAGACTTTGGATTGCCTATTGATTTTAGGACCAATTGGGTGCACAAATACCCTCAGTACTTTAAGGTTGTGAAGCGTGATGAGGATGATGAGATTGGGTTTTTGGAACTTGTTTCTTGGAACCCAGCTTGGGCTATTACTGAGTTGGAAAAGAGAGCAATGGGAATGGGAGTGAATGAGGTTCATGAAGATCATAGTATTAATCATAACCCGGGATTGCTTTCGCTTCCTTTTCCTTTGAAATTCCCTTCTACTTACAAGAAAGTTTATAGATATGGAGGAAAGATTGAGCATTTTCAGAAGAGGTCATATTTGTCTCCTTACGCGGATGCCCGGGGACTCAAGGCTGGTTCACTAGAGTTTGATAAGAGGGCGGTTGCAGTTATGCACGAGTTGCTAAGCTTCACCATTGAGAAGAGATTGGTTACTGATCACCTTACACATTTTCGGTGGGAGCTCGTGATGCCCCAGAAGTTAATGAGACTTCTTTTGAAGCATTTTGGGATTTTCTATGTCTCGGAGAGGGGGAAGAGGTTTAGTGTGTTCTTGACTGAAGCTTATGAAGGTTCGGAGCTGATTGAGAAAGGGCCCTTGGTGCTTTGGAAGGAGAAAGTCCTGAGTCTTGCTGGTTACAGAGGAAAGAAGAAGAAGATTGAAACTTATAGTGATGTTTCAGATATAGAAGATGATGGTTTGTCTGAGGACGAACACATTAGAGCGCAACTTGGGCAAGAGGATACCATGGGTAGTTTGGAGGATACTTTACTTAGAGACAATGATGAGATGGAGATTGGAGAGGTTTGCAATGCTTACGAGGATGCTGAAGCATCTTGAGGTCAATGCCTTTTTATTTACAATTAATCTGTACAAGAAAATCATGTTTGTTGATGGATTTCTATAAATCTCATCCTCTAATTTAAAATGCAATATTTCTTCATAAATTACGAGGAACATCTTATGATACATATTGTGGCAAAGTTTTAAAAATCTTTGAAAGTTAACACACCAAATGAAGATGCATGCTGTATAGAAAGTAACAGGAAACCAGATGTCAATAAAACAAGCTATTTTATTGAAAAAAAATAAATGCAGAATTTTATGTCATTCAATGAAAGCATGACCTATACTGATTTACACCATCTTACATGTTGCTCTAGTCTTGTATTTGTGTTCAGAGATTTAGGTAATGCCTTTTCCAAAAGAAATTCTATAAAATTGCGAAAATGGGATTTCTGGTTTTAATCTCATGCATACTTTTTCTTCATTCATATTGGATACGAATGTGATGGGACTGGCTATAGCTTAAGAGCAAAATGATTTATTTCCAGAACAAAAGAATTCATTCTTTTTAGTAGATTTTGTTTTCCAACATGTACTTTGATCCAAGTTGCACTGGAATATGGACAGCTACACGTGTTGCATTGATGGTTATTGTAACTAAAGTAGGGAAGTAATTCAGTCATCTGTGAGGCTTGTGGATGCCTAAAACTAATGGTTGGTAAGCTTAAGTGGTTTTCATTTAAGATCTAGATAGTGTCAGCGAAGGAGAGGTCAAGCCTACATATTAGGGGGTTTATGTTGCTTTTTTCTTAGATGGATATGGGTATTTCTCTTTTTGTATAGTACTGATACTCTTCATGTACTTGAAATCAGATTTTCACAGTGTTAATATATTTCTCATAACTCCTTGGCTAAAAAAAGCATTCTCATTTTTATACTTTTATAAGTTCCATCTGTTTGGTTGAAGAACAAATAAATCTACTTTATCAAATCGTCATTATAATGTTGCAAAAAGAGTCTAATTAACTTTATTTGTAATAATTTGATACTGATGAACTTACAATAGCTTGCAGTTTGTGATTTGACTCGCAAGGAAGTTTTGGTTCTGAACTTCTAATCTAAGACAGCAGCTTCAAGATCTAGTTTGTCACTTAGATAAGAAGAATTAATTCTTCCATTGGCGGAGGCCTTGTTGCAGGTCAACCAATTCAGATGACATGATAAAATCAATGGCCAGAATTAGCCGTAGCAGTTTGCCAGATCACCAGACTTCAAAGAATTCGTTGCTCCACATTTTTCATTTTGAAAATCAAAAACAGAATTTCCCCAAGCAGACAGCAACAATAAAAACCTTTGACACTGTAAGTAAGTTGGATTTTTTTCTACTCCATGCCAAAGCTTAATTGTGTCTGAACACATACCACCAGTATGGAGGCAATTCGTTTTCTTCTGCTAGTGTTTTTATCTCAATTAATTTATTCAAATGTGGAAGAAGCTTTCGATGTTCAGCAGCACCTCTCTATCATGACCAGGTCCCCCTCTTTCTCTCACATCTGCTGAATCATCCATTAATTGCTAAGAAATGAAATTGGAAATTTAATTTTAATGTTTTAGGTTTTATACATTTTATTTCGTTTTGTTATGGAACTTTAATTTTATGCTGCGCCTAATTACTGATCAGTTGTAGAATTTTGACATATCTAGTTGTACATAAAAACGGATCCCTTAAAATTACTTCCCTGTTTGGCTTCTGAGAACACTGAGGAAAAGAATAGAATGTTAGAATTCTTGTTTTTGTATTTTCTATTGTTGTGGCGTCTGAGAGAATTGAAAAAAAAAAAAAAAAAAGAACTTACTTTTTAGTGTAATATGATTTGCTTTCCCATTTATGTAATCATAGTCATAGAAAAATAGCCTTGTTGGACATTTTAATGTAACATGATTGATTTTCCATATGTAGTAACATGGTAGTGTTGTGCAAAAGACAAGAGCATATGATTGAGTTTATGGTGTTGTTTAATTAATGGATATGTTTCTTGAAATTTCCGTGCAGCTACAGTGTCGTGAAAGGAGTTGCTGATAATTTCTTTGTAGCTTCCAATATTCCAGATGGGTGTACTCCTATCCACATAAATCTTGTGGTAATTTTACTTAACAGTTTTAGATTGCCAAGAATGAGGATCTTGTAGTGTTCTTAGGGTAATTTCACCATAGAGTTCTTGAAATTCTATCTATATATTTTGAAATGAGGGGATTAGATTAATTCACATCATTAACATTTTATCAAACACTGCCTATTACCATTTTGATATCTATTTAACTTATTGATGACATGGAAGAATCAATCCATTCATTTCAAAATGGATGGATAGAATTTTAGGAATTCCATGGTGGAGTTATTCTAAGAATGCTAGAGGATCATAATCCAATTGCCAAAAATCTTGTCATTTATTTATAGTTTGCACCTTTGAAGTGAGGTAGATGCCAAAAATCTTTCAGTGCCGCAAATAGTTAGGGCCACAATCAAAGCTGATTTATTTTTTTTGTAAACCAAAAAACACCTAATGCAGCTTTTATTGTCAGGCAAGGCATGGAACTCGTTCTCCTACTAAGAGACGGATAAAAGAGTTGGACAACTTGGCAGCTCAGCTGGAAGCACTTCTAAGAGATGCAGAAGAACAGAAATTGTCTTTGGAAAGGTTCCTTCCTGGTTAAAAGGATGGATATCTCCTTGGAAAGGAAAGTTGAAGGGAGCAAGGGAGAGGATAAACTGTATAATCTTCGAATCAGCATTAGTGAAAAATTCCTGGATCTATTTAATGAGGAATACCACCCCAATGTTTATGCAATAAGGGCAACTCAGGTAAGCTGTGTTTAAGTTCTCTTTCATTCAATTGTGTAATAAATGCATTCTATTGAAATGTTTGCTCAAGCTTTTGCTGTGAGACTGGGAAATTGATGGCAAGTTATTCTATCTGCTGGTTTATTATCCTTTCTCATTTTGGAGTATGGAACTTTTGGGTGTCTTACTGAATACCCAATAATTTCTTTTTTGGGATGAGATGCTAAACTGGTCAAGGTTGATTGCATCATTTTGGCTGTGATTATGGTCTAGGATTCTTCTCTTTTCCTCTGGTTAGGGCCTATGAACTTATGTATCTTTGTCTAGGTTCGTCAGACATCATCAAGTGCTATGGTATTTGGAATGGGGCTTTTTAGTGGGACAGAAAGTCTTGGACCAGGATGTCATTGAGCTTTTGCTGTTACTAGTGAAACAACTAAGCATAATAGTTTCTATGATTTTTACTGTAGCATAAATTATGACTGCTTAAACTAAATATGATGTACAGGGAAATGCCTATGATTCATTAAGTTGGTCAGATATTCATTCTTGATAAGGCCATCATATTTTTCTGAACTCAAAACACATTAGGTCTTGTTATACTAGGAGCATTCATTTGTGCGCCACCCTTTTTAGTCTATAGAAGAACGCACAAAGGTAGCATTTATTTGCATTGGTTTTTGTAATTTACAATGGACTCCGCCTTTTGGTAATAAAATATTTTCCTTTATCGCCTTTATCTGCATTTATATTTGCCTTTATCTTGTATTTACTCTGATTGGGCTGATTGGTATTTACTCAGCCCCATAAGTGTGGAGGGTGAGGTAATGCATTATATATGTATGGGTGCATTGTATTTACCTATCAATAACCCCCGAAAAAAAGGAGACTAAATCATGGATTTTTGGGTGGTGTAGCTATGTTACAGTACTTGTTAACTTACATATATTGATGCAGGATTTCAGGAAAAAGCTGGAGTCTGCTGTTGGTAAGCTCAAGGAGCCTATCTTTGATGGACAGTTTACGGGCTTCTCTGTAGGTTCTACTACTAGTGCTTCGATGATGGTGTCTCATCTCCTATTTGCTGATAACACTCTTATTTTTTGTGATCCTAATCCTAATAAGTTAGCTAATTTAAGGGAGATTCTGAATAGATTTGAGGAGGTTTCAGGGTTAAAAATTAATTTGGGGAAATTAGAGTTGATTCCAGTTGGAGAGGTACACAATTTGGATGTGTTGCTGGGGTTGTTGGGTTGTAGGCATTCTTCTCTTCCTTTGAAATATTTGGGACTTCTTTTGGGCGCCAAATTCAAGGAGGTATCAATATGGAATCCTATTTTAGAGAAGATGGAATGAAGACTTGCAGGTTGAAAGAGGCTTTATTTATTTAAGGGAAGTAGGGTCACTTTTATTAAAAGTACCTTATCCTCTTTACCTACTTATTTCCTTTTCATTCTTCCTATACCTGGGAAGGTTGCTAATCGTATGGAGAAACTACAAAGAGATTTTCTTTGGAGTGGTATTAATGGTGATTCTAAATTTCACTTGGTGAAATGGGCTAAGGTTTGCAAGCCAATGCAGGTTGGGGGGCTAGGTATCAGACGATTGAGAAGTTTTAACACTGCTTTGTTGGGCAAGTGGTTGTGGAGGTATGGTCTAGAGACAGATGCGCTATGGAGGAGGGTCATAGAGGCGAAATATGGGAATGTTTGGGGTGGTTGGTGCACGAAAAAGGTGACTAGTCCGTGTGGTGTTAGTCTTTGGAGGTTTATTAGAAGTGGCTGGTTGAACTTCTCTAAACTATTATTGTATGATGTGGGTGATGGTACTAGAGTGAAGTTTTGGAAGCACGTGTGGTGTGGGGATTGTCCCCTCAAAGAGGCTTTTCCAGAACTTTACGGTCTTAGCAGGGCAAGGGATTCTTCAGTGGCGGAGGTTATGGGCTGGTCTGGTGGGCAACTACATTGGAATTTTCATTTTCTTCGTTCACCGCAAGATTGGGAGGAAGAATCTTTTGATCGGTTCATGGAAATTGTTTATTCTTCGAAAGTGCGGGAGGTTGGCCTTGATAAGGTTTGTTGGAAGCTAGCTAGGAGTGGAGGGTTTGAGGTTAGTAGTTTTTATCTTTCTTTCTACCCTCCTTCCCTTTCTTTTCCTTGGAGGTTGGTGTGGCAATTGAAGGTTCCTCCTAGGGTGGCTTTCTTTTCATTGTCAACTTCTTTCGGTAA
This sequence comes from Notholithocarpus densiflorus, assembly GCA_030021035.2. Taxonomy (NCBI): domain Eukaryota; kingdom Viridiplantae; phylum Streptophyta; class Magnoliopsida; order Fagales; family Fagaceae; genus Notholithocarpus; species Notholithocarpus densiflorus. Next base: position 6,351,256 of record JARYZH020000012.1, on the reverse strand, counting down.
GATTCTTACAACTGATAACCTTCGCAAAAAGCATATTGTTGTTCTTGATTGGTGTCACATGTGTAAGAGGTGTGGAGAGTCGGTGGATCATCTTCTACTTCATTGTCCCTTAGCTTGTGAGTTGTGATCGTTGGTGTTTTGTTTGTTTGGGCTGCATTGGGTTATGCCACTTAAGGTTATTGAGGTGTTTGAATCTTGGCAAGGTCAATTTGGGCGGCATCGCAATATAGATCTTTGGAGACTTGTGCCGCACTGTTTAATGTGGTGTATTTGGAGGGAAAGAAATGCTCACTATTTTGAAGGATGTGAACGGTCCTTGTTAGAGATTAAGTCCTTTTTCTTACACACTCTCCTTGTTTGGAGTGTGGCCCTGTTGCATTTTTCTTTTTTTTTTCTCTTCTTCTGTTTCTTGATCATTGTAATTTTGGTTCTTGATTTTTGTCTCCACAGTACATCTCCAATGTACTCGGGTTGGCTATTTTTTTTCTTAATAAAATTTTTCATTATCTATCAAAAAAAAGTTGTTACATGCCGAAACTTACCAGGCAGGATTCTTCTTCTCTCTAGTTTTTATGCAAACAGGCAATCAATTTCTTCCTTTCTGTTTTTTGACCAAAATAATTCTGGTTATTGCGTATGTCTGGAATAAATTATGTTGATGATCAATTGGGATTCTCCTCTTTTGCAATTGTCTCACTGGTTTCCCAATTTGGCAGGAAGCATCTTTGTTGGACATAACTGATGAAGCTTGTAGTCTTTTCACCCCTTCTGAGGTACATGAGATTGATATTTGAATAATCTGATGTGATTAAATATTTCATTCTTGTTTTGCGTGATTGTTGTCCTGATATGCCATGTGCAACTTCTAGTCTACACCTCAATGAGAAAATAAATTTAGATCTGCAATTTTACCAACTATTATTAAGATGAGTTAATACTTAATAGTAATTCAAATTGCATCTATAATGAATCATTTTTTTTTTAGGATGTTGATGTCTTTGTTATTTGGTTGGAAAAGTAAGAGTGTACACGGTTTTTTTTTTTTTTTTTGGTTGATGGTGATTTCCACCAACCTTCTCAAATACCACACACACACACACTCAAATCTACCTCTGACACTCCCGTAACCAAGTCACCCTAAAATCTACTTGAAAATCTTCACCAACAGGACTCCCTTGTACCATCTGGTTCCCAACGAGACTCAGTTCCCACTTCAACCAGATTTAATCCCTGTTACCTCAGCCCTACGAAACCCTCCAAGCCCACCCATCCCACATCTGCATGCCAATCCACTTGAATTGGGCCTAACTCATTCTCTTCCTTTTATTAGCCCATTTAACCCAGAGCCTTCTGCCAGACAACCTACATCAGCCCAAACAAATGTTTTAACTGGGTCACTGTTATCAACATGCCTGAAAAGCCCACCCACAGCCCTATCCCCATCAGCCCATTCATACCTGACCTTGGCTCCCTCCAAATTCAAATACCCATGGAAGAAACCTCAAGCTTGAAATGCAAATGGGATCCAATCTCTGAGGAAAACTACCACAAGAAATTGAAGCTCAAGCTCCTTCCAACCAATCCCTCTCCCTCCAACCCAGAGCTACCACAAAACTACCCAATCCTATTTCACCTAGGAACCTCTCCCACCCCAAAGATTCCCAAATTAAAGTTAAAGAAACTTGCAAGAGTTAAATCTCTTACCCAAACAAATGCTCCCACAAGAAACTCTTTTGGGCAGAGGAGGCGGGCCTTTCCAAGCCCCCTCCTCTTTCATGAGGATCCTTGCTTGGAATTGCCATGGGTTTGCCCTTGCCAGAGCAATTCGCTCTTTGAAGATGCATCACCTAAATGTGTCTTCCTAAAATAATATTAATAAGGTTAGCCCAATTTTTGTCAAAATTTGGCTTTGTTAACATCATTTACCAGAGTTCTTTTAGAAAGGCAGGTGGATTCTGCTTTGCCTGTAAAAATAGTGTGGAAGTAGAATTAGTATCACAAAACACCAACATCAATGCTCTCATCTTCTCAGAGCCCCCAAATACCCCCTGGATACTTTCACTTGTCAGCCCTCAAAGCCACTTTCTGAGACAATCTTGAGCAAGCTGTCAACCTTTTGCTGGAGGTCTGAATGGCTTTATCATCAACAACAGATTGATCAACCTAGGCTTTCAGAGCAACAAATTCACTTGGACTAATAAATGTCCATTTGGAGCCACCATCAAAGAACGTTTAGACATAGCAATTGCCAATGAGAGTTGGCGTTGTCTTTTTCCCAATGCCAACCTTAAACACTACCCCATCACTGGCTCAGATCATGCTCCTATAAACCTATGCACAATGGGCAAAACCCATATCTATCCAAAACCCTTCAGATTTGAGTCCATGTGGACAAGGGACCCGTCAAGCTTTGCTGTCATCAAAGGGGCTTTGATCAAACGTTTCCATGGATCCCTTACTTACTGCTTGTCCCAGAAAATAAGAGAAGCTGAGTTCTTACTCAAAAATTGTAATAAAGATGTCTTTGGGAACATCTGTTACAAGATCAAATCCATCACCGATTAAATAAACAAAATCCAAGCAAGCCAACTCTGCCTTGAACAACAACACCGGAGGGAAATTACTGCAAGAACTCAACAAATGCATGATTAAAGAAGATATGCACTACAGGAAAAAAAATTGTGAATTCAATGGCTCACCTCCTCCAACCTAAACACCAGGTACTTCCGCCTATTTAAAATCCTAAGAAGAAGCAATGCTATTGATTTCCCTCCCTAGGTCCTTTCTTGGGATGATGATGCTGATGGGCCGGTTCCCCCATTGCCCCTACCCTCTTTGGGCCCTCCTTAATAAAATTTCTCTCTATTATCTACCCAAAAAAAAAAAAAAAAACCACTAGATAATTATGTTGATTTTGGAAGTTTATTTCAGGGTGTTCATCATTATCTTCCCCTTAAACCATTTCTCTACTAGTTTGCTTCTTTATTTGGGCCATATGTTGCGTCAATTAAAATGATGAAAAAAATCATTTTTCTAGAAAGGCAGAGATACAGGTATATTGTATAATCAATTTCATGCCTTGGACATATCTTGAGTCTTGAGAAGTATGTCCCTTCATCCTATTTTTAGTTTTTACTTTTTACTGTTCAAAATTTTCTTCCTACCCAACGTACTTAAGATGCACAAGTTAAGAAGCAAAGACAACATGATATGGGGCATGGCAATGCTTACAAAATTAGGACAAACATGGCATGGAAATGACAGTTAATTAATAATGAAATATTTTTAAGTATGTTTTAACATTATCTTACTAACTATTCAGCAAAAACAATAGAATAACTTATCAACTACATATATATATATACACACACACACCAAAAAGAAAAGAGAAGAAAACAAGAAGAAGAAGCATTCACTGTTCTATATAGAAAGAAACATTTAACAAAAACTTATTAACTTCATAACTTAAAAAAGAAAAAGAAGAGAAACAGTGGTTAAATTGGTGGAGAGAGCTCCAAAAGAAAACATGGAATGGTAAAGGCTGGAGGCGAGAGAGAACTCACCTTACTGGCAGACGCGATGTGGTTCAAGTGGCGTCAATGGAGTTGAAGAGGTGTTGGTCTGACTGAGACCAAGTAGTGAGTGAGGATGGTACAAACTACAAATCAGAGAGAGAGAGAGAGAGAGAGTCCGAGAGTGTGAAAGATTGAGTATATTGTTTAGACTTTAGAGCTATTCAAGGTCCGTCAATGCTTGTGATGGTGGTTGGTAAACAATTCATTGTTGTATCATGACCCATCGTTTTAGTGTCCCAACTGTCTTTTCTTTCGTGACCATGGATGGATACGCAGTCCCTTTTACCATGTTCTTGCTTCTTTTAGGTTGCAACTTGCAAGTCAATCTTACTATATTACGTCATTTATGTGTTCATTTACAAAAGATTTGTGGACGTGCAATAATTTAGACTTCTTCGGTTCTGTTTGCTCCAATGGATTTTATTTCTCTCGCCACCTTGTAGTGTAGGATCCCCACAGTCACCTTTGTCCATGATCACTGCTAGGTGGAGTCTTCAAACTTCTGTTGCTCATGAAGATCTTCTGCTACAATAATTTAGAATTTATGGAAATAATTTGAGTGGAAGTTGTTTCAGTAGTTTCTATCATTCATTGTGTTCATTCCTTCCTGAGTGGATACAAAATTCTTTTTCCTCTGGTGATAATTCTTTGCAACTTTCAATAAAAAAAATGGTGTACTTACTACTTACATTTTAAACCTTATATACTTTAGTGATAGTTTCATATTAAATTTTATATTTTCAAAAAATTTAAATTAAATTCTAAATTTCAAAATTGTTACAAATTAAACCCTATAATTTCGATAGTTTAACTTGAATTATTTTAAAATTATATTAATTTAAATCCCTAGTCAAACCTGAAAATCAAATCTAGAGTTTAATTTGAAACATTTCCTAAATATAAAGATTTAAAACGTAATTTAACCTTGTTTATGTAAAGAGGTTGGACCACATTATCTATTTTCTTGCCAAAGGTGAGCCCAGCCTAAACAATTGGTTGGGCTTCCATCTGCTCTGCTAATCTGGATCTAGAGAGTCCCCTTACTTTGATGCAGGTGCTTTCATGTGTGTGTAAGTTGGCTGTGCTGTAGCAGCAGACAATGGGAGTGACTTGTACCTAATTAGATAGAGTTATGCTAGGGACAACAAATTGTCCCAACAGTTGAGGTGCTAGTCTCTCATACATCAAAATAAAATAATAAAATATTAGACCAGAACTCATCACAGTTAAAAACAAAAGTGTTGTGAAAATGTTGTAAGATTTTGTTGTGTCCATAAATTTTTTCAATTAGATAAGATATTAGTTAGTTAATACAGCTTAGACCAAAAGGAATCAGGCTGGTCTTGAGCCAATCAAGTGGCTGCTAAGTTCAAAACAGTTTGTATAAATACCAATTAGTATCTCAATTGTAACTAGGTTTTTGTATGTGAATGAAATAAGCTTGAGAGTTTTTCTTGAAAACTTCGTATTCTTGCATAATCACTTATCAATTTGTTCTGAGCAACTCACATTCCATTTAGTTCTAATTGATATGACATCTCATCCCCTTTCCTGCACCATTCATACTTCGTCCTTAGTAATGGAGACTGGAGAGGGGAGTAAAAAACCATTGTAGTACTAGTAGACATGATATGTCGATTAGGGGTGTCAATGTTTGACCCAACCCGCGAACACGACACGAACCCGACACAGGTTTTTTCGGGTTAGGGTTGGGCCTTAATGGGTTTGGGTCATAAACGGGTCAACCCGAAAACGACACAATAAGAAACGTGTCATAAGCAGGTCAACCCGCGTAATCCGCAATAGACACGTTTGACACACCAATTTATTTATGTTAACCCAAAATGACTCAATTAACACAACCCGTTTAACTCGTATAACAAATAAATATTTATTTTATTTTAGATTTGTCAAATACCTTTTATATCCAACATATATTTTAAATTTAAAAAGAAAAGTGAGTAAATCCAAAAATTTACAAGGGATATAATTGGAAATTAAAACTTTACAAACCCTAGATCTCTAAACCCTACAAATCCTAAACCTCTAAACCTTCTTATAAATATCTTTTTCTTTTTCTTTTTCTTTTTTTTTCTTTTTCTTTTTTTTTATAGCCGTACTACTCTTCTCACGCCAATTCTCAAACTCTAGATGAATGTTATATTTTTGTTGAACTATATTATTTTGAACGTGGGTTGAAAACTTGAAGTGTATGCACTACTTTTTGGGATCGATATAAAAAAAATTATTTCTAGATGGATGTTATATTTAATATTATGCAAGTTGAAATGGGTTGTGTTACATTCGTGTCAACCCAACACGACTCGTTTATTAAACGTGTTAAATGGGTTGGGTCAGGTCAGGTCAACCCGCCTTATTAACAGGTCGGGTTAGGGTTGAAGGATCATGACACGATTATTAAATGGGTTGGGTTAGGGTTGAGCCATTTAGTCGAATACCCCTACCTCGACACGACACGAACCCGACACGCTAACCCGAATTGACACCCCTAATGTCGATGATATTAGTGCACACCATGATACACACCACGCATCTTTAATGGGCTCTCAAGGAATAAGAAAATTTGAGATTTAGGGTGTGTTTATTTGGAGGTGAAACAGGAAGAATGAAAAACTTTAGAGAGAAAATAGGAAGAAAAACTTTTTTAGAGTGTGTTTGGTTGGGTGGGGAGGAAGGAAAATAAATTATGGGGCCCAGGTGTTTTCTCACCTAGCTCACCAAAAAGTTTTCTCTCTAAAATGAAGAGAAAAGTGAGAGGAAGAAACTCATGAAATGAGCTTCTAAAAATACTCTTAAAATTCACCTTCAAGTCTCCAATGTGTTGACTTTTTATTTTTTCCTTTCATTTTTTCTTCCTTTATTACTGACGTGTTGACTTCTTTATTTATTTTTTTCTTTGTTACTAACGTGATGGTTTTTATTTTTTATTATTATTTTTCTTCTTTTCTTTTGTCTGAACGTAGCTTATTTTCTTGACATTTTCTTGATGTGTAGCTTTTTTTTTTTTTGGTGCTCATATGTTTATTTTCTCATTAATTTTAGTAGGCCAGCCTTTATTGACTTCCCAGACTTAATTGGTTTCGAGGTCAATTTTATGGTACACCATGTGGGGGCTGTATTGTGATTCAATGAGCTACCATTTGCTCGTTAATCATCTTACAGAATACAGACAGATACCAAATAACACGAGGAATGACCGATTTACCTGTCAGAATTAACGTTGGAACTGGAGAGTCAGAGAGAAGAAAGAGAAAGAGAGAGAGAGAGAGAGAGAAATTAGCCAAAGCACCCAAGAATTAACATGGTTCAACCACGGTTTATATATTCATAATAGAAAGCATTTTCAGCGACTTTATCTTTATTGTATGGAACTGTGTATTATAAATTTATAATAAGCCCATTAAATACTATATATATAGTAGGCTGCATATTCCATTAAAAAAATATAGTAGGCTGCATATTAAACCAAGCAAAGTTTGAACTTTGGACACCTTTTATTTTGTAATTGAAGTCATGGCTTTACAAGTTATTAGTCATTTAATTCGGGCATGCATGCAAAAAGTTCGTCATGAATTTATCTAACCAAATTTGACATTAGTGCATCTAACTAAAAATTTCACATTAAAATGTCCAACCGAAATTGCCTGTTGGATCCAAGAAGAAGAAAAAAGTGGGTGTCTGACGAGGTTGTGGTGGCAGAGTTACGAGGCTCAGAGTGTTGACAGAGATTTTGAAGGAGCCTATGAAGACTACTAATAGTGTTTGTACTTTGTAGGAGAGAGAGAGAGATGGATGGTGGGAAAATAATCATATATATTCATGGGAAATGTTAGAAAATGTCCTAAGACATTGCTTTATAAGCTATTTTTAAAAATATTTTATGAGAAAATAATAAAACAATTAATTTTGTTGATAGTTTTTTATATTTTCTATAAAAGTGATATTAAAACTTTCTTAATATGATTTATTAACAATTATCCCAGAGTATCCATTAACATGACTCGAGTGTGAAACTCCCTTCTTGCTGACATGATATTTGGGCTCGGCGGCTGACATACAAAATATCATAGATCTACATTGTTTCTTTTTTTGAGAGGGTTTTAACCTGCGATGTTGATTCCTAATGATAGTTATTTATCATCAGACCAAGACACTAATTGGTTTTTTGTGTAGGCAGGGATTGAAGCTCAAATCTCTTATTCAACCATAAGAGACTTTATCAGAGGGAATGTGCAGACTAGCACAATGAGGATGAATTATATCGTAAGTTAAGATGGGTTTGAAAGAATGTTGCAAACTAGCATCTCGAGTTTCTGAGAATCGAGTTCCAAAACACAAAACCGAGTCTCTAAGACTCGATTTTGTACTTGAAGAACACCAGTTCTGAAGAAGAACAGAGGAAGAATGATTTGAAGAGGCACGATCTGAACTGAAGAACGAAGAGACGATTTGATCTGAAGAGGAAGAACGAAGAGACGATTTGAAGAGGCACGATCTGGTCTTCAGATCTGCCATCGAAGAACGAAGAAGAAGAAGGAAAAAATAAAATGCAAGGAAGAAACCTAGCAGAACGTTGAAGAAGCCCAACAGATGAAGAAACCCAGAACGAAGAACGATCTGACGATGAAGGAGGAGCAATCTGACAATGAAGAACGCTGGGTGTGAAACTCGAGTCTTAAAAATTCGAGTTCCATAAATCGAGACTTAAAAATTCGATTTTTATCTTGGAACTCGAGTTTCAGACACTTGAGATGCTAGTTTCTAATATTGTTTTGAAATGTGACAACTAACTAAATTTTTTTATATTTAATGTTATTTGGAAAAAAAATTTGACTTTATTAATTGAATTATCTGAAACCACGTATTTACATGTTTTTTAGTGACATTTGTTTATATTTTATAAAATTTAATTAATTTTGTTGGCAGATGAGCAATTACTGCTCATTGAAAAAGGGGAAGTTTTTGTTGGCAGATGAGCAATTAATACTCTTTTGTTGTGTTCCCCACCCAAAAAAAAAAAAATTCTTCCGTTGACAATAGCTTTCACCCGAAAAGAAAATAAAAACTGGAGTAGGACTGTGGAGTTCTATTTTAGTGATAGTGGAGATAAGTTCCCTACTTCGAAGTGATCAAATCAAAGTCTCATTCCTTTCAAAGGATTAATTATAGTTGCAACTTGCAAAGAAACTTACCCATCATAAGAGCATCTCTAACAGGTGCTGTATCTATATTTTTTGGAGATAAAATGCTACTGTTCACACTCCAACTGATTCTTTAAATACAAAACTTTTCTAAATTTATTTTGAAGTTGCTACAGTACTTCTCTAAATCTAGAGAACACTGTAGCAACTCCAAATCAAATTTTCTGCTTAAACAATTATACTAGCTACTATTATATCAATTCTTTCTCTCTCCTCCGGATTTTTTTTTTCCTCTCATTCTCTCCGTTTCTCACATAATCCAAACACAAAACACAAAACAAAATCCAATTCTTAAAATAAAGTTGAATCAGAACAAGCAAATATGAAAAAAAAAAAAAAAAAAAGCCGATCTGACCCAGCCTGGTGGTGGGGAGGAGGACGAGCGGCGGTGGGGCGGCGGACGTGGTAGTGCTGCATGGTGAACGCCGATCTCCACCGGCTTTGTCCTTTCGGCAACCTCGATCTCCACTGGTGGTGGGGCGGCGGACGAGCATCAGTCTTTCTCCTATCTCTCTCTCTTTTCTTTGATGTGAAGTAAATGGTGAGGTTGCTGGAATGTTCTTGAGGTGAAAAAGAAAATAAAAGAAGGAGGGATAGAGATAGGACACTGTACACTTGTGTGGAGGAGAAAAACAAGAAAAAGAAAAAAGAAAAAAAGAAATGAAACGTGTATGGATGAAAATGAAATGAAAGAAAGGAAAATAATATAAAAAAAGAAAAATCCTAATTGAAAAATACTACCACAATATTTTTACAATAAATTTTAAGTAATATATTGTTATTAGTTAATATTGGCGATTAAAAAAATAATTTCAGTAGTAGGTTCAAATTAGAACTAGTAACAACTTTCCACATAAATTTTGTTGTGAAAGTATTGCGTAAAATGTTGTGAACATAACACTTCTCATTGAAAAATATAGTTGTTAATAAAAGAATAAATGATGATTAAAAAAAGACTAAACAATGAATGAAGAAATAATATTTAAATGAGATAAAGAATTTGTTGGAAAGTATATTTGAAAAAGTTGGTAGGTAAAAACTAAATGTTATTGTTCATTTTCCAAACAATACAAAAATTTGGAGAATCTGTTGGAGATACCCTAATTGCATGGGACAATTATTTTCCAAATGATCGTTGCATGCATTGTCTAATCTTCGTTATGAAAATACATAAACACTAACAAATTATGAGATACAATTATCAACATGATCAGGCTTTGACTCGTTTGGGTAATTGTCTTAATCAGTGGGACATCGCTTGAATTGTAGATTCAATGAAGATTTAAATAAAAATTATGAATGGTTTATAAAAAGTTTAAAAAAATGTATTAAAAATTGATAAATAAATTTTAAAAATTCAAAAAATGCAAAATATTCACAATATTATAATGATTTACTTAACACAATATTAGTTATTGAGTACTCTGTGTAAGGTAAACATAGAGAGTTCCAGTGGCGGCTCTAGGAATTTTTTCTAGAGTAGCAAAAGAATAAACAATAAACTATAAGTTCATTTGAAATATTAATAAAATTATTAATTATTGTTGTTTAGTTGTTTTATTAATTTGTTTGTCCTTTATAAACTATAATTTGTTATATTGTTGTTTCATTAATTATAAAATTATTAATTATTATTTAGCTTAACATAATTTAAGTTGTTTGTTTTTTATAATGTATTGATTAATTAAATTATTAATTATTGTTTATTAGTTGCTTTCTCCAATTAATTATTAGTTAATTAAATTATTATTTATTAGTTGCACTAGCACACATCTCATGTGCATTTACTTCCCCCAATTCAAATATCCCACCTGGCCCATGTGCCCATCCACCCTCCACCCCACTCAATAGATAAGCCTCATGCCTGATGCCTCCAATCACAAGAGTCAGCTACTAATCAGAAAATTTCACAATCACAAATCACAATACACATTACACTAAAAGACAATTAATATCTCACCAACACCAACACTAACACACACCAACACCAACGGATAAGATAAAGCCAAATTCAAAAAGTCAAAAAACAGGCAAAATATTAATAAAGTTAAAGCTTCAGCCAATCACAGTTCAAAAGAATCAGATAAAGTTAGTCTTAAAGAATAAAGAGAGAGAGAGAGAGAGAGTTTCATTCATTTCATTTCAGTGATTTCAGATAAAGAGAGAGAGACTGAGAGACTAAGAGAGAGTCAGAGAGAAAAAGAGAGAGAAGTTAGTAAAATGAAATACCTTGAGGGAGCACCGGAGCAGGGAGGCCTGAAGGCTGAGGCTGAGGTAGTGACAACTGACGAGCGATCTCCGATGAGGGGCAAGCGAGCGACGTGACCGATCTCTGATGCGGCGATGTGCTCTGGACTGGACCGATCTCCAACGACGTGACCAATCTCCGTCTGTTGGCTTGAGCCTGAGACGTTGCTCTATTGCTTTGAGGCGTTGCTTTGTCTTTAGGTTTGCTTTAGCCTTTAGTGATTTTTGATTTAGTGATTTGCTCTGTATCGGGGTTTGGTTTTTTTTTTTTTTTTTTTGAGAATCCGTGGGTTTGCTACCTTTGTAATCTGTTGGGCTTGTCGTCCGTTGTTTTTTTTTTAGAATCCGTGGGCTTGCCGCTTGCTCTGTTACAATTTTTTTTTTTTTTTTGCTTGAAAGTTGAACAAATAATTTTTTTTTTTTAATTTGAGGGTGTTCCTATTTTTTTTTTTAAGGGTAAACAAATAAAAAAAAATTAATTATTATATATAAATTTATTTTTCAGGTCAAGGTGTTCCTGGGAACATCCTGAGCATAACGTGGTGCTGCCATTGGAGAGTTCCATAATTTTTGTCTAAAAAAATTTTCAATGATCAAATCCTTAAGCTTGCGTATAAATATATGGAGTCAACAAATGCGTATATGATGAATCATAAAAAGAATATTGAGGTTAATTTATTAAGGAAATAATCCAAAGTTTCTAAACAAAGAGGAAATGATCGAAAAAAAAAATTATATAAGAAAATTAGACATATGTGAAAACGGCCAATACAAGGTAGAAATAATTCATTAAGAAAAAAAATTATGAATAAGGTAAAAAATTTTGAAATGAAAATAATTCAAACCATTTTAATTATATATATTTTCATAATAAATTCATAAAAATAATTTAAACCATTTTGAAATTATATATATATATTTTAATAATAAATTCATATAGATTAAGAGATACAATTATGAAAATAAATGGAATAAAAAAAATCATGGAAGTTATTGTAATAATTTGATTTCTTTCTAAAAGACCAAAATGCCAAATTATTTATAATTTCAATTTAGAAATATGCAAAAAATATTTGGAGTATATGAAAAAATCCGAATGGTTTTAAGGAACGACCCTTCAAGGTTTGAATGGGTTACAAAAAAATCCATCGAATTTGATGGATTAGACAGCATCTGTATCATTTATTAAATAGTCTCTTTATTTTTTATTTTTTTTTGAGAAACTAAAAGCAAAATTTATTAAATAGTCTAATTACAAACTTGAATTAATCTAAGTGTGTGTTTGACAAAAATTTAAAAGCCTTAATTATATATGTAGGGGCATTGGGCCCAGGAGCTCATTATCTATGTTTATGTTGGGTCTGAGGCCCAAGCCGAGGATAAGGGGTCGTCCGAGGATGAGTAAACATTGTCAAGGGAGCTCGCGCTAGTAAATGAAGAAGTCAATTTTGATCATAATGGCCCAAGAGGTTGGGTCGAGGATGAATATCCCCTGGGCTAACCAAAGTTGAGGTTTGTGGAGGTGGTCTGCCGTCCGGGAGAATGTTTCAGGAAGTTCTGTTGGCACGGATAAGCATTGCAGAAACAAAAGACGGAGGGGAGTCCTAAAATATCTAAGGAGAAAGCTGCCATCACCGCATTGAATGCACTACAGCTAACTCTCTGGCCACATTAATGTGGAAGTGATACCTGAACAGTGATTTTCAGCCTTACAGCTACTACCCAAACACTTCAAGAAGGGGAGGATGGGACAAGCATCAAGCACCAACCACCTAGCCTGCACGTGGAGGGTAAGGATGAAAGAGGAAGAGGGTATAAAAGGAGAAAGAAGCGATGGTAAAGTGGATCAGAAATTTGTAAGAGAAACCACTGTAGCAGTTTGAACTATATCTGTAACCATCTTCAATCAATATATACTAGAACAGACCTCCTTGGATTGTTGTTGACACCCCATTTTGCAACCCGCATTTAACCTCACATGGAGGGTAAAATGGTAATTTTACCTTGGAAATATGCATCTTGATTCTGGTCATTAGATCTTTAATCTTATTTCACCAAAATGATCTTTGATGTTGTAACGATCAAATTGACTGGTCATAAGCCCTAATCGGACCACCAGATTGAAAGTTATCATTAAATCAAGTTTTAATAACTGAGATGCACTATCACAAATTGAGTCCGACTATATGTGATTATGAACAATTGATTTCAATTGGTTATAAGTATAATCAATTTGAGATCAATGATGTGTCATAATTTGATTGGTTAGAAATACATTTTATGGTAGGATTGCACACACCTAATTAACTAGATAATTAAATATTAATCATTCAATGAGTAATTTGTGCAATTATTTTTTAATTAGGGTAAATTTGGAACTAATAAGGTTTGAAATGGGAGTGATTGGAGCCTATTTGTACTAATTGGAAACTAATTTGGGACCTATTAATGCTAATTGTGTTGAAATTGTTTTCTAACAAATGACCTCTGTTCACCATTTCTTTGATATCTCTCAGATTATTTTGAATCTGTGAATGAAGTTAATTTTTCCAGAAACTAGACATCTGGGGCTTCAATTTAAGTACAAGAACGAGACAATTCCTATCAGAATTGAGTCAGATATGATTTTTTGAAATTGGCTCACAAGCTGTTACAGCAGCTACGGGAAAACCGAATTTTGGTTTGCTCCTCACTCCCACCAATCTTTTCATTTAATGCACCAAATTTTTCCAAAGGCTAAAATGAGGTTTAGGTTCATGATTCTTTGTCAACCCTCATTAAATGGCATTCCATTCATATTTCCTCCACCACTACTATATAAATCCTCCCTCTCCTTCATTCCAAGATACACAAAAACCCCCTCTCTTCTCCTCTCTTGAGTTCTAGGAAGTTGAGTAGTCTTGTCATATCTTGGTCTTCTTGAGACTCAAGGTATTGAATGAGACTCACTTTTCCTCTCCTAACTCTTCTTTTCCTCCACCTTTAGGACCTCCCTCAAGAGTCTCCTCCTCCACCATATGGATCTTGCATGAAGGTATAATTTCTTTCCTTAATTTTTTATATATATTTCCATGATGATAATTTAAGATTAAAGCATGATAGTAATTATTTAAATTCCCTTGAATATGTTTGAATGTTCTTAATTGTTCTTATGTGTTCTTCACATGTTTTTGATTGTTTATCACATGTTCATGCATAACACTAGTTTTAATCTTAAATCCATATAAAAAATATAAAAAACATGTTTGTTTAATAATTCTTTCAAATCCTTGAATCTAGGATATCACAATCTACACACATTCACTAGAATTTATTTTTCAATCTAAATGAAATGCTTAATAAATTGAATTAGGGTTTATCATATCACATGCACACACTTTAAATTCAACATGCAAATTGATTGATAACATATTGGATAATGTGATATGAATGTTGGCCACCATAGTCTAGAAGACTGGTTTCACCGGGCAAGGTGGGTGCCTAACACCTTCCCACCTTATAACATAGCCTTTGAACTTAGATCAAGGGTTGATAGACCAATGTTTATCCTTATAATTTTCAATTTTTAGATTGTAACTAGGAAACAAAACTATGTACTTTATCTTAGATTGTATCTAGGACTAAAGCCATGTAATTTTCCTATGATCAATGTAAATTCAATTGAAAATTAATAAAATGAGAAATTTTTCAATTTTGGTTTTCTTATTTATCCCAATAATTAAATAAGTGGCGACTCCATTGTAAAACTCCTAGTCGAACCTTCATTTTGAGAGGCAATAACATGACTCCACCCATTCACGTGGGTTTGGCCCAACATCCTATAAAACGGGCCTGGGGCGCAGTCTCTCACAGTGGCGACTCCACTGGGGATATTGAGGGAAAAGTTTCAATTAGGTTATGGTGGCCAACCATGTCATTGTTTGTTTATTGCTTATTGTGTCTAATATGTCATTATATTGCATGTCATGCATCATTTGTTTGAATGAAATTTATTTTATTTGTGTGCTAGCCCGGTAGTATTAACCGTGGATTGTGGTCTTCCTGAGACTCATATACCCAGCGGTGAACCTACCACCCACCGTGACAAGGATCATCATGGTTATGCCATGGTGGTTCATAGGGACAAACTATACCGTTTGGACCAACGCAGTGCTCCTGGCGTCACAAGTTGGGAGGTGTGACGTCCTAGCTTGTAGGGACCTTTAACCTACATTCTACCTATGTTGTAATGACCCATAGAACCTATCTTTAGGTCGGTCCATGTAAATTGCATTGCATTATGCATGTGTTTGGCCGTTGTTTGAACCATGATGAGTCTAAGTCCAACACTTGAGCCTATCATAATTGTTTGAACTGTGTATGCTATGAATGAACCTAAGCCCAAATGCTTGTGATTGAAGCCTACTCACCATGGAGGCCCAATTTGTTTTTCTAGAGATAATATAACATGTGTGCATGCAGTTTTCCAAGTGCAAGCCCAATCAAGTGAAGGTGCAGGCCTTTAAAGTTCCAGCTCAAGTTAACCAAGCTCATCACCAAATTCATTTGCCAACCCAAACTCATCTCTTGTAGTCATGGTTGAAGAGAATACATCGAATGAGCCCATGACCAACTTCCATGAATTGTTCAATACTTTGGTGATGAGCCAAGCCAAACTTCATGAAGAGTTCAACACTTTGAGTCAAAAGCTCAAAGGAAAAGATACTACCACTTTCCTAAATGATGAAGTTCAAGGCCCACAATTGACTGAAAGTGAGAAAAAGTTGAAGGAGTGCTTAGATCAAATGGAACAACTATTTCAAAAATTTCGGTGGAAGGAAGATGCCATGAACTTCCATTCTCTTTCTCTCTTCCCACAAGTAAGAGCTCCATCCAAATTCAAGATGCCAAGCTTGGACAAGTTTGATGGAACAGGTTGCCCCAAAGCCCATTTGATGATGTACACAAGGGCCCTCTAACCCTTGGGAGCTACTGAAGAACTTTTGGCCCAAATGTTCCAAAACACACTTACTGGGGCTGCTCTTCATTGGTTTTTGAATCTTGAAGACTCTCGAATCCCTACTTGGGAGGACATTGCCAATGAGTTCTACAAGAAATACAAATACAATATAGAAGTAGACATTACTAGGCGTGATTTGGAGACCACCAAGCAAAAGCCCAAGGAATCTTTCTCAACCTTTATCACAAGATGGAGGTCAAAGGCAGCCTAAATGACAAATAGGCCCGATGAAGAAGAGCAATCCAAATGGTTGTGAAGAATTTGTTGCCCATATACCATAAGCATCTCTTTGCACAATACTTTCCCAACTTCAAAGCCTTGATCGTAGCTGGTACTCAAGTGGAAGATGTTGTCAATAATGGCATATTAAAGAATGAGGATAGCTACTCTTCCTAGAAAGCACGGGGAAGTAGTTAATGTTGTGAATTTCCAAGCATCTTCAACTGTCAATCCTAAGCCTCGAAGGAGGTTCGATGAATTGAACATGACCTTGAGTGAGGCCTTGGAGAAACTACAAGCTAAGGGGTTGTTGAAACCATTGGATCCTAAGCCCATACCACATCCTATGCCTAGAAGCTATAATCCTAATGCTCATTGCAAATATCATCAAGGGGTAGGCCACATGACAGATAAGTGTTTTCACCTGAGGCATGACATTCAAGATCTTATCGACCGACAAGTCATTATTCCACCTTCATTAATGGATCCATATGAATTTGTCTAAATTCAACTCCACAAGTTTTTGATAGTCATAGTTTTTGTTTTTAATGTGGTTGCTTATTTAGAGTTTGCTTGTTGTTTTCCTAATCAATAAAGTCCATGCTATGCTTGTTGCATTTTTTTTTTCTATATGCTTGTTTGTTGCATTTTGTTATTGAATGAATATACCCAAAAAAAAAAAAAAAAAAGTCACTTTTTCAAAATGGTACATGAGGATCCCTTAGACAAAACATTTTCTAAATCTTGATGTTTAAAAGCTTGAGCCATCAACTTGTACTAAGGAATGATTAATTTCATTTGATCCATGTAAAGACTTTTGCTACTTGACTTAGAATATAAGAAGAAATGGTCTTAAAAGGCAATCAAAAAGAATCCATCCATTGGAAAATCCCAAGAATCCATGCACTTGATCCAATTTTCAAAAGTCTTTTGTTTCACAACATTAGAGCATTCATACTTTTTCTTTTAAGATGAATTTATTAAAAGAGCTCGAGTCACTGTGCCTACAAGCAAGCATTACAAGAGATAGAAGGCCATCTTTGGTTAAACCAAATTATTTCCTATTACCTAGAATGTTCATCATCCATTGCTAGCCCATTTGAGCCTTCAAACATTTAGCCTTTTTTGCTATAAACCCACTAAAATCTAAACCTAGGGTGGGAAAATTCAAAGTATGTATGCTTAAATCTCATGTTGAGGAGGAGTCGACCTTGTAGCTTTGAAGCTAATTGATAAAGCTCTCCTAGAAGACATGAAAGACAAGTACAGAATTCATTAAGCTAAAGATAAGAGATCATCAAAGAAAAATGAGCTTTCACTCAATCAAGGAAAGAGAAATGAAATTCCATCAATATGAGAGAAAACAAAATGTGCATCGAGTTTGAAGAACCTAAAATTCATCATTCCAAGAGGAATACAAGGTTCATCCAAAAGAGAGTTCATCGGAAAAGGAAAAGATTCATCAAGCATAGAAATGTGCAAGCACGTCGAGGCAAGAAAGAAATCTAGAGAGTGCATCAAAATGACCAAAAATCATTAATCTGAGAAAAACAAGGAGGGCAAAATGTCCCCAAAAGTTTATTCAATCAAGAGATGGAAGACAGAAAAAAAAAAAAAAAAAAAAAAAAAAGCCTGCTAGGCTAAAAACCCAAAAGGGCGATCTAGGCAAAAGTTAGGGCCAAAGAAAAGAAGAAGAAAAGAAAAAATTGGAAAATCCTACCAAGTTAGAAACTTGAGGATGCAACCTAAAAAGAGAAGAATTTTACAAGATGAAAGTCCAGAGGTATGATTCAAGAGGAATGAGCATAAAAACAAATGTTGATGCAAGTGACCAATGAAGACTAGTGAGAAGATAACAAAGAAGAAATGGGAAAACTCCTCCGATACTTGATTTTTGAGTAATGCATACTTGGGGGAAATATCATACGGAATTTTGAGCCTATTTTATCTTTCATTTCATAACCCCAACCCGGCCTACATTACAACTCATGAGTAAAGACCTCCTTGAAATCTTGCTAGTTGTAGGCGCATCTTAAACTCTAATAATATTTTTCTCTTGAATTAAAAAGAAAAATGCTTAAAATTGTCAAACCCCACAGGATGATATGTCCGAGGAAAAAATTTCTCAAATTCTTAAATCCTCAAAATGACTCAAAAGAACTTCCAAACCTGGAGCACTCTCCTTGTTTGCACTCAACAATGTGATTCATAAATATTATCACATTTCATTTCTTGATTGCCTTTGGAGACTCAATCTGACAATGTTCAAAAGGATGAAGCAAATTTGATTACATGATTTTAATGATCTCGATCATTCCTAATCAAAGAGACTTGTTTGGTTCTTAAACACTATGATTTTCCAAAATGGTTATTCAAAGGATCACATCTTGTTCAAAAAAATGATTTTTTTTTTCTTCAAAAAAAAAAAAGAAAAAAAAGAAAGAGAAATCTCATTTCAAAAAAAAAAAATCATTCTCTTCCGAAATCCAATCCTCTTGAATTACGTCTTGACCTGATCCTCTACGAGAGAGGTACGTAGGCAGCCTTTCAAAGGCCCGGTCCCAATCACCCAAACAATCTTGGGGAACAAATTTAAAACAATGTGACAAAATTGTTTGGGTGCATGTTAGGCTAAGCTCATTTGTTTTGCATCAAGCATGCTCAAACTTGGGGCATTGGCCTATTTATATTGTGTGCAGATATGTCCTTCTCGCATGAAAGCATGTTTTTATTTGAGGCATCAATCCATTTTTTTTGCAAGCATGTCCACACTAGGGGCATTGGCCAAAAATGTTTTCATGATAATTGGTTTCTAACAAACTAGAGAAAGAAAGCCATTTTGCAGGAACTAATGATGGCGGACCACAATCTTCTTTCATGTTCCCCAATGGTAGCAATATCAAATTAACTCAACTTCCATCCAAGTAAGGAATATGCCCCAAACTAGGGGCATTGGCTAAGTGCTTCCAATTTCTTGTAATGAATTACTCCATTGCTGATTGAAACTTTCTTTTTTGCAGGAATCAAAGTGAAGGATCCTTTATCTCATTCAACACAAGTTATCTCAGATATGCACCCTTATATAGCCAGATAATAGCATGACCTATACCATGTAGGATCGACAGTAGCTCTCTTACTTTCAAGGGATCGACCTTAGTTCTCCCGAAACTCATAGGATCGACCTTAGTTCTCCCGAAACCCATAGGATCGACCTTAGCTCTCCTATACACTATAGGATCGACAGTAGCTCTCCTACCTCCAAGGGATCGACCTTAGTTTTCTCGAAACTCATAGGATTGACCTTAGTTCTCCTATACACTGTAGGATTAACAGTAGCTCTCCTACATTCAAGGGATCGACCTTAGTTCTCCTATACACTGTAGGATCGATAGTAGCTCTCCTACATTTAAAGGATCGACCTTAGTTCTCCTGAAACTCATAGGATCGACCTTAGTTCTCCTGAAACTCATAGGATCGACCTTAGTTCTCCTATACACTGTAGGATCGACAGTAGCTCTCCTACATTCAAGGGATCGACCTTAGTTCTCCCGAAACCCATAGGATCAACCTTAGTTCTCCTATACACTGTAGGATCGACAATAGCTCTCCTACTTTCAAGGGATCAACCTTAGTTCTCTCGAAACTCATAGGATCGACCTTAGCTCTCCTATACACTGTAGGATCGACAGTAGTTCTCCTACTTTCAAGGGATCAACCTTAGTTCTCCCTAAATCCATAGGATCGACCTTAATTCTCCTATACACTGTAGGATTGACAGTAGTTCTCCTACTTTCAAGGGATCGACCTTAGTTCTCCCTAAATCCATAGGATTGACCTTAGCTCTCCTATATACTGTAGGATCGACAGTAGCTCTCTTACCTCTAAGGGATCGACCTTAGTTCTCCCAAAACCCATAGGATCGACCTTAGCTCTCCTATACACTGTAGGATCGACAACAGCTCTCCTACCCTCAAGGGATCGACCTTTGTTCTCCCAAAACTCATAGGATCGACCTTAGTTCTCCTATACACTGTAGGATCGACAGTAGCTCTCCTACATTCAAGGGATCGACCTTAGTTCTCCCGAAACTCATAGGATCGACCTTAGCTCTCCTATACACTGTAGGATCGACAGTAGCTCTCCTACATTCAAGGGATCGACCTTAGTTCTCCCGAAACTCATAGGATCGACTTTAGTTCTCCTGTACACTGTAGGATCGACAGTAGCTCTCCTACCTCCAAGGAATCGACCATAGTTATCCTAAAACCCATAGGATTGACTTTAGTTCTCCTATACACTGTAGGATCGATAGTAGCTCTCCTACCTTTAAGGGATCGACCATAGTTCTCCCGAAACCCATAGGATCGACTTTAGGTCTTCTACCTTCTACAAATTCATCGGACCTCTGGGAATCATGTCCAAACTTCAATCCATTGGACCTCTTGGAAGCACATCCAAATTCAAATCCATCAGACCTCTAGAAAGCATGTCCAAAATTCAATATCACGACTGAAATCCTCATTTTGTCATGATCACTGGTAAGCATGTCTTGTACTCATTTTTTTCCCAAAAAAAAAAAAAAAAACAAAAAAAACAAAAAAATTTGCATGCATGAACTACCTTTGGACTTGATCCCCCCACCAAGAGGTACGTAGGCAATCTCCCTCGAGATTCGGTCCACATTTTGATCCATAACATGACTATCTGTATTTTTATCTATATGCATCATACATTTACCACGGTTAAATACTGATTGCAAAGTTATGTGTCTCTTTCATACATTGACATTCGCTTTTCAAGCCCTGCCAATGAGGGGCATTCTGTTGACGCCCCATTTTGCAACCCGCATTTAACCTCACATGGAGGGTAAAATGGTAATTTCACATTGAAAATATGCATTAGATCCTTAATCTCATTTTACCAAAATGATCTTGATGTTGTAACGATCAAATTGACTGGTCATAAGCCCTAATCGGACCACCAAATTGAAAGTTATTATCAAATCAAGTTTTAGTGGCTAAGATGCACTATCACAAATTGAGTCCGACTATATGTGATTATGAACAATTGATTTCAATTGGTTATAAGTATAATCAATTTGAGATCGATGATGTGTCATAATTTGATTGGTTAGGAATACATTTTATGGTAGGGTTGCACACACCTAATTAACTAGATAGTTAAACATTAATCATTCAATGAGTAATTTGTGCAATTATATTTTAATTAGTGTAAATTTGGAACTAATTAGGTCTGAAATGGGAGTGATTGGAGCCTATTAGTGTTAATTGGAAACTAATTTGGGACCTATTAATGTTAATTGTGCTGAAATTGTTTTCTAACAAATGACCTTTGTTCACCATTTCGTTGATATCTCTCAGACTATTTTGAATCTGTGAATGAGGTTAATTTTTCCATAAACTAGACATCTGGGGCTTCAATTTAAGCACAAGAACGAGATAATTCCGATCAGAATTGAGTCAGATATGATTTTTCGAAATTGGCTCTACAGGCTGTTACAACAGTTATGGAAAAACCAAATTTTGGCTGCTCCTCACTCCCACCAATCTTTCCATTTAATGCACCAGATTTCCCAAAGGCTAAAATGAGGTCTAGGTTCATGATTCTTTGTCAACCCTCATTAAATGTCATTCCATTCATATTTTCTCCACCACTACTATATAAACTCTCCCCCTCCTTCATTCCAAGATACACAAAAACCCCCTCTCTTCTCATCTCTTAAGTTTTAGGAAGTTGAATAGTTTTGTCATATCTTGGTCTTCTTGAGACTCAAGGTATTGAATGAGACTCACTCTTCCTCTCCTAACTCTTCTTTTCCTCCACCCTTAGGACCTCCCTCAAGAGTCTCATCCTCCACCATATGGATCTTGCATGAAGGTATAATCCCTTTCCCTAATTGTTTTTTTATATTGCCATGATGATAATTTAAGATTAAAGCATGATAGTAATTATTTAAATTCCCTTGAATATGTTTGAATGTTCTTAATTGTTCTTATGTGTTCTTCACATGTTTTTTATTGTTCATCACATGTTCATGCATAACACTAGTTTTAATCTTAAATCTATATAAAAAAATATGAAAAACATGTTTATTTAATAATTCTTTCAAATCCTTGAATCTAGGATATCACAATCCACACACATTCACTAGAATTTATTTTTCAATCCAAATGAAATGCTTAATAAATTGAATTAGGGTTTATCATATCACATGCACACACTTTAAATTCAACATGCAAATTGATTAATAACATATTGGATGATGTGATATGAATGTTGGCCACCATAGTCTAGAAGACCAGTTTCACCGGGCAAGGTGGGTGCCTAACACCTTCCCACCTTGTAACATAGCCTCTGAACTTAGATCAAGGGTTGATAGACCAATGTTTATCCTTGTAATTTTCAATTTTTAGATTGTAACTAGGAAACAAAGTTATGTATTTTATCTTAGATTGTATCTAAGACCAAAGCCATGTAATTTTCTTATGATCAATGTAAGTTCAATTGAAAATTAATAAAATTAGGAATTTTTTAATTTTGGGTTTCTTATTTATCTAAATAATTAAATAAGTGGCGACTCCATTGTAAAACCCCTAATTTAAATAGGAAAATATAACTAGTCGAATCTTCATTTTGAGAGGCAATAACACGACTCCACCCATTCACGTGGGTTTGGCCCAACATCCTATAAAATGGGCCGGGGGCGCGGTCTCTCACAATTGTGCCAAGGACAAATTTACTTAGATTATTCCAGTCCATTTATGTTTGATTATCTTCTAAAATCCATTCTAACTGTTATCCTATTCATTAGAGCCTAGTTTTCCAACCCACTCTCTACAAATTCATTGTATTGGGCTTAGATCTAATCATGCTTTGGGTCTAGGGTCCAAAACGTGTCTCTACAATTGTCGTTGTTTGTGGGAAGGACTTGTGTGATAGTGAGTGCAACGATTAACTATGGTAGGATCAGGTCCTCATCAACAAGAATCCACGGGGTCCCAACAACAAGATGATTTCCTCAATCTTGAACGCAGGAGAGATCGAGAGGGTAGCGTGCACACTACACATACTAGTAGAAGCCACTCTCGAGTTAGAAGTCACGTCTCTCAGGAGCCGAACAACAGAGCTATGCAAAGGGAGATTGACCATTTAAAGAAAGAGTTACGCCATGCACGGTAAAAGCGAACCCCCTCTAACTCTGACGTTTTGTTTGATGATGGAGAGGATACTAGTTATAGACGAAGGTAAAAAACCCCACCTAGCGAGTCTTTCTCCTACAATGAGGAACACCATCACAAACGTAGGTATAAAAGCCCGCCTCGCAAAGGCCTGGGAAATGACGCTATGAGCAAGACGTTGAACCAAATTTCCAAGTCGCCCTTTACGCATAAGATTGAAGGGACAAGACTTACTCGGCGATTCAATCAGCCAACGTTCACCATCTACAATGGTCGAACGGATCTTGTAGAGCATGTGAGCCATTTCAACCAGAGAATGGCCGTCCATTCCAAGAACGAGGCATTAATGTGTAAGGTGTTCCCATCCAGTCTGGGACCTGTGGCGATGAGATGATTTGATGGCCTGGGGGCAGGTTCCATAAATTCCTTTAAGGGGTTCACCTAAGCAGTTGGCTCTCGTTTCATTACTTGTAGCAGGGTTCCTTGGCTCTTGGATTCCCTACTGTCCTTATCCATGCGAGAGGGGGAAACCCTGAAAACATACTCGGACAGATACTGGGAGATGTTCAATGAGATAAATGGTGACTTTGATGACGTGGCTATCAGTACTTTCAATGTCGGCCTCCCAGCTGAGCATGGTTTAAAGAAGTATTTGACAGGAAAGCCTGTCACTAGTGTGCACCAACTCATGGACCGGATTGATAAGTATAAGAGGGTTGAGGAAGACTAGCAGTAAGGGAAAGGTAAGACTAAGGTTATCCCTTAAGAGATGAGGGATTTCAGGTCGGACTGATACAATAACAACCGACCTCGGAGAGACTTTGCTGGGCAGCTAGGGCCTGCCAATACTCAGGTAGTTAATGCGGTGTTCCGAGAACCAATGCATCAGGTTCTGGAGAAGATCAAACATGAGCCGTTCTTCAAATGGCCAAATAAGATGGCTGGAAACCCCATGAGGCACAATCAAAGCCTTTATTGCTAGTACCACCAGGATTAGGGACATACTATGGAGGACTGTAGAAATTTGTGGGATCACCTGGACCAGCTGGTCCGAGAAGGAAAATTGAAGCAGCTTTTGCATCATTCCAGTGGACAGCAAGGCCAAGCAAATTCAGAACCCCAGAGAGATGCTTCTTCAAGACCTCCCCTGGGCACGATAAATGTCATCTTTGCTGCTTTAGGGAGGACCGGTTCTTGTCCCTCTAGGGTGATGTTTGTGGCTCGGTTGTCCGCCGAGGACTTTAATTCGGAGCCGAAGAGGGCTAGATTGGATATCTAACCGACACTAAATTTTTCGGACGAGGACAAGATTGAAACCATTCAGCCACACGATGATGCTTTGGTGGTCACGCTTAGGATTTGGGGGTATGACGTGAAGAGGGTGATGGTGGATCAGGGCAGTGGTGCTAAGATCATGTACCCCGATTTGTACAAGGGGCTGAACTTAAGACCCGAGGATTTAACAGCCTACTATTCTCCTTTGGTGAGTTTCGATGGGAAGGTTGTCATCCCGAGGGGTCAGATTAGACTACCTATTCAGGCTGGTTTAGAAGTGGTGGAAGTGGACTTCATCGTAGTGGACGCTTATTCCCCCTACACGGCCATTGTGGCCAGACCCTAGTTTCATGCCCTAGGAGCCGTCTCTTTTACTATGCACCAGAAGGTAAAATATCCGTCAGGGGGCTAGATTGTAGAGATTGTTAGGAGTTAGTCCACGGCTAGGCAGTGCCTAGTGGCTGCCATCTTACATCAGCCCAAAGCTAAGTCCTTAGCCTCTGCTGAAAGGGGCTTATAGCAATTAAAAGCTCTGGTGTTGCATGCCAATGGATCAGCCGAGGAGGCGAAATGTGAAGATTTAGAAACAGTTGTTATTGGTGATGATCTGGAGAAGTCCTTTCAGATCGGAGCTTAGCTACCTCCTCTAGAAAAGGAAGAGCTAATAGAGTTTTTTAGGAGAAATGTTGATGTGTTTGCATGGAATGCTTACGAAGCCCTAGGGGTGGATCCGAACTTCATCTGCCATCATTTAAATGTTAATCCATCTATCACCCCTAAAAAGCAACCACCTCGGCGCTCGTCCAATGATCATTCTGATGTTGTCAGAGACGAGGTGATAAAGTTTAAGCAGGCAGGGGCTATCAATGAGGTATTCTACCCTAAGTGGCTGGCCAATACTGTGGTGATGAAAAAGAAGAATGGGAAGTGGCGAGTGTGTGTGGACTTCACAGATCTAAATAAGGCTTGCCTAAAAGATCCTTTCCTTATGCCTAGGATAGACTAACTGGTGGATGCGACCGTAGGCCATCCTCGGATGAGCTTCTTAGATGTCTTTCAAGGATACCACCAGATACCACTAGCCCTGAATGATCAGGAAAAGACAGCATTTTTCACTCCCACTGGAAACTACCACTACAAAGTGATGCCCTTTGGTTTGAAAAATGCGGGGTCTACCTATCAAAGGATGATGACCAGGATGTTTGAACCACAGTTGGGCAATAGTATTGAGGTCTATATAGATGATATGGTGGTGAAGAGTAAAGTGGTGTCTGAGCATGTAGAAGACCTCGGGAACATTTTTGAAATCTTGAAGAAACACAAATTACACCTTAATGCTTCCAAATGCTCTTTTGGTGTGGGATCAAGCAAGTTTCTGGGCTATATGGTAACTCACCAGGGAATTGAGGTTAACCCCGCCCAGATTAAGGCAATTAACAGCTTACAACTACCTCGGAATCCCAAGGAAGTCCAGAAGCTAACTGGAATGACTGCTGCCTTGAATCGATTTATCTCTCGGTTAGTGGATAGATGCAGACCCTTCTTCCTGTTAATGAGTAAGTGGAAGGGATTTGAGTGGACCGAGGAGTGTGCTTTGGCCTTCCAGCGGCTTAAGGAATATCTCTCTCGGCCACCTATCATGTCCAGTCCTGAGGTGGATGAGGTCCTGTTTGCTTATATTGATGTGGCCCGTCATGCTGTAAGCTTGGTGTTGGTACGAGTTAACAGCGGCAGACAAAGGCCAATTTATTATGTAAGCAAGTCACTACATGAGGCCGAAGTCCGTTATCTACCAATAGAGATGACTATTTTGGCGGTGGTACATGCTACACGTAAACTCCCCCATTATTTCCAGGCACACACAATTTTTGTCCTAACTCAGCTTCCACTCAGAACTTTGCTTTAAAGTGCTGATTACACGGAGAGGATTGCTAAATGGGGTACAATCCTAGAAGCTTTTGACATCAAATACATGCCTCGTACCTCCGTCAAAGGTCAAGTCCTTGCCGATCTGGTAGCTAAGTTTGCTGAATCCCCATTGGAAGTAGAAGCAGAGAAGCGAGGCATGGATGGAAAATCAGTTGGCATGATCTCCCTATAAGATCCTTTATCCTGGAGAGTATACGTTGATGGTGCCGCAAATCAGAGGGGATCCGGAGTGGGGCTAGTTCTAGTATTCCCCGAGAAGATTACTATTGAGAAATCATTAAGACTGGACTTCTCGGCCACAAACATTGAGGCTGAATATGAGGCTCTATTGGTGGGAATGGCCATGGTGCAAAAAATGGGTGGAAAGGCCAAGTAAAGGGGGAGTTAGAAGCCAGGGACGTGAGAATGCAAGAATATTTAAGTTAGGTTAAGCACTTGCAGTCAGGGTTTGAATCTTTTAGTTTGATACATATCCATAGAAGTGGAAACACACATGCAGATTCCCTTGCTACTCTTACCACCTCCTCGGCACAAGATTTGCCTCGGGTCATACTTGTTGAGGACTTGTGCAAGCCTGCTGTGGTAAAAAAAGATATGGTCCAAATTCATCAAGTCAGGGTAGGGCCGAGCTGGATGGATCCTATAGTGCTATTCCTTAAGGAGGACATCTTACCCAAGGAGAAGTCAGAAGCTGAAAAGGTGCGAAGAAAGGCTCCTCGGTTTTGGCTATCTGAGCACCAAAAATTGTATAAACACTCATTTTCTAGGCCATACTTACTGTGTATACATTCTGAAGCATCAGAGTTACTCCTTGAGGAGCTACATGAAGGGATTTGTAAGAGGCAGATCTTTGTCTCACCGAGCCTTCACTCAGGGATACTAGTGGCCGGGCATGCAAAAGGAAGCACAAGAATATGTGAAGAAGTGTGACCAGTGCCAAAGATTTGCACCAAACATCCACCAACCGGGAGGAGTCCTTAATCCTCTGTTCAGCCCTTAGCCATTCACTTAATGGGGCTTGGATATTGTAGGTCATTTTCCTAAGGCCGCAGGGAATAAGAGGTACTTGCTGGTCGGCACAGATTACTTCACCAAGTGGGTTGAAGTTGAGCCATTGGCTAACTCAGGGACGTGGATGTCAAGAGATTTGTTTGGAAGAATATTGTAACTCGGTTTGGGGTCCCTCATACCCTTATCTTGGACAACGGCCTGTAGTTTGATAGCAAGGCCTTCTGGAGATACTGTTGCGACTTGGGGATTACGAATATATATTCCACCCCAGCTTACCCCCAAGGGAATGGGTAGGCCGAGGCTGTCAATAAAGTCATAGTGAATGGACTTAAGAAGAGGTTGGATGATGCGAAGGGAAAATGGGTGGAAGAACTGTCACACGTCCTTTGGACATATCAGACTACGCCTCGCAAGTCAATAGGAGAGACACTATTTTCAATGACGTATGGGGCCGAGGCCGTTATTCCTTTGGAGACTGGATTTCTAACACTGAGGATGAGTTCTTTCACTCCGAGTAACAATGATGAGCTGTTAGGGAAGAGCCTAGACTTAATTGAAGAACGAAGAGAAAATCCAATGGTCCAATTGGCCTATTATCAACACAAGCTCAAGTAAGGGTATGATGCCAATGTGAAGCTGAGACCACTAGCACCAGGAGATTTGGTGTTAAGAAAAGTTTTGGGTACTGCTAAGAATCCAGCTTGGGGAAAGCTGGGACTTAACTGGGAAGGACCGTATCGCATCACTTCAGTGGCAAGAATAGGCTCATATTATCTGGAAGATCTAGATGAAAATACTGTACTCCATCCCTGGAATGTAAACAACTTGAGAATGTATTATTATTAATGAAAGCAGTCTTTGCCATATTTTTGGTTTATTATACTATTTGTCATGCGTTCTACTATTTGTTGAATATCGAACAGAACCTTGGTCATGCCTGGCTCCCCGGACCACATACCTTGGGTGAATTGATATTCTATGACATCTATCTAAGTATTAAGCAGAACATTAGCTATGCTTGGCTCCTCGGACCACATGATTTGGGAAAATTAATACTTAATGACATTTATCTAGGTATTAAATAGAATCTTAGCTATGCCTGGTTTCTCGAACCACATGCTTTGGGAAAATTAATACTTAATGACATCTATCTAAGTGTTAAACAGAACCTTAGCTATGCCTGGCTCCTCGGACCACATACTTTGGGAAAATTAATACTTAATGACATCTATCTAGGTATTAAACAGAACCTTAACTATGCCTGGCTTCTCGGATCACATGTTTTGAGAAAATTAATACTTAATGACATCTATCTAGGTATTAAACAAAACCTTAGCTATGCCTGACCCTCGGACCACATGCTTTGGGAAAATTAATACTTAACGACATCTATCTAAGTATTAAACAGAACTTTAGCTATGCCTAGCTCCTCGGATCAAATGTTTTGGGTAAATTGATACTTTACAACATTTTCCTAAGTATCAAACAAAATTTGATCACGCCTGGATCCTCAGAACACCTATCTTAAGTAAGTTAGCTATTTTTATTGATTGTTTAAGTGTCTGATGGAATCAGCCATCCTGAATGATAGGGATTTATATTATAATAACATCCCCCAGTGGATGCCCATGAGCATCACTTAAAGTATTTGCAGGCATACCTGCATCTGCTTAAAAATAAATTACCCATCTTGTCATTTAAATTTATTGAACGGAATGGGATCAAGGAGGTTTAAACCTGCAAGTGGGTTACATTATTGTATATGCTGTTAAGGTTAAAATTATGTTTTGCCGAAATGATGGACTTGGTAAGTTCAACTCATTTTGCTAATGGCCATAAGAGACGAGGTAGCTATTCTATCACTTGTGCAGATAAATAGGTGGGATTTCTACCTCATTATTTTGTTTCTTTTTGAGTATTGAGTAAAACAAAAATCAAGCTAAGATCTAGTATAAACATTACAAGTATAAAAGAGAAATTTACACGTTTCCTTAATATTAAGCCTCTAAAAAGGCAGATAGGTTACAAAAATGATCTAAAAAAAAAAAAAAAAACAAACAAACAAACACACAAGCTATCTAAGATTTCATCTTTATTACAAGCTTGTCCTTAGGGTTTTTCAGTGGCTGAGTAGAGGGCGCTGTGGTAGAGGCTGGGCCCTTGCCTTTAGGGTCTTCCTTTGTAGGTATTGGAAGAGTAGCCAGCACAATCTCCATATTCTTGGGGGCCTCTTTTTCCTTTGAAGGATTACCGGGGGCCATTGACAGCTGAGCAGCATCCTGAGTTTTTTCCTTGTTAGTCTCTGCTGCTTTTTCAGGGTCCTCAGCTTGCATCGCTTCTTGAGGAGAAATGTGGGATGAAGAGAGGGCCTTGGAAGGGCTTGCCTGGCCTTCTTCCGCCTCCGAGGTGACCAAGCTGGCCTTAGAGCTTGGAAGGACTAAGGTGCAGAAGGCTGGGGGGTAGTAGACATTCTCTGCTCTCCTGAGGGCAGAAGAGGCCTCAACCCAGCTTGGTCAAGGGCCTTGTTCCACACTTGGAGGCAGTAATGTCTACATACCCCCATGACCTCAATCCTTAGGGCATCCTTGGTCTCAGCAACCCTTATATGGTAGCCCTCCTGCTCAGCTTGTTCTTTAGCCTTCTCAGCTTCTTCCAGTTTTTTGTTTAAGGCTGCTATCTGCTCCTTGGCAATGGCTAGCTGGTCCTCTGTCTGGCGAAGGATCAACCTTTGACTTTGGGCCTACCTCTCTACCACATCCAAGGCAGACTCGGCACTCTTCATGGCATGGTCGGCCTCTGCTAGCTTGGTTGTGAGGTCTTGAGACTTCTTTTCAGCTATCTCAAAGGCCTTCACAGCGGCAATGCATCTACTCTCTTCATCCTTGGCTAGCCTGTGTGGCTGATGACTATCTCTTCAGCCATGTGGCCAGCCTGAACAACCTATAAAGAAAGGGAAGGCCACAAAAAAAAAAAAAAAAAAAAAAAAATATATATATATATATATATATATATATATAAGCACGAAGAAGTAATGGCTATGGTGACAGAAATAGAGAGATATTTATGGAACTTACCAGGGCGAGGTCCCTTTTTAGGCTAAGGAAAACCTCATGTTTCCTCATTTCTTGAAGGTTGGCCATGTCTGTAGGAAGGAGTAGGGCTTGCTCAGCTGCATCAGCCACATAGCCAGCATTTCCACCTTGGAAATTTCTGATCGAGGCATTGGTTGGTAGAGGGGCCCCATCTAGTATCATGGTCGGGGTTTAGGCAGGGATTGCCACCGAGGACTTGCCTCTCTTATCTGACTGGGTTTAAGTCACCCTGGGCTGTTTGGCTCCCTTGGGGGGCACAGTATCCTTAGTCTGTGGGCTCTTCCCCCCTTCCACTACTTCCTGCCCCCTCTGGTCCCTTTTTCGTTTATAGTTAACAGGCTGAATTGGGGGAGGGGGAGGAAGTTTGGCCTGGGAGGGCTTCTCTGGTGCTTTGCCCCCAGCCGAGGACTCCATCACCTCCAGCAGGCTGGTCTTTTTCTTTCTTTGGATTCCCATGTCTGCTGGGATGGCAGCCTCTTCTTGAGCACGATCTGTTTGTACAGGGAAAGGACCGCCGAGGTCACCAACAAGATCTTCTGGAGACAAAGGCTGATTGAAGATGTCAAAGTTGTCCTCGCAATCGGACACTTCGACTATTTCTTCTTCTTCTTCTTTTTCTTCTTTCTCTTCCTTAATGACGGGATGGGAAGATGAGGCTTATACCTTTGGTATGCCTTCAAGTATGGGAGCTGTAACGTGTACGCCCTCTGGGACAGGATCGATGGTGAGAAAGCCCAGAGCTACTACATTGATCCGATTTAGACGGGGGTCCTTTGCCTTGATGACACACTTGGGCACCTGGAAGGCTTTGGAGATAGGATTGTAGCCGAGGATCAGATGTGCTGCTCGAAGTTGGCCGTCGCTATGGACGAATACCTCGGCCTTTAAAATCTGGTCTAAGCTTGATTGATTTACCAGATTGAAGTTTGGTACAGTGATGTTCGGATCTGCAAGCCCATAATAATAATAATAAATAAATAAAAAAGACAGAAAAACATTGTTAAAAAAAAAAAAAAAAAAAGAATAAGTCAAAGGGAAATTCCTGTACTAATATAAATAAAAAATATGAGAAAGAAAATGATTTCGAAATAAGAAACCTAGACCTAAAGCCCCACCTGGTTTCCCCTCTCTCATTAGGCAAGGGAGGCCATCATGCCACTCCCCTGAGACGATCAGAAAATCTTTGTTTAGACCTTTATTTGATTTGGGGAGGCATTGAATTAGTCTAACTTCAGGGTACCTAGACTTTAGGTAATACCCTTGCCCTTTTAGGTGGTGGAGATTGTAAACCCAGTTAACGTCGTGGTGGGTAAGTCCTAGAACCATTTTCTCGTTAAGGGCATCTATACTCCCCAAAATCCTAAACATGTTTGGGACACATTGGGTAGGAGCTAGCCTATGAGCCCTAAGATAGCCTCTGATGACAATACCCATAGGAATTTTCATCCCTCCCTTTATGAAGGCAATCATAGGGATCACTACTTCACCCTCCTGCCTTTTCTCAAACCATTCCCCTTCCTTGCAATACCTAATGTAAACGTTTGGTGGGATCCTATATTGGGTTCTAAAGTTCACTATCCCCTCCTTGGAATCTACCAAATTCTTAAATCTACCCATTTCTAGAAAGGTTTGGGAAAGCTAAAAAGATTAAGGGGAGAAAATGGAGCCAAGAAGAAGAAAAGCACAGATAAAAGAAAAATATATGGAAAAACAAGGTGTAAAGATTTGTGAAGATTTACAGAAAGAAGGAAAGTGTCATCGGATAGGCTTTTGGAATTTGTAGAGGCACAAGTAAGTTAGGAAAGATGGCAGGTTCAGTGTATGTGCGCTAGAGCTAAATGAATGCTAGAGTGAGATGGGAGATTGATTTGAATGGTATTTATATCAAAGAAAAAGCTACAAGCGGGAAAATTCCTGCCCATGTTCCAGCAGAATCCTCAATCGTAGGATCCACATTGCGTCGTAGAATGTGGGGGACAGGGAGCCGCAAAAATTTAATGAAGGCGTGTCTCGTATGTCGAAGCGTCAAGAGCGTACCTTGGGCAGTTAAAAAGGCATCTATACCGGTAGAGGAGATGTGTGATGGGCATGGATTTGCTGAGGTGACATCGAAATCCTCATTTCTTCCCGAAGAGCCAGAAAGAAGAATCTCGAGGGGCTATTGTAGGGGCATTGGGCCCAAGAGCTCATTATCTATGTTTATGTTGGGCTTGAGGCCCAAGCCGATGATAAGGGGTAGCCCAAGGATGAGTAAACATTGTCAAGGGAGCCCGTGCTAGTAAATGAAGAAGTCAATTTTGATCATAATGGCCCAAGAGGTTGGGCTGAGGATGAATATCTCCTCGGCTAACCAAAGCCGAGGTCCGTGGAGGTGGTCTGCCGTTCGGGGGAATGTTCCAGGAAGTTCTGTTGGCATGGATAAGCATTGCAGAAACAAAGGATGGAGGGGAGTCCTAAAATATCTAAGGAGAAAGCTGCCACCACCGCATTGAATGTACTGCAGCTAACTCTCTGGCCGCATTAATGTGGAAGTGATACCTGAACAGTGATTTTCAGTCTTACAGCTACTACCCAAAGACTACAAGAAGGGGGGGATGGGACAAGCATCAAACACCAACCACCTAGCCTGCACGTGGAGGGTAAGGATGAAAGAGGAAGTGAGTATAAAAGGAGAAAGAAGCGATGATAAAGTGGATCGGAAATTTGTAAGAGAAATCACTGTAGCAGTTTGAACCATATCTGTAACCATTTTCAATCAATATATACTAGAACAAACCTTCTCGGATTGTGCCGAGAACAAATTTACTTAGATTATTTCAGTCCATTTCTGTTTGATTATCTTCTAAAATCCATTCTAACTGTTATTCCATTCATTAGAGCCTAGTTTTTCAACCCACTCTCTACAAATTCATTGTACTAGGCTTATTGGGCTTGGATCCAATCACGCTTTGGGTCTAGGGTCCAAAATGCGTCCCTACAATATATATTTTATCATAATAAATTAATAAAAATAATTTAAACTATTTTGAAATTATATATATATATTTTTTTTCATAATAAATTCATATAGATTAAGAGATACAATTATGAAAATAAATTGAATAAAAAAATCATGGAAGTTATTGTAATAATTTGATTTCTTTCTAAAAGACCAAAATGCCAAATTATTTATAATTTCAATTTAGAAATATGCAAAAAATATTTGGAGTATATGAAAAAATCCGAATGGTTTTAAGAAACGACCCTTCAAGGTTTGAATGGGTTACAAAAAAATCCATCAAATTTGATGGATTAGACAGCATCAGCGTCATTTATTAAATAGTCTTTTTTTTTTTAGAAAATAAAAGCAAAATTTATTAAATAGTCTAATTACAAACTTGAACCAACCTAAGTGTGTTTGGCAAAAATTAAAAAGCTAACTTATTTTACTATTTAACTTATTTTTACTACTATTCATAGATCTCACTGCACTTTTTGGTATTATTTATGAGTCACATTGTACTATTACAGCTAACTTTTACCTTTGTTTACAATATTTTCAGCAAAAAATTTTCAATTTCAATAAAATAAACGGAACCCAAACCGGCCCTAAGTATATTGATCAGCAGTCGAGTTGATTTGAGTTTAACAACTAATGTTTCTAGCAACATGTTTTCTTAGTCAAGATGTTATAAATATATATAGAGTTGGTTAGATCAAAATTTATACCTTACCTATCTAACAATTCAACAAATGACATTGTCATTTTTTTCACGGCATTATTTGCTGTATCTACATCTACAACATGATAAGGTAGGTCCCCCAATACTGTGTGTTGAGATATATATAAAAAGTGAAAGTAATGAAACAAAGGCTGGTGCCTAGCTAGCTTGTTTAATCCATTACACAGTAAAGCTGGTGCCTGGTGATCCCTCAACTACCCCCATGTCTTTGTTGTTTCTACTCTTTTAATTTCACAAGAAACGCAACAAAGGGCGACTTCAAAACTTCGAACATGACATGAGAAAAGAGAGAACCAATTCTCTTTTTTCTCTGACTTTTCAATCCATACACCCACTCTCAATCAATGAAGAATTTAATGCAGTTAAAAGCACCTCAACTACATCCACATCTAGTTGGTGCTAGCATTTACTGATCTCAACCAACTTTTGCGATTATAAATATGTAAGTGTATATATCCCATGCCCTCACAACTCAATCAATACAAATCCCCGTACCAAAACCATGGCTAATGAACAGGATCTCTTATCCACAGAGATTGTCAACCGAGGGATTGAGTCTTCTGGACCCAATGCTGGCTCTCTAACATTCTCAGTAAGGGTCCGAAGAAGGCTACCAGACTTTCTTCAATCAGTTAACCTCAAGTATGTGAAACTAGGGTACCATTATCTCATAAACCATGGCATATACTTGGCCACCATACCTGTGCTTGTCCTTGTGTTTAGTGCAGAGGTGGGGAGTCTTAGCAGAGAAGAGCTATGGAGGAAGCTGTGGGAAGATGCACGCTATGATCTTGCCACTGTGCTTGGTTTCTTTGGTGTGTTTGTGTTCACACTTTCTGTCTACTTTATGTCAAGGCCAAGATCCATTTACCTTGTCGATTTTGCGTGCTATCAGCCTCACGATGATCTTAAGGTAATGAGTTGATCCTGAAGTAAAGTAAGATTAATAGTTCCTAAGCATGCATTAACTCTTTATATGCATATACTATATACCTATCTTTCAATATTTCACATAAAAGTAAGACTCTCTCATGGTTTGCTCATTTATACACACCTGTATATTACACCATCTCTTTCACTATCTCACATAAAAGTAAGCCTCCCTCACGGTTTCATATAACGGTATGGATGGTCTTATTCAGTAGACTAGAGTTCACTTTCATGTGAGAGAATAGTATAATATATTAAATTAGCTAGATAAGTTCACTTAATTGATTGGAGATTATTAATTAATGAATGGAACTAGACTTGCAAAAAAAAAAGGTTATGATTGTTTATTTAAAAAACAAACCAAACTCAAGCCCTAAGAAGCACTAATACAAGTATGGGAATGGTACTATACAAGATATGATGATGTGACAATTCCTAACATATTAGGATATGATCCAACAAGAAAACATGTATTAATTAATTATTAAATATATTTTTATTATTGTTAAGTCGTATTCATTTTTCATATATTCACACGTTTGGGCTATCTCTCATTATCAGGGGGTTGGGTTATGACCATATTAGGCTACATCACTGTTGTATTCGAGACATATCAACAGTTAAGAAAAAAAAAAACTTGGGACCCACATACAAGAGTATCCCAGAGGTATTTGGTATTGATTTGCATCAAGTACGAGTACATGAACAAAACTGGAGTACCCATGCTTCTTAGCTCAAGCCAAAGTTTATGCTTGACTATTAAACAAAAGTTAAGCTTGATTATAATAATGTGTTGATGAACATGAGACTCGATTTAATTATATATAATATTATATTTTTATATGTATACTTGTTTAAAAATATACTTATGAAGATTAGAAATTGAATTGAGATTAGATTGTATAAGTTTATAAATAGGTTTATACGATATCAAATTATAATTTTATTTTATCAATATTAAAAACAATCCATTTGTGATAAAAATTCTTATATTTGTAAAGGGATAAACAATTTTAGTCATGGTTTTACTATATAGAGAAATAAGATAAGTTAATTAAGTAACTCATGAACAAGCTTGGACTTGTTCAACAAGGAAATTAATCAATTTTGAACGCTTAATCTTATTTGGTGATGAGTTTGAGTTTGGTTAAATAAAATAAAATGAATAATCTTAAACTTTTAATACTTAGCTTGCTTGGACTCGACTCGGCTTGTTTACAACCTATTAAATTTTTAGTTGTTCTTGTTGTTGTGGCAAAATAGTTGGGTTTAAGTTACATTTTTTGTAATTTTTGTCAATTTTATATTACTCAATAACTTTTGATTGAGCGTGCTTTCAGACAAATTTATTGTTGGATTATATTATCTTTTTATGCATGCTTGCAAAATATTAGTATTACTATAGATTAATAATTATGAAATATACAAAATATTTATGTTTTAATTTTTTTGAACTTTAAAATCATATATAATACAAGTATTTATGAAACAAATAATAAATAACATTGGAACTGAAATTTGATGTGAGTTAAAAACATAGATATCATTAAGCAAAAGTTAAGATACAAGATTTAAAACCAAGTAAAAGTTATTCCTTGATATGATCCCATGACAAATTGATTTCAAACTCCTTTTTTAAGATACAAGATTTTAAAAGAAGAGCAACTCATATCAATATGATAATCTGGAAAATTTCATTTCATGCAGGTGACCAAGGAGGAGTTCATTGAGCTGGCACGAAAATCAGGCAAGTTTGACGAGGCAAGCCTGCAATTCCAGAAGAGAATTCTACAGTCATCTGGCATAGGTGATGAAACCTACGTCCCAAAATCGGTGATCATGTCCACCGAAAACTGTGCAACCATGAAAGAAGGTCGCGCTGAGGCCTCAACAGTGATATTTGGAGCCCTTGACGAGCTCTTTGAGAAAACCAAGGTGCGTCCAAAGGATATAGGAGTCCTAGTAGTGAACTGCAGCATCTTCAACCCTACCCCATCACTCTCTGCAATGATCATAAACCACTATAAAATGAGGGGTAACATACTGAGCTACAACCTTGGTGGCATGGGGTGCAGTGCTGGGATTATAGCTGTGGACTTGGCTAGAGATATGCTTCAATCAAATCCAAATAACTGTGCTGTTGTGGTGAGCACTGAGAGTGTAGGGTATAATTGGTACCCAGGGCGTGATAGGTCCATGCTCATTCCCAATTGTTTTTTCCGCATGGGATGCTCCGCGGTGCTCCTCTCCAACCGTGGCCGTGACTACCGCCGTGCCAAGTACCGCCTTGAACATATTGTTCGCACCCATAAAGGAGCTGATAACCGGAGTTTCAGGTTTGCTTTTCTTGCTTTTATTTAATTTCAGTCTTAATTTTTTTTTTTTTAATAATTTGGTAATTGGAAAATGAAGATTTAAATCTTAGAAATTTCATTAGAACAACTAGAAAATATCAGTTAAACTACAAACCTTTTGACAATTAATTTCGTCATCATGATTTGGTTAGAAACACAAGTTGTCTTTGTTGTTCATCATAGCTTGTTTAGTGGGCTAAGAATATAATTCCACAATTGTTAACATGAATACAGTAAGTCCCTAGACTTATTGTTTGTCAATTTTTACTCATTTACTTAGAAGAATTTTTACTCAATTGACTTTGTATTTATTAATACTTATTAATTTAATATATATTTCAAATTTTTTGGCATATTGTTGAGAGTTTTATAGAGTCTAGTAAAATATATAAAACGAAAGTTAGTTAATTTTTTAGTTGGCTTGCCACCAAAACTTTTGAGACTTCATCATATTTCTCAATCTCAGTCAATTTTTTTTTTTTTTTTTTAAATGAATATAGTAAGGATTTCTAAGTTTTGGATTTTCAGATCTCATTCGATCATTCCTACAGAATTCTAGGTGGTTTGATCAATTCTCCTCTCTTCTGCCTGATGGCCCTCTCATATTCCTCAACCCAAAATCCACCCTAGGCCTAAACACTGCAACAATGGCAGTCATTGACTTTATGGTTGATACTTTCTTTTGTTGTTGATACATATAATTTTGAAAACCCACTATATGTTAATTTGATTTCTATTACCACATGTCAATAAAAACCAACTACAACTCATTGTTTTATTACAATAAACCAACCTAACGCTAAACAAATTTTGATTAAATTATGCTCAATCTTTTTAAAGTAAATTCTAATTTGATTATATTAATTTTTTTTCTACAAATTCTCTTATTTAACTAATAAATATTTTTCTCTTCTCAAAAAAAAAAAAAAAAACTTATAAATATTTTTGAATTAACTTTTTTGTGTATTGCATAAGTTAGCAATTTTTAATATAATATAAAATAAAAGTCATTAATTTTTCATTGACTTCTTCGAATGTTTTGTCACCTATTCATTTCGTAAAGCTTAATTTATAAATGAAGTCAATTTATATTTTTTGATATAAATTTTTAAAGCATTATTTTCTTAAGGTACAGTTTAATCAAACCAAATTTATTTATATTTCACAAAATAAGTTATTTTGAGTACAAGTACCCTAAATCCCTTCTCAAAAAGTACAAGAGAACACACTAAAATAAAAAAAAAGTTGCAATATGTACTTAAAAAATTAAAATAGTTCTTTTTGTTTTGGTCATAATTTTCTCCTTGATGCAAATATTTGTCATCAAAATTCACAATCAATACAGAATATACATTCGTTCAAAAGTATAAAAAGTGGCGGATGGACCTTCGAGGGCATTTGGATTGGGCTGAAAGTGGGTTGCGTTTTCAAGCTTTTTTTTTTTTTTTTTTCTTGCGAATAGTAACCTCACATGGGTTCACTGTATAGGGGACAAAAATCACTGTTTATGTACTGTTCATTACTGTTTACAGCACTGTTTACGCACTAAAAAATATTAAAATAGAGTCTCACGGTACTATTTACACATTTAAAAATTATTTTTCTACAGTACTTTCAGTTTTCAGTTTTTAATTTTAGCAACAATAAGTTCAATCTAAACGGCCTTAATAAAGGCCATAAATGTGCATACCCAACTTTCAGCGGTATCGGGTCAGGCTTTTGGGTTGACCCT
Organism: Notholithocarpus densiflorus; assembly: GCA_030021035.2. NCBI lineage: Eukaryota > Viridiplantae > Streptophyta > Magnoliopsida > Fagales > Fagaceae > Notholithocarpus > Notholithocarpus densiflorus. The sequence continues at coordinate 6,311,750 of JARYZH020000012.1, read as the reverse complement.
TTATTAAAATTGTACCGCAAGCCGAACCCATTCTAGCCTTGACAGCGTATCGTAGACTCAGGTCCATGTGATTATGATCGGAAAGCATATCTGAGCCAGGAACTAGAGCCCACTTAAAAGTATCAACTAATTTGAGGCCTATAAAAGAAGGGACTTAGGGAGGTTGACACATTCACGTTTGAGGTGTCAATTTCATTGTACAATTTAATAATTTAGGACCACTTAGCCAAAATGCTATGTGCAAATAATTCAATAGTTGGAGGTGGTGATTTGAATAAGAGATGTTAATTGAACTATAAAACTCTTGGCAACACTATGTACTATTTGAATGGAAATTATTATATTACTTATCTATTTTGTTAAGAAAAATTATGATAAGATCTAATAAGAAGGTGAAGTACTATGAGAGTTATTGTGCATCAATCACAACTTGACACTTTAGTATGTTGTGAAATTGAGTTTGAATTAAGTATGTACTTTTTTTTTTTTTTGAGAATGAATTAAGTATGTACTTAGAGTTATTGTTATTAGACATATGAAATAATTCTCATTGATTTTGTTAAAGCATAATTGCTGATTTCATAATATTTAAATATCTTGTATAGTAATTAACAATTTAATATTTTAAGAAGTTTAAAGTAAAAGTCAAGTATAGGATCTTAGGTATATTACATTAGGTTCTTGATTAAATAACCAAAACAAATATGCAATATTGCAACAGGTGTGTTTACCAGGAGGAAGATGAACAAAAATTTAAGGGGCTAAAGGTGAGCAAAGACCTAATGGAAATTGGTGGTGATGCTCTCAAAACCAACATCACCACACTTGGACCTTTGGTGCTACCCTTATCAGAGCAGCTCCTCTTCTTCGGCACATTGGTTTGGAGGCACTTATTTGGTGGTAAAACTGGACCTGGTTTACACCCTTCATCATCACCATCATCCAAGAAGCCATACATTCCTGACTATAAGTTGGCATTCGAGCACTTTTGCGTGCACGCGGCGAGTAACACCGTGTTAGATGAGCTACAAAGAAACCTTGAGCTGAGTGACAAGAACATAGAACCTTCAAGGATGACATTGCACCGCTTTGGTAACACTTCAAGCAGCAGTATATGGTACGAGTTGGCTTATTTGGAGGCTAAAGAGAGGGTGAGAAGAGGAGACAGGGTTTGGCAACTAGCATTTGGGTCTGGCTTCAAGTGCAACAGTGTGGTTTGGAGGGCCATGCGTCGTGTTAGGAAGCCTACTAGGAATCCCTGGCTCGATTGCATTGACAGATACCCTGTGAATCTCTCTCTGTAGGGTTAATTAATAATTAAGGCTGGCAATCAGCAAGGTATTGCTACTAATGCTTCATTTGGATTATGTTAATTCAGAAGTTTGATGGATTAATTAGTACTTTACTTCTATGGTTTGCATTTTTTTTTTTTTTTTTCGAAATGATATATTGGCAAATTGGCATATATGCTTTTGCTATGAACCTTACTTTGTTGAACTATATATAGTAATAGCTATTTATGGTGTCAATTTATTTTTTTATCGAATTCATAATTGATCTCAAAATTTCGAGATAAGACTTGATTCATAATTGATCTCGAAATTTTGAGATAAGACTTAGTTGTTTTATATATCCTCAATTGTCACTGTTACTATTGTGGTCCCAATCCTACACTTCTTGATAATTTAAGTTGAACTAGAAGACAGGGCTCAACCTTTACACAATAACTCTTTCTCAAAAAAAAAAAAACTTTCAAGTGATAACCATTAATTATTTATTATTATTTTTAAATGATATTAGGGATGTTACAAATGTTACTACATAAGTTTTATAAGTTGATGTATCATTAACCATTAAAAAACAGTAATTTAAATATTATTTTTTATGTTTTTTTAAACACAATGTCAATTTATAAGTTTTTTTATTGTAAAATTAGTAGTAGTTTTAGTTTTTTTTTTTTTAAATTTAAATTTCTTTTGCTTGAATGCATTATGAAGTTACTCAATGATGATTGGTGATGATGATATATCACTGGAAAAACTATCATTTTCTCTAATTAATATTATTAAATGTAAGACCCATTATAGAGTCAAGATTTTAGTTTAGGGGTAAAATTAAAGAAGATTAATGAAAGCAAACTAATTCTAAAACTATTAATTGATAAAAATATTAAATAAACTAACAATTAAACAGAAATGTAATCCGCATTCAAAATATGATATAAATATTTACTTAGTTGTCCAAAATATAACTTTTCGTATTTTGAAACCGATAGTATGATTTTTTTTTTCCCGTTTCTAATAGTGATAAATATATCTTTCTTCGCGTTGCAACCAAATAATCATAATTTCATTAATTTTCCTTTTGTTTAGTAGTCTATTTTTAATAATATTTATTGTATTATCGACCTTTTAACTGTAGCAAAGAAAGGATTGGACACGGTTAGAAAGATAAGACGTAAGTTGAGATTAGGACAAAGATATGACGTAAGAAAGAGAAATAGAAGTGGTTGAGTTTGGCATAGTTAGAAAATATAAATAAGGAAAAGAACAAAAAAATAAAGGTAAGAGAGAGAAGAAAAATGAATAAGGAAAGGATTGGCCACAATTAGAAAGAATAGAATACAAAACTTCTTGCCAGTATCTTGAGACTATCTTTAAAGAATTTTTTTGTAATAATTTGGTGTGTGTGGGATGAGAGGATTACATATGCCTAAGAGAATAATTAAATACTCGAAGAGGTCTGAATACTCTCATTTCGAAATATTAAAAAAAAATAAATAAATAAATAAAGTTTTTTTTTTTTTTTTTTTGATGAAGAGATGACTTTGTGGGCTTTTATTGTATGATCATGGACTTTGTGAGTTTGGGTTGGAAAATTTTATGAGTCTTGTGGGCTCTTTTAGATATATAAAATATGCAATGTATAGATACATATCCGAAATGGTATATCAAAATTGTCTGGGACCGAAATAATTCATTTCAATAGGCAAACTAAAACAATCGCCAAAATAGAAATTAAAACTTTTGGATATACATCACTGTCAGTTTCTCTAAGATTTTCTTTCCTCTCTCCGTGTATGTGTTAAAAATACTTAGTATTCTTAAAAAAAAAAAAAATTTAAAACTTTGATAATACATAGCACATCCTAATAAAAAGTAAGTTGAACACGAATTCAAATATTTAGAGGTAATCAATCAAGATATTTACTTCACTCTATATTTAAAATATAAACTATTTTCCACAGTAGTTTCAATCACTTTAATTACAAAAAGAAAACATATGAATAAGAGTAATAAAGTCACCACAATAAGAACTTTATCTCTACGTCTCCTTAGCTTCATTTATTATTTTTAATGAAAAAACAATAATATTTTTATTAATCTGATTGGGTTATATCCATGGATTCCAACCCTCTCCATTGAATGGTATATGCACCTCATTTTGCAACCTCCATTTAACCTCGCATTAAGGGCAAAATAGTCATTTTACAATGTAAGGGCAAATTTGTAATTTTGACCATTCGATCTTCTACCACATCATTGAAACTAAATCTTAAAGTTCCAATCATCAAAATGATATGTTGTGTATGTAAATCAGACCATTGAATTAAAAAGTTAGAGTTGGATAAAGTTTTAACTGTTAATATGCATCCATACGAATCAAGGTGGGACATGTGTGATTATTAGTAATGAATTATTATTGGTAAATAAAAAGATTTAAATAATTAATTATATGGCATAATCCGATTAGTAATCCATGATAGTAATCTTTAGGATGCATGCCTGCAATAAACTCCAAGAGTTCAAGATAACGATAAAGTTTATGTGATTTAAAAAATTGGTTTATACAAAATGAATATGGATTTTAAGAGGATTAAATCTAGAATTTAAAGTCAAATACAAGCCTTAAAACTCATCCTAAAGAGTTTCAAACTTTTCAAAATTCGAATAAAGATCAAACTTGGACTTGGGACCAAGTGCAAATTGGTGATTGGATTCCACTTGTGGGTGCACTATGCTAAATACGGGTGTTGTCCATAGGAGTACGCCTTAGCCGAGTGGTCCAAGACACAAAAGGTTGGAGTCACAATCTATTTTAGGTTAATGAACCAACTTAGGTCTCTTGCAGAGGCCTACAGACTAGATTCGAGATCTGGAGTTAGGGTATGGCCTGGTAAGGTATTAGGCATCCAAAATTGTATAACTCTTGAACTAGGCTCCACTCTTACGTTCATTGCCTAGTTCTATCAAGGAATCTACTAATGGGACTATCCTAATCATGCACAAGAAATACTCAAAACCACACACTTATATAAACCCTATTATTCAATTACATCACATCATGGCACAAAAGAAAATAATTCAAAATTAAAGTCAAGTCAAATCAAATATTCTAAAATTGAAAAAAAAAAAAAATCAACTCTAATTAATCAAATTAAACATGCCTTGATAAGAAAAAGTCATCCTAGACATTTTCACATCAATTTAATTATTGCAATGTCAATTAAAAGGAATCATGGAAAATATCTATTTTATTTATTAGTTATGCTAACGAGTGCCCAAGGCATTAGTTAACAATACATTTTAAGAAAGTTTTGACACCACTTTTATGGAAATGAAAAAAACTATCAAAACATTAATTGCTTTTTTTTTTTTCCCATAAAAACTTTCTTTAAATGGATTATTAACCAATGCCCTAAGAGCATTCTTTAGCATTTCCCTTTATTTATTATCATAATAAGAACAAAGTCATGTCATGTGGAATATGAAAAGCATCAAGGCAATCAATTAAACAATTAAAGCATGGATTTGAAAATTTCTGGGTCATGTTATGTGTGTAGGGAGAAGATTGTGTACGCAAGTTTTCGAGCATGCATATGTGCCTTTGATTATGCATATGGATCTTGTCTAAGAAACATGATTCCAAATCCTTTTCCACATTCAATCAAATTCACACATCTTATTAATTTATCAATTCAACTCTTTTATTGAGAACAAACTAAAATACAACAAATCAAAAGTAAGAAATCAAAACCTATTTCTAGACATGCATAGAATCTAAAATTTACTCAGGAACAACACATCATAAAACAAAGCATGTTCATTGATTCACATATCTATTAACTTTTTCATTTAAAACTTTACTCAAAACAAATAGAATACAATAAATTAAAACTAAATAAAATCTACTTAAGAACAACAAAAACACAAAACAAAAGCATGTTCAATTATCCAAGCTAGGAAAAGTCATGGAGAGGGACTTACCTTACTTGAAAATCATAGATTTGACTCTTTTATAATCAGCTCCTCAGTGGCTACACAATAATATTCAATGAGATAGCATGGGGAATTGAAGAAAGTTCATAGAACTTGATGAACACAACTCAAAGAAGAAAATACTTCAAATACCTTTTGAAAACGAAATCGAAAACCATTTGTTGCCCAAAGTGACTCCTGGAGAGGTTTTGCAAATAAAATACATGGTTGTATGAAGAATTTAGTGAGATAAAAGATTTAATATGAAGAACATAGAAAAATACTCTTTCTCTAAAAAGTTTTCTTGAAATGTTTTGAAAGATGATTGAAAGTGATTTTTGCCCTAATGACTAATAGAGAGAAGTTTTGAAGAGTGGAAAATCATGCAAAGTGCTGGAGTGTGAAAATATTGAAAGAAAAAAAATTGTAAGAGTACTGGTGAAAAAGAATCTCTCTCTAAAAGTGATTTGGAATAGAGGTATAATATTGGTATTTATAGGGTTCTAGAACTTTTTAGAGGTTTGGACGGTGCCCACGGAAGATTGAAGTGTTTTGGGCTAAAATATGGAAGTTTAAGGAGTTTGGGATGAAGTTGGATATGCAGCCCTAAAGCTTGCATACGTTGTCTCATCTATAACCCTAATTTCCTCACAGCACTATTCCTTGACTTAAAATGGTCATAACTTACTCATTTTAAATCCAAATTGGAAAAGGAAAAATTTATCCATTTTGAATAATGACATTTCTACTTTCCAATGAAAAACCTCATTAAAAAAGTCTTTATGGTTCAAAAGATATTGACAAACGAGTGAGCAAAGGTTATTTTCAACATCATTTTCAAAGCAATTTTGGGCACTTTTAGTTATGATTACGTCCGAACTATTGTAAATAAATCAATTACCCTAAGTTGACATATATCAAGCTCCACATTGGGACCGAGGACTAAAAATTATTAACCGGTACAACATGGGGTATCTACACCAACCTCAATTACTGACCAGTAGTCAAAGGGCAATTCCAAGTGCTGATTTGCACTTGAGCCCAATTCCCTCCAACTTTCAAAATTTTGAGATATCTTTGAAACTCCAGCTTGCATTGCTTGACCTTATCAAAATATGTTCGTAAGAATTAGGCTAGGAAGAGTTTCAAACTCATCCTAACTCAACCCCAATGCCCTCTACTCTCTCTTTAAATAGAGGAGCTTCCCTCATTTGCAAATCACCAATCACTAAGGTGAATGTTGATTATTTCTGTCAATTCACGACTTTCTCAATAGTAACACACTCAAAGGAAGCCCATTGATTGTCTGAAGAATTCGAAGAAAATTTCAAGATTTGCCATTACTTTTCCAAAATATTTGAAGAACACCTTCAAATGAACTTCAAAGAAAGGAGGTGTTGTCCAATTAATCCAAGGAGGTGCCCCCATTCAAGATCCAATCCATGGAGGTGCTACCAAATCACCATGTTCAAAACCAAGGAGTTAAATCATCTCAAAGTGTTGCCCAATTTTTGAGCTTGAAGGAAGAATGTGTTGTACATCAATCCAAAGCCTCGAGAACATTCACATTCAACCTTGACTCCAACATTGCATGTAGGTATAAATCTCTAAATTAGGTGGTTTAGATCCTCAAATCTTGAATCTCTAAACCATGCTCGATTTAGTTAATCGGACGATTTGACTACGATTCATGTAGTTTTCAATAAATATTGAAAATTCCAATTTTATTAGTTTTAAAAACCAGATCAGTGATTGGTTCCTAGTTTTTTTTTTTTTTTTTTTTTTTTTACAAGATAAAAATTATACTCTAGCCTAATCTAAGTGTATATACGTGTACGTGAAGCTCTTTCTTGGAGACTTGATGTAACACCCCAACCTAATTGCATAATTAATTTATGGGTTTATATGCATGTTATTATCTTAATTACTTTTAAGTGCATGAAGCTTTGATTTTGTGATGTTATAAAACCTATATGCTCTTTTAATGTGATGGATATAACTTTATAAAGGTAAGGATACATATATATTTATGTGTATATATGCAAAGTTATATTATTCTGTGGGCCTTTCTAGAATTATAAGTTTATAAGGGGTGAAAAGTATGATTTCCAAAAGTTGGAAAAAGTGGATGGTGAGATTTTTCTTAAGCATCACACGTATTCCACCCAAGTCCACATCCCTTATCTGATTTTGCTGCCCCAAAAGTCTTCTCCCTTATCCTATTTTCTTGGCTGCATCAGATCAGAAAGTCCAGCCCTCTTTCCCTACTCTTTTCCTTGTTCTTTGTTTCTTTTTTTCTCCCCTTCTTACACGGCAGCCCTCCCTTTCTCACCAAAACAATATATCCCTCTCTAAAGAAGAAATTAAAGGGTTAACACTAAAATTTCAGCTTCAAAGTTTGGGGTAAGCAATCAAAAACTTCATTTGTTTATTTCTATTTCTTTATCCACTATCCTGATTTTAGAGGTTGAACTTGTGATTCTGTTTTATTGATTTAAAAGTTTGATGATATTGTGATCAATTGAATGCTTATTAACATATTTTAATATGTATAGTAAGGGTATAAAAATACCCAAATGAAATTAAGGCCTATTGTTATTTGTTGATGATTTTGTAAGAACATGTGCTGAAGCTGTCACTGTGACAGATTTGGTGTTTACAACAAGAAAATTATGTATTAAATCATATTCTATGAATTAAGAGGCTAGGAGTAGTTTTTATGAATTCTAAGACACACATGGTTGTTATGGAATTGGTCTCACAGCATTTGGATGAACATAAAAATAATGGTTTAATTTTTAAGTTGCAAGAAATTCTGTCAAGACAGATTTGAGTATGCTGTCTTGTGTGATTTTTAGTAAATCATGGGTTTATTCTTTGACTCCGAAATTTTTATGGTTTATACTGGACATACAAGGGAGTAGTTATGTAAAATTTCATGACAATTGGATGTGTTTGGACAGCCCGTTTGTATTTTACAAATGGAGCATATGCTGCTGAAATGAGCAGTGAACAACATATGCTACACCTGACTTTGTGGATTTAATTCTCAAGTTAGGGTGTATGTTTTGAGCTATAATTTAATAAGCTCATCTTTTGGTATGTTTGGAGCATATATAAATTTTATGCCTTGGTTTCTCTATGGTTTTGGTGAAAAATGTGTTTGATGATTGTATCATGTGCTTTGGGGAACTTTATGTGATGGGAATTAAGATTTTCTTGAGTTTGAGAGTTAGGTTGTGATTGAGGTATAAGTTTATATATTAGGAAGAGTTTTTCCGTAATAAATTTTGGTTTTTCGTTTAGGTGGTGAGAACGAGAACACGGACACTTAAGCTCCTCGTGTACAATCTCTTGCGCCTTCTGTTTTCAGGTAAGGGACTTGTGACACGTGCTTTTGATAAGTATAAAGGTTATTTCGAAAAGTATTATGCATTAAAACTTTTAATTAGAAATATTACATATAAGCATGATTTAAGTAAAATATATGTTCGTGAGTTGTTCAATCTTATATATATGATAATTTTAGCATATTGATGCTAGTACTTATATCACGAACATAATATTTAAGTACGACGTGGATATGCTTCTATTATGAGATAATTATGTAAAATTATAGTTATCCAAAAAATATAGTTTTTAAGTTATTCCATTGTTATGTTCTGAACTCAGCCAGTAGGGGTTATAGTACTAGCATTTCCATAGAGACTCTGATTGGCCATTAAAAGTGGGACTAGCTCTGCTGTACTCGCCCTTGTTGGTAACAGCCAACTTGTGGAGGATGTCAACCTACCCCCGTGGTTGAAAGTATGTATTATGATATGATTCCGGAATTACCTAGCATTATGGGAAATGCTGGATGCCTGGCACTCTGTGCTGGAAGCCTCCCAAAGTTGTGACAGACTTACAATTGGATTAACTAATATGTATTATAAATGAGCTATTAAGCATTTTGGAAATTATAAGAAAATATGATGATAAGAAAGGTATATTGAATGTGTAATAAGTCTGATGAGAAGTTATGATAAAGTATTTGATAGTCTGTTCAAAGATAAGATTATTGAATTATGTTTAAGTTCCTTATTATGTCATTTTATTATTATATGAAAGGAAAATGAAGTATTTTCATCTAAAAGCTCTTAAGTTATTTTAGAACAATATGAACAGTATGAAGGTTATTTTATCAAAGCTGGCATATCCATAAAATATTTGATTTACATGCATTCTTATTAAAGGCCCATGGAGCTTTAAAACTTTACTGGGCTTCGCAGCTCACCCTATTATATTTCAGTGCACAGGTTCTTCCTGGAAGCAGCAAGAGTATTAGAGGTGGCAAGGATTCTGTGTTTTCTTATTTGTTAGATTGTAGAGTTTTTTGTTTTATAGTAGTTTAGCTCTTTTGTTGTATAGGAGGAATCAAGATGTACTTGATTCTTGAGCACAAATGTAATTCAGTACCTTAGTTTGTTTTGAACCCCAATTGTATGTCTTTGGGGTTAGATTTGTAATAAGAATTTTGCTAAACGTTTAGCTATGTAATATTTACACGGATACTTTAAGTTTCAGCCAGGTGGTAATTTTCCAAGTTCAAAGGAAATGAAATTTCAAGGTTTTCATCATTTTGTATATTATGGCTTTTATTCAAGAAAATAAGCAGGAATTCAAGAAACAATTCTTGGTAAGTACCTTCAGTTTAGGTTGGTTCGTGTTATTATTGAGGTAAACTCGATATTAACATGCCGGTCATGCTCTAAACTCTGAAGTACAGGTTTGGGTCGTGACACTTGAACTCTAGCTCTTGTCCCCCACACTCCCACAAGTACTTATACTTGTGTAGTGGTCATCGCACCAAAAGTGTACGGTAGTTCTTAGTTAATTAGATTCGACTGGGCGGTCTTTCCAAATTTTAAAACCATGATCATTACTATTAACCGAATTCCAATTCATCATTGGACCAAGACTTGTTTATTTGGCATTTTAGTGCAAGTAGGAATTATAAACTACAAAATTCATTTGAACTTGTGTTGACACTTGACATCTTCTTCTTCTTTTTCTTTCTCTTCTATTTTTTTTTTTTTTATTCTCTCTAACATATTTTTACCAAAAAAGAAAAAAAACTACGATATGAATTTAAAAACTATATGAACTTGTCAACTACCAGGTGAGAACTTAGAAAACCTTCCCCGAATTAATTATATGCAGAACTGACCCTTGCCAGATTCCAAATGAAACTTCTTCCGAGTCAAACACTTGTTTAATTTAGTTTTAGGAATTAAAGAATGAATCAAATGGGAAACTAAATTTCATCACTAAGAATTTAAAAATGTATTGACCGAAAGGTGATCTTCACTAGACAGAGAGTGAAACGGTTGTTGAGGATGAAAACTTATTTCATTTTCTAATGAAAATTCAAAGACACGAGACAATTTGTCGTGGGGAGAAATTTTCTTAATTAACCTTGACTCAATGAGCTTCAGCAACAACAAAAAAGACATCAAAGTCTACGTTAAATGAATTACTTACCACTTGGCTTTGCCCAGTGCCAAACATTCCTATATGGTTACACTTACACCTTCTAAGAATGAACGGGTTGGCTTTTCTATTTGTATTTGGCCTCCTTTTGCTTTTGGCAAAGAATTTGATACTCACTTTGATAGGGAGAGGCACTAAAAGGAGGCCATTTTGCTATCATTTCTTCCATCAATAGGAAAATTTTCTCCGCACAATAAAAAGACAAAGAAAACATCACGTAACAAAAATCAAATATCAAAGAAGAAAAACTTATTTAGTCATTGTCTCCAAGTGCACTCTCACCCTCAATATCATCTTGGTTGTTTGGTAGGATACGATTGCTGGGGACACTTAACAAAAAGCATTATCAAAAATTTGCATGCATGTTCTCTTGTCTTCTGCTTGTTAAAATAAAAGGACTTCTAACTTTCTAAGTCTTTGCTGGTCAATTCATGATCATGTGGCGCCATTACAGAACCAATAATTCCATTGATCAGCACATTGATCATGGACTTGATTAATTATTACACTCTTTAATTAATGAATGTATGGTCTTTTTATAAATGATGTATGAATGAAGTTCAATAGATATTACTATTCTACTTAAGTCAGCTTTCCAGAAGTTAAAAAAAAGAAATGGTCATACTTATACCAAGAAAAATTCATTTCTATATCCCAGTTGTAGTGTGAAATATCGGATTTTGTCATACCAAATGTGTCATCTCATTTGTATGATAGAGACAAAGACAAATGCCGAGAGAGGTAGGAACAATAGGATACAGCTGGCTTGTTCTCAAGGACAGGAAAGTTTGTCATAGCTCATATGGGCTAAACAATTTTTTCCAAATTTTGTGAGCAACATACGATCCAAGTAATTTCCCTCCATACATCCTTGTTAAAGATCATATATAAATTGGAAGACAAGGCGGCTATATTGAACAAAAAAGTAGTTGGCTAGCTCTTTTATTCTATTTGGCTCCTCTCCTGAAACTTCCTATTATCCAGCTACTGACAATGGGTTAGTCTAGGCTGCTGATAATGTAGTTTATGAATGCTTATATGCATGTGAGCAATGCTAGGACCACATAAATTTATACAATTTTTGTCAAAATTCGCCATTTGGTGAGTTGTGAGTTGATGTGTGGACCCAGATCCAGATCAACTACTACACCTCTATTACTTACAACTCGCTACATAGTGAGTTGTGGCAAAAATTGTGTAAGTTTATTTGGTCTTAGTATTTTTCTATGCATAATATAACTGAGTAAAAAAAAAAAAAAAAAAAAAAAACTATTTATAATGATAATCACTTATATGCTGAATATTTAAAAGAGAGATAAAAAAAAATTATAGTAATATTATAGTAATTAACTTTCTATTACTTGAACTAACAAGACACCTTTACCATGCGTTTGGATGTGTTTATTTATATTTTAAAAATAAAGGTGTATAAAAATATAACTGTATAATAAGAACTTTAAAAAAGTTAAATATAAGCTGGCAATAAAAATAAACTGAAATTTTAAACTAAAACACACCAAATTATTTCTCAGTGTATATTTGGATTAAATTTTTGTTGAAAAAATTAATTTCTTATTTATTACTAAAAAAATTAGTAAAAATGCAATTATTAAAAGAAATAAAATTTAAAAACGATGTACATAAAAAAAGTAAATAGATTAAATATAATTTTAAAACATTTCCCTTACGTTTTTCCCAAACTTTTTTTTTTTTAGAGAGTTTCAACCTATGACGTCCGCTTTTGATGATAATTCTTTATCATCAGACCAAGACACCAATTAGTTTTTGGTGTAAGCGGAGATTAAAGCCCAGATCTCTTATACAACCATCAGAGACTTTACCAGTTGAGCTATAATTTCGTATAAAACCATCAGAGACACAAAACGTCCAAATCTATAATCTATAATATATATTAAATTGAAAATGTTTTACTTTTGATAAACTTTATAATATTTTGTCACATCAACTTTTTAGGCCTTGTAAATTTAAACTTTATATAAATATATATATATTTCTTGATTGAATTTAAATTTCGTTCTATATTTAAACTCTCCATTAGACTCTTGATACATTATATTTTCTTTTAATATTAGAATATATAGTTTTATATACAAACACAATTAAAATAAATGTTTATTAGGTACTATCATAATTATCAAAATTCATATATAGACAAAAAAGAAAAAAAAAATTGTATTTCATGGATTACCACCTAGTGTGTGTCAATATATATATAAATATATATATATATATTTATTTATTTATATTTGTGTGTGGTGTGTGTAGAAGTTTAATTAGTCAAGCATTTCCCATAAAAGATACACTTAAAAGATTTTCAACAAATTGTTTTTTATAAAAACAAAAGGGCCGTAGTATTTTTAATCCTATAAATTGTCAAGTCTCATGCATTCTCCTTAAAATAAGGATAAAAGTACTATCAAAATATTTTAGCATTATTAGATTAGTCTTTTGCATTCATTTGGATGAACTTTTTATTGAAAATTTAATTGTTTATTTGTTGAAAGTTGACAAGTAAAATATTAAAGAAAAAAAGTTTGGTTTTAAAAATAAAAAATGTTTTCATAACATTTTCACAACACTTTCACAATAAAACTTCAGTCGCATATTGTTATTGACTGTTACTGATAGACAAATAGCTAATTTTAATTTTTAGTTCAAATTAGAACCAATAACAAATTACCACGTAAAATTTGTTGTGAAAATATTGTAAATATAACACTTTTTTAAAAAAATTTGTACATAAACTAATTAATAAGTTAATGAATAAAGCTAATCCAAACATACTATAGTAGTATATATTCTTTCCAAGTTCTTTGGCCTTCGGGAAAGAAAAAGCGAGGATGACAACATCATCTACGTCAACCCAATAATATCCAAAATTCACCTATCCTTGAACCCAAAAGTAGGGGAAAAAAATCTCTCTGCATGCTTTGAGTTAGCAAATTGTTTGTTGTGTTTTTTTAATCATAGAGACAATGACTACTTTTTTTTTTTTTGGTAAAAGAGACAATGACTTCGCTGTCTCTTTATGGCTGCGCTCTACATGTATTTCAGTAAAGGTCTAATCTTGTTGAGTTTCTTCCAAATTCAAATGGACTTCTTTCTGTTAAACTTCTTCCTTACTTCTTCGATATTTCCCTCCATGTTTTGTTTATATTATGCTAGTAAGATGTAAGTGTCTTGATTATTTATGTAATGAAAATAAACGTTTTAACACTTGTAGAATAACTTAGAAATAGAAAGACCTAATAAGAAAAGTAAAAATTAATGATATCTCTCAGCGTATTTATTAGTAAATCATTTTAAGAAATATTTTATAAAGAAGAATTTTTTTTTTTTTAATGTTTTTACAACTTTTTCAATTTTCCATAAAAATAGTATAAAAATTTTCTTAAAATTGTTTATTAACAATCATCTTAAATATCCTATCAAAAAAAAAAAAAAATCATCTTAAATACACCCTTTATTATGATCCCAAACTGACAACTAGATATATAATAGTAATATTGTGCATGAGAGGTGTGCGTTTGCATAGACGTCAAGCAAATACCATGCAATGATAAATATATTTATGCAGTGTATTGGTCCTTAACCAAATAGAAGCTTACCATGGAATACCTACTTTCATTAGCATAATATAGCTCAAAAGGTCAAAATGAAAAGAAAAACGAAGTTGTTAACACATAGCATTCAATTGAGTCATGCATAGATTTTGATTTAAGTTTTTATTTAGAAAACATTTCATTTTCTCAACTATGATATAGGATCGATGAGTTAATTTGGCTTACTTTAAAAACAAAGAATATATTTTACCCATTTGAGGTTCATTCTACTAGGATTTAGGAACATTTTTCTATTATCAAAATTTATTCTGGCAGCACGTCTTTTAATTAGACATGGCAAAACGGGTCAGAATTTTCTGACCCGACCCATTTGACCCGCAACTCGATTAACCCGTTTAAAAATGACCCGTTTTGACCCGACCCGACCCGCCCGTTTTGCCACGTCTACTAATGTTGAGTAGATTGAGATTGAGGTGTAATTCTTACAAAATATTTACTTATTCTTTTTTACTTAATATGTTATGTACTCCATTATAGTTTGTCATTCTTTACTTGCCACCTTCATTTTCTCTTCCTATTTTAAACAAATCGAAGATTATACCAAGATTAGCTTCTAGAAAGCTAGAACAAGAGTTGCATCAAATTTGGATATCAAGTGTTTAGTGGTAATTAGTAACAGTATCACTAGTGAGAATCTAATCACAGTTAAGAAACTCATAAACAATTGACAGATTGCATCTATTTCAAAAAAAAAAAAAAATTGTTTGAAAAATACGGGTCAACTCGACCCAACTCGCGACCCGACTCGACCCGCAACCCGATTGACCCGTTTAAAAATGACCCGTGACCCGTTTTGACCAGCAACCCAATTGACCCGACCCGAACCCGACCCGACCTGCCCGTTTTGCCATGTCTACTTTTAATTTCTATCCAACTTGCGCCAAATGGCAAGCTTTAGGAAGCAATATTTTCCGAATGACAAGTTAACGAACATAACCCCACCCATGCCAGAAGTGCAAAAAATGTAATTTTCCATATTTTTATCATAGTTACTTCAAATTAGGATTCTTTAGAGTTGTTGGATACTTGCATCAGAAATTTTCTAATATTCTAGCTATCTATTTTAAAATAAGTGCATTGGATTTTGTTACATCAATATTTAAATAAATGTTGATTATCATCTATCTATACTATAATGAATAGAATACAACTTTTCAGTCTCCATATATTTAATAAAGTCAAACAGGGAAATATATTCCAAACACCTAAAATTTATGTCAATTTTAAAATTAAAAACTGTTTCTCATATAAATTCGTATACTATGCCATGTCAAATTTCATTTGAACCAAAAAAATAATTCATTACTCATGTTAAATTTTCTAGAAGTTACCTGCCAAAACTAAAACAGTTTCTTTCTTAATTGTTTATATGGTTATTTTAGATCAAGTCAACATTAATGAAACGTCAGTTATCTTTATTAATATTAATACGTACAATTTGACATCACTGATACATTGAGAGTGAAACTAACATATATGTTAAATTAAATAAATTTAGGGGACAATTAGATCTCAAACCACATTGACCTCACCTTAGAATATTCCTATTGGAAATTATGGTCATACTATGGGAACACAAGAACTAAATGAGTCTTAGGCTATCTAATCTAGCTGTTTATAAAAAATTATCATTATCTTTCCAGGGATTTTCGTTTTATTTTAATTAATCAAATAAGGCAATGTGCTTAATTAATTAAACAAAAAATGGCAATCCGTAGACACTTCAAGGTCAGACAAACAAAATTTTTTTATTTTCTTTATTTGGTATAAAAAATTATTAGCATTACCAGTTATCATATGCACGCACTTTCCCTGATCAATCAGAGAACCATTGACACAAAACACGGAGGACATGTTTAATTACTTTGGGTCAACCAAAATAAGGGAAGAATTAATTAATTAACATAAAAACGTTGTCAACTTTTTTTTTAGACTCCAAAAAAAAAAAATGTTGTCAACTCGTTTCGAAGATAAGAAATATTTGAGATATTAAATTTTATTATTTAATAAACAATTTAATCAAAGTGACATTCTATCCTTGAAAGTGAAGCGAATTCGCTAATTTATGTAAACAATAAACTATATTATAGGATTCTCAAGGAAAAATAAAGGAGAAAAATCTTACAAACTAGTAAAAAATTTTGTAGCTAAAATCCCCCCATTCTCTAATCAATGTCTTGCAAAATAATGTAACTTGAGTTCTCATCTCAAACGTATTCTACAATTACAATTGCAACATATAAATTTCGATGGACAAAATAAGGGAAGAATTAATTAACATAAAAATGTTGTCAGCTTTTTTTTATTTTTTATTTTTTATTTTTTTTGAGAATCTAAAAAAATCTTGTCAACTATAGTTTTGAAGCTAAGAAATATTTGAGAGATCAAAAATTTTATTATTTATTAAACATTTTAATAAAGTAAAATTCCATCCTTGATAGTGAGGTGAAGTCACTAATTTAGTCTCACTAGAATGCCCGAGTGAGTTACTTTATGTAAACAATAAACTATATCATAAGATTCTCAATTAAATTATATATATTATAAAAGTCTTACAAAATAGTCTTCTAAAAAAATGTCTTCCAAACTAATCAAAATTTTGTAGTTAAATTGTCATATTTTGATATTTCCAATGAAAACATTTATGGTTCAAAATCTAAATTCATCAATCATCTATTTATTTTTTAAAAGGTTTACAAAATAATGTAATGTGAGTTGTCATCTCAAACATATCCTACAACTACAATTATAACCAATAAATTTCGATAGACAAAATAATGGAAGAATTAATTAACATAAAAATGTTGTCAATTTTTTTTTTTATGAGAATCCAAAAAAAAAAAAAAATCTTGGAAGCTAAAAAAATATTTGAGATATTATAAATTTTATTGTTTAATAAACATTTGAATCAAGTGACATTCCATCCTTGAGAGTGAGGCGAAGTCACTAATTTAATCTCACTTGAATGCCGGGTGAGTTACTCTTGTAAACAATAAACTATTTTATAATTAAGATTCTCAATCAATATAAATATATATATATATATATATTTATATATATAAAGTCTTATAAAATAGTCTTTTAGAAAAAATGTCTTACAAGTTAGTAAAAAATATTGTGTTAAAATGATGTCTTTTGGTATTTTAATGAAAACGTTTAGAATTCACACCCTCTCTTCTCTTATCATCGAATTTCTTTTATTTTTTATTTTTATAAAAAAACATACAAAATAATGCAAAATGAGTTGTCATCTCAAATATATCCTACAATTACAACCTATAAATTCAATAAACAAAATTCGATTTCAATAACCAAAATTGGATATCATATATTACATAGGGATATGCCAATTTATAATAAAATACTATTTCAAATAAAAATTATAATAAAATAATAAAAGTTGTAGTACACATGCTATTGAATTTTTAAGAGGGATCCTATTCATGACCATTAAAGAACAATGATATTTTTATAAGTAGTCCAGTCACTTTTAACTTAAAAGTTTTTATGAAATTTTGTCACTATCTAATGCAAATAAGATTTTTTTGGATGTTCCTTAACCGGGTATAGGAGCCCATTAACAAAAGCCGCTTAGCAATGGTACATGAATGAATAGTAAGTAACCATACAACTTACCATTTTCACTTAAATAAATATACAACATGATATTGATTAATTTAAAAAAGAAAAACGGGGCCAAGCTCGAGAATTGGTCATCCCACAACTCTATAAATAGTTCATGAACATCCTCGTAGTTCCTACACCAACACACAATTCACAAGCAAGCTATAGCTTAATTATTGTGTCGAACCCAGTCCTACACTATAATGGCTAGCGAGCAAAACCAAAGCCACATTCACTTAGCATCTAAGGTTGGGATCATTGGGGCTGGTATTAGCGGAATCGCTGCCGCTAAACAGCTTTCGAGTTATAGCCCTGTGGTTTTTGAGGCCACAGATTCCATAGGAGGTGTCTGGAAACACTGTTCTTTCACTTCTACTAAACTCCAAACCCCTCGTTGTGATTATGAGTTCTCTGATTACCCTTGGCCTGAAAGAGATAATTCAACTTTCCCTTCTCATGTTGAGATATTGGAATACTTGCATGGCTATGCAACACACTTTGATGTGTTGAAGTTCATCAAGTTCAACTCTAGGGTGATCGAAATCCAGTATGTTGGCGACCGGAGTACTGATAACATTCAGCACAAATTGAGTTCCAAAACATCCACAGAGTACGGGAATCTGCTGAAAGGCCATCCTGTTTGGGAGGTTGCCATAGAAAATAACCAATCCCAAACTGTTCAGGTTATTCATTTCTCTCTTATTAATTGATTTTAAGGAGCTTCTTAATTATGTCAGACTTTATCTTGTTTTTATTGTTTTTACGTGAAGAATCTTGTAAGTCAGTTGTCACGTTTTAGTGAGTTCCAACTCAGATATGGTTCAGCACCCTAATTATTGGATTATCCAAAAAAAACATTCGAAATAAAATAACAAAAAAATCTTAGTTCTTCTACTTCTATATCTTTTAAAAGCCAATTACCAAGAGGTAGTAGTCATGCTTGTGTGGCTTTGTGTCACTGTTCGGTAATTGCATGCCACTGAAAGGATCTTAATTACTCCATATAAGTTTTAAGACCTTGATAGTTTATCCAAAACAAAATAAAATAAGACCAAGAATCGCATGCACTGAAACTCCCTGAATATATCAATTATTATATTCTCTATCGTCCAAGGTTTGCTTCTAGGAAATTATATAATAAATTAATGACGCGCTTAGATTATTTTCTAATTATTTATTTTTTTGCTGATTAATCTAACATTTTGGAACAAATTAAACAGTGGTATGCTTTCGAGTTTCTTGTGGTATGCATCGGAAAATATGGAGACATACCAAAAATGCCAAGTTTTCCACTAAACAAAGGCCAAGAAGTATTTCAAGGCAAGGTCTTACATTCACTGGATTACTCTAAACTTGACAAAGAAACCTCTCGTGCACTTCTCAAAGGAAAGAAGGTGGCAATTGTTGGCTACAAAAAATCAGCAATTGATTTAGCCGTCGAGTGCGCAGAGGCAAACCAAGGTATATATAATTATATATACCACATATAATCGGACAATGATACTGTTACACTCGTTTTTTTTCTTGAACACTCGTTTTTTATCTTAAATATGATCTTATAAGATCATATTTTTCCTATACAATATAGGATCCAAGATCCATGGCCTGCTTTCTATATTAGCTGCTACTAGCTAGATTCCTAGTGTTTTCTTTTTCTTTTTTCTTTTTTTCTTCCTGTTTAGGGGTCAGAGACTCCGAGTTCTACTAGTACATAGGTGGGTACAGTAATTAGAGCGGTCAACTTAGGCCAAGGGTCTAGTTGACATAGGCAGGCCGGGGCACAGTGTGATATTTGAAGTCTTTTTTCATTCATTAATCATACATACACAACTTTTTTTTTTTTTTTTTGTAATTATTAAGAGATGGGGGTTTAATTTCTATTTTATTTTTATAATTATTAAGAGATCGAGTGTGAGTGATGAAGAAAAAATGATTGGTCGATCACTAAATTATGTATTCTCAATTTTTAATCTTGCACACTCCATGAGTCAGTAACACTAGACAATGTGAGAATAAGTTTAAGTTCAAATAAGTTTAACTAAGACACCAATCACCAATTAATTTTTAGTATAGGTGGAGATTGAATTTCAAATCTTTTATACAACTATCAGAGTGTTTACTTAACTGGAACCCACAAGTTCATGTCTTGCTAAGTAAATAAAGAATATTAAAAAAATGTAAAAAATTATTTACCACTAATTTTTGGGGCTAAATTGCTAATAAAGTTTCAAATATTGGATTGATGTTTGGATATTGGATTGATGTTTGGGGCTAAATTGCTAATAAAGTTTCAAATATTGGATTGGACATCAATATATACGTATATGATATATTTACACGCATTTTTAAGAAATTTCATTGAAAGTGCTATGAAGTAGAATTGCCAAGAACGTCGCAGAGAAGAGAATAGTCAGATATGCTTAATTTTTTTTTCTCTTATATATTACACCCCTATTATATATGTCTTTGGCTAATAGAAATTGCAAGCCAAATGAAATTATTGGTTTGCCTTTTTGTAGAAAAATGGCTTTGAAAATTGACATTTTTTGCCCTACTTTTAAAGGACCTGATGGGCAATCATGCACGATGGTGATAAGGACTTTGCACTGGACCGTTCCGTCTTACAGGATTTGGGGATTGCCATTTTTCTTGTTTTATTCAACAAGGTCCTCTCAATTTCTACACGAAAGGCCAAATCAAAATTTGTTCAGGACCTTGTTCTTACCTCTTTTATCTCCAATGGTAAATTCATCATATTTCTTTATTTTCTTTTGTTCAGTACATGAATAAAAAATATAAGTTCAGGAAAAAAAAAATGATAAGATGAATATATGGAATATGGATATGAAAATTGTTAAAACTTTTACCGATTTTACTATTAAAATATTACAAATTGATGTGATAATGAATACAATTGGTATCATTTCGGAAACATAATTAAAAAATATCTTTCTTTTTTTTATTTTTTTATTTTAGTGATTGAGGCACAATAGTATATAAGACACTACGGATAAAGACACTGCTGATTTTATTACAAAATTCTTTTAATTAAAAAAAATAGATTTTATTACAAATGACTTATGATTGATATGACAAAGAATGCAATTGAAGCTATTTAAAAAATATCTATATTTTATAATATATAAACCAGAAAAAATTGACTTTTTGTTGATCTCTTAATATTGAGCCACATAGATTCTAGAGGCTTCACAAATTTTCCACATTATTATTAATATTATTATTATTATATATAAATTGACTTTAAATTCTAGAAAGATTCCTTATAAAACCTTTTATATTTAGATCTTCCATAATAATACAGCCATGACATATTTTCTTTAAGCGGTAAAATAAAGAATCACTTTTTCTTAGTTCTTCTAAGTTCTGTATAAGACTATTTTATACCATATGTAACAATTTTTATTACAACTTGTTGAAGTGGTCGGCTATAAATGATAAACAATCGCTTGTACATGGACTCATAACTTTTTCTTTATTATTCATAGTCATCCGTATCAAAATTATGATAAAAGTTGTGTCCGTAGGCTCTCATAAATAATTCTATAGAGGAACACAGTCATATAAATACATACTAATAACTAATATAATTATGAAATATTATATATAAAAAAATAAAAGAAAGAGAAAATATTATATTTTGTGGAACTTTTCCGTGCAATGCACAAGTTATTTAAACAAATGACTAGTGATTAATAACACTTAAGTTTATAAGATTTATGTTGTAAAATTTTATAAACTTCCCCATATACTAAAATTTGTAATTCACTTCTCTATACTTATTAGTCTCAAACCCAATTAAATATAGGGAAAAAAAAATTGCTTTCGTTGTTACTATGAACTCCTCCCAAAATCATTTGCACCATAATCATAATCATTAGTACTATGTGCCATCATATTGTATAATTTGACACTCAGATAAGTGATTCTTGTCTCCAAACAGCAAAGAGCAATTTCCAAGTTCATAGAGTCGCACTTGGTGTGGAAGCTTCCCTTAGTGAAGTATGGACTGAAACCAGATCATCCATTTGTGGAGGACTATGCTTCCTGCCAGATGGCTATCTTGCCAGAGAATTTCTTTGCTGAGGCAGACAAGGGAAAGATAGAGTTTAAAAAGACATCAAAATGGTGGTTTTGGAATGGGGGAATTGAATTTGAAGACAACACAAGATTGGAGGCTGATGTTGTGCTTCTTGCTACTGGTTATGATGGGAAGAAGAAACTTCAAGCTGTACTTCCTGAGCCTTTTAGGAGTCTCATAGTGGATGACTCCGGGATCATGCCCCTTTACAGGTATTTATACTAAAATAAACATAAGTAATTATTGAGTACTTCTAGAATATGAAATTTTTTCGACTCGAGTGAATACATTAAGAAGAATGATAGAGAGTATACTATGTCAACGTTGCTCTACATTGAAAGTATTAAATAATTTTTCATTATTTATGTATTCTTTTGGCAGGGTATGAAACCAACATCATGTCCAATTATCCAACAATTAATTAAGACCAAATAAATTATAATATAGCCTTAGCCGTGCGAAAGCATGCTGTGTATTGAGTGTGGCTTCTAATGGTCCAGTCATAGATCCAAATTAAATTATAGGTGTATATAACACACGTCCACGTATATTTAATGTGCATGATTGTGCAGGCCTTGGCACGTCCATGCATATGAAGTAAAGAATAAGTTTAACCAACTTAAATTATATGTTTACTAAGGAATTAATTTCCTTTAACTAAAATGTTGGTTTTAGTTAGCTCAACTAATAAAGTTTTGTTATGGAATGAAATTTGAGATTTAAATCCCGCATACATAAAAAAAAACTAATTAGTGTTTTTGAGTGATGATAAAAAGAAATTATCATAAAGCGAATAATATAGGTTTAAAATTCTGTCATATTTATATAAATAAATAAAAATTAAAAAAAAAATCCTTTTATCGAAAACAAGACAAAGACGTGTAACTCATTAATTTCATATTTATCAAGATTATATGTGACTTGGATTTAAATTGTAATTTCGAAGGAATGATCTAATTAAATGATTGTCATGAACAGAGGCACAATTCATCCCTTAATCCCCAACATGGCGTTTGTGGGGTATATTGAGAGTGTCTCAAATCTGCACACAGCAGAGTTACGGTGCACCTGGCTGGCTAGATTGGCTGATAATGTATTCAAGCTTCCTAGTGTTGAGAAAATGCTGACACAAGTAACAGAAGAGATGCAAGTCATGAAGAGGACAACCAGATTCTACAAGAGACACTGCATTTCCACTTTCAGTATCAACCACAGTGATGAGATTTGTGAAGAGATGGGATGGAATGCTTGGAGGAAGAAGAATTGGCTTTCGGAAGCTTTTAGCCCTTACAACAGCCAAGACTACATTGATGAAGAAGAAAATTAAATCAAACCTAGTAGTAGATTTAAATGGGGTGAGCTAGCTAGCTAGTGCAAGAGAATAAATTATATTTGCTCTCCCATAAAAAAAAATTGAAATGTTTTCCTCCCCCACGTACGTATTGATAAGATAAGGTTTCCTATTATTTCGAAACATTTATATATTGTATTTTAGTTGTTATTTGATCTATAATAAATGAACTACTTATTAAAACATCCTCGTATATTCTTGAAAATTGGGTGCCCCTCAATTTGTGAGTAGTTTGTTGAATTTCCTGATGAGAAGTTAGGCATTCTTAATATTTTTGTGCCTAATAATTTTGCCTTTGTTATTTTAGGATTTCATGCATGACAGTCAAATATTAGTGTATAAGGTAGAATTTAAGAGAGAGAGAGAGAGAGAGAGAAAATTGGTAAGAGTGTTTCTTTGGAACTGGCCGGCCTTGCCCAGGAAAGAAAGCTTGAGAAAAGATATATAGTTGCACCAACCACTGTTGCAATACCCAGTGGCAGTTTTATAATAAGCGTTGGACACGTTGATACAATTCTATTTTTTTGTTATTACAGCCGATTATAAAAGCCTTAACCAACCAACTTGCTCCTTTTGACTTACACTCTTACTTGGACCGCAGGATTGATAGAACTTCAATGTAATGTTCTGGAATGTTTCTACTCTTCCAAGATTAAACAAAATACAGCATAATCTTTGTATGATTCAGTATATATTAAGGTACAAATTATGAAGTGGAGGATTTTGCCACTTCTCCACAAATCTATATAAACTTCCAGTATTCCTCTAAAGCTAGTGCAAAGTGCATTAATTCACTCTCAAATACTACATGAAGAAGCACAGTCCGGAAATTCAAGATTGAGGAATAAGAATTGAATATAAAGGAGAAAAGCATACTCCTTTCTTTCTTACATACATTATTTTCTATGGCCATCTACCATACTCTTTAAGTCTTAACTCTTTGATCAGATCTTTGCAAGCCTTATTTATCAAAGATAGAAAACAAAGTTTCTAGGACTACCAAAAATTTAATGGAGCAAAAATATAGAGCCAAAGATTTGATCAACAAAAAACAATCAATCCTTTGTCATGATAACCAGTCCCCGTCCATGCCTTCGATTTCTCCAATGTCCATGCTGTGTATTAAAGAATCACAAAGAGAAAATAAAATAAAAATTAGCACACCACAAAATTTTCCGACAACTGAAAAGGGGCATAGAATAAAAATTAGTTTAATTGTCCTTTCGAGTACACAACAAGCAAAATAGGAATAGAATAAAAAATAAAAATAAAGTTGTATATAATTTCACGTGGCCGGTTCAAACTGAGGCAACCTTTTACAGGAGAGTCCATAATCATCTGACATGGCCCTAGCCGCCTAGGATGTGTATATATATATATATATAAAAAGTCAAATAGCTTACCAACTAAGGAAGTAACACAAGCTCTATTATTTGTCTATCAATTTTAATTAGATTCATTAACTTTTTTTTCTATTACTCACAATTTATTATATCATAGTTGTTATAATAATTATAACACAAAAGTTGTATCTACTTTTCTCATTGTATTCAACTGGGGCATAAGGGTTCAAGTCACCTCTTTTTCCACACACAAAAAAATAATAATAATAAAATAAAATAAAAGGCCAAAGGCTCAAAATATTAATGAGGAAAAAACAACGATGAAAGGTCTGAACGAAACTAAAGTACATCCCTCTTTCATTTTACAGGAACAAACATGATTTTAATAATTTTGGTGTCAGCAGATTTTTCCAAAAGAGAAAAAGACCTAACTATGGTGAAAAGAGGCATGGAACACAGCAAAAAAACTATTCTTAGCACAAAGTAAGAGAAGAAGAAAAGAATTTTCCCTTTCAAGTGTTTGGTTTGCGAGGAGGAAAGATAAAGAAACAAAACATTTTCTTCTTTCTCTATTTCCTCCCAAATTGGGAGAAACAAAATAGTAGGCCAAACAGGAAAATTAATACCTCAAAAAAATGGTGGACTAATGAGGAAAATGAATCCCTTAAGAAAACGGTGTACCTCTTTCTTTTCCTTTCCTCCATCCTAATTCCCCTAAACCAAACAAAGGGATTCATTTCTTTTCTCTCACCTTCTTCCCTTTCCCTTCTTCCTTAAACCAAACATAGTGTAAATTAAAGTCTCAAAAATATAGGATTCTTACCAAGGCAAAGCAGGATATTGTAAGTAGTCCTTTGCGCAGTCATCATTGAAATGTTGTTGCAAGCAGTTTTCATTTGCATTCAACCAAGATGGGAATTCCATGACTTCATCAAATGGATGGTACCCATCAAAATCAGCTTCTTCAGCCTTAACTTCAGCTGGACCCTCAATTTCCATGGTCTTCAAGAACTTAAACCACCATGCTGATGTGACCAAATTCATTGTGTCATTCCATTCCATCTGATGCTGCTCACCTATCGATCTAATCTCCGCCATCTCTTCATCATCCATGGCTGCATGTAAGTCTCCTGATCCACTACTGCCACCAGCTGTGCCACTGGAAGACTCAATAACATGATCTGCTAGTGCAGGAGTAGTCACAACTGAATTGGGTACTTCCTGATCAATAGCTAAAGAAAGAGTTGGGGATGAGGATGATGATTGAGATGGAGATGATGAGGATGAGCACAATGAAGGGTTGTGATAAAGACTGGTGTCTAAGTTGTTAAAATCATGAAGATTGAGATTTAGGCCTAAGGGCAGGTTTGGAAGTGTGAAATTGAGATTTTCAGCAACAGGAGGAGGTGCAAATGGAGGAGTGGACCAAGTGAAAGGATATGATCCTGGAGAATGAGAAAAAGTTGATGAGTAGGAAAGATGGTTTAGATAATTAGAAAAATTGGGGGTGCTTGATGGGTATATTCTAGGATTTCTCCTAGATTTGATCCTTTCTTGTTCAAAACATGGGTGCAAGTGGGGTGGTTGAGACTGCACTGAGAACAATTGTTGCTGCTGTTGTTGTTGATGATGTTCTTGTTGGGTTTGTTGTTGCACTTGCTGTTGTTGTTGTTCACTGGCTTGTTTCATAGCTGCCCTATGAAATTTAAGAGCAGTGACAATCTCTCTCCTAGCCTCAGCCATGTTTAGAAGCCTCTCTTGGTATGGTCTACTGGTGTGGAGTCTCCTCCTAACTTGTTTTTTGTGTTGTTGAGGTTGTGGAGGTTCTTGCTGTGCTTGTTGCTGGGATTGATCACTGAAACAAGCTTCACCGAATGATGTTAAATTTTGGCCACCAGGTAAACCTTCAGCAACAACAGCACTAGTTTCTGGGTCTTTGGAATTCATGGGGTCTTTGGTTCTTGAGGAGGTAAGTTGTTTCACTAAACTACGGAGGTAAGCACCAGAGAGATGAGGTTCCTCTTTGAGCTTACTATTAAGCTTATGATCTATTTCCATTCCTTGCCTAGTTTCTGATTTTGAAGATCGACTCCTCATGATTTTTACCTCTCTAGAAAGTGTCTCAACTTAGGTGATGAGGTGTATTGGGAGAATCATGGGTATTCATTTTTCCTTATATTCTTAAAGACACTAGAGAAAGTACACAATGCAGAGGTAGTAGAGGCTGATCCGGAGGAGCCTCATGGATGAGAAGGCGTTATAAATAGCTGGGGACGGTCTTGGGTTTCAAACTCTTTTGGATTTTTCTCTGTTTTGGCAAACCACATTTGTTTCCTTTTTATTACCTACTTTATAAGGGGGTGGTTAGGAGGTTTGGCCCTTTCTATTTATCTTTTTTCATTCAACCATAATTACACAGCTTTTGCCTCTCACTCTTTATCGATACTAGTCTCTTCCTCACCGCAACTACGCAGCATTACGTGTTCGGCCATTTGCAATGCAACATGACACTGTTTATACACTATGAGTATGACTCTGCATATAGTGAAAACATAACACCCTCTTTCTGTCTTCAAGAAGGAA
The DNA here is from genome assembly GCA_030021035.2 of Notholithocarpus densiflorus. Lineage (NCBI taxonomy): Eukaryota > Viridiplantae > Streptophyta > Magnoliopsida > Fagales > Fagaceae > Notholithocarpus > Notholithocarpus densiflorus. Next base: position 6,284,316 of record JARYZH020000012.1, on the reverse strand, counting down.
AAATTGGGAACAGATTCACTTATCTAGCATTGGAATGGGGCATTTGAACTTTGTACGTCATTCCGTTAAGTAAAATTACAAGATACTACGTAGTGACAAGTTGTTAATAATAAATAATACAGTAATATTAATGATGGAATAAAATAAAAATGTAACTATGTAAGAACTTAATTGTTGTAAAAATGGGCGTGCTTCTAAAATTACTCCCATTTTTCTTAGTGAGCAATCTACAGTGCCGTGTACGATTAGGACACTACTTCATAACATGGCTGTTTATCTAAAAAGGCATAATTTAAGACAAAACAAATATATATTATATATTTTTTAAAGCTTATCCAAAATATCAATATGACCCTCAAATGAGCCAGCAGACATCATTACCAATCATTGTATGCAAGCATGATTACTTGAGCAGTAGCGGGTTTTTTTTTTTTTTTTGGTGGAAGAAGTAACACAATTTCCTAAAATATATATAAGATGAAAATCTTTTCCTTCACTATTCAAATTAGTCAGCAAGAAGGTTCCAAAAAAAAAAAAAAAAAAAACAAAACAAAACAGATTATCAATTCTAACATTTAAAGAAAATATAAGATGGTAAAATTTTAATTGAAGGGTTAAATATAGATGTAGAGACTGGGTTTACGCACTATTCCTAAGGGATAAGTGAGTTCAAGCCCAACAAGCCCAATACAATAAATTTGTAGAGAGTGGATAAAAGAACTAGGCTTTAATCAGTATAATAACAGTTGACGATGATTTAAATAATGAATAAGTAACACAAGTATAACTCTGTGCAAATAATGCTATCCTCGGCACTAGTCCAGGAGGTTTCAACTTATGATTTCTCGAGTGATAGTGAAAATGGTTAAAAAGTCCATTCAAATTACTACAGTGTTCTCTCTGATAAAAATCCCGATCCCCCTTCCCAGAGCTTCTTCCTCCTTATATACTAGTTTCCTTCTTCATTTCAACCATACACGTGCAGGTTTGATCTGCTGTTTATCGGTTTTTGTCACATCAACCTCCTTCCAAAGCTTTTAGGTGGTAGCTGTGAGTCTGAAGAGCCACTGTTCAAGTCACTTCTACATTAATGCGGCCAGAGTGTTAGATGGGGGAGCATTTAATGTGGAGGCAGCAGGTTTTCCTAAAATTGCCCTACTATCATGCTCTAGTGCACTTTCTTGCTGCCCTTATTTTCCTCATTGGAGTGCTTTGGAAGATTGTCTCTGCCGACAAAATCTTCTCTCTTCTGCCTCGGCATTGGCTAGCCGAGGACAGAATTGTCCTCGGCATGGTTTCCTGGGTTGCAATAGTCACCACTGCCCTCTTCATATACGATTATGGGCCTTGGCATGGGCCTTGGGCCTTGGCATGGGCCTTAGGCCTAGTACGAAAGGTGAATATATATATATATATATATATATCTGTGTTCTACGACCCCACAATAGCCCCTCAAAATCTTGCTTTTCGACTTCTCAAAAGGAAAGATGGATTTTGATATCCTTGGCCCACTTTGTCCCACAGCTAAACCATTTCTATCTGAACCGCCCAAACGCCTTTTTATCTTCTCAAGGCACACTCCTGACGCTTTGGCGTCCAGAGCGCACCCTCATTAAATTTTGACGGCACTTGTGTCCCCCACGTTCAATGGCCTGATGCAATTCTAACGGTGGGGGATTTTCTGGGGTTGCGAGCGGGAATTTTCCCGCTTGTAAATTTTGTGCCCCTATAAATAGCTTTTCAAATCAACCCGCTTTCCTACTTTCAGCAACTACACAATCCTAGAGTTCATATACTGAACCTGTCCCTCTCTCTCACTTACTTGTGCGTCTACAAATACCAAAACTTGCCTGAGGACTTCCTTTTAAACCTGTAAGTTTCCTTGAACCTTCTTAACTTCGTTTCTTTCCGTATATTCTCTTTTCATCCTACTTTCTCCTTCTCGTCTCTGTTTTTCATTTCAAAATTGTTAGTTTCTTCTCAAATATTCCTAGAAAATGGGTAGATTCAAGTGTTTAGTTGAATCCAAGAAGGATAGAGAGAGGTTCAAGGTTAAGTACAAGATCTCGCAAACAGTGGGCATGAGATATGCTGCCCAAGGGGAATGGGTAGACGATAGGAAAGGGGGAGAGGTGGTCATCCCAATGATCTCCTTCATAGAGGGAGGGATGACCATCCCTATGGGTACAATCATAAGGAACTATCTTAGATTCTTTAGATTATCCCCTACACAATGCGCCCCAAATATGTTCAGAGTGTTAGAGAGCGTAGAAGTCCTAAATGAGATAATGAACCTGGGATTGACACATCATGATGTCAACTGGGTATACAGCCTGCACCATTTGAAGGGGCAGGGATACTACCTTAAGTCAAGGTATTTCTAAGTGAGGCTAAAGGAAGATTTTTTAATTTTTTCTGGGGAATGGCACGATGGATTACCCTGTTCGGTTAAGGAGGGAACACCAGGTAGGGGTCTAGTTGTAAATTTATGCACTTTTGAAACGACCCAAGGAAAAACGCTAGTCACATCTGCGCTATACCTTAAAAGGACTAATCACAATTGAGGCTCCTTGTAGTTGTTAATAAAGTCCAGATCTACCCAGTAAATACCCGATGTGGGACTCATCACACACCCACACGCATCACACAATCAATCAAATTGGGGCATCACAATCTCTCCCACTTAAATCCCTAACGTCCTCGTTAGGGCCCACTTTGTGGGGTAGTGTCTCCAAGCCCACACGGGGTTACCAAGCCGGCTCTGATACCATATGTAACAACCTAAAGAAAAGCGCTAGTCACATCTACGCTATACCTCAAAAGAACTAATCACAATTGAGGCTCCTTGTAGTTGTTAATAAAGCCCAGATCTACCTAGTAAATACCCAATGTGGGACTCATCACACACCCACACGCATCACACAATTAATCAAATTAGGGCATCACAACTTTGGTTTATATTTCCCTTTTTATTCTGCAACATTTCTGTTTCTGACAAATTCTCCTTTTGCTTTAATGATTTTACAGACAGACGTTCCACCAAACCTCGGCTCAACTTAGTCAACAGAGAAAGCCTAGACAAAATTCTGTGGTCCGAGGTGTTCGTGAACGAAGCCAACGGTCAATTACGAGTTGCACACCTAATCCTTGGGTACAAGCCGATTTCCCTTGGATTTCAAGCTCCTAAGTGTGTGATAAAAGCCAAAGATCCTCGTCTTCGCCGCATTAGTGCGGCCTTCGAAGGATTCATTGTTCTCGAGGGCATTCTAATTCCCGAGGGTACACCACTTACACAGCCACTCTTTGTGGGCGTCCCTTCAGTAGGAGCATCCTCATCTCAACCCATTGGTAAGGAAGAAGAAGAGGAAGAAGAAGAAGAAGAAAGAGAAGAAGAACCGGAGGGGATTGTAGACCTGTCAGACTCTCAGGACGAATTTGAGGTGTTCAATAGACCCCTATCCCCCGAGAATACATCAGTTGACCTTGACCATCAGCAACAGGTAGACATCGTCACTTTGGACGAGATGGGTATCCAAAGGAAACCTAAAAGAGGTTTGCTGGACTTAATAGAGTCTCAACCCGGAAAGGATGCGCCGGAGAAGCCTACTCAATCCAAACTTCCTCCTTCTCCTCCCAAACTTCCTCTTCCTCCTCCTCAGCCATCCTTGCCACCCAGGCCTGACCCTGCTGACTCGAAAAGAAAGAGAGAGCAGAAAGGAAAGAAAGCAATGGAGGTAGGAAGATCTCGGCCTGTGGATGAGGATGAGGCCCAACGAGCTGCGAAGCAACTGAAGATTGGCCAATCAGGGCAAAGGGGCTTAGAGAGGGTGGATAATCAGCCACCTAAGCTCCAGGCTTGGCTTCCAGCCCCAATGCTTAATGGGGAACCCTTGAGGGCTAATGCATTCATCAGGGATTTCCATGGAGGTGTTGGATGTCAAGTGGCTTCGACCTTGGAGGAGGCTTTGTTACTCCCTACTGACATGGCCGAGTTGCGGTCTGTCAAGAAGAATGAGATTTTTTTTAACCTTAAAAGGTACCTGGGCATGGTATGTTACTATTCCCCCCCCCCCCCCTTTTTTTTTGCTAGTGTAAGGTTATTAACCCTTTTTTTTTTCAGGCTGTTCAAGCCACCTTCAGGGCCGAGGAGATTACCAATTCCTGCTACCGGTAGATGGACGACGAAAGGAATAGGCGTGTGGCCATTGTGGAATCATTCAACATCGCCGACCAGTCCAACAAAGATTTAAGGAAGAAATTGACTGAGGAGGAAAAGGCTAGGAGAAGTGCTGAGTCGGGTCTAGAGAATACCCAGAGGCAATTCGAGGAGTAGAGGCTGCACTTGCGTGATGCGAAGGAGCAGTTGGCTTCCTCCAAAAAGCAAATAGCGGCCCTCCGGAAGAAATTGGAGGAAGCTCAAAAGCTTAAGGATCAAGCCGAGAAGCTAAGAGGGGAGGCCGAGAAGGCTAAAATGGAGGTTGAGAAAGCTAGAAACGAGGCTGAGCAACATCGTTACGACGTCGGAGTAGCCGAGACCAAGGAAGCCCTTAGGGCAGAGGTCCTAACCGTATGCCGAACCTATTGTGCTCAAACTTGGAGTGAAGCCCTCAACCAAGCTGGGGTTGAGGCTTCTTCTGAGCTAAGAAAGCCAGAAAGTATCTACTACCTATCAGCCATACGAACCTCGGATCCTCCTCCCGTCCAAGGTGAAGTAGCCTCCAAAGTTGCTGACCCTATTGAGACAGCACAGCCTCAGGATCCTCTTCCTCTCAGTCAACAGGAGCAAACAAAAGAACTTGAAGCTCCCAAGGAAATATCCTCGGATAAGGCTGTAGGGGTTCCACAAGATGGGGCAGCTTCCCAAGGCTTTCAACAGCCTTAGCTTCAGTTACCATGCCTGCTGAGGAAGCCCCCAAAGAGCAAGAAAAAGTGATCCCTACTGAAGTAGCCAAACAGGCTAGCAAAACTTCCAAGGATAAGGTTCAGATAAAACTAAAGCAATGAATCTTCCTTTTTGGAGTGTAGTCACAATTTATGTAATGAAGTTTCTTTTTCCTAAGACATGTTTTAATGAAATAGGCATTTTACTTACTCGAATTTGTGTGGGCTAATTTCTTCATTTATGTAATTTTCACTTTGAATGTTCTTTGATTGATCATAACCATATATTATAAAAGTGCAAAGTTATTTACACAAGGGAAAACAAAGTTCAAATATATTTTCAATTGGTAATCGGAGCGGATCAAAACTAAATTTGAATCTATCAATTCTAACAACAGCAAAGTCCATAGTACCCTGAAATACTTTAAGTGATGCTTATGGGCTTACTTCGGTTTACATCTTTGCTGTGTGGTAATAAACCTTGTAATCCAAGGGAAGAAATCAGGAGTTAATTTTGGTTTACTCCTTCAATAGATGTTAAGAGGTATTAATTTCCACTAAGTCTGTGGTCCGAGGAACCTAACATGACTTAGTTTCTATTCAATACTTCAATAGATATCTAAGGACCGTATGGCGCGCAATCACAACAAATCAGAGTGCATATAAGGTTGCTTTCATTAATAATAATACCTTCTTAGGTTATTTACATTCCACAGGCGGGGTACAGCTTTCTCCTCTAAGTCTTCTAGATAATATGCACCTATTTCTTCTACTGAAGTGATGCGATATGATCCTTCCCAGTTAGGCCCTAGTTTTCCCCAAGCCGGGTTCTTAGTACTACCCACAACTTTTCTCAGCACCAAGTCCCCTGGTGCTAGTGGGCGTAACCTCACATTGGCATCATACCCTTGCTTGAGTTTCTGATGGTAACAGGCTAGCTGGATCATCGCTTTTTCTCTTCTCTCTTCAACTAAATCCAAATTCTTTGCTAACAGTTCATCGTTGTTGCTTGGAGTGAAGGTACTCATTCTCAACATTGGAAAGCTGGTCTCTAAGGGGATGACAGCCTCGGCCCCATAAGTCATGGAAAAGGGGGTCTCCCCTGTTGACCGACGTAGTGTAGTCCGATATGTCCACAAGACGTGCGGCAGTTCTTCCACCCATCTTCCCTTCGCATCATCCAACCACTTTTTCAACCCAGCGACTATGACCTTATTAACAGTCTTAGCCTGCCCATTTCCCTGGGGGTAGGCAGGAATGGAATACCTATTTGTAATTCCCAGATCACAACAGTATCTTCTGAAGGCCTTGCTATCAAATTGGAGGCCGTTGTTCGAGATGAGGGTATGAGGGACCCCAAATCGAGTAACAATATTCTTCCAAATAAACTTCTTAGCATCCACATCCCTGATGTTAGATAGGGGTTCGGCTTCGACCCATTTGGTGAAATAGTCTGTGCCGACCAACAGGTACCTCTTATTTCCTATCGCTTTAGGGAAAGGGCCTACAATATCCAAACTCCACTGAGCAAACGGCCAAGGACTAGAGAAAGGATTGAGCACCCCACCAGGTTGGTGGATGTTTGGGGCAAACCTTTGGCATTGATCACACTTCCTGACATAATCTTGGGCTTCCTTCTGCATCCCGGCCACTAATATCCTTGGGTGATGGCTCTGTGAGACAGAGATCTTCCCCCTGTGTGACTCTCACAAATCCCTTCATGCAACTCCTTGAGCAGCAATCCTGATGCTTCAGGATGTATTTACAGCAAAAATGGCCCAGAATAGGAGCGCTTATACAACTTGTGATCCTCGGACAGCCAGAACTGAGGAGATTTTCTTCGTATTTTCTTAGCTTCTGACTTCTCTTCAGGTAATGTATCATTTTTAAGAAAACTCACTATAGGATCCATCCAGTTCGGACCCACTCTGATTTGATGGATCTGAACCATATCTTCCTTGACTCCATCTGCTCTACATAAGTCTTCGATAAGAATAACTCGGGGTATACCATGCACCGAGGAGGTTGCAAGAGTGGCCAATGAATCTGCGTGTGTGTTTCCAGTCCTCGGGACGTGTGACATGTCGAAGAATTCAAAATCCGATTGCAAGCGCCTGACCTGACTCAAGTACTCCTGCATTCTCGCATCCCTAGCCTCTAGCTCCCCCTTCACTTGGCCTACAACCAATCTCAAGTCCGAGAACACTTCCAATGCTTTTCCCCCCATTTTCTGTACCATGAGCATTCCCTGCAATAAAGCCTCATACTCGGCTTCATTGTTTGTGGATGCGAACCCTAGTCTCAATGATTTCTCGATGGTAATCTTCTCAGGAGATATTAGAACTAATCCCACCCCGGACCCCCTTTGGTTTGCTGCACCATCCACATACACTTTCCAGCATGAGGGTCCTGGCACCGAGATTGTGCCAACCGATTTTTCATCCATGTTTTGCTCCCCTACTACCATTTCTATTGGGGGTTCGGCAAATTCAGCTATCAAGTCAGCTAGGACTTGGCCCTTGACAGAGGTCCGAGGCATGTATTTAACATCAAAAGCCCCTAGAACCGTGTTCCACTTGGCAATCCTTCCCGTGTACTCGGCACTTCGGAGTACTGACTTAAGTGGAAGATGAGTTAAAACAACAACAGTGTGTGCTTGGAAGTAATGAGGAAGTTTTTGCATGGCATGCACTACTGCCAAAATTACCTTCTCCAAGGGTAAATAACGCACCTCGGCCTCATGTAATGACTTACTCACATAATAGACTGGTCGTTGTGTGTCATTATTAATTCGTATCAACACCAAGCTAACAGCATGAGGGCCATTGCAATGTAGGCGAACAATACCTCGTCCTCCTCAGGGCTGGACATGATAGGTGGCCGGGATATGTATTCCTTAAGTTGTTGGAAGGCCAAATCACAGTCCTCGGACCACTCAAATCCTTTCCATTTGTTCATCAGGAGGTAGAAGGGTCGACACCTATCCGCAGACCTGGAAATGAATCGATTTGGGGCTGCGATCATCCCAGTGAGTTTCGGGACCTCTTTGGGGTTCCGGGGAGGTTGCAAATTGTGAACTGCTTTAATCTGATCCGGGCTCACCTCAATTCCCCTATGAGTTACTATATAGCCCAAAAATTTGCCAGACCCTACACTAAACGAGCACTTAGAAGCATTGAGACGCAGCTTGTGCTTCCTCAAGATGTCAAAAATGGCTCCGAGGTCTCCCACGTGCTCAGACACCACTTTTCTCTTTACCACCATGTCATCTATGTAAACCTCAATACTCTTGCCCAACTATGGCTTAAATATTCTAGTCATCATCCTTTGGTAGGTAGACCCCGCATTCTTCAAACCGAAGGGCATCACTTTGTAGTGGTAATTTCCAATAGGAGTCACAAATGCTATTTTTTCTTGATGATCCAGGGCCAGTGGTATCTAATAGTAGCCCTAAAAGGCGTCTAAGAAACTCATCCGAGGATGGCCTACAGTGGCATCCACTAATTGGTCTATCCGAGGCATGGAAAACGGGTCTTTTGGACATGCTTTGTTGAAGTCCGTGAAGTCCACACAAACCCGCCACTTCCCACTCTTCTTCTTCACAACCACAGTATTAGCCAACCATTCAGGGTAGAACGTCTCCCTGATAGTCTCTGCTTGCTTGAGCTTTCTCACCTCATCTCTATAGCATCGGCGTGCTCCCAAGATGGGCGTCGAGGTGGTTGTTTTCTGAGAGTAGCAGATGGATTTACATTTAAGTGGTGACATATGAAGTTCGGATCAACTCCTGGGACGTCATAAGCGTCCCATGCGAACACATCAACATTTTTTCTGAGGAACCCTATCAGTCCCTCCTTTTCCCGAAGGGACAATTGAGATCCCACCTGGAAGAACCTCTCCGGGTCATCGCCAATGATCACCTTTTCTAAATTCTCACATTCTGCCTCCTCGGCTGGTGCATTAGTAGGCGATGCCGAGGTCCTTGATTGCTATGAGCTTCCTTCCGTGCTGACCGAGGACTCTGCTCTGGGCTGATATGAGATGGTAGCCACCAGGCATTCCCTTGCCGTAACTTGGTAACCTGGAATTTCCAGGACCCTGCCCTCGGAAGGAAACTTCACCTTTTGATGCAGAGTGGATGCAACAGCTCCCAAGGTATGAAGCCAAGGTCTTGCCACGATGGCAGTGTAAAGGGAGTAAGTATCCATCACAATGAAGTCGACCTCCACTATTTCGGGGTCGGTTTGCACAGGTAATCTAATCTGTCCCTTCGGCATGACCATCTTCCCATCAAAAGTCATTAAAAGGGAGCTGTAGGGCGGCAAATCCTCAGGTGCCAGCCTCAGCCCCTTATAGAGATTAGGGTACATGATCTCGGCCCCACTACCACCATCTACTATTACACATTTCACATTGTAACCCCCAATCCGAAGCGTTATCACCAACGCATCGTCGTGGGGTTGGATGGTTCCAACTTAACCATCCTCAGAAAAACCCAAATCGGATGAAGATACACTTTGGGTCTTTTTGGCTCTGGACCAGAGTCATCGGCGAGTAGTCGGGCTACAGACATTACTCTAGAAGGGCATGAGCCCGTCCTCCCTAGAGCAGCAAAAATTACGTTTATCGTTCCCACGGGTGGTCTTAAGGAATTGTCCCTCCACAGCTCTTGGTTTGCCTAACCTTGATGACCACTAGAAGGATGCAAAAGGTGCCTCAGCTTCCCTTCCTGGACCAGCTGATCCAAGTGGTTCCAAAGGTTCTTGCAGTCCTCTGTAGTATGTCCATGATCCTGGTGGTATTGACAATACAGACTCTGATTGCGCTTCATGGGGTCTCCAGCCATCTTATTTGACCACTTAAAGAATGGCTCATTCTTGATTTTTTCCAAAACCCGATGTACCGGTTCTCTAAATACAGTGTTAACTACCTGCATGCTAGTTGGTCCGGATTACCCCGCAAAATCTCTCTTCGAACGGTTAGTGTTGTACCGGTCCGACTTGAAATCCCTCATCTCTTGAGGGATAACCTTCTCATTTCCCTTCCCTTACAGTTGGTCCTCTTCCACTCTTTTATATTTGTCAATCCGGTTCATAAGTTGACATACATTGGTAACGGGTTTGCCAGTCAGGGACTTCCTCAAACCGTGCTCAGTTGGGAGCCCGCTTTTAAAAGTGCTAATGGCAACGTCATCATGGTTGCCGTCCATCTCATTGTACATCTCTCAATACATATCCGAGTATGTTTTTAGGGTCTCTCCCTCACGCATGGACAATGACAACAACGAACTCAGAGGCTGAGAAACCCTGCTGTTCGTAATGAAGCGAAAGCTGAAGGCCTGGGTGAGCTGCTTATAGGAATCTATGGAATTCGCTTTTAAGCCGTTGAACCACCTCATTGCCACGGGTCCTAAGTTGGACAAGAAAACTTTGCACATCAAAGCTTCATCTTTGGAGTGGACAGCCATTCTTTGATTGAACTTACCCACATGCTCCACAGGGTCTGTTCGACCATTATAAACGGTGAACATAGGCTGATGGAAACGCCGAGGTAGCCTAGCCCCTTCTATCCTGCGCGTGAAGGGTGACTTAGAAATTTGATCCAAAGCCTTACTCATGGCATCATTACCCAAGCCTCTACCAGATGGGCCCTGGTGCTCTCGTTTAGGGTGGTACTCGTCTTCATAAGAGAAGGTCTCACTGGGAGGAGTTCTTGATCTCCGCCTATAATTGCCGTCATCATTAGAGGATGTGTCAGAATTGGAAGGAGACCGCCTCCGCTGTGCGTGGCGCAGTTTTCGTTTCAAGCCATCTATCTCCTTCTACATGGTCTGATTATGGTTTTGTCCCCGAGACACACGACTACCCACCTGGGAATGGCTATTACTTGTCTGGGTGGTATGCACGCTCCCCTCTCGATTCCTTTCACCCCCCCTGATTTTGTTCATGCTCAAGGCCATGAAAATGACCTTGTTGTTGGGACCCAGCAGGTCTATTCGTTGGGGACCTGCCTGGCGCGAGGTTTGTTGGTGTGGACTCGACCCTACCATGGTTAACTATTGCACTCACTAACACACAAGTTCTTCCCACAGACGGCGCCAATTGTAGGGATTGGGTTTAGCACTATTCCTAAGGGATAAGTGAGTTCAAGCCCAACAAGCCCAATACAATAAATTTGTAGAAAGTGGGTAGAAGAACTAGACTTTAATCAGTATAACAACAGTTGATGATGATTTAAATAATGAATAAGTAACACAAGTATAACTCTGTGCAAATAATGCTATCCTCGACACTAGTCCAGAAGGTTTCAACTTATGATTTCTCAAGTGATAGTGAAAATGGTTACAAAGTCCATTCAAATTACTACAGTGTTCTCTCTGATAAAAATCCCGATCCCCCTTCCCAGAGCTCTTTCCTCCTTATATACTAGGTTCCTTCTTCATCTCAACCATACACGTGCAGGTTTTATCTACTGTTTATCGGTTTTTATCACATCAACCTCCTTCCAAAGCTCTTAGGTGGTAGCTGTGAGTCTGAAGAGCCACTATTCAGGTCACTTCCACATTAATGCGGCCAAAGTGTTAGATGGGGGAGCATTTAATGTGGAGGCAGCAGTTTTTCCTGAAATTGCCCTACTGTCATGCTCCAGTGCGCTTTCTAGCTGGCCTTATTTTCCTCATTGGAGTGCTTTGGAAGATTGTCTCTGCCGACAAAATCTTCTCTCTTCTGCCTCGGCATTGGCTAGCTGAGGACAGAATTGTCCTCGGCATGGTTTCCTGGGTTGCAATAGTCACCACTGCCCTCTTCATATACGATTATGGGCCTTAGGCCTAGTACGAAAGGTGAATATATATATATATATATATCTGTGTTCTACGGCCCCACAATAGAATATAATTTAGATTAGAAATAAATGTATATATTCACACACATGCATATATAAATTGTGAGATTTCAAAAGTTTATAAGAAAAAATATTATGAGGTCAACCAAAAGTTAAACGTTTTTTGTTTATATATACTACGGATTTGCATGATGCGCAAGTACATTATAAATTTATATTAAAAAATTTGTAAAAATTTATCTTAATTGTTCATGTATAATACTCATTAGGTAGTATTATATTTGAGAATAAATTATTTTGCATGTCATTAAAAAAATAAATTTATCTAAATTATATTATGATTAACATAAGTCTGTACACAAACATATTGTTTGAATGAACTAACAAATATTTAATTATTTTGATTTACTTAACTACATAATTATTTTCTATATTTTTTTTTATTGCATGTAATTATTTTCTTTTTTGTTTTACTGGTTTTTGTTTCAATTGTTAATAAAGCAACTAAACTTGAGCATAAATGTCATATTCCAAATTAGTTGTTTTTTTAAAAAAATAAATCTTTAAAAAAATCATATAAATTAACAAGATCCTTGTGTACCAATGGAATTAATTTCATGAAAAACCCAAATTTAAATCCTCTTTGCCAACTTTTATTGTGAGAAAAAAGTAAAAGAAAAAATCATAAAATTTTCATTTTTTATATGAATAATTAGTGCACCACCTATAAAAAATAATATTTAAAAATGGATGCATGTACCTTACTAAACACATGACACTAAATTAATATTATCATTTTTCTAAATAAAAAAGAATTAAACAAATGAATAAATTTTTTACTAAGGTAGAAGGCTAAATTAAGAGTATTTTATTCATTCTCAAATAATGTGTCAAATGGCAAAACCTTAGGCTATTGTAGCTTGGAATAAAACGTGTGAAAAAAATTATTAGTTAGGCAGTTGCGAAAAACAATTGTATCTAGTATGAAATATAATATATATATTTATATATATATATATAATAGGATGTCCAAATTTTTTATTAAAATTTAAATACTAAAATAAAATTATTTATTATTGAATATAAATAAATATTAAAAATTAAACCATTCATTAAAATCTTTGCGTAGGTGGATGGTTGAATGGAAATTTTTTTAAAAAAAAATACACCACATGCATGGTAGAACCTTATGTTCTCACACACGAAGTTCCTATTTTAAAATATAATATTAAAAAATAAATTTATTCATTGTTGAACAGAAATAAATAATTAAATGAATCAATTCATTAAAACATTTACTTAAGTGGAAAATTAAATGAATCAATTCATTAAAACTTTTGTTTATCAAATTTGTTCTATGATAATTTCTTTTTATTATCAAACTGAAAAATTATAGAATACTTTGGAAGTACAATAAATGCATACTCTCATCTCTCACATGAATACTTTGTCCCACCATGAATTTAATTAGTAAAACTCACTATTATGTGGGAGGGGAGAGTATATACATTTATTGTATTTAAAAAATATTTCATAACTATCCTATCAAAGCAAAATACCAATTGATTTTGGTGTAGATGAGATTCAAACTCAAATTTCTTATTAAAAAAAATGATATTTTATCAATTGAACTACCTATAATTGAAACCCACCTATAAAACAAAATTTTAGTAAACAAAATGCATATGAGAGAACCACCCAAAATCAAATCTATTAACTAAAATTCAAGAAAACAAAGAATTCCAACAGATTCCAAAAAGAGGATAAAGAAGTAATCATAAAGAGACCTCACAAAAATGAAAAAATTTATTCTCCCCCAAAAGTGAATTTAGTGATTCTAAAGTAGTATGAGCATCTATCTCTTTGAACATATGTTTATATGTTTATGTATACAAATTAAAGAATATATATGTGTGTAGCTAACAAAATGAATCCATCTCCTTCATTAATTTCAAAGGGGATTCTTTTTAATAATAAGTGAGATATTGAAGATTTGAAACCAAATTACTACTCCATTTGCAACAGAGGTTTCTCTGTAGCTAAGAAAGCTTTGTCCTTCCAGCTTCTCTTAGGCAGTAGAACAGAGTGTCCCTTCTAGTAAGGTGTTAGGTCCCTACGATAACAAGGTTATTTGTAGGCTTTGTGGGTTGTTTGTTTTTCTTTTGGGGTGGGGAAACAAGAGTGTGAGTGAAGTGAGCTTGACAATGGAGAGTCTTACGAAGCACTGGAGTAACCTCTCATTGAATGACAGAGAAGGTGGTGGAGTCCACCTTAGAAAGGACAGGAGCCTGACTGAGTTTATAATTGCAGCGAAGTTTTTAACAAAACGGGCACTAAGTATTGATGCAATCATTCGTACTTTCAACCCATTGTGGAGATCAAAACATGGGTTCGGAGTTCGAAATGTAGGTGATCATGTAATGCTATTTGTGTTTTCGGACAAGGAGGAGGTAGACAGGATTTTAGCAGCTGAACCATGGAGCTTTGATAGGCACATAGTCCTGCTGCAGCGCTACAATAAAAAAGTACCAGTTCAGGAATTGGTATTTAACCAGGTAACTATATGGATTCAGATTCATGACATCCCTGCACCCTATATGACACGAGAGGTTGCTGAAGATTTGTGTGGAAATGCTGGAATAGCGGACAAGACGACTCATCTCTCAGAGATGGTGGGCGGGAGTTTCATTAGGTTACGAGTGGTAATTGATGTCTCTCTTCCCCTTTGTAGAGGTAGGCTTATTTCCTTTGACGAGGGGGAGGAAGGGTGGGTGTCCTTCAAGTATGAGAGGTTGCCTAATATATGTTATTGGTGTGGGTGTTTAAACCATAGCGATAAGGATTGTGATCGGTGGATAGAGAGTGATGGAAGCCTCAAGGATGAAGATAAAAAGTATGGTCCTTGGATACGAACCACTGTGGCAACCCTAAACAAAAAATCTGTGGTCCGTGTACCAAGTTTCTATGAAGCTAGGAAGAAGAAGCAACAACCAGTAGGCCAGAGGGGTGGGGCTGACACTTCGAGAGCGGCAGTGGGGCGGTCAAAACTACCAGTCACGGTGGAGACGCCGCAGGTAGAGACAGAAGTGAATTTGGCGAAAGAATTTAATGAGCGCATTAATTTTGGTGGAGTTAATTTTGCCCCCTCAGAGATAGAAACGCCTAAACCCGATTTGGAAAGGGATAGCCTGGAAAGGAATTTAAAGGAAATTGATGAGGAATTAAGGAGATATGAGATAAATGAGAGAATTATTCCCGGTGATATAAATAACCCGATTAAGGCTCAAGGAGTAATGGAAAATTTTGAATTTCAATCCAAGGAGTCAGCTAGTCAATTGAAGGAAAGTGGGTCACGCATCAATGTGCCACCTAGGATTAATGATCACGTGAGTCCATGTGAGGTAATCCCAGGAAAAAACCCTAGACAGAAAAACATGGAAAAGGATTTGCCAAGAAACTAATCACGACAACTCTACAGAGCATGCTGTTTTTCCTGCAAAAAGAATCCTGGCTGAGAATGATGGAGTCCGGAGAGATCAAAACAAAAAGAAGAAGTTGGAATTACAGAATGGAAGGGCAACAACAGATTTATTGGTGGAGGCTGTTTCACAGCCCCGCCAGTCCCAATGAGTCTACTATGTTGGAACTGTTACGGGCTTGGGAACCCAGAGATAGCTCAGGAGCTTGGAGATTTAATCCGGACACAAGATCCCTCAGTCGTGTTCTTGGCCGAGACATGGCTGACAAAAGCTAGGCTGGAGGAAATTCGGGCACGCTATAAGTTTGGAGGTATGATTGAAGTTTCAAGAGAAACTAGAGGAGGTAGGGTGGCAATTTTTTGGAAAACAGATTTTGATTTTTCAGTGGATGCATTCTCTCCCAACCATATTGATGCCATTGTGAATAAAGGAAAAGATGACGCGTGGAGGTTCACAGGTTTCTATGGAGAACCGGATACACGAAATCATCATATTTCTTGGGCAACGTTACGTAGATTAAAAGCCAGGCACTCTTTGCCTTGGATTTGCACAGGTGATTTCAATGAAATTACAAGAGCACATGAAAAATTGGGAGGCAGATTACATCCATTTAGGCAGATGCAAGATTTCAGAGACGTGAATGCGGATTTAGAGACTTGGGGTATGTGGGAGGAAAATTTACATGGTGCAACAGACAAAGGGATGGACACAATTTGGGAGAGGATTGATAGGGGCGGTTGCAACAATTGATTGGATTGAAAAATTTCTGGATACAAAAATAGTGCACTTAGAGTGTGGAACTTCATATCACAAGCCGATTGTGATTTTTCCATCAGGTATACCAAAGAAACTTCAAAGGCCATGGAGGTTTGAACAAATGTGGATTGATGAGAAAGGGTGCCAAGATTCAGTGGAGTCGGCTTGGAGGTAGCCAGTACGTGGGAATCTGATGGAACAAGTGGAAGGCAAATGAAAAAGGTGCCAACTGAATTTGACATGGTGGAGTAGGAACTCATTTGGCAATGTAACAAAACAGTTAAAGGAAAAGAAGGAAAAATTAAGAAGAGAAGAGGAAGCAGCGATTAGGGGTGGAACGATGGAGGGAGTGCTGAAATTGAAGAGGGAGATCAGTGAATTATTGGTGAAAGAGGGAAAAATGTGGAAACAGAGGTCTAGAGCACTGTGGTTACATGAAGGTGACAAGAACACACGCTACTTCCATAGCTGGGCAACTCATAGATATCGCGTAATAAAATCTATGAGCTAAGAAATTCAATGGGGCAGATGTACACGGATGAGGGAGAGATTGCACAAATCTTAATTAGCTACTATCAAGACTTATTCACTTCGACCTCTCCATGCAATTTGGACCAAGTCGTGGCAGATATCCCATGTGCAGTCACAACCGAAATGAACAACATGCTTCAGGAGGTGTATACTCGAGATGAGGTGGACAAGGTAGTGTTTCAGATGGAAGCTTTAAAGGCGCCAAGCCCCGATGGCATGCCTCCATTGTTTTTCCAGCACTATTGGAAAATTATTGGTGATGAAGTTTCGGCAGCGGTTCTAAATTGTTTGAATATAGGTTCCTTTCCTCAATCCTTAAATAATATTTTAATCACACTTATTCCTAAGGTAAAAAGCCCTACTCTTGTATCTGAATTTCGTCCTATTTCTCTTTGTAATACCCTCTATAAAATAGTGTCTAAAGTTGTGGCAAATAGGTTGAAAAGAATTTTACCTAACCTCATTTCAGAATCTTAGAGTGCTTTTCAATCAGATAAAGCCATTTCTGACAACATATTGGTTGCCTTTGAAACCTTACACCATATGAAGAATCAGAAGTAAAAAAAAGGGGGGTTTTTAGCCTTGAAGTTTGATATGAGTAAGGCGTATGATCGAGTTGAATGGGGGTTTCTAAAAAAAGTCATGGAGAAGATGGGCTTTGGTGAAAAATGGGTGAAGTTGATTATGGAGTGCATTAGTACAATTTCCTACTCTATCTTGGTGAATGGAGAACCAAAGGGTGATATTAAACCATCTAGAGGAATAAGACAAGGTGATCCTCTCTCACCTTATTTGTTCCTATTGTGCTCTGAAGGTTTAGACAGGTTGCTTCAGGTTGCAGCTAGGGAGGATGAGATAAGGGGTTTTTCTTTGTGTAGGAATGGACCACGGATCAGCCACTTGTTCTTTGCAGATGATACTTTGCTCTTTTGTAGAGCGGTAATGGGAGATTTGGTAAAAATCCAAGATATTTTGAATCTCTACAAACAAGCTTCTGGCCAGCAAATAAATAGAGGGAAGACAACAATCTTTTTTAGCAAGGCTGTCACTGAGGAAAGAAAAGAAGAGATCTCGAATTTTTTGGGGGTGGAGGAGGTAAAAGAGTATGAAAAGTATTTGGGCTTACCGGCGGTGGTAGGAAAAAATAGGAGAGCAAGCCTAAATTATATAAAAGAACAAGTATGGAATAAATTGCAAGGGTGGAAAGAGCAACTTTTATCCCAAGCAGGTAGGGAGGTGCTTCTAAAAGCAGTGGTCCAAGTCATTCCAACTTTTGCCATGTCTTGTTTCCAGCTTCCGGTGGGACTTTGTCATGATATTGAGATGTTGATAAGGAAATTTTGGTGGGGGCAAAGAGAGGAGCAAAGGAAAATTCATTGGAGAAATTGGGAGGTAATGTGCCAACCAAAAGACCAAGGCGGTTTGGGTTTCAAAGATTTGGTAAAGTTCAATGAGGCGATGCTTGCAAAACAGGTCTAGAGGTTGCTGCATGATCAGTCATCTCTATTTTTTCGGGTACTCAAAGCCAATTATTTCCCCCATGGGACGGTGTTTGAAGCAAAGAAATCATCTGGTTCATATGCATGGCAAAGAATACTAAAAGCTAGATCAGTCATAGAAGCAGGCTCCATGTGGAGAGTGGGGGATGGCTCAACCATTCGGGTTTACTAGGATAAATGGTTACTTGGAAATTTCCCTTCTAAGATCAGTTCACCTCAGAAAAGTGCTCCAGGAGATGTGCGAGTTGCTTCCTTGATTGACTAAGACACAAAACAGTGGGATTGTGCAAAGATTGATCACCTCTTCCTACCGTTTGAAGCAGCAAAAATAAAATCCATTCCTATATGTATCACTAATCAGGCTGACTACATTATTTGGCCAAGATGCAGGAATAGATTATATTCGGTGAAAACCGGATACCAATTACTTTGTGAGCTGGACAGCCAGAACAGAGCATCAGGGTCAGATATGACCTGGAATGCACGGGCGCGGCTCTAGAGGAGCCGCACCCGCGTTCGACTCGGCGGGACGCGGCGACGCCGGAGGGACGCCGCTGACCGCGCGTCCGTGCCTCGTCGGGCCGCAACCTGCCACGTGGATTCCCCGACTCGCGCCGACGTGGCTCAAATCGGGCCGACTCGGGCCGTATCGGCCGAATATCGGTGTATTTCGGCCGGAAAAAGGAAATCGGCCAGTAAGAAGAAAAAAAAAATTTAAAACTAAAAATACCGCTGTATCGGTCTGTAACTCATTGTTCTTCGTCTTCTTCTTCACCGGCCTTAACCCCTTTCTTCTTCTTCTTCTTCTTCTTCTTCTTTTTCTTCTTTGCTTCGTAACTCACTGTTCTGTTTCTTTTTTTCTTTTCTTTTTTGAATAGCTTTGTTTCTTATGACTGTCCCAGGAGATAAAAAAGCTTTATTTTTTCTTTGTGGCTCTCACTCTTCTCTGACCAAACACGTGAGAGCCACATCTACCCTTTTTTTTTTTTTTAATAGGAAGCTACACCTATTTTAATACTTACTACATATATCATTTATTTTATTTTTGAGCTAAGTCACATCTTTTTATTTATTTATTATTTATGAGAAGTTTTATCTATTTTAATACCTCTGCCAATAATTCAAGTGTAAAAAACTTTTTTATTATTATTTTTATTATTATTATTATTATATAAAAAAATATGCTTAGTAATATATTAAAAATATTAAAATATTTTTAATAATTTTTTAATAGCCGAGTCTCGCCGCACCCGCACCCACCTTTTTCAAAAATTGTCGAGTCTCGCACCCGCACCCGAGTCTCGAAACGCACTCGTGCTTCATAGGATATGACAAGCAAGAGAGTTTTTTGGAGGCGCCTTTGGAAGATGAGAGTAACGAATAAGATTAAAATTTTTCTATGGCGTGCGTGTTCCGAAGCTTTGCCTACAAGATGCAATTTACTTCGGAGGAAAGTGCTAGAGGATCTGACATGCCCACACTGCGGTATTGGAAATGAAAGCACGTTGCATGCGTTATGGGAGTGCAATCAGCTACGCACGGTATGGGAAAAGGTTTTTGGATGGATTTTAAAGGACCACCCAGGGATATCGCAGTTCACAGACCTGGTTGCTTTAGTTGGCGAGCATGCAACTCAGCTGGAGCTTTTTGCAACAATAGCTTGGTTCATTTGGTGCCGCAGGAACAAGGTGAGGTGTAATGAACCGAGTACGGCATTGGGTAAAATCCTGGAGAGCGCTGCTTCACTACTGAGGGAATTTCAAAGCCATACTCGGTTTGGTGTGAAAGCTTCGACGCAGCGAGACATCAAATGGAAACCACCAAAAGGAGCGGTGGTGAATACAAATTTTGATGGGGCTATGTTTGTTGAATCGGATCAAGCAGGGATAGGGGTGGTTGTCCGAAACAATAGGGGGCAGGTCATGGTAGCTTTAGCAGAAAAAAATACCCAAACCAGCATCCACAGAAATACTGGAGATTCTGGCAGCACGCAGAGCAGTCCAGTTCATACATGAGCTGGGGTTCGTGCATTCCATTTTTGAAGGAGATGCAGAAACTGTTATTAAAGCACTTGCTGAAGGAAATTGTTCAATTCCTAGCATCGGCCACATTGTAAAAGACATTGAGTCTATAATTAGTTTGTTACAAACCAAATCTTTCTCTCATGTTAGGAGGCAGGAAAACACCGTGGCCATGACTTAGTGCAGTAAGTGAAGCTTTCTTTTCCTATTTTAATTTGAATGGAAGTTGTTCCACCATATATTTATCGTTTTGTATCTACTGATTTTCCTATATTTTAATAAAATGCTAACGAGTTTGGATTCTCCAAAAAAAAAAAAAAAAAAAAACCAAATTCTTCTTCACAAAAGAAGTTGTTAGTGTCACTCATGACTCAACCGCAGCTCTTGACCAAAAGAAGAGACGTACTAACTTGGTCATGGGATATATATATATATTTCAATATTTGGATTTTTTTGGTTTACTAGTTATTTATTATTACTCATACACAGGGGCATTTGGGGTACAGTGATTGATGGGTATTCTGAAATCTTGCGGCAAGTACTATGGACCAGGCTTTGTAAAAACGTCAGCAAAAGCCTATAGTGACTGACAAAAGAATCTCCATTACTGTTGTAAACTTCCCCCTTTTCTTTAATTATTTTTTTGAGAAAAGAGAAAACCCCAATTTCTCTGTTTGAACAAATTGTTCAGCATGATTTAAGTCTGTTTATGAAGCAGAAAACTTGGACTTTTTGTAAAGGAATTCCATGGCATGTTAAAGACAGAAATGCTCCATACCATGCATGCCCTCGTTCACCATATATTATTATAATTATTTTCTTTCTTAATTTGTTGCCTCTTTCTCTCAACATTTTAACCTCACTTCTGTACTTAATTGGAGGTTATAGAGGCACAACTTCTGTATCATTTAGCAGAGTTTTCAGGCAGCAATAGCAGCGAAAATAAGCCAAGAAAAAAGTGTTTTATATTTTATTACTGCTGTAGTTATAAGCGAATCAGCTTCTACATCTTATAAGTTGGGAACAAAAAATTATATTTATGTTTGAAGAACTAATATTAAATTTGTTATTTCCATATTTGCAATCTGACACTGATTCAGTGATTCTTCTTAATTATGACGGTGTAGTGTACACAGGCAGCAAAGTTCAGCATTTGAATCCCAAACGTTATAACTCAGAATCAATCTACACAACTCTCTCAAAAAAAAAAAAAAAGAATCAATCTACACAATAAAAAAAACAAACAAAAAAACAAAAAACAAAAAACAAAAAGCAAAAAACAAAAAACAAAAAAAAAAACAAAAAAACAAAAACAAAACAAAACAAAAATTAAATAAATTCCTGAATGTTATTCAACTTTAGCAAAAATATCGGTTAAAAGTATGAAGAGGATAAGATGCGGCCACTGCTGGTTCAGGTTGATAAATTTTTTATTTTTTTTCTTTTAAAAAAGAGTAGATAAATTTTAAACTCTTTTAAGGAAAGAAAGTCTAACCTAAGAGCATAAATGTCAATGACCTTTAAGTTAACCGGTACATTTTAAGAAATCCCACGTGAGAAAAAAAAAATAGGAACATAAAATAATGATACTATATTACTACTAATTATTACCATATTTATCATGCAGTTATTACATATCTTAAATACTTATAACATGAAAATAGAAAAGAACAGAGGAGGAAAACCTATGCGAAGCTTGCTTATGACGGCAATCATCTTCTAAATGTCATTCTCTGCCATCACTTGGTTATAACAATATTTTTCACAAATGTACTAAACATATTGAGATTGATTATCACTTTATTTATCATTATCTTCAGTATAACAACTTCAATTTGCAGGTTGTCTCCTCTAAAGATCAACTTGTTGATTAGATCACTAAATCTCATTCACTTTTTCACCTTTTTTGCAATCTCATTTTCAACCTCAAATTGTCTTTTTGTGTGTCACAACGAGTTTAAGGGGGATATTATCATATTTATTGTATTTATTACATGTTTATTACTTGTGACGAACCTATTTTTATATCTAAATTATAGCTTAAATCAAGTCCTTTTTTTTTATTGAGAAGAAAAATAGCAAATCAAGACTTTTTTTTTTTTTTTTTTTTGAAGAATAAAAAGAATCAAGACATATTAATTAACCTTGATTTTTTTTTTTAGAGATAATTACAACATGCTGTTAACCCTGCAGCTCGAACCCTTTCCCCCCTAGACCCCCAAGCACTTTGTGCATGGGGAGGTGCCAATTCAGTTACAAGGCCCTTGGCAATTAACCTTGATTTAAGACATACATAATCGAGACTTCTAAAGCTCAAACATTTCTATTGTAACTCTTTGGTGTATTTTGTATATGTATACCCATGTCTTATGTACACAATTTTTTGAAAAAGTTATGTACACACAATTGATACTGAATATATAGAGGTTTTATGTTTTGGGTCCGGTTAACAAGTATCTTTAATATATTTGTTAATGGATAAATATATTTAAAAAAATTAATACAACTTTTATGGAAAATATAAAAAAATTATCAAATTTTTTTTTCTTTTTTTTATAAAAAATAATTATATAAATATTTCTTAAACCAATAATCTTAAAATATCCGTTAACTTTTTCCTTTATTTTTTTTAATATATTCTTTCATTTTTCATTAATAACATGTCTTATCCTAAAAATTGAGCAACTGCAAACATTTAAAGGTTTAGACTTTAGACCATCGATCAAATAACTGTCAAGTAGCTTAACTATAAAAAGAGAATGGCTTTATTAGCTCAATGCTCCTTGCCCTTGCAAGAGTAATGAGCTTCTCAACTATATATAACTGATTTCAAATATAATCGGCAGCCACCGAAAGCTGCTAGTAGCCCACCATCACTGTCGCGGTCCTATTGGAACAATTTCTTGGCCAAGCGGCAAGTTCAACTTGCCCCTTAAAGTCAGAAAAAGCTAATCATTATTCATATATTACAATTTACAAATGTATAAAGCATCAATCAATAGTTAAACATTATTCTAAGCGATAAATGGTTACTGGTTTTAATTTGAATTTACTACTGAAATTACTTTTTTACTTATCAATAACGATTAGTAACAACTTGTCATCTAAAATTCATTGTGAAAAATATTGTCAACATAATATATCTCATTCATGAAACACCCAAATTATCTACCAAACTCAAACACGTTAAATACTTTGTCATCAATTCTATCCTAAACTCATTCCATTTTAATTTGATAAACCCACCCATTTATCTTATCACGAGTCAAATTGTACAAATCGGTTGGATTGCAGTAATTCAAAATTGAACATCTAAAATATCATTTAGCTTCTTTTTTTTGAGAAACAAAATATTATTTAGCTAAATTCAAGCATTAGTGAGCTCCTTTACATTAAATTTAAAACATTCTTCAAAATAATCCAAACATAATCAAGCACTATATATAACTACACAACTATTATCAAAATACATATAAAATTATATACTCAATTACAGCAATAACAAAAAATCAGAAAATTAAATATTACATCCAATTTTTTTACATCACAAAGCTCTAAGTTCAAACTACTCTCAATCAAACCTCACAACTGCTTACAAAAAATACTTACAAACATAAATAAAACCTCTCACAAACACAAACTCAAAAATCTCAAACATATAAACACACAATCTCAAAACTCCAATACACACAATTAAACGCTTTCACACTCAAAACTCCAACAGTAAACAAACTCACTAACTCATGCAAGGGTATTTTTCAATCCAAAACCTCTACCACACCACTCTTCACTCAAGATAACTACTTGAATAAAGTGACAATCATATTCATTATCATATTAATTTGTAACATTTTTTAATAAAATTCATAGCAGTTTCAACTTTCAAACATTCTTCTCTACTGCCGCCTCAAAAAAGGCTACAATGTGCAATTTCACGCAATTATTTGGTTAATTAGTTACACAAAGAACATTAATAATAAGAAAGAAGAAGAAAGTAATATAAGAACAATTTCTAATTACTCTCTAACATCTTTATCATCGTTTGTTTATTGATAATAAACCTTTAACAAGGAAAGGTTAAAACTAATAAATAATACCCAGAAAGCAAACTCACCACAAATATAAAAACTTATTAATGGGTCATAGTTGTAACTTGCAAGTAGTCTAAATAAAATAATAAAAGAAATATAATGAGAGAGAGAGAGAGAGAGAGTTAGGGCTGTTTGTGTATCAGTTGTTGTGTGTGGATAAGATCAAAGAATTCAGTTGGATGGAAGTAAGTATGGATGGATAGATGGATTGGATGCACATAGACTTATTGTTTTCTGAAAAAAAAAAAAAAAAACCCAAAACGAAGCAGCCAGCTTCCACCAATCCCGTGGAGTGGTACAGGTGCCTCGACCCTTTACTAATCTTTCAGATAAATTTGCCTTTTGACGAATCACATTCATCCATAGACAGTACCCACCACCTCTGCTTTCTCTCTCGCTCCTCCTTCGGATTCCATTCACACCATACCATTGCATTTTGCGTGTGAACTCTGAAATAAATCCTTTCTTTTTTATATTTAATAACTCTACACGTCGCATTCGCACGATTTATTCGACTCAATGAATTTTCTCTGCATGCACCTCAGACCTTGCAGACCTGCCTCCTCCTCGTGCGCGCTCTCTCTCTTTATAAATTAGGGCAGTTATTATACAATAAATTAACTTCGTTTCTCTTTTTGGTAGAAACTAGGAACAGTGTTTAGCTTCACCATTAAATGTTTCTACTTAATGGTATTACTAATGCTGCCTAGAATAATTAATGTCTTACTATTAGGTTTACTCATCATTTCATGAAAATTTAGTCAACCTGGTACCAAGTAACAACCAGCATAAATACTTCACTTCAGTAGTTCAGTCCACCAACACTACTTTTATAAATTTATAAATCACATAGTTATGCAAAATGTTGTTTTCGTAGTTATATAAATAGCTTTTTTTATATATACCGTGTAACAATATTTAAATATACCAAGAAAATGTTCATGCTTAAGAGGAGGTATTTTATGTATTTGCTATATCCAAATCCAATGGGTGTCTCACAAGTTGTGGGTGTGTAAGATAGCTATTGCATATTTAGATTTTAGAGCACTTATTTGTTCATAAACCAATTTATAAATCGCAATATGGCAATAAGCTCTAACACACTTCTTTTATTTTGCTTTGCCTATATAGGATGCTACTTGCTTCAACATGAGAATTATAAATAGGAAAAAACTTAGGTACTGTACCTTAGGTACTGTTATTTAGGTTACACTCTTAAAATTCAGTCATGTATACGTAGTTACTTAACTTAAAAATACACTTCCATCCCATGAGAAAAAATTCACATAGTAGAATCTTAAAAGGAAAACCTAAGGAATAACATCTAAGTACTATACTTAAGTCTTACTCTTATAAATATGTATGAGATGCTCGTGGATTGCAATGATTATCTCATGTATTTGATTTTTTTTTTTTTTTTCGTCCTTTTATAGTATATGTACTTCACAACTATAATATGCTATGAGATGCGGGATATACATATTTGATGCATAAGATATTCTCTCCATAACTTAAGCCTTTTACTTCTCCTCCAATTACTCCTGCCTCACCAAAAAAAAAAAAGATTTTACGAATGTTGCCTTATTCACACGGAGTTGAACTAATGGTGTCACCTTTCATTTAATTATTATAGATAAGATGTTATTGAAATAGATTTTTTTTTTTTTTGCTAGGTAAGTGCGGGGGATAGAACCCCTAAGCAAGAGGTTACAAAGGAACCCGGGTGCCACTTGGCTACAAGGCCATTGGCATTGAAATAGATATTGTTGATGATAATGAGTAATTAACTTTGTATTAAAATAAGTGAACAGATAAGATGATTGGTTGAAGTTTATTAATAAAGATAATATTGTTTATACTTTATTAGTTAATGCAACTATATATTTAAAATTTATTAGGGGATTGAATGTATTGTATCTAAATTTTATGCTTTAATAAAAGTGAAATGTTAACAGATACCCTTAGAATAATAATTAATAATCCATTTAAAGAAAGTTTTTATGGGAAAAAAAAAAAGCAATTAATATTTTAACAATTTTTTTTCATTTTTCATAGAAGTGGTGTCAAAACTTTCCTGAAATAGATTGTTAATCATTGCCCTAAGGGTGCTTGTTAGCATAACCCTTAATAAAATCCCAATAACTAAACTTTGTCACTGACCCACCATTATAGCAATTTAATCTTTGCAAATTCTTCTTGATAATTCAATTAATTGCTAAAACCAGTAGGAGAGAAGGGATATGAATAGTGGTTCTCTTCACGTAAGAGACAAGTGATGCCATTGAATTACAACAATACTAGTTTTGCCACTTCAATTTTTACAAATAAGTGTTCATCAAGAATAACTTAAATTTATTGATTTATTTAAAATAAATTGAACAAAAGTACAATTCGTAAATTACACAAAATATTTATATAAAAAAACTATTAATAATTAACCAACTCATAAAATTAACCAAAGTTACCCTAAATAAATGACTGGTGGCACTTTGTTTGGCACATAGATGAGTTCAAAATTAAAGACCTTTTTTTTTTTTTTTTGGTTGAACAAAATTAAAGACCTTTTGTCAATTATTGCACACGGGTAAATCCCGTGCAACGTACCTATCCTACTGCACTGCCTACTGCTATTCTTTTGTGCAAATGTAAAAGTGAAAGTGGCTTTCAATTTCTTTTTTGGTAGAAAAAGTGGCTTTCAATTTCATTATCTTTAAAAATTTCCTGCTAAAATGAAAGGGGTGGGACCGCCTGCAGAGACTGACGGACATGATGTGACCTGTCATAATCAAACGGCTATTTTCCACTGAAGATGTTGACGTTGATAATTCCACGTGGGCAGAGTAGGAGGTCCAATCAAAAGTTAGTTGCCACGTGGGAAACAATGATAGGTAACAAAAGTAGGCAGGCACTCGTAATCGTACTTGACCTGCCCTGGCCCAAAAACTCGGTTACGCTGTGGCCGTCCTTATCTGTCTTGCTATGAGCTTTCTTTAGGATTAAAAAAAAAAAAAAACACTTTTATAGAAAATATAAAAAATTGTCAACAAAATTAATTGCTTTATTATTTTTTCATAAAATATTTCTAAAAATAATTTATAAGCCAATGCCCTTAAGGCATTCTTTAACATTTCTCTTAATCTAATAAGGAGAAACATGACCGCCACCCTTTTTTCTAAAGAGAGATCACCATTTTTCTGAAGATTTTCATTTTAGAGAGAGAGAACACAGCAACCATCATTTTGATAGAAACGGTTAAGACTTAATAAAAGTATGGGACTTGCAGTGATACATCTAAAAGTATATGATTAAATTTGTCACAACGATAAAATTATAAACTTTTTTGTTTTGTTCTTATTTTATTTTACTTTTTTTTGGGCTTAATAATTTTCTGCAACTTATAAGGACCTAGATCCAAAATTGAGAGAGCTCTTGAATTAAAAGATTTTTTTTATATGTTTTTTTTTTTATATGCTCTTGAATTAAAAGATGAGATTTAGATCTTTCTCTATTCAAATTAAGAAAATTTTTAAAGATTGCTGGGGAAAAATTATTTTTGTGGAGCCTGTTATAATTGTTGTTCCCATCAGATTTTTCACTTCAACCGTGGGGAGAACTCCAACAAAGTTGAACGAAATAGTCAACGGACAACCATTGGCGGTCATTTATTTGGACCAACATGCAATTAACCCTTTTTACTAGGAACGTTATTAATAGTGCCTCGTGGTCTCTCTTTCTATTTAATGTAGTCAAATTAAATTGTCATTTATTGAATTAGGGTCCTCTCTCATAATAATGCAGCCCCTCACACTCATTTTCGCTGCCATTAACCCCCAAATTGTATGGTCACTTTCCGCTATAAGTTGGGGTAGTCGGCGGGACCATGTCATTCTTAACCTGCAAGCAACACTACAAGTATATGAGAGAGAGAGAGAGAGAGAAGACAAATTCTAGAGACTGAGAGAAGCATCAAAGTACCCTTAACTTTGCTTATGGTTTTGAATGACAAGTTGCAACCAATAAAAACCAATCATCCATGTGAGCGAAAGAGATTTTGCCTACTAGCTACTTGCTTTCGTACCCCACTTGTATGTAAGGCTCAAGGAATGAACCCAAGGAAGTAGATGCAGTTCACTGGTTCAATTGCATTTATGTGACATTATTTCCTGAAAACAATAAGAAGAATGGTAGATAGGGATGACAAAAATGACTTGCCATTTTTTTCCTTCCTAGGTAGGGACAAGTTTTGATTGTCCTGCCTTGTTTTACCTTGCTCTGTCTCGAATGTATATATTTCTATTATATATAACTTATTCATACATATGATGTAATATTTTTTACACATATCACAGTGATAATAATGAGTTGGCTTCAAGTTAAATATGATGTAATTCTAAGAAATATTACATCACCCAATAACTTGTTATTGAATTCATATTTTGAAAATTTCATCGTTAGATTACATGTTCTATATATTCTTCATATGCATGCTATTTTTCATGCTAATTGAATGTTATTTACGATTTGATCCATAAACTCATTTTTTATGCATTATTTAAACTACAAAAACTTAAATTTAAAAAATTGATTCATGCCATTACTATTGATCTTTGATCATCTTAAAATTTTACAAGCATAAAAAATATACGAAAATAATGTAATTTAACAGTGAATTTGTCAAAATTCACATCCAATTAAAAATATTGGATAGTGTAACGTTGCTTAAAGTTACTCAGGTGTAACTTGAACCCAACCCTCTATATTTGTGTGTGTTCTAGTACTATCTTTAAAATACTTTATTCTATTTCTCTTTTAGTACTCTCACAATCGCCATTTCCCCTTTATATTTCATTTTTATCTCATCAATATCAAAGTAATCTCATTAATAATAGAAAAACATCTTCAATTTGTCTTGAATCTAATCTACCCTACTATTGTCTAGCACAGGTTTTTTCCACACCAAAGAAGAGACAAGGGGACACCCGTGATCCGACCTCGCCCCACTCTACCTCAGCACCATCCCGAATTATTGCTATACATTGATTGTTCTCTATGGATAAAGAGTGGAGTGGTAACCAAACATTGATAATATATTTTCGTTTTTTCTTTCTTTCTTTCTAAAAGCTTCTAAAGATATGAGTGAAATTATTCCGTTTGTCTAGCGTATTACACCACTATGGATGTCGCCTTTAAATCTAATACATGTGGATCTCACATGATGAATTATATAATTAAGACTAAGTAGCTCTTTCAATTCAGAATATTTACAAACTTAGGTTGAATCGTTCACATCCTTTAAGAGTCAAGTACTATCTAAGAGATTGATTGGCATGGATAGGACCTAGATCCCTCTTGAAATAGATTATGCATCGATGCCTTTAAGGCAGATGCTGAAAATCAAGCTGCGTACAAACTTATAAAGTCAAAATTATACACAATTAAAAAAAAAATTGGACCAAGTACATTAGCTTTATGTATGCACATTACGAGTAACAAATGAATCATACGTACATATATATTGTTTCTTTTTAAAAGACGAATTACACTCAATAATATTAGTCCTCTTAACAAGTATCGATAGAACTTATAACATTACATCCGTTATATCCAAAAAAAAAAAAAACAAAGTTGACTTAAAGAGGACCAACGATAATAAATAGAGTTAAATACATTCAGATTGTGAACGCCGAAATAGATTAATGTCACTTCAATGCGAGCACATGATAATAGGTGTTGTTGGTGGCATGCATGCAATGGGTAACACAGTACAGAGAGAGAGAGAGAGAGTGCATGCATTCCAATAAACAATGGCCCGTCCACGAGAGTGCACCTGCGTCTCAACTCTCAACATCGATAATCTGTTGTATATCTAAAATGATTTGAGCCAAATAAAAAAAAAAAAGCTTCTTGTTTTGTTTCAGTATGATAAAGTATAAGAAAAAGGTACCCAAAACCAAAACCATACGTAGAAGTAGAACCGTTTCCATCCAAATTGTATAAGATCTCTAGTTTTCATGATCTTTCATGTTCCTTATCAACCACACATGTAATGGACAATATATAGGTGCCTTGTTGCAGCATTTCCAGCCCCAAATTAATTAAAAGAGGTTAGTTAGGTCCACTGACCCTCACAATCATCAAGCAAAGTTTTTAATCCAAAATGAGAATTTTTTATTCAATTCGGTAGTTGAGAAAGAGAGGATTTAAACTTAGATGTCTCCGTTAGAACACCAAAAATTTCGTTTAAACCACAAGACTCTTGACCTAGAATAAGAAGTAATAATACCTTGTAAAGAGAATTTTCAAAGAAGAATTTTTACTCATTTGTTACGTACTTGCATGCATTTTGACCTTGTCACATGGTTCATGAGAACACATCATAATTTAAGAGATATATACCACCGATCGAGTCTCTTGCTTGATAGGTAGCTCCACCTCTCTCCAGATTGTTCGAATCCCAGGGACTCTAGTCCCCTTATAAAAAAAAATTATGAGGAAAAGATGTATAGCATGATTTGATACTAGATATACTTCCATACAATATTGTTAGGATTTTTAGTACTGGCTAATTCTGTGACAAATTTTTATGTACTTGGGTTATTCTTTTGTTGTAATTTTGGGCAATGAAGACCATGTTTGAAGTTGGAAAAAGTTTGTGCTAATCAAACCAGATCATTCAAGCAAAGTCAAAACTCGGTTGAGCTAGATTCGAGAACTTGGTTGAATGAGCCTACTTTTGGTCAAACGAAAGCCTATTATGAAAATATTCCTATTTTGCTTCCAAAGTCGGATTTGTGCCAATCTTCAGCCCAAACTCAATATGTATTTAAACCTTACTAACCTTACTTTCTTTCTTTTTTTAATTTATAAAAATAAACACACACAAGGAAGAGAAAAAGAACTTCTAACATAAAGACATTACTAACCCTACTAAGATCAAAGGAAAACAGCTGCTATTAGAACCAAAAGAAAAACCTTGTGTTCCCTATGTGTCTTCCAACCCTCTCCTGCTCTCCACATTGTAATATTCGTTGAGAGGAGATTCAAACCACCCAAAAAAACAAGATTGACAGAGACTTCTACAAAAAATGTACTTCTACTGTCCTCTTCCACTTCCACTTTCACAAAGGAAAAATATTGAGTAAGTGGGAGTTAAAACAATGGGATAACAGTCCTTAAAGAAAGAAAGGAATGAAAATTTACTTTGGCACATGTCCTACAGGATCGAGACAAATGCAACACGTGATTTATAACACTTGTTAATAATCACCAAGCCTGAGTATAAATTATGTTTAAGTGAAAGAACACAACTAATACTCATATTTTACTTGCAATTAATCAAACCTAACTGAAATTCTCTAAGCCATTTGAGAAAAAAATATTGTTATAAGTGTGCTGAATAATCATTTGCAATTAATTTTCCTAAAAACTTGAGGTTTCAATTTATATAAATCAATTTCTCACAAGGTAGATTATACTTTTAATTAGCAAAGTTGCAATATTTTATTTAATAAATTAAAATTGATAAACCTAGTTAAGATCAATAATGTCTTAACAAGATTATGTTGATTGAATATATATATATAGAGAGAGAGAGAGAGGATTGAATGACTATTCTTAATTGTAAAGAGATGTTAATAAAACATAAATACAAATAAATAAATAAATTATTAATTAATATTTAAATATTAAAAAAGACCCCTTAAATTTGTTGTCTTAGGCCTCAAACGGTATTAAGTTAACCTTGTTTTTTTTTTTTTCCATAGTTTAATCTTTTCTGAAGTTTCTCCACAAAAAAATAAAAAAAAAAATCTTTTTTGAAATACTCAATTAATTTATCTTAGTATTGAATTTATTTCCTTGAAAGAGAAGTGCTACGTCCACAACATTTTTACAACATTTTTACAACAAATCATGGGTGTTTAGTTATTATTGGTTCAAATTTGAATTTAACACTGAGATTACTTTTTTAACCAAACAATAACAACCAGTAACAATCTGCTACTTAGGATTTGTTGTAAAAATATTGTAAGATTGTTGTAGACGTATCATTTCTCTTCCTTGAAATTAAGTGTTGCATAAAAGTAGCATAGTTTTTATCCGCTTAATCTTAAATATGTTTTATTTAAATTATGCACTTAGCCTTTGGTCAATGTAGTTTTTTTTTTTTTTTTTTTGAGAGAGAGTAGCGTCCGCTCCTGATGATAGCTCTTTATCATCAAACTAAGACACCAATCAGTTTTTGGTGTAGGCGGGAATTAAACCTCAGATCTCTTATACAACCATTAGAGATAGGGGTGTGCATGGGTCGGGTTAAGGGGATTTTTTGACCCAACCCACCATAGTAGGTCAAAAAAAAATTCAACCCAACCCAACCCATCACATAAGTCTAACCCAACCCACATGGGTCGGGTTGGGTCGGGTTGGACAAATTTTTTTTATTATTATTATTAAATTGAGTAGAAAAAAATATAAATATTAATATATTAAAAAAACCCAAAGATTAGTATCAATGTAACTCCTTAAAGGTAAACAACATTAATGACTAAACAACAATAATAATTTATTAGGGTTTGTGTGAACTAATTGCCTTTTATATAGGATAGGAATAATTTGTTATTTTAAAAAATTTATTAATTATATAATATTATATATATATATATATTAAATATATGGGTGGGTCGGGTTGGGTTTGGCGGGTTTGAAATTTTATGACCCAAACCCAACTCGACCCACTATCAAAAAAAATTTTGTAACCCAACCCAACCCACCAAGGCCTAAAAACCAACCCAACCCAGCGGGTTGGGTTGGGTCGGGTCGGTTTTGGCTGGTTGGCGGGTTGGCTGCACACCCCTAATTAGAGACTTTACCAGTTAAACTAACTGAAACCCATCAGCCTTTGGTCAATGTAGTTAAAAATAGCATTAAGGCTTCAAATTTCAAGTGATAATATCATCGAATTTACATTATACGATTACGACTAGGTAAAGTTCTCTTAGGAAATTTCAAACCCTCATTCATTAATCATGAAGTCAAATAGCACTCTCAATGTATTACCTAAAAGCATAATCTATTCCTATTTCCTACCCCAACTCCAACCTAATCAATCATTGCCACCCCTTAAGGCATTGGGTCGGGTACTGCCAACTAGTGGTAGACGCAAAGTGCTATATGTAAAGCCACCTAAAGTTTGACATAAATTTAAGTTGCCTACCTATGAATTGAAATCCATGATTCAAGTGTTCCATTGGATTATTTTTTATCTTATTTGATCTTATATTTTTATTTTTATTTTGTTTTTTGAGGAAAGAGACATAAAAGTGGAGCAAAATTATATATTTAGTCATGTTTTTAACAAAGGTGGGTTAAGGATATCTAACTAAGCTAACCTCAGATGAGAAAAGTGTCAAATCTCAAACTACAACTACAAGTACGCAACTTAAATTTCAACCAAAAGCTGTAATTCGTCCTTTATTTTTATTAGAATCACCAACTCCCAAATAAATTCTCGGCTAGAGAGTCCATGAAATCTAATTTTGAAAGTCTAATTTTTGGGTCATGTTAACGGGTGTCAAAACACACCCCTTAAAAAGCATTCATTACATGACAACAAAGTCACTTTTTGGAAAGCACAACCAACTACGGGAAAAATAGAAATGTATATGTAAGTTTAATATTTTGATCTAATTAACGACTGCCTTCCAACGCAAGTTAAGAAGCATTTATTACGTGATAGTAGAATCACTTTTTTAGAGAGCACAAACACCTTTATGTAAAGAAGAAAAACGTATCTTAAAGTTTAATTTTTGGGTCCAATTAACAGGTACCTTCAACACCCGTTAAGAATTGTTTATTACGTAACGGACAAAGTCACATTTATGGTGGGTACAACCAACTTCACAAGGGAAAAGAGAAACGTATCTGAAAGTTTAATTTTTGAGTTTGGTTAACTATGGCAGGAAAGCACTTATTAAAAAGCATTTATTACGTGATAGCAGAGTCACTCTTTTGGAATTTACCAAAAAAAAAAAAGAGTCACTCTTTTGGAGCGCACAACCAATTTTATTGGGAGAAGATAAACGTATTTGAAAGTTTAATTTTTGGATCCGGTTGACGGATGCCTTCTAGCACCCGTTTAAGAAGCATTTAGTATGTGACAACAAGGTCATGTTTTTGGAGGGCACTACTAACTTTAAGGAGGAGGATATAAATATATCTAAAAGTTAAAAAAAAAAAAAAATTATACAAGATAGAATTATATTATAATTTAATCTAAGTGTATATGTATGTGAAGATCCCTCCTAGAGACTTGAACCCCGGCCTTGCCCCCACACCCCACAAGCACTTATACTTATAAAGTGACCATCACACCAAAGATGTGCGATGGTAAAAGTTTAATTTTTAGGTACAATCAGCAAGTGCTAGGAGCATTTACTACGTACATTGCATGATAGCAGAGTCACTTATTTGAGAAACGTGAAAGTTTAATTTTTTACTAATCAGTCAAAATTGCCCTCTCTTTCTCTGTCTCTCTCTCTCTCTCTCTCAAACCCAACCAATTTACCCCAAAAATGAACTCCTACCAACTCTCACAAAAACAACAAAATAAATCACAAACTCTTATCGGAACAAAATCACGACACAAATGATTGTATAGCTTTCTTCTTCTTCTTTTTTCTTTTTTTTTTTCTTTTTTTTTTTCCAGTGAAATTGTCAGTCTTTATTAAAAAAAAAAAAAAAAATACAACTCAAACCATCCGACTCCAACAATATGATATCAACCAAAGCGAACCCCGACATATTGAGATTTTCCTACTGAACGGTCGACAAGCCATTAATCTCGCAAAGAACTTGACAACCACCTTTTATCCAAAAAAATAAATTTTGACAATCACCTCTAGATCAATTGGCACAACCTGCTCCTTCCAGGTGGTATAATTCCCAATCTAATCAGAGGAAAAAACATTTTTAACTATAATTTGCTTATATGAGTTTAAAATAAAATAAATTGTCCGTGAACAACCCCAAACAAGTCCATTGTCGCAAAACAACTCAAACATATGTCAATCTTCGTTACCTCTAACATAAGTGATAATTCTGAAGCAGAAAGCTCCTCCACTTTTGTGGCTTCAATGCAGAAAAATTGACCTTATACACTGTCTAGATGCTTCAAGATGGTATTCTGATTTCTGAAAGAAATTAGGTTCTAAAATCTAAACCTCTGCCGATTTCCAACTTGTTCGTGTGTGTTGCATTTTTTTTTTTTTTTAATTTGTTCTCCCATCTTCTAGCAAGAAGCTTAACGTCTTAACCATTAGAATAAGACGACAAACTCGAGCTGAAACCGTGCAAATCATCCAACATGCTATTGCAAAGCAAATGTTAATCAGCGTATGCACTTACTATTGCAGCATGTAAAACCCAAAAGAAAGAGAAAAGGAGGGAAACAAATAACAAAAAAGAGAGAGAGCTATCCCAATGTATGGCCAACTGAACCTGTTTAATAAAAGTAAGAAAAGATAATTAAAAATAAAAACTAAAGTAAGAAAAGATAATTAAAAATAAAAACTATACACAGCAGTTTGAAACACTCATCTTTAGGTTCAAACTTTATACTCTTATGTAGTGCAATAAGCCAAAGAGAAATTTTTTTTTGAAACTCTATGCACTGCAATGCTGCTCCTGGACTAGAATTTTGACATGAAGCTGCCCACACTAATTGTGTGAATACAAACTCAACACCGGTACAACATAACCTTTTCTCTTCTAGTAGAACTGCTGGCATTTCAATCTTCAAAACGCCTGAGCCAGTTGCTTATGGTTCTGGAAAGCTCTCTGGTCTCATTCAACGAAAGAGTTTTAAGCCCCTGAGCAATTGCATCAGCTGGAGTATACACATAACCTACTTGCCACTTTGGTTCCTGATCAGGACAACAATAAAAAAAAAAAATAGAAAATGAAAAAGTAAAAAGACAAGGATGTATGATCATAGAAAAGTCGTACAAGTTTTCATCAAGGGAAAAAATAGTGCAAAATGGAAGTAAAATGTTTCCTGTCACAGGGAACAAGGACCAACTGTGAACTTTCCTGTTCCATCTAGATGTTCTAACAGTCTAGCTATTGCCATTGTAGATTTCTCACTGTACACTACATGAAGTGGATAAAGGAATTTTGAGAAAGGAAAACCTCAGCCTAGATCTATGTATGCTAGTATGAGAGATTATTTATCACAGCTACTACTAGTGGAGAAATATAGACCAACGTCGACCTTAATTGAGCTGCATGTGTTGAAACTTAATTATGATTATGCAATGTTTCACTTGAAATAGCTTTCTCTGTGGCATGGTACTTGACAAAAAAACAATTTCACATTAGTATATAAAAGTAACCATAAGGTTTGAAAAAATAGATTTTGCATCTTTGTCATGTTCATTTAGCTTACATATGGAATTTTTTTTTTTTTTTTTTTTTGGGTAAGATTTTGCAAATAAACAATGCATCACTTGACCATATAAATTCTTTAAAAAAATGCCCACACTTTATAAAAGCAAGAACATTATAAAAAATACATATACCTGTATACATGGTGTGATATGGTTACCACTCAATTGGACCTTTTCTAGTGTCCCACCATTGAACTCCACACGAGGCTTTAATGTCTCTTCAAGAAGGTCTGTCTCGTCAATTGTGTCAGAGTTGAACTTCACCTAAAACACAATAAATAAATAAACCATCCAGAATATATCCCATCAATTTTAACAAAATTCTAGAATAGAGGGGCACTTTACATACCAATAGGGTGTGTTGGACATTGTATGAGCTCTTAAAACAATCACGATTCTCAGATGGTGTTGGCCTGAACTCTGAAATCCCTTCAGTAACCTAACAGAACCTTCATAAATTATCAAAACTATACTTAACACAGAACTACACTACCATTTAAAAAGCTGTAAACAGAAAAGAAGCATCAGGACAGAAAACTATGAAGCCAGAAAAAGACTCACTGCATGATCATTAATTGCATTCCAAACTCATTAATTGCCTATGATTACTGATAAAATCTTGTGTGGACCTTATTTACACCAAGATATAGTTTAAGTGCATCTAGAAGGAGCCTCATCAACTATAACGGTTTAGTTCAAAACATGGTTACCTCTGCAAGTAGTGAAGGCCAAACCAATGATCCATAAAGACCAAGGATTTGACCGCTTAGGTAGTATCAAACATATATCCATGTACCTGATTTAGTACTGATGGCAACTGATCAACAAATTTGGTCAGTGAAATGAGGGATTCCTGCTCACTATCTGGTATCATTGCTCCAGCTGCATCAAGTAGCACTTTCCATGCATCTCCTAGACAGGCAGCAGTAGCATGTAAGCATTTGATATAGATAAACATCACACAACAGAGGATGAGACACCAGTTACGTGCAGTATTCAATTTAGATTATAGGCATCTAAGGGATTGAAGGTAGCAAAAAAATAAAAATAACACTTCTTGGAGCTTCAGGCCATTAGCCTCTGATTTAACAGAGAATTTGCACAATATATGCTAAATAAAGAAGAATGATCAATGGAATTGACCAAAAGTAGTTGATATTTTAGTCTTTGAATGGTGTATATAAATGTCCATTAATGATGTGTACTTTGTCAATCGTATCTTATTTTCAAAAAGTTCAAATGATTGTTTGTCCATTTTGTGTCAAAGTTCAGTCCGAAGCCATTGCCCATGCAACCTATACACTAGTTAGGAAAAAAGGCATGAAGTTTCGATAATATTTAATGAGCAGTAAACACCACCAAAATCGGGCTAAAATCATGAGCATAACTAGGAGTCATTAGAACAAGTACAGTGGTATCAAGGTTTCCCATTTCATGAGGTTTTGTATTTTATCTTGTTGCAGAAATTACTGCAAAATTTGGAATTGGCAGACGTACAGTAGATTAAAATTTATTTTAAAACTCTCCATATCTTGTCTTCTGTACAACCCAATGAATCAGATTGACAACAAGTAGCAATTAGTAAATATTTTTTGATAATCAGTAGCAATTAGTAAATATATATCCAAGAAATGAATCATGCTTCATGCATCCCTAAAGAACACACTAAGAACTGAAGCAAGACTATTGCAAAGGGGAAAGTAAGATGTCAAGTGACCAAATGTAAAATCTAAATAGTAAAATTATCAAAAAGTCACCAACTTAGCATAAGTTACAATGCTACCTGATGCACTCCTAGCCATTGAATAAACTGGAGATGCTTCTACAACTGGCTTCATCTGACGAACTAAAGGACCCAACTGCACAATTGCACCACAAATTTTTAATGCACAACATTAATTAGACAATTGTTTGGTGCAAGTTGTTTTTCCTAAGTGATAGAAATACCCAATCCATGCAGTTACTTCCATTCCAAACACATACAAAAAACCCTTATCGGTGTAGCTAGATATATGTACTTCTTATGATTTAAAAAAGCTTTCATTTACTACTCTGGATTCAGGCTTGCTCATTGGCAATCATGCTTATATCTTCCCACAATACCTTTATATCCATCATGACTTGATCCCAGGACCCCTTACATGAGTGTAATATCTCTCAGACATGAAAATCTAAAGACATCCATGGATATTAGAGGCTTTCATGAACCATTGCTCATATGTAGTGACTCTAGTAAGATTTAAGGACTAGCATATAAGCAGGGAAACACCCTTTCCAGTTGAAGATATTAGGATTACAAAAAAAAAAATGAAAAAAAAAAGCCTGGATTATACCATTAACTCAAGGGTATGTCAACAATAAATGCAGCATTATCTTTTCTTAATTTAAATCCAATTAGACATGAACCCAACCATATTTTCCAAATGGGAAATCTAAAATCAACATTTCATGAAACCTTAAAAAAAGAGAGAGTCTTATAGAACTTCTTGCCTAAAGACTAAACCAGGGTTAAGGGGCCCCCTTTGTTCTTGTTCCAAAATGCATTTATCTTTGGCAGGTTGATACGCAAAACACTATTTCAAGAACAAGTGTACTATCAATTTATGCATGTATTTGATCAATTCATAACTGTCCATCTTATGTTTAAACTTATTCCTACCATGACTTGTCTTTTAGTGCAGGGAAGTTCTTTTTTAAGGACAGATTGCTTAAGCTTATTCTACCAGCAAACAGGGATGCAGTACATCTATCTAAAAGATCAGTTCAAATGTGACATATTTTTGAGTTTGTGAAAGAAAATGGCAAGACAAACCATAAAGCTCTAGTAAAATGAAGCACTACATATATCATGAAACAAACGCGATTATAAGTTACCTGCTCGAAATAAGGCACTGCCTCTGTTGCCGACCTGTTGTTGTACGAGATTATAGCATTAGCCTTCCACAAGAGATAACATCCTTTTGTTACACTCCACAACCGCAAAATCGCTTTACTTATAATATAATATCAAACTAAACTAAACTAAACAAAACTTCAATTATAAAATAAATAGAATTTTATTCTAAACAGATTTGGAGGAAACTTCCTTTAACCCACTTCAAACACATGAGCCATTTAATAGTCATACGACTTATTTAAATAATTCAATTACAGTTATAAATCCGCATACAAGGTCAAGGAAAACCAAACCTTTGGTATGTTTTCAGAGAAATAGCTTCCGGTGAGTACTTGGAGAAGCGCGCCATTGCTAGAAAGAAGAGCTAAATCATGAGTTGTTGGTATAAGCATAAGTGTGATGTAATCTTATAGAAAAACTATGATGAAATTTACGAACCTATGGCCAACAGAAAAGAGGGGAAGGTTAACGAGTTGTTGGGGTGTTAAATTGGCATGGGGCAATCCAGAGATTAGGATTGAATCCAAACAGGAATTGAATCTCTCGTAAACTTGTTTGGCAGCGTTGGCATGGTCGAATGTTACATTATAAGGCACAGATATTATAACAAACCCTTCCTTCGCTAACTGCTCAATTAAGTAGCTACAAATTGCAACGAACTATTACAACATCAGAAAAATATATAAACCAAATTGGAAAAAAAAAAAAAAAAAAAAATGAAGAAATGACTATTACCTGTAAGTGACTTCAGGAACAGCTCCAATGAAAGCACCGCCCAAGAATTTGATGATGGCACGTGGCGTCCTGCCATTGGGTGGAGCAATTACAAGACAAGAATCTTGCCTCCTATAAATCTTAGAACTACTACTGCTATTATTGTTAGGAATTTTGAAGCTGCTGCTGCTGCTGTTGTTGATGTCTCTCCCTACATACCCATTGGAAAGCATTGTTGTTGTATTGAGACAGAGACAGAGACAGAGAGAGGAGGAGGTTCCATTTGTAGGTGAGTATTTGTGTGAAGAAGAGTATGTATGATATGGAATTGGAGAAATGGTTCTATGTTTTTTATGTTTGATACCCAAAACAGGAGAGGAGGATGAGAAGGATGATAGAGCCAATTCCATTTCTGTATCTCTCCACTCAGTGCTCAGCTGCTATTTGCTGAAGTAGTTAAGTCCACAAATATTTTTAAATTCGGGTTGGTAAAATTATTTATATGAAAGGGAATTGTGAAAATTAAAGTTATGTTGATGCTTCAGCCACGATTGCCAGATCATTCCAGAACTCGTGTCCACGTGACACAGAAAATTTTTATTTATTTATTTATTTTTCCCTTTTTGGGGTTCCCTTTCTTATTTCTTATCAACTTAATGTTGCGGCCCAATTAAGGGTCCATTAGAGCCCATTTGATCTTCGGTTATGCAACACCAGATAATATTACAAAAGACTTTTGTAAAACGATTTAAACTTATGATGATACACCAGGCATATTCATTCTCTTATTATCCTGTTTTTTTTTTTTTTTTTTTTTTTTTTTTTTTTATGGCAAATGTTAACGTTAAGGTTGAATTAAAGTGGGGATCTAATAAAAAATTGTGATAAATGAATGAGAGAGAGAAATTCGACTGGCATGAATAAATGTTACTTTTTGGACAAAATTGCCCTCTTAATACATTTCCCTCCATTTCACTCTTTATTTCTCACCAAATCTTATTTTACCAATATTTTACTATTCACTTTCTTTCACTTTACCAATATCAAACTCACTTTCTTCCACTTACCAATATCAAAGAGAATAAGAGATGAAGAAATGTCAACGAAGGTTGAGGAATTATTAAACAAGGTACCATTATAGTATTTGATTTGATTGAGGAATTATTAAACAAGGTACCATTATAGTATTTGATTTGATTCATATTTATTTTTTAAAAAATATGTTAAAATAAATATGATGTTAATTTTTATTCTTAATACATGTATATTATAGTACCAATGGATGTGAATGTAGTTGCAAGTAAGACTCACTACTTTACTCCAAAAGATTGTTTTGACTTAAATGAACCACTTTAAGAAGGTATTATAATTTTATTTTATTTGTAATTTACATTTTATTTATCACAGAATATGATGTTGCTTTTTTAAACTCTTGTTTTAATATAACACCAATGGATGACAATATAGTTGCCAGTCTAGGTAACCATTCTGTTTAGTAGCCAGAGTGCAAGATGGGATGAGGGAAAACTCTCCAGTCTATTTGATGAAAAATCCTGTGATGCAATTAGGCGAAATTTCCTAGAAGAATAATTTTGAGGCTAATAAACTCCATTTGGGTTGGACAGAGACAAGGAGACTTCACTGTTATCAACATACAAAAGAGCTCAGCAATCAGGATTCAACCAGGATGGCATGGAACTATGGAACAAAATTTGGAAAACCCGCCTCCATGAAATATTAAAAATGCATCTTTGGGGATTGCTGCCAAAGTTCTACTCTCAAAATTAGGCTTGTGTAATAACCCGCTTAATTCGCCTAAATCGTCCAACCCACTCCACTCTGCACCGC
Organism: Notholithocarpus densiflorus; assembly: GCA_030021035.2. NCBI lineage: Eukaryota > Viridiplantae > Streptophyta > Magnoliopsida > Fagales > Fagaceae > Notholithocarpus > Notholithocarpus densiflorus. The sequence continues at coordinate 6,242,317 of JARYZH020000012.1, read as the reverse complement.
CTCGCACGGATATAATATTGATTTTCAAGCGGGTTGGGCAGATTCAACTATTAAAGTGGTGGGTTGGGTTGGGTGACAGGTTGAGTTTTATAAAACTGACAAAACCTGACCCAACTCACCTATGTGTGTGTGTGTTTTCATCTCTTTTAAGTCTTTATCTCATATCAAATATAAGTTTATTTTTTATTTTTTGTTAACTCCATAATTTACATACAACATGAAAAATGAATGATTTTCCCAACATATTCGTAAGCATATATAATGGCATGGATATGGTACTTTCTATATATATATATATAGAAAAACTTAGAAAATATACATAGATTAAGACATGTACTTTGATTACGTCTTAATCTATGGGGAAGTTGATCACTTCCTATGATTTCCTTCAATGAATTATAGGATTTAGAGAAAATACAATGTAAATTTATCAGTAAATGGTAAAAAAAAAAATTTAGTGTAGTACACAACACAACTACAACTAACTAGCCCAACCTGCCAAGTTGAAACCACTCAAATTTTCAACCAACTTGCTTTTTTTGAAGCTTGGTGAGTCGGCAGCAGTTCAGAATTTTTCCAACCCAACAATGGTGGATTGGTTAAATTTTTTTCACTCAATCTGTCCAATCCAACCCGCACGCAGTCCTACTCAAAATGCAGTCTAGCCTGATTTATTGATACAGAGCAAGTAGCTTGCTCACTTTGTAAAGCAGTGGATGAATTCAACCTCCAGTTCTTGCTCCATTGCTAAGGCAGTGTGGTTGAGCAAAAAAATGGAGTTTCCAAACTAAACACTGGATGTTAATTCCCCATTTCAATTGATCAAAATGCTAGAGAACACAGAAAATGAGCTATTCAAGCCAGAGTTGACCAGAGAGTTGTTTACAATGTTTGCAACAGTGGTTATGGAATATATTTCAAAGCTTTGTAACTGAGATGCTTTCTTAGGTCATATAATTCATTAAATAATAGCCAAGGTTGAATTCCTTAAAGGATAGCCACCTGGAGGCATAAGACGATTCACAGAATGGAGTACAGAAAAAGGTTCAACATATAATGAGGAGACCTAACAATGGCGCTATCAAAAGTAATCCAGCAATAGCTGAAGTGAAGAGACTTCAATGGGCAACACAACTGGTAAATTAAGAAAGTATCCGCAAGGTCAGGTTTCCATGGAAAGCAGTTTGGAAGGTCAAAATTCCTTCTAAGGTAGCTTTTAGCATGGATAGCAATCTAGGAGAAAATTCTTACATTGGATAATCTTATAATAAGGGGAATCATAATAGGAAATAGCTGTGTTACATGCAAATGTAGCTATGAATCTTTGTACGATTTGTTATTGCATTGTTCAGTAACTACGGAGTTAAGAAATTTTATTTTTGTTGCTTTTGGAGTGAAATGGATGATGCCTAAGTCAGTGATAAGGTTGTTTCAATGAGGTGTAGAAGTTCTAAATTTTTAAGGAACACAGATTGGGTAGCTATAGCTTGTACAGAAGGAGAGGAATAGGGAGACAATTAAAGATCGAGAGCTATCTATAGAGAATCTCAAAGCTTGGTTTATTGGATACTTATCTAATTAACTCTTCTTGGATCCCTTGAGACCTTCTCTGGAAGAGTTTATTGATTAATGTATTTGTAATTCTTTTGAACCTTTGGATATACAACCAGCATAGCTCATTAGTCATTTCTGTTTGATTTCTTTAGCTTAAGGAAATTTTATTATCTATATTTAAAAAAAAAAAAAAAGTTATAACAGATGAATAACCTAATTCAGCTCTCCTCTGGGATTTGTGAAAAAAAATGCAAGAGATGTGCTTCATTGGAGCTGTCTCAATTGACTCAACATTTCCCAATAAAAACAAAATGAAGAACCATATGTGGTCTATTCTATGTCTGAAATTCAATTAGCATCAACAGGACAAGAAGCACCACCACAGCCACTTACCTCCAGAAAGGACACTACACCTTAGAATGTAAATGTAAATGTAAATCAAAAGTAAACAAACATACAAGCCAATTTTCAAATGCACATCTTGGTAAGTCAATTCAATTGATACTGAAATGGAAGTAAATCCAGCACAAAAACAGAAGTACAAAACAAGAAGCTAAAATTTCTTTCTGTAACCTCAACTGTTCCAACAATCAATAAATCATGTCTATAAGTACAGTAATCACACTTATTGACAAGTCTTTTATGGTGAAAAGTGAAGCTACTTTAAACGTACATGTATTCACCACCACGAATGGCATTTGCAGCACCTTTCCTCTCTTCTTCAGCCTCCTTTTCCCGCTCCTTCCGGCTCTCATAGGCATGATCATCAGTTAGCAACTCATGGCGACAAATTGGACAAGAATTGTGCTCATCCTGCCATAAGTAGTATTAAGTTGAATGGAAATCCTATATCATTTAATTAATTATTTGTTCGTAATCCTAATTATTACTCACTAACCAAACAAATTATATCAGATCCATAATAATTGAAAGAATAAACAACCCCCCAAAATCCCAAGCAATCTGGTAAAGGTAAATTACCAGCCATGGCTTTAGACAAGGAGGGTGGAAGGTGTGCTTGCAAGGCAACTCTTGCATCTTGTCACCCACAACCAAGTTCTCCCTGCAAATCGCACACTCTGCATCTGTTCCAAGCTTCGCAAGAATTTCCTCTGTAAGAATAACGACCGGAAGCTTTGCAACTACTTCTTTACTGGCAGGTGGGGCTCTTGAGGGTATAACATCATCATCCGGGATCTTAAAAACATAGACATGATAACCGTGTTAACTCCTTGAAAGTGGGAACAAAAAAAAAATATGAATTTATTTGTTTTTTAACAAAACTAATATATCAACCAAGCACCACTCAAATAAGATCAAACATAGGCATGATAATCATGTTAACTTGTGTTTTGTATCAATAAACATTTTCTCTGCCTACTAATCATCTCTCCTAAACCCCGCAAAAGTGAAAGCTTTATGCATTGAGTGTGACCTTTCTGTATAAACTAATTGTATAACATCTTTTTCTACAAATGGGATTCATCAAAGAGCCGGGGAACTAGAGAATTACCACCAGTGGCAAAACATCATCCAGCCTGCTCATGAGATCCTGAAGTAGCCCAGCAGCATTCTCAGACGTGTTGTTATTATCATCATTTTCCGCGCGACCTTGAGAAGAGGATTCGGCTGCAATGAGCGTAGCAGCAGTCGTCAAGAGGTTCGTATGCACCAGCCAATTAGGCTGCGGTGGCTCGGGATCCACAGTAAGATGCCCCTCAAATAGATACCCTGAAAATCAACCCACAAGTCCACAACAACAACAAAAAATCAATCAATCAATCCTAAACTTCTCAAACAAACAATTCAATTTAATAAAAAGCAAAGAGATTGTGACGTTTAGACCTCGATTGGACGATTGTGGAGCCTCATTAGGATTGTCTAGTTGATGCAAATGCTCGTTAGCTTGCAAAATGCAAGTCTTCAAATATTCTTTCTCAGAAGTATCAGAAACTAAACATACAGCCTTTTCAAAAAGCCCCAATCCGGCGAGCCAAAACCCGGGTGCCGTGTACCGAGTCTTTAACACGGTTGCAACTCGGCATATAACAGTATAAAACTGCCATTGAATAATAATAATGATAATAAGGGTTAGAATTAAAAACAAAGAGAGGGAGAGAGAATTAGAGAATTGTAAAGAAAGAAATTGGGGTCAAACCAATCTGTGGAGAGAGGGAGAGGCAGAGGGATAGCGATCTTGGAGGAGAGAGTTGAGGGAGGAGACAGCTTCCTCGAACTTTAGCTTCTTTCCGAGTTGTTTTTGCAATTCCTCTAATTCTTGTTTCAAACATTCCTCTTCGCGTTCCATTCTCTTCATATTTTGATTTGAGTTCTTGTGTTTTTTTGTTTTGCAAATCTCTGTTCGGTTTTTGCGATATAAATATATAAATTTGATATTTTCTTTTTCTTGTCGAGGAGGTCACCGAAACCGGTTTAAAAGGGAATACGATATTGATTGCACTCAAAAAGGACAAGTCGCCTCCGCTCAGCTCCAAAGTCTTTCTGTCAATTCCTGTCCACGTTACCCAATTATGCCTTGCCACGTCAGTTACTTTTACATTACCAAATTTTTAATTGCTGCTTTTTTCTTTTTTTTTTAACCTGAGAACCAAAAAGTATATGATTAATGGTGGGAAAAAAAAAAACTTAAATACATTAATCTTAGGTTCCGATTTGTTTCAACTTAAAATATTTTCACATGTAAAATATTTACATGTGCATTGCTACCATTGCACAACATTGGAAACTTAATAAATGCTTGTGGGGGTGTGAGGGTAAAGGTCGAAGGTCAAGTTTTCAGGAGGGAGTTTCACACACATATATATCTAGATTAGGCTAAAGTAGAATTTTTGTCTTTTATAAAAATAATAATAAAACAAATAAAACGCAAGAAATATTATCATTTTCAACCACAATTAAATTCAATATACCTATGTGTTTGGATTTAATTGAAGAATCTTAACTGTAATGTCTACACTTTATTATAAAATTTTCATTCACAACATTATTAATACCAAAACTATCAAATTAATGAATTAATTGGATGGTAAGGTGAAATAATATGTTAAACTAACATGCTAATTACCATAATTTATAATTCCACTTTCAAATTATAATTTTAAATTTTAGGTTAAGTTACATTTTAAATCCAGTAATTTAAGGGCCGAATTAAACCTCGATCAAAAGTTTCAAATTTGGGTTTGACTTCTTCAATTGGTTTTGAGCATTGGAGGGGATATGATACTGAAATGTGTCTTAAAATAGATACGTATCTCTTGTATCCCGTCCTGTACTCCTATCCATATAAGGGAAGCCTTACTCTCAAATTAGACCCTACATTTTAAACATCGTATAAATTTAAACCAAAAACTTATTATGTGTTATGCCATTAATGGGAAATACTTAAACAAAACAATGGTGTGTAACTTAATATGAAATTACATACATATATAATACACTCATGTTTTGAATTATGAAATAATGTACATATATAATACACTCGTGTATTGAATTACCCACATGACTAGTCCTAAACCTTTCAAATTAATCAACTTTTGGTTTAAGCATAAAGATTTTCTTGAATAGGTCATGAAAACTCCACTCCAAAGTTAAAGCTATAAGGGGAGTGCTATATATATAAGTCAATAAAGAGAGATTTATGCTGTGTTTGGCTGAAAGACATGATAATGAATCCAAGTCAAATTGAGTTCATTTACAAACAGAAATAGTGCCTCTATGAGTCTATTTTTTGTTTCTTTGCTTTAAATCTTTGAGAAATGCTGATGAATCTCTTCTCTGAAGCTGATGTCAAAGGTAAAGTGGTTGAACATAGGGGATCCAAAGATAGCTTTACTTACATAAAGACATGGAAGTTAGTTTTTTAGTTACGAACATCTTTTAGCACACCAGCTAACGCATTTACTGAAGAAGATGCTGCAATGATTAACCAGCAACAGATCTCAAGTCAGCAAAAGGAGCTATATACAAGCTAAGGTAAATGTAGAAGAGATTCCGCAAGCCATTATCACTATGAATGGATAAAAAGCTCCTAGACCATTTGGATTCACTCACGGCTCAATTTTTTAAGAAGGGCTGGCAGATAGTGAATAATGATGCTGTAGAGGTTGTGCAATCATTCCTCGGATTTGATAGGCTTTTGGGGGAGTTTAATGCAACTATTATAACTTTTGTACGTAAGGTATCCGATTCTTCAAGGATGCATGGGGTAGTTTAGATCACTCTCATGCTGCAATATATTAGTAAAATTTTGGCCAATAGATTCAAGCCTAGCTTGAGAAAGTTGATTAGCCAAAATCAAACCACCTTTATTCTAGGTAGAACTGTAGAAGTACAGCTGAAAAAAAAATTAGCTTAAGAGATTGTGAAAAACTATCACAATGACAAGGGTTTTGCCAAATACACACTAAAAATTGATCTCATTAAGGCATATGATTTTGTTAACTTTCTATCAATTATGTGGCTTTCATCACGGGAATTTCTTATTTAGAAATTTGGTAATTTTCACTCAAAGAAAGTAAATTTGCACATTACTGTCAGGTGTCAACTTTCTACCAATTACAAGCTAATTATTAAAAGGTAGTACAAGTATAAGACACTGATAAAGGAAACCATATCTCACAATATGTCATCTACAAATCTGGATGATTTCCATTGGCTGGTTTGGTTAAACAATTCCAATAAATTAAAATAAATAAATAAATACAAAATGCTAAAAGAATATGAAACAGAAAAAGAAATGAGACAAAAAGGAAAAAAGGAAATTAAAAGATGGCACTCTTCAATCCTCATCTCTCCCACACCAAACATTCTGCTCTCATACGGTAGCCTCAATCCTGGGCTCAAATGAAAAGGCAGACATGAATTCTAAGGCTTTACCATTCACACAACATTTGGGCAATTCAACCCATTCATTGGTCACCACATCACAAAGAACATAGCTAAAGAGTTCGCCAGAGTTTAAGCAGACCAATATTTGGTGACCTGTTCCAACACAGTTTATATCCACCTTCTTGCCAAACCACTCATGTGACATTGCTGGAGGCATTGCTGCGATCTGGTGCCAAGACCGAATATCCTCATCATACCTCCACACCCTAAGGCTTGCACTTTCAAGGAATTCTGACAACAAAACAACCAGCATTTCACCTCCACATTCAACGATATCAATGGAGTACTCAGAATATACAGGCAATAACCTGGGGTACTCCGAGAAGCACTTGTGGGCCAGATTGCAAGTGACAACCTTCCCTGAGGAGCTAAGGAAATATAAAATCTCCTCACCATCTTTACTAGTAATAACCGACGAGTATTGCTTAGATGGGCTTCTCTGCATGTTGGTTGCCACTAAATTTCCAGCCTTACTAAGAAAATACACAGCATTGTCATCATCAGAATCAAATTCTAGAGAATTTTCAACCTTCCTACTTAATGCAGCCTCCCACTCCCAACAACCAATGCTTGAGTCATAGACTATACATGAGAGCTTTGGAAGTTCACCATAGACTAACACAAGCTTGTAGGAGCCACCGTATTCAGAAGATGTATTCATCACAATAGCATGAATAGTTTGATTTCGTTGGGCTGCATCCAATGGAGGGAGTTCTCTGCAGGATCCTGTCACGAGATTGCATATAATAAAGTTGCCTGTTAAATTGCGGAAACAGATCAAGCCACCAGAAGCTGCGACAGGCATGGAATTTTGGTTAGAGTCTTTCTGGAGGAGAGGTGGATGATCAAGTTTCTTCCAACTTCTCTCAGCAGAGTCAAAGACAATTGATTGATTGAGATGCGGATCAACCATGAAAAACCATGGATCCCGAGAAGGAACTTGAGAGCAGGCAAGCTTGAAACTCACAGAAGCTGCAACCGATTTCCATCTCTTGCACACTGAATTAAGGCGGAAAAATGTGGATGTTGGAAGCCATGAGAGGACCCTTTCAAGAAGGTCTTGATTGAGATTGTCCATGGAGAAGCTCAAGATACTATCTTCTTCTTGAAACTTTCTCTTCCGAGTAGTTCTTGATGACTCACAATGATCATGCTCCATTGAATAGAAATTGTTGAAAAAGAACTACAATAATAAAGGGGTAACGGTGTTAATAGTGACTACTGACTGAAATCCAGTTTGAGAATTTTACATTTATGCACTTATCTAAATAAATAAATAAATAAAATTTACATTTATGGATATCATATACAATCACAGAGAGTCAAAAAGGCTAAGGAATCAATTCAACTACTCAAAAGAATGTGACAATACACAGATTAACACGCGTATAAGAGTCACATAACCATCCAAGAAGCTAGCTTTGGAATTAATTTGTCAATAACATCCAGATTCTTTAGTTTGCAATAACAATCTAAGCCACAGATGGAGCTTAATAGGAAATAGGGCATAACAACACATCATGGGAAGTTTCTAATTCTAATAATCAAGAATTCAGACTGCAGATGCAAACAAACATCAGAAGAAAGGTAAATTCTTCAAGACAGAAATAAAAGAGGCGCTAGCTAGTGATTTGGAGGGGATACAAAAATGACTAAAGAAAAGCACTAAAAGAGAGTGAAAAGAAATGAACTTTTTTTTTATCTTAGACAAGATGAAATTAATGGTTTGAGTACCACTGAAAAGAACCCTTTAATCTTAAATGGATCTTGACATTCTAGCCCAAATCTAGTTTCCAAAAAAGAACATATATCTATTTTCTCAGGAAATAAATCATATCTTCAAGTATTATAGCTAAAAGAACTAGGGGGACTCAAAAAAAAAAAACATACTGATGAATCAATCCAAAAGACCACATTCACACAAACACACACTAATTCAAGCAAAAGTAAGCTGTGCCCATGAAAGAAACAAAAACACCAAACTAAGATAAACAAAATATGAGATGAATGGAGATGGAAGATGTACCAGCCAGTCCACTGCAACTGCAACTTCTAGTGCTAAGTGATGAGTGGAACAAAGGGTGAGAGTGAAAACGGATAGAGAGCTTTGGTGGGTCTTTTGGCCTTTTTAAAGATGGGATTTTTGAGGAGGCACAGGTATCCAACCAAATTTTACCAAAGCAAATGGAAAAAAGGGAAAGCGAGCTGAGGAGGAAGTGAGGTAGGAAGCTTCCTAGGAGACACTTTTTTGTAGTTGGCCTTAGATATTAGAGTCCTTTCGTTGACACCACAAAGATTTCACGGAAGAACACACGGGTGGGTTTATTTGTATTTTTTTTTAAAAAAAAATCAATAATAGTATATATAATACTGAATGGTAGTTGACTCTGAGTACTTCTACTTGGCCTTGGATTCGAGGTTAAAGTGCAACCCCAAAACAGAACTTGTGCTGTGTGTTGTTACTTTAACAGTTTCAAAACATGAAAGCAAGAGAAAGTGCATGCTATCTTTTATTTTTTATTTTTTATTTTTTGGGTATATGGTATTGGATTTGGACCATTGATAATGGTATCGTTTTCAAGTATTCAACTAGAAGCACAGTTTTGTACATTCACATTACGTTTACAATTGTTTGATGTCAAAGGGTATTTGTCGTTTGCTGTAGGTTGCTGACTTTTCAAAGCAAAAGCTAGGGTTCCCGAGCTCTTTTTGCCTCTCCTCGTTGAGGAATCTCTTTCTTTCTCACTCACACTGGTCACACACCCTATGTCTATGTGGCTCGCTTTTTGTGCTGCATTGTTTAGGTCAGATGCTCAGATTCCTGACTCATTAAGTCAAGACCCAAAAAACAAAGGCCAAGGTATTTGAATAAAAATTTAAAGAAATTAATAAACAAAGGGAAAAGCCGTTAATTACGATCTTTCTCTGTCTCTTTCCTTGTTCTTTTGGCAGATGCTTCAGTCACCCAAGGCCCCAATGCAGAGATCTCGATGGCACACACGATATGAATATGATAGAACCCCATTGTCAAATTAAAGCGTCTTTTGGCCGTAGGGGTGACTCTTGGCTGCCTCTTCTTACCCACAAATCAATCTAACTGCAACATATAAGCGTCATGGCCATGAAGTAATGAACCCATGCTCGCATAATAACCCAAAAAAACAAAGGCCATTGGAGAATGTTGGTTGTTGGACAAAGTTTGTGGCTCAATCCTGTTTTTACAAAGCATTAGACAACAAATTATAAAATTATTTATGTGTATTGTTGGCGGGAAAAAACCAGCCACCCTCCCCAAGGTCCTCCACGGATTACCAATGACAAGCCCACAAAATTTAATTACAAAGAAATAAATGGGAATAAAAACTCCACGATGGGAAACTCAAATAATTGATTTTATTATCATCAGTCTTACAACAGTATTTTCCTTACTTTTTTCATATAATCCCCCTTTTTCCGTCCCGAAAAGAAAAAAAAAAAAATCCCCTTTTCTCAACTTGGCTTTCCTCTTATTTATAGGCTTCCCCACTATTCCTACTTTTATAGCTGTTACACTGTCGACCTAGTCTCTGTAGATTTTTTTTTTACTTTATCGGTTTCCTCCCCTTCCTTATCCCTAAATTTTGCCTTCTGTGAGATATTTTTCCTATTCAGGCTGTCTCATACGCATTTAATGCAGCATAAGTTAGGTGAGGGCTCCCAAATTGAGGCAGAGATAAAAATCTTCAATCCTCTTGCGTGTTTTGGAAGTTTCCCGCAGTTCTTAGCGCCACCTAGTTGCTACATGTGGATCATCCATGCACCTAACCAGAAACATGGTTAACTCTCCATCCTCTTCACGATAATCACTTTACCGTGGCATTTTCCTTCTCGGGCGTGAGGTTTAGCTAAACTTCCTTTTTCTTACAGCCTATCCCCCTCTTGGACTTCCCTCATGCAGCCAAGCTTGGCCCAATCTCGTTCCCGTGGCCCATTTCATTATTGGGCTTTAATTTGGACGGGGATCTTTCTACTCCCCACAATAGCCCCCCACAATCTCCAGGTCATTATTACTGAAGTGGGGATCGTGATTCAAGAAGAATAAAAACATACCAATCATTAGCTAGCATTTATGAATAGTGGTGGCGTCAGGTAATTAATGCCACGGACATGCTCGAGTTTCCCACCCCACGATCTTTGGCACGCATCATTAAATGGACGGTTAGATGGGGACTTTGGAAAACAGAAAAATGAGCGAGAAATGAAGTGTTTTTTGCCCGTCCTTTCCCCTCCCCTCTCCCTCTATATAAGGAGCTCAAACTCCTTTTTTTTGGCTCCTTCTTTACGAACCCATTGCCAGAAATTCTCAAAAAAGTGAAAATATCTCTTCACTGTGTTTCTTTCCGGCGAACCTCAGGCAACCTTTAGTGCACTCCTACTCCCTGTTTGTAAGTCCATCTCCTCTTCTTTCTCAAAAACTTTAATTCGTCTCACCTATTCTCTTCCCCCCTTGTTGTTCCTTTCTTTTCTTTTCATTTCTATCTTTGTTGTAGAAAACTTTTTTTTTTTTTTTTTTTGAAATGGGGAAATTCAAGCCTATGGTTGATACTCCTGAGAGTCTTAGAGAGTTTAGAAAGAAGGACAACTTCCCCGAGGATGTGGAGGTTAGGTATTGCCCGGAATTCGAGGCAATACTTTCAAGGGGAGAGGTAGAGTGGTGATTCCACTCGTTGCCATTGTAGAGGGGGGGAGTGAGGATTCCTATGAGTGATTTGCTTACCAACTTTCTTTATCACTTTAAGGTTTGCCCCGAACGTGTTTAGGATAGTTAGTAGTGTAGATACCCTGAACAAAAAGCTCAGATTGAAGCTTACCGAACACGACATCAACTACATTTATAGCTTTCAAGACAGTAAAACCTCTGGGTACTATTTTCAAATTCGGCACGGGAGGTGAGACTTATCTCGGTCCTACCGGACTCCGACAAAGAGACCAAGGGAGACTACTTGATTGTCTCGGGGAACTAGTACCTCGGCGAAATCCACTGCCCCACTAGCGCAGGTGGTTGGCCTAATAGGATTTCCCCCCCCCCTCTCTCCTTTTTTTTTTTTTTTTTTTTTTCCAACTAGCCTTTTCCCGATTACTCATACTTATTTCATATGACTAACCTTTACTTGTTTCTTTTTCAGAGGATCATACTTTTAAGAAGAAGAGGCAGCTAATCAACTCCATGGATCTGAATAGGCTACTAAGATCTCCAATTTACCCCCACACCGATGGTTAATTGCGCGCAGCCTACCTCATTCTCGGATACATCCCCATGTATTGAAGCTTCCAAGTTGCAAGAAAAGCTATCTCTCTAAGGCATCCCCTCCTTTCATACATAGACGATCGCTGCAAGGTGTATATTTTATCCCATTTCGAACATGCTCGCCGAAAAGAAGGAAGGTATCGCAGTAACTCTCCTCCACCTTTCACTCCCGAGGACCTAGGAGTGACCATTGTCTTTCCTACCCCGGTTGACGTCCTCGTTGCCAACGGAAGAAAAAGACGGGCAATGCTTCAACTTGTAGCCCCTTACCACCCCGAGAAGAGATTAACGTTCAAACTGCCATTCCATTGGACGAGTCTCCTACCAATATGTCGATTCAAAGGAGTAGAGTTACACTTGCATAGCTCCTGGCCACTCCAGTTGTACCAAGGACTCAGGCTCCTCCAATCTCTGTCCCAACTGCCAATGCTCCCGAAACTACCCAAGTTGCTCCCACTACTGCAGCAGCAGCAACTCCTGCCTGTGAAACTAGGGCGAAAAGGAAGCGCCCCAAGGGAATGGGCCAAACTTCTGCTGCTCTCACCTTAGAAAACTCCACCCTCGACCTTGGGGACGCCCGTGTCAATGTCGCAGGGGCTCCTCCTACACACATTCCTTCATGGTAGATGGAGTTCTCCTTCTCGTGACTGACAGGGTCAGGCCATGAAGGGAAGGTCGAGGGGGCAAGGTTGCTGAGAGTGTTGGTGAGGCTCTTCTGTTGCCCGAAGACATGAAGCATTGGGCCTAATGGGATGATGACTCTCTCTTACTTAACATGAAGAGCGAAGCCATCATGATAATGAACCTTTGCCCCTCTTATTACTACCCTCCTCACTTTTCTATCTCTTTCTCTAAATAGATATTATCTTCATTGTGTGCTAAGGGTACCAATGCTCCGTGCTAAGGGTAACAATTTCTAACTCTCAAGTGTATTTACTAGGGTTTTCTCTCTGAAAAACACTCCTTACAATTTGTGGGTAATGAGGGTATTTATAGTGTGGGTAAAGAATTTGGTAAAGCAACACAACTTTTTGCCAAACAGAAAGTTTTGTGGGTATTTCGCAGGTTGGCCCTTCTTGCGAAACACTCGCGAACTTGACAGCCTGGCATGACTCTTCAACTTCTAGTCATGTGCTCCACATATGGCCTTTTCGCGGGTTGCTTCTCGCGAGATACTCGCTAGCTTGTCGCGAATTTCACTTATTCATCTTTTGAAGCATGATTCCTGATAATATTAAAAAATGTATGGATTTTAACTTAGTACTAATGAAAAATTATTTCACCTGCAAATGCATAATACTCATCACACTCCTATGATTATTTTTTTGTGATTGGAAAATGTAGTAATCGCAAATTATAATGAATGCAAATTATTAACTTTTATCCAACAAAATAGAAGAGCTTCTAAGCACGCACATAATGCTCGTGCTCAAAATCTAGTGTTTTCTTGTGTTTATGGTTTATGTACGCTATCCAAAAGTTAAACCAACTAACCATTATGAATTTATAAATTTTCTATGTATTAGAATTGTGCCTTTTTAGTTTAAAAATAAACAAAAAACTACAGTCCATTCAATGAACTTTAAATAACAGATGCACCAAAATACACATAGAATCCATGTGGCTTCATATTAAACGTTGAGAATGGTTGGACTTTTCAAACGGCATTCATGATGTTAAAAATAATGAATTATGCATAAGTTATGGATTAGTTTGGTGTTTGAACTTTTAATCTTCAGAGTACTGCCTTGCATTTCTTTCCTTTGGAACCAAATTGTAATTAATTTGTTATCAAAAAAAAAAAAAAAAAAACTGTAAATAATTTGACATAACTTCAATATGTTGATAACAACCCAGTATTCTGACATTGCTAAAAAAACTTAGGTTAAATTGCAAAACACACCTTCTAAGTTTCACTATTTTTCATTTCATTCCTCTAAGTTTGGGTTTTGTCATTTCAATCTTCTAAGTTTCATTTATTCTCAATTAAGTCTTTCTTTAACAATCTATTAGCTGCTGCCGTTATCTATAGCAAAACGATACCATTTTGTCCTTTTTTAATTTTCAATTTACTAATTATTTATTATTTTTAATAAAAGGTTAATTTAAAAAAAAAAAAAAAAAAAAAAAAAAAAAAAAAAACCTAGAAATTAGATTAAGAAACATCATCGTATTTGGAGATCGCCCTGATGGCACAAGAGAAAAAAAAATACTGGCAAGGAGAATGTGGGTCCTACAAATGGGCAAGTGGCAGCAAAGTTGTTTGTGAAGTCCACGGGGAAACATAAGGGCCTGTTTGGCAGAAGAGTTTGAGTAACGTTGTTTAAAATGATGTGGAAATGTGGTTTAAAAAGTGTTGTTAAAAATATGTATTTATAGTATTCATAAAGAGGAAAATGTGTTTGGTAATGTGTTTTAAATAGATATTTTGGTGTTTAGAAATATGAAGTTGTGTGTTTGGTAAGTGTGTTTTTTTTTTTAAAAGCTGCCACCGGTACTGTTTCTCTTTATTTCACATCAAGATTGAACACGTGGGAGAGAAGAGACGGTATGATTATACGCGTGGGCCCAGAGCACAGTGAAACACACACTCAAACAAGCTTGAACACAACTCATCTCATATGAAACACTTGCTCAAACAACGCTTGAACACAACTCAAACAACAATAGTTCAGACTCACGTACCAAACAAAGATTTCAGCATGGGGCCCACCTGTTTGGGTGTTTAAACACAAAACAACGTTGCTCAAAATGGGCTACCAAACAGGCCCTAAGTTTCTTGAGGCTCATGGGTTAGAACAGAAAATATAACTATTGGTGTAGGGACTGGGTTTGAGCACTATTCCTAAGGGATAAGCGAATTCAAGCCCAACAAGCCCAATACAATAAATTTATAGAGAGTGGGTAGAAGAACTGGACTTTAATGAGTGTAACAACAGTCAAGGATGATTTAAAAACTGTATAAGTAAAACCAATATGGAATTGTGTAAATAATTCAATCCTCAGCACCAGTCCGAGGAGTTTCAACTTATTATTTCTTGAGTGACAATAAAAATAGTTACAAAGTTAGCCCAGATTGCTACAGTATTTTCTCTGGTAAAATCCTCCTTCTTGGACCATCTTGGTTCTACACTTGTTGGTTATTTGAGCCACCACTTGAGTGCTTGTTCCATCAGCCATCCTCTCTGGCCTTCTGTGAATTGTGGTAGCCAAGACTACACTGTTCAGAGGTCTTCTCCACATAAATGCGGCCAGAGTGTTAGTTGTGGAGCATTTAATGCGGAGACAACAGCTTTTCCTGGAATTACTCTATCGCCCTGCCTCAGTGTGCTTACTGGCTGTACTTACCATTTTCCTTGGAGTGCTTTGGAAGATTGTCTTTGTCGGTAAATCACCTTTTTTCAACCTCGGCTTTGGCTAGCTGAGGATGGAGTTGTCCTCGGCACGGTTACCACTGTTTTCTTCATATGCGATTATGGGTCTTGGCATGGGCCTCAGGCCCAGTACAAGAGAAGGATGCATATCTCTGGGCCCTATGACCCCACAATTCGATTGAATTTTTTTATTATATGCTTCATGTTTACAAAATTTCAAGAATATTAAAGATAAATAGCTATGTCATCAATGATATATTTAAATTATAAGTTTTTGTGGTTACAAATTATACATAAAAAATAAGTTTGTTGATCGAATAGTAAATAACACCTGATTTGAACGAAATTTGACATGTTTATTAAGAAAAATAAAGTACATGCAACTTAACAGTAGATTTTCAAAATTCACATTCAATAAAAAGATATAGGAAAAGTTTGAAAGATTTATCTCCAATCTGGTTTGGAGAAAAAACATTGTTCGGTTAGAACAATGGTGGTCAGATGACTTGGAACTTAAACCGGCTGTCCGAACGCAAGCTCATAAACATGTAGTTGAAATCCTTGGTTGAAACTCTCTCATAAAAAATAAAATTAAAAAAAAGTCATGGATTCATGGGTTCAAATGTAATCAAGGGAAAAAATTTGTAGACACTGTATAGCAGACTCAGTCAAAATTTGGACACAAGGGACCTATTTTTCTTGCTATAGCAAAGGGCCTTATTATTATTCCGGCCCTAAGCTTAAGCTTCTCATGTTTAAAAAAAAAAATTGGGTCTAAGACATTCCTAAAGGGCCTTATTTAATTGTCAAAAGCACGGTCCAATAGCCTGGCCGAAAACAGTACACTTCCATTTGGGTGAAAAACCCATCTATTCATCTAGGAAAATATACGATGCTGGGGTGCAGTTTGCCAAAGATATGGATATACATGAGTTTATTCGAGAGGGTGATTCTTTGGTTATCTCTAATTCTTTGGCGGAGCGCAGCCCTACAACCATCTTGGTGACTCTTATCTTATATGACATAGTTTCATCTTTGCATGTGGTTCAATGTGTTGAGTTCTCCTATGTCCCTAAACAAGGTAATAAACCTGCTCATTTGTTAGCAAAACATGCTTTTAGCATTGATGATTTTTCTGTTTGGATAGAAGAAAATCCTTATTTTCTTGAATAAGTTCTTGTCAATGATGCTATTTCTATTCCTTAATTAATAAAGTTTACAGTTTTCCATATATATATATAGAGAGAGAGAGAAATAATATGTTCACAACATTTTTACAACAAATTCTAAGTGATAGGTTGTTACTAGTTGTTATTGTTGGGTTAAAAAAGTAATCTCAATGCTAAATTCAAATTTGAACCAATAACAACTAACCGCCTATGATTTGTTGTAAAAATGTTGTAAAAATATTGTGGACGTAGCACTTTTCATATATATATATATATAAAGAATTATTTTCAAGAAGTTTTGACAAAAATTCAACTATAGAAATTCTAAAGCCATTTTTAATCAGCATTGAGTAGGCTGCTGCTTCCCATATAAGGCGGAAGAGTATAAATTTTTGTAGTCTTGTAACCAACAAAGACCATGATTAAGACTAAGATCACAAGTCCATGAGATATGTATGTAATTTCTTGTATGTAAAATGCCAAAAAAGCAACTGATTTAATTTAAATATGTATAAACTATAATCCAAGCCTATGTGCTTGATGTGTTACCGCGCCTCAAGTATACAATTATTGTAAACATGGCACATGCTACAAAAATTGCTTCTTTAATTGACCCGAGGATGGAGAATGGACAAATTGTAGACACTATTTTTGCCTTGGGATCTTGAAATAATTCGAAATATTCCCCTAAGCGGGAGATTCACTGTAAAGAGTGCTTATTATGTTGTAGTATTTTATCGGATGTAACAATAATATAGAGGAGAGTTCAAGACACATGAAGATGGGCACTTGGTGGAAGTAACTGTAGTGGCTACAGATTCCAAACAAAATTAAAGTATTTGCTTTAAGAAGAGGAAGAAGAAGTTACCTAGGTTACAAGCATTGCATACTCTAATAGCTAATCTTTTCTTTTATTAAACTAACACGCCAGAGAAAATGGGCATTTATCCTTAATTTACAAATTATGCAGCAAAATGTTAATGTTTTGAAACTATCTAGCAAAATCGAGTTATGTGTATCCTCAAAATCGAGTTATATGAATATTTTAAAGTGGAACTCGATAATAATAATGTCAAGTTTCACTTAAATTTTCAAAAAAAATTAAGTGGCAAAATATGCCTAGAACTCGACATTGCTAATGTCGAGTTTCACCTGTAACTCGATTTTGTTAAAATCAAGTTTGAAAAATAGGAGCATTTTACTAAATAGTTTCGAAATAGGGGCATTTTGCTACATAATTTGTAAATTATGGACAAATGTCCATTTTGCCCAACACGGCACAGCAAAACTGCATGTGACAGTTAGTTA
This sequence comes from Notholithocarpus densiflorus, assembly GCA_030021035.2. NCBI lineage: Eukaryota > Viridiplantae > Streptophyta > Magnoliopsida > Fagales > Fagaceae > Notholithocarpus > Notholithocarpus densiflorus. The sequence continues at coordinate 6,224,717 of JARYZH020000012.1, read as the reverse complement.
CGCGGAGCAAGTAATAAACACACACACAGATTCACACACCTGATGTGGGACAAAGCCCAATTGTCTTTTGATTACACTAATAGCTAATCTTGATTGATAGAGGACAATCAAAGAACTTTGCATCTGACCAACCAAAAGTTTTGACCATGTAGAAAAAGTTATGGGTTATGGCTATTATCATCTTGAGCACTCATCATACAAATGTGCTCAAATTTACAAAAGCGTTTCATAATTACTGTGTTAATAATAATGGTTTTGATTTGTTTTTCTTTTTTTAATTAATTTTTATGAACAGGTTGTGAGTGGGATTGTGTTGCTATTGGAGTCTAATATGCTATACAGGGAGTAAAGATGAGACTATGACGGTTTGGGATACATCTGGGTAGGTTGTTATCTTCTTTTTCTTTTTTGTTTTTTTGGTTGCGTGTTTTGATTATATTTCATTTATTAGTTGATTTGGTTTGAAAGTATACATTTTTCTTCTACATTCTAAAGTCAAATGTAGAAGATGAATCATTACCATCAATGTGATTGTATTTATATTTAGGTACATGTAGATTTGGTTTGGTGTATTCATATTTTCCTTTTCAAGAACTCAGTCTATACACCTTTACAATTTTGGTGAAAACGTGGAATATTGTTTTTTTTTCCAATCAATGGTTAATGTGGATTTCGTATTGAGTTATATAAAAAAAGAGTTATGCTAACGAGTGCCTTTAGGACATTGGTTAATAATCTATTTTCGGAAAGTTTTGACATCACTTTTATGGGAAATGAAAAAATGTGTCAAAACATTAATTATTTTTTCTTTTCTTTTTCCATAAATTTTTTTTTTAAATAGATTGTTAACCAATACTTTAAGAGCATTTGTTAGCATTTTCCATAAAAAAAAATAATGAATGGAAAATTATGACACAAACTCAACAATAAAAAGGCTAGTAGATAATAATCAGTATCTACCAGAATTAAGGTTGAATTCCCCAAGTAGAATTGTCAAAGAGAGTCCACACAGTAGAACAAACATATATATTAGAGGAACAGTGACTTGATGTGATAAAAAGAGAGTTCGTGAAAAGTAAATCTCTTGAAATATTAAAGGTGTTGGTGAAAGTTTTTATTCACCATTGTAATTGTTTATATTATTTTATAACTATAAATGTTAATTCTCAGAGAGACAAACCAATCCTTCTGTGCCTCTGTCTTTATATCTCTTTAGCCAAGTATACATAGATGCCACTGCAGTTCATATTTTTAAATTTACACTTAAATCATAATCAATCTAAACCTTGATTGTTTTTTTCATAACATTTATTAATTAAAATCCATGTGAATCTTAAATTTTATTATAACATATTTTGAAGATTTTTCTATATATCATAGAAATATGATATAAAATACTCATGCTTCCAAAATTCATAGAGTGCGCTAATAATTAATTTCATGTATACTATTTAAAAAAATTAAATTAAATTGATTTCATTCACATTCAAAGACCCTTTTTATTTATTTTTAATTTACTACTATTTTTGTTTTGTCTTAAAAGCCCAATAGTTATTCTGTTAAAAAAAAAAAAAAAAAAAAAGCCCAATAGTTATTATGCTCATATTTAATTTTCAGATGTCATTTATTCTTAGATTGTTTAAAAAAAAAAAAAAACTTGAGTGAGGGAGACAAAAATTTGTCTGTAAAGATTGTAATAAGGAGTTTGATTAAATAGATAAAGCAACTACATAGAGCCGGTAAAGCTCCTACACAATGTGGGAACATTATTACACTATACTGTTCTATACTGTATTCAGTTACTACAATACTTAAAGAAATCAAAATAATCCATTTTTCCTCTATTAATTCAATTTTTTGTTATGAGAAAAATTTCATTTCTTTCTCATTTACTAGTTGAAGGCATTTCTATATATCATATAAATATGAACAAAAATTTTAATCCTTCCAAAATCCATAAAGTGCACTTATAATTAATTTCATTTATACTATTTAAAACAATTTTTTTTTTGCAAATTTTATGTAAGTGATATATCAAATTGCTTTCATTCACATACAAAGGCGTTTTGTAAAATATAATAACATTTTTGTTTTGTCCTAAAAAGTCCAAATTTTTAACATAAACATATATTTTTAAGGTTAATATCACATTGTGAACTTCAATAATATTTAAGGTTAAATGTCTCAGCAATGTCCTTTTTATGAATAACATCAAAGCGTCCATCAAAAACTTATTGTACATTTTAAAGTGTCTCTTAATAGCACTAAAGTAACACATTTTGTATTTCTGCTTATAGGTTCATGGCAAATACTACTGGAAAGCAATTATAATGGGGAACACAAAATATTACTCCACCAACTTCTCCACAATAGCATGCATAATTTTAATAAGATGACATATTCCATGTTTCTAATGTAGTGAATTATTTTACAATTTTACCTATGTAAATATTTCATGTTTCTACATTCATCCATCGACTTCTTCATAATAGCTTCTATAAATATTTTCACTTGCAATTTTTAAATAGTTTTATAGTTACAATTTCTATGCATTTTTTACTTTATTTAAATATATAAGATTTGCTTGGAGGATCTTTTAATTTCCCTAGAGGTTAATACTGAATTATAGCATCATCTTGCAATCATTGAAACATTGATTATAACATTAATAGAATTGTAAAAACGGATGATAATTACAGAATACTAACCTTGAGTACACGCGTGTGTGCTCAAAGGCTCTTCTATTGTTTTTTTTTTTTTTTGTAAAGGTAAATAATTTCCATTTATTATAATTTGGGTTTACTACATTTTCCAATCACAAAAATATCTAAAGGTGTGATGAGTGTTTATACAAAATTACTTCACCCACAAACGCATAACACTTATCATACTTTGGTATGTTTCAGTTAGTTTTATTTTTCTTAATAGATGATTTTTTATTTTCTTCTTCTTCTTATTATTATTATTATTGCATTTCGGTGAAATTTGCCACAAAAAAAAAAAAAAAAAAAAAAAAAACATAATGAAAAGATTATTACTGCATTTTGGATTGCACTAATAATATCTTATCATTTTGAAAAGACTGCGGTCTTAGAAATTCGACTATAGAAATTCTAAAGCCATTTTTAAACAGCATTAAGTAGGCTGTTACTTCACATAAAAGGCGGAAAAGTATAAATTTTTGTATTCTTGTAATAAGTGACCAACTACAAATAACCTGCCAAATGAACAGAAATAATGTAATTAATAAATGTGCCAACAACGCATAGGCCTTCAATGCCCCTATAGAACATTTTAAAACTAAGACTAGGCATATGGAGATGGGCACTTGGTGGAGGAAACTGTAGTGGCTACAGATTCCAAAATTTTTTTAGAGTATTTGATAGAGGACACTCAAAGAACTTTGCATCATACCAACCAAAAAGTTTTGACCATGTAGAAAAAGTTATGGGTTATGGCTGTTATCATCTTGAGCAACTACATGAGGCACATCATACAAATGTGCTCAAAATCACAAAAGCCTTTTAAGAATAACTTACTGAGTGGGCAGAAAAGAACTTTGAGAAAATTAACTTAAAATTAAAATAAACAATTATGCTGCAATATAATTGAAAAGTATAACCAAAAAGAAAAAATGAAACAGAGAAAAGAAAAAGCCCCAATTTAAAAAATACATTTAGCATTCTTTCCCCTCATATTCATCTTATTTTCATACCCAAAATTTTCTCTATATTACTACACCACTCTCAAATACACATTTAAAAAAGAAATTACAGTTATTGCTTATCTTTAAAGTTTATCCTTTCCATTTGTTTGAAAAATAAAAATTTATATTTCTAAATTATAATAGATGCAAATTATTAACATTTACCTAAAAAAAATAGAATAACCTCTAAGCACTCGCAACGTGCATGCTTAGAGGTTAGTGTGTGTGTCTATATATATATATATATATATAAGGATTCCTCTCTTTCAACTGGATTTTTATATAATTCAAAAATACCATCATTAATGAAGGGTAACTTCATTTTAAAATAGGGTCATAAATGTCAAATAACAAATTTCATTTTGAATTCAAAAAGAAAATTCTTAAAATAAAATAAAAATTTTTTGTGCTTGATAAATTTTGCATTTTATTCTAAATTTATCGGTTATTTTTTTACTAGCCATGATTAATTTTTTTTAAAGAGATCCTTATAAAAATTTAGAATATTTCATTAATAATATAAACAAAAGGGTGGGAGAGTGTTAGGATATGTTTGGTAACTGTTTTTTCCCTTTATTTTATGTTTTCAAAAACAATTTTCTATTTTTGAGACTAAAAAACTTGTTTGGCAACCCAAAATAGACAGAAAATAAAAACTATTTTCAAAACTCAATTTGTTAAGGAAACTGAAAACATGCAAAATGCTGTTTTCATTTTCTAGTTTTCAAAAGTCAATGAAAATACGCATTTGATTTAATGAATTTGTCTCTTTAAAAATTCTTTAAATAGACTGTTAATCAATGCCTTAAGGGCATTCGTTAGCATTTTTCATAAAAGAAAAGAATGAATGGAAAATTATGACACCAAACTCAAAAATAAAAAGACTAGTAGATAATAATCAGTATCTACCGGAATTAAGGTTGAACTCTCCAAGTAGAATTGTCAAAGAGAGTCCACACAGTAAAACAAACATATATATTAGAGGAACAGTGACTTGATGTGATAAAAAGAGAGTTCGTGAAAAGTAAATCTCTTGAAATATTAAAGGTATTGGTGAAAGTTTTTATTCACCATTGTAATTGTTTATATTATTTTATAACTATAAATGTTAATTCTCAGAGATACAAACCAATCCTTCTGTGCCTCTTTGTCTTTATATCTCTTTAGCCAAGTATACATAGATGCCACTGCAGTTCATATTTTTAAATTTACACGTAAATCATAATCAATCTAAACCTTGATTGTTTTTTTCATAACGTTTATTAATTAAAATCCATGTGAATCTTAAATTTTATTATAACATATTTTGAAGATTTTTCTATATATCATAGAAATATGATATAAAATACTCATGCTTCCAAAATTCATAGAGTGCGCTAATAATTAATTTCATGTATACTATTTAAAAAAATTAAATTAAATTGATTTCATTTTTGTCTCATTTAATGAGTTGGCATTATAGTTCAAATCCTAATAACAACATATTTTAGCATTTTCTATTTTTTTTTCTTCAAAAAAACTATCTTTTTAATTTCAACTAACCAAACATGTTTTTGATTTCAAAAATACAAGAAAATTGTTTTTTCTTTATATTCCCAAAAACAAGTTTTTGAAAATAGAAAAAAAAAATTGTTACCAAACATAACCTTAATTTCTTCAAACTTTAAGGGAGGAGAGTATTTTTTTTCCTTTAGGTTTGAGGTGGAGTATCATTCTCCCAAACCTTAAGGGAGGAAAGTGTAATTACCTCATAATAATAATACATTAGAAAGAGTAAAAAATGAAACTCTCTCCCAATAATTAAGCCCAAAATTTTCGTTAATAATTCTTTTTCTAATCAACTGAGTGTTCGCAATATTGTTTTCCTTTTGAAAGTTTTTTTTTTTGTTCCCTCCTTCATTATTGATGGGTTTATAATGGTTATTCTTTTTGTCACTTCTTCTCAAACCTCTCCTTTCTTGTTATTACTTAGAATTGGTTCGTATCAATCTAGGTAATTGGCTTGTTGGCTCTTCAAACCTCATGATATCATGAAATTTTGAGTTCAAAACCTCTGGTTAGTATCTTATGGCAGTCCTAATGAATTACTCTTTGTAATAACTTTTTTTTTTTTTTTTTTTTTTTGGTGGCTAAATAACCTCTTTATTAAAACAGAAACCAAAAGATTACAAAACAGGAGAAAGCTTGTCGCCATCTTTGTCAGTCGCTTGAGCAACCAAGTTAGGGAGACCAAAGAAGGGAACTGGCCCTATCCAATTTACTAGAGTTGCCTGTTGGGCCAAAGGATGGACAAGAGAATTACCCTCCCTATATACAAAAGAAAAAGAACAAGATTCAAAAGAACAATACTTTTTATAATAACTTAGGGTTTGTTTGGTGGCAGATTTCAAATATTGCTGTTCAAAATGATATGAAAGCTGTGGTTTAAAAAGTGTTATAAAAACAAGTGTTTAAAGTATTCATAATGTAAAAAATGTGTTTGGTATCATATTTTTAATAACATGTTTTAAAATGTGTTTGGTACCATGTGTTTGGTATGTGTATGTGTTTTTTTTTTTTAAATTTATTTATTAAAAGCTGACAAGTACAATAAAATTATTATTATTATTTTATTTGAAGAGAGAGAAAGTTCCCTCATGTGGTCTAATCAAGTGGGACTTACAATTTTTAACATATTTACGAAAGTGTCATTGAACAATATTATTTGAAAACTAAAAATGGATAGGAGTTGTGGGTTCCAGTTAGCTCAACTGGTAAAGTCTCTGATGGTTATATAAGAGATCTAGGGTTCATTTCCCGCTTACACTAAAAACTGATTGATATCTTGGTCTGATGATAAAGAGCTATCATCAGGAGCGGACGCCATAGGTTGAAACTCTCTTTAAAAAAAAAAAAAAAGAATAAGAGTTCTCTAAATTTAGTATTCCTAAAATGAGTAATGTAACTAAAACACTCCTAAGAGAAATCTCCTGCCAAACGGGTTGTTTTTATTTATTTTTGGTCCCACAATGTTTAAACACTGAAACGGTTGTTAGGACTGCATTATCAAACAGTATTTTTGGGACGAGGAGATTACCCATCTTCAGAGAAATAGTTAGGCCTTGAAAAGCCCAATCTAGCCCATATTGAACACCTGGCCCATTTAATACAACCCAACCCCTAAAACCGTAACCCTAATTACTAAACACCTTCCCTATCTCTCTCTCTCATACACAAAGAGACACGCACACACTGCGAGAGAGAGAGAGAGAGAGAGAAGCAGCAAAGCAATGGCGGGAGGCAAAATAAGGAAAGAGAAGCCAAAAGCAAAAGGAACAAGCGCACCGTACCAGGGAGGCATATCGTTCCACAAATCCAAAGGTCAGCACATCCTCAAAAACCCTATGCTCGTCGACACCATCGTCCAAAAATCCGGCATCAAAAGCACCGATACCATCCTCGAAATCGGTCCCGGTACCGGTAACCTCACCAAGAAGCTTCTCGAAGCCGGTAAGTTAGTTATCGCCGTTGAAGTCGACCCTCGCATGGTCCTCGAGCTTCAGCGCCGCTTTCAAGGCACCCCTCACTCCTCTCGCCTCAAGGTACCTACCAATTTCATTCTAAAACTCTTTTTCTTTCATTTTATATATATACATACATATATAGGCGTTTGAATTAGGGAAATTGTTTTTGATTTTAACAGGTGATACAAGGGGATGTACTTAAGACTGAGCTTCCATATTTTGATATTTGTGTGGCCAACATTCCATATCAAATTTCGTCGCCACTGACATTCAAGTTATTGAATCACCAACCCGCGTTTAGGTGCGCCATTATTATGTTCCAAAGGGAGTTTGCTATGAGATTAGTGGCTCAACCTGGCGATAAACTCTATTGTCGTCTCACGGTGAACACCCAATTACTGTCTCGAGTTTTCCATCTCCTCAAAGTTGGTAAAAACAATTTCCGCCCTCCGCCTAAGGTAGATTCCTCTGTAGTTAGAATTGAGCCTAGGAAGCCGCGAATTGAAGTCAAGCAGAAGGAGTGGGATGGGTTTTTGAGAATTTGTTTTAATAGGAAGAACAAGACCCTTGGTGCCATTTTTAGGCAGAAGAATGTTCTGTCCTTGTTGGAGAAGAACTACAAGACGCTGCAAGCGCTAAATCTTTCGGTTGGTAATAGGGATGCTGAAATGGCTTCTTTGAGGTTAGGGAATGCTAATGAGGTTGAAACCATGGAGATGGACGACGATGAGGATGAGGATGGTGGAGCAGATGATGAAATGGATGTGATCGAAGATGGTGATGCTGAAGGGGAAACATCCGAGTTTAAAAACAAGGTTTTGGCTGTGTTGAAGGAGGGAAATTTTGAAGACAAGAGGTCATCCAAGCTTAAGCTAGAGGAGTTCTTGTACCTACTCTCTCTGTTTAACAAGGCTGGCATACATTTTTCTTGATTTTAGGACTGAACTTGTAGTTTTATTGTTTTTTTTTTTTCCTCTTCTTTCACAATTAATATCCAATTTTGTTGGTTCTCTTTTCTTGTCAACTTAAAGAAGTCTTATTCTTATTGTTCTGTATTTTGCTTAATGTTTTGGTTGGTTAGTTTAGGTTAAAGAATGCTATTATGAATGTATTTTTTGTTGCTCTCCTGTAAATTAGCTCATGCCAATTATATATTATTATGCATCCGTGCTTGTTCGAATTTCTCACATATACCTCTGGTGGAAAACTTTCTTTGTTTTCCAGGGAAAAAAGGATCTTTCTTATCTTTATAGATGACTTGTGAGAAAATATAATTGGATAAATCTAGGGACACAAGATTATCTCATTTTTTGCAGCTGCTTTCGTGGACTGTCGTGATTGGTGCATAATAAAAATAGTGTCTCGGTAGATCTAAGTGAAATGGATGTTTCTCTAGTCACAACATACTATGTCAGCAGTTGTGAAAAAAATATAAGTTGTATTTTATGCCAGCCCCAGTTGGGAAAACCGTCATCCACAAATGTTACATAAAACCTTGTATAACCTATGTTATATTCTCCTCTTACCTATCAAAAACTGATATATGATTCTGGAGACCTGCAGCATATAGATCAGATTGTGTGAAAGCTTTGATTAAACCAACGTAACAAGTTTGATTGAATTTCCAAAAATATCCTTATGAAATAAGGAAACAAATTTTTATTTTCAATAAAAAAAATCACAAAATAATTTTATCAGTTTCCTTTATTTTCTCATCAACCAAACAAAATAACAATGCACAGTATAAGCAAGAGTGCATGACCTGCAACTCTGCAAGGCATTCTCAAAGTTCGAAGCTTCAAACAATCATTAAAGTAGAAACCCTATTCATTTTTTCTTAAAAACATGATATCACCCATTTGCCATTTAGCTTTTTCTTCACTTTTTTTTTAAGGTATAAGTATGGTTTAATCAACTTTGTAAATAAGCTTTCAAACAAAAGCCACTTCCAAACGCTTTATAAAAATTTCACTAGTAGTGCATAGAAAAAATGAAGAAAAGTTAAAATAAGAACAAAGACCTGCGGCTGAAGTTTTAAGGTGATAAAATGCCAGATTGGTCTCTTGCTGCCCATGCTAGGCAGTCATCTTTTGAACTCAAGGAGCTCATCTTGGACTGGTTTACCATAAAGTAAGCAATCAAACATCAGTTTGCTGAGATTGATGTACGAAACATATGCATTTTATTGTTTCTTTGGAAATTTTGCCGAGATTGATGTACAAAACGTATGCATTTTATTACTGCTCTGCTGCTATTTGTACAGCACCCCCAGAAACTTTTGGTAATACGTGCATGTATGTATTATGTAACATATCTATTGTCCATCATAACATTTTCTGCGATATGAATCTGTGATTCTTATTGTCATAGTGTCAACTTTAGTACAACATTTAGTGGTGACAATTATTTTGAACAACTTTGCTTCGATCTTGTAGCCATTTTTGATAGGTCAGGAAGATATGTAATCACTGGTTCTGATGATTGTCTTGTCAAGATTTGGTCAATGGATACAGCATTTTGCTTGGCTAGCTGTCATGGACATGAAGTGAGTTAAGATTGTCCATATAATAAGTGGAGCTTATAATTTGATAATAAAGCCTGCTCTACTATTTTTCTGTATATTTTTAATTTTATCTGCTCATTATATTATATGATTAAAGGGTAACATTACTGACTTGGCTGTAAGTTCAAACAACGCTTTGGTGGCATCTGCTTCAAATGACTTTGTCATTCGAGTTGTAAGTATATCCTACCTTACATTTTAGTATGCTCCTTCCAAATTCCTTGACATTTGATTAGCTCTTTCTGGTCTATTCAGTGGTGTTTGCCAGATGGAATGCCAATTTCAGTTTTGTGGGGGGCACACTGGAGCTGTTACTGATATTGTATTTAGTCCCAGGCCAAGTGCCATATATCAGCTTTTATCGTGAGCCCCATCTTTAGAGTTATCACTCCCTGTTGCTTCCCTTTAGTTGTGCAGTAGATCTGCTGTGATTATTTGTGAATTAAAAAATTTGAGGCCCTGTTTGGTGAGCAAGTTTAAATACATTTTTGAGCATTTTAAACAACTTTACACACATTTCAACACACATTTTCACCCACACGTATATCAAAAACACCCAAACAACATTACTCAAACTCCTTTACCAAACGGGTCTTGATTAGTTCTGTTTCCTAGTTTCAAGTATTTTCATATTTTGTTCATTCTATGCACCTCCTGACACTTAGCAAGATCTTTGGCATTAGCAGTGATTTGATGGAATTCTTTTCTTTTGTTATCACATCCATGCTTACAGCATTTATAGGTTTCTTTGAAATGGGACTGCACACATCCTGTGTGTCAGCACATTTTCCTTTTTCAATAAATTTTTACTTGTAAAAAAAAAAAAAATTTGACCTACAAATTTTTATTTTTTTACTTGTTGGTCATCGGATGATGGGACTTGTCGAATCTGGGATGCTCGGTATTCCAACCTCCAGCCAAGAGTATACATTCCGAAACCTTCAGACATTTTAAATGGTTAGATGATTGCTTTTGCATTGTTGCTTATTAGTTAACTAATATTTCTGTGATATTCACTTACATAGTAACTGTGAAGTTTACTGCAGGGAAGAGCAATGGTCTGTCAAGCAACAGACCCTCGTCAAGTAATGGTCCACAGAGCCATCAGATACTTTGTTGTGCTTACAATGCCAATAGAACTGTTTTTGTTACTGTTAGCTCTGACACTTTTGCAAGGGTGCGTTCAAACATATACCCTTGAATTAAGTTCACATGATTCGTCTACAAAAATTTAGCTTACTTATATTGGTTACTTTGGTTAGATATCTTGTTGGATATGTTCATCAAGAACCGTGTACTTGCAGGTTTGGAGTGATTTTAAATGTACCCAAGAGGACCTGGATCAACCAGTACCTGAGTTGGATCTGTTGTCTGGCCATGAGAATGATGTCAATTATGTGCAATTCAGGTTAGTCCACCCCAGTTAGTGACTGACCTTACATTTGATTTTTACGATGTTTCATATTATCTGTGCTACTTAACTTTATGCAGTGGTTGCGCTAGGGGCAATATCAGGTTGCTTAAATTTTGAAAAAAAAAAAGAACCAAGGGGCAATATCGGGCTACTTAATTTTGAAAGGAAAATAAGATTAAAAAATGAAGGTATATTCACAGATCAGGAATTTCTGAACTTTGGAATATTCTCCTTCAAAGAATCGGCCATCGAAGATTTTGAGGTGGCGTACTAATAACTCTGAAGCTAATTTTGTTTTAGCTTAAGAATTGTGCAAAGCATCTTCCATTCATGTTTTGAAGAGGTTTTTAAGTTATTTAGATTATAATTTGGAAATTATAAGGTTTGTCAGATTGCAAAGCTTTATTTATGCCTTTCTATCTGCTTCATTCTGATGTTTGGGATTGTCTCTTGCTCTCTCTCCCCCCCCCCCCCCCCCTCTTTCTCTTTCCCCTCTCTCTTATTTTTAGTAGATTCTGATTGTAGATATATAAATCTTCTGAAGCTTGATGACAAAGTTTTTTTTCCCCTTTAAACATTGGTTCTTATGCATCTTTTTTTCCTTTATATCCTTAAGGCAATGGGGAGAGCTGCAACATCTCTTTCAAAGCTAGCAGATACAGCTCATTAGGAGCTCCCTAGTACTATGGCTGCCATTAGGCTATCTGGCATGGAAATCAGCGACCTTACACTGGAACTAAGTGATTTAAGGTGATAGTAAGCTCCCTACTTTTTATTATCCTTTTATTTTTTTTTCCTCCTTTATTTCAATTTTTGGTTGTTTTGTGGAATGCTACGGGTAAATTACCATAATTCTTTTTGCTCTGTTGCCCATGTTTATCATAAGCTATACATGGACTTCCTTCTGTAATCTGAAAGGACCTTCCTTAAATTGTTACTTGGGTCTCATAAATTGTAAACGGGATCCCTTTTGTTACCTTGACCTTCTTGAGGGTTATTCAGTATCTATGTATAGTCCAGAGAAAAAAACCAGAAGTCCTGTAGCCCCATCTTGCTGGGTAAAACACTTCTTTGTTTCTTAATTGAATAGTTTATTATGGAAATGATTGTTGTACTCTATGTTTGTATTATTCTCACTTCTGCTGTTTCATCGCTGATGCTATGATATTAATATATGTTTATTCCATTTGGTGCTCAGCCAAGAGATAGCTGATGGGGTAAGCAAATCTACTCAAGCTGTGCAAGCGGCAGAAGCTGGAATTCAACAAATTGGTGCAGTTGCTCACCAGCAAACTATCTGTATGTTGGAGCTGCAACTTTTCTTCTTCTACCTTAAACAACCCCCCTCCCCCCTCTCTCTCTCTCTCTCACCCCAACTCTCCTTTCCAATTTTGTTTCTGGTTATTAATATTGTTCCCCTTTCCTATATTGAGGACTGTTATGTTTGTATGATAGAGCAATGATTCAAGAGAGAGAGAGCCTGCCCATCATCTCTTTGCAACCTGTTGTTGCTGGAGCTGCAAAGAAGACTTCTCATGCTGTTGGCCAAGCGACAAAGACCTTCATGAATATGATCTCTCAGGGGGAGTTCAGCTCAGAGAATGAAGATGACAGTGGAATTGATAGAGTGGAGATTTAAAGGTTTGCTGCTTCCCAATTAAGTGTGGCCTTGTGTACATATTGCAGTGAACATAGACATTAGCTTCAAATGAGTGTGACAATGCAGATGCCCAAAAAAATTTGGGCTAATTTTAGTCATTTGTCTCATATTATTTTTCTTCTTTAAAACCCCAATAAATAAATAATAATAATAATAATCCATTTAAATAATGCCTTATATTTTCTTAGCGGTTCCTCAAAAAAAGAAAAGAAAAAGTAATGCCTTATTTTATATCATAGTTTTGGAAAATGCTAAAGCCACAAATTATTTTACAAATTGCTGATGTAGTGAAAGATTATTGATAAGTAAAATGGTGGTGTTTTCAAATGAAAACTAGTAAAAATTTGCGACATCAATAGTTTGTGGCTATAGCATTACTTCATAGTTTTTAGCATTACAAGATAAAGCATAGAGCATGACCCTAGTAACAAACAGCTTACAATGTTTTTCCATCTGCAAACTTGTATTATACATATTCCAGCTCAGGTGAACAACTTTCAATGCAATTATTACTGCTATCCTATATCTGATGTCATCACAGAAATGAAAGTACCAATGCTTCAATTCCAAAAGCTTGTAACAAATCCAAGTCCGATGCTAGCATAGAAGCATAACCTTTCAGGATGATCCTAGTTAGATTAATGGATGAATTCAAGATACTTTATGCAGAGAGGCTTGTTATCTAGTCAAGGATTCTACCTGTAAGGTTATTTCCAGAGAGGTCTATGGCATTAGATTGCTGCCACAGTTGAGATCTCTTTGTAATAATATTGATGTATGCTTGTGTAATAGACTATAGTTTTAAGCAAAACTACTATTATCATAGACCAAAGTACTCAGATTGCCAGACAGTTGGGAATTAGTCTAGAAAAATTGTTATTTGCAAGATCTAGGGAGTGAAGAATTGGTAGAATGCATTATTGTTTAGGAATATATCCACTTATTTCCTTTCAAAATTAAAGTAATCTAATGTTATCCATATATATTGTGATGAGCTTTTTCACACATCTGCTCTTGTTGTTAAATTTACTTAGCACCACTTCCTTGAATTGTAATGTTCTCAGGTTTTGTCATGACAACATAGTTACCTGTTCTCGTGACGGAAGTGCAATTATTTGGGTTCCAAGACCACGTAGATCCCATGTGAGCCTATCTATGGTTTACCATTATAGTTTCCAAAGTTTTGGTGCTGTTCAACTTCCTCGAAATTTTTTTCTAGCTGGGTTTTTTGCAATTTTTATTTATTTATTTATAATATTGTTTAATTTGATAAAACAAACTATAAATATATGTAGCATGTGGAATTTGATTCCCTCTCTATCTCATCATTTTAGGAAAAATTTGGACGTTGTACACGTGCATATCATCTAAAAGTTCCACCTCCATTGCCTCCACAACCTCCTCGAGGAGGTCCACATCAGAGATTTATTCCAAAATCCCCCTGGTAATAATATGATTGTATGGAGTCTGGATAACTGCTTTGTGCTTGCAGCTATCATGGGTAAAGTACAATTTTTTTTTTTCATGGGTAAAATAAATATATTGAATTGGTACTTTACTGGAAAGAAAAATTTATTAAGATAAGATCCTCTTGAGTGTACTTGTCCTGGATCTTACCTCAATAAAGCCTTAAATCCAAAACTTGTAGATAATTTCAGAGGCAGTTATTTGCCATCAAGCTTTATCATCACCTGTTACTGTAAACCATCATGTCTCTTCTTGTTTGGTCAACCATTGTTGTGCAGACGTTTAGTAAATGAGAGATAGATCCACCAGGGCAAAAATACTATAGATGCAAGATATAGAAGGGGAATGAATGCTTTCTTTTTTGCCATTTTTCTGTCTTTGAATTTTTAATGAACTCACCCCATTCCTTGACGCTGTACAATACTAACTAATATTCCTTTAAAGGATCGGCTTCTCTGTTATCCTCATAGCAGCTTCAATTCAAGCAGATCACTCTCTTTTTATACTGAATTCGTTGGCCTCCCTTGCACGACTGAATGATTGTAGTTACTTTTTACTTTCTCTTGTTTCCAATAGGTTCCACCCATGGCATCTTTTAGTTAAAATATTTCTATTCTACCATTTCATAAATTTTAGCCTCATTCAGTTTTTGTGCATCCTAAAATTAAGCAACCCATCATTTTGTACTAAGAATTGTAGTTTGCCTGTTAGA
This sequence comes from Notholithocarpus densiflorus, assembly GCA_030021035.2. Lineage (NCBI taxonomy): Eukaryota > Viridiplantae > Streptophyta > Magnoliopsida > Fagales > Fagaceae > Notholithocarpus > Notholithocarpus densiflorus. The sequence goes on along the minus strand of JARYZH020000012.1, from coordinate 6,209,692 downwards.
CATCTTATTAAATCTTCTTTATTTTGATAAGTACTCAGCAATTTTTCTATTTTTCCCCCTTGTTGGCTGTTGTGGGGTGTGGGTTGGATCCCCAGTTATTCATCATGTTTTTTTATGGGCTACATTTGCCCATTCTTGCTTTCTTTTGGATAGTCTATCAAGGATTTGCACATTTTTTAATTAGACAGAATCAGTTTTTATAACCTATTTTGGGTTATGACTTGTCTTTGGTACTTTTTTTGAGATAAAAGATAGAAATTTTATTTGATAAAATATGCGAACAGTACATAAGAACCCTGCAAAACAAAACAGGGGAACCGGAACCTATGACCCTCTGCTAACAGCAAAACAATTATGCAGGAAAACAAACTACTTCTGCATAGACCACAACATTACATCAGAACATTACATAGACAAACAGGGGTATTTAATCCTCTGCTAACAGCAGAACAATAATGCAGAATTATGCAGAAACAACTTCTGCAGAATTCAAAAACAATACATAGAAACCTATAAAACAAGCAGAAGAGTCGGATAACTATTACAACATTACCGTACCTTTACTGCAGAAGCAACAAATATGCAGAAAGACAAAACAATTTCTGCAGAAACAAATAATTATACAGAAAAATAACACTATGCAGAAACACATCAGATATGCAGAAACTATCAGATCACATTCAATTGCTTGATTGAGCAACTACCAAATGTTGATACTCTTGCAGAAAACCAAGTGCTCCATCAAGAATGGGCTTGGGTTGAATTTGGATATGTTCAAAATAATAATTATTTCGAGCATTCCAAATTGCCCAAGCTGTCACCGCCCATCGTTCCAGCTCTTGTTGAGAAAGTTTGTCCATCAACCACCTAAATAGCATGAAAATATCTTGAGCATCATTTGAACATTTTTGAAGCTTTCCTCTGCAAAGGGCCCATACATTTTGTGCAAAAGGACATTCCCAAAGCAAGCGGGCAGCGGACTCCAAGTGTTGTCTACAGAATTCACATCTTGGATCAATGATAATCTTTCGGCGATACAGATTATCCCGAGTCGGCAAAACATTGGAACATGCCCTCCATACAAACATCCTTACTTTAGGCGGTACATTTAAGCTCCACAACTTCCTCCAAATTTTACGTTCTGCCATCAAACCAGAGTGCTCAACTTGTTGCTGCTGCCCTATACGAAGTGCAACCTGGTATGCTGTTTTAACAGAGAAGCTTTGCGACCTGTTTTCCTTCCAAACCAGTTTATCTCGTGAGGACAGCCTTGACAGTGGCATCTGCAGAATTTCTATGCGTGTCTTATAAGCAAAAAGATCAAACACCTTGTCCCTATCCCATTGTCCAGTGGCATCATGAATCAAGTCCTTCACCAACAGATTAGGCTGAACTTCTCCCAAAAAAATTGGTTTATGTGTCAACCATTTATGAGTTGAAACTTTAATATATCTTCCATCCCCAACCTGCCACTTTGAACCTTCCTTAATTAGATCTCAAGCTGCTAGAAGACTTTTCCACACATATGAAGGATTGCTGCCAACCTCTGTATCCATAAAGGAACAATTTGGAAAATATCTTGATTTATACACTCGATAGAATAGAGAATGAGTATTATGAATCAACCGCCAGGCTTGTTTGGCTAACATAGCCATATTAAAAGCTTGTATATCTCTAAACCCCATACCACCTCTATCCTTTCTAGTACAAAGTTTTTTCCAATTGATCCAATGAATTTTCTTTTCATCCTTTGATTGACCCCACCAATATTTAGCCACTATAGAATTAATGGCATCACATAAAGCCCTTGAGATTTTAAAAATACCCATAGAGTAGGTAGGAATGGCTTGAGCTACCATTTTGATTAGGATCTCTTGCCCCGCTTTAGAAATATATTTCTCCTTCTACCCCAACACTCTATTAGTAATTTTTTCCTGTAGATCTTTAAAAGTATTTACCTTTGATTTTCCCCCAACCATTGGCAAACCAAGATATTTTTCACAATCCTCCATAATTCTTGCACCCAACAAAGCTTGTATATCCTGTTTTACCTCCAATCTTGTGTTTTTGCTAAAAAAGATAGAGGTCTTCTGTCTATTAATAGCTTGGCCTGATGCCATCTCATAGCACTCAAGCAAATGCATAAGATGATGACATTCTTCCATAGTAGCTCGACAGAAAATAAAGTTATCATCTGCAAAAAGAATGTGAGAAATACATACCCCATTTGTACATGAGAAAATTCCATGAATGCTCTGTGATGCCACTGCCTTCCTAATCAAAGATGAGAGCCCTTCTGCACATAAAAGGAATAAGTATGGGGATAATGGATCTCTTTGTCTTATACCCCTAGAAGGGGTAACAAATCCCTTAGGCTCTCCACTAACAATCACCGAATAAGAAGTAGTAGTCACTGTTTCCATTGCTAATTGCACCCATTGAGCATCAATACCCAATTTAAGCATAATATGTCTCAAGAATTCCCATTCAACTCGATCATACGCCTTACTGATATCCAGTTTAATTGCCATTTGCCTTATCTTCCTTGTTCTTTTGTTCCTCATCTTGTGTAATACTTCAAATGCTACAGTAGTATTATTAGTTATTAACCGGTTAGGAACAAAAGCACTTTGTGAGTCTGATATTACATTGGGCAAGATAAGTTTTAGTCGATTGGCTAAGACTTTTGAGACAATTCTAGATACAACATTGCCTAAACTGATAGGCCGATAGTCAGAGAAATTTTTTGGATCATGCTTCTTGAGTATTAGAACAATATGTGTGTAATTCATCTTATGGAGCATATGACCTGAATTCAAAATAGACAACACTGCATTAGTTACATCATTGCCTACAATGTGCCAATATTTTTGGAAAAAGAAAGGAGACATACCATCAGGCTCGGGTGATTTGGATGGGTGCATGTGAAAAAGAGCCCGCTTTACCTCATCAGGTGTATATGGTTAAAGCAGTGTTTGGTTCATATCAGGAGTAACCACTCTATCAACTGAGTCCAGAACAAGATTCAGATTAGTCGGAGTAGCAGAAGTAAATAAAATTTTGAAGTATTTTTTAGCCACACTTGCAACCTCATCTTCGGTATTGCACCATCTGCCCTGATCATCCAAAAAAACCTGAAATGTGATTTTTTCTACGTCTCTGGCTTACTCTCTGATGAAAATACTTTGTGTTCTTATCCCCTGTGGGTAACCAAATTGATCTAGATCTCTGCCTCCAAAATAATTCCTTCTGTAATAATAAAGCATTTATCTCATCCTTCACTTTCTGGATCACTTTAAGATTATCTGCATTATTCATCAATGTAAGATTCTCTAATTCCAATTTTTTCTCTTCTATCTTTATCTTCGAGTTTCCCAATTGTCTACTCCATCCCACCAAAGACATATGTTACTTCTTAATTTTTTCAAATAATTTGTACATTGGGCTACCCGTGGTTATTGCACCATTCCAAGCTTCATAAATAATTCCCTCACATTCTGGATGCGTTGTCCACTTTTCTTCAAATCTCTTGGGTATTTTTTTCCTACGTGCCCCTTGTGTATCAACATTGGTTGTGAGCATTATTGGGTCATGGTTAGAGTATGATGCTTGAAGATGTGTAACCTTGCTATTTGGAAACAAAGCCTTCCATTCGATTGTAGCACATGCTCTGTCTAGCCTCTCTTGAACAAAAGCTTCTCTTGGACGTCCATTCCGCCATGTGAATATATTCCCATAAAAGCCAAGATCAACTAAGCCACACTACAGTAAAACAGTACTGAATTCCTCCATTAATCGGTTTGGCTTTGGTATTCTCCCTTGTTTCTCAGCAGAGGTTAAAATCTGATTATAATCACCAATACACAGCCATGGTAATGAACTTCTACAATGCAGATTTCTCAAATATCCCCAAGATTCATGTTTACGATGTTCCTCCGATCTGCCATAAAAGCCAGTAATTCTCCATGTTGAATTTGGATCAGTCATAACATGTGCATCAATATGATTGAGGGAATAGGTCTGAACATGTAGATCAACTTCTTGCTTCCATAACATGGCTAAAACACCGGCTCTCCGAATACATGGGACTGCAAGCATCGATTGATACTGTAGGTTAGCTTGAATTCTTCTCCTCTCATCTACTGTTTGTTTTGTTTCCATGAGAAACAAAATTTTGGGAGCTTTTTCCCTCACTAAATGAGAGAGAACAGTGCCTGCACGGAGGTTCCCAAGCCCCCGGCAGTTCCAGCTTAAGATATTCATTGTGCTCGGCGGGGCTGGATCTCAGCCTCCGCCGTTGTGCTTGTTGAAGAATCATTCCAAACCTTTGAATGTTTCTTGTCTTCATTGTTTTCCACCATTTTTCTACGCTTGTTTCCCACCCCATTGGTAGCATGCTTCGTTTTTGCCTTAGACGTAACCTTACGATTTTTAATTTTTCTCCACTTACGTATTTATGGCTTACCTTGTTGTTGTTTATCACGTGATAGGGAGTTTAAGTCCAACTCATCAAGGGCTTCACTGGCAGGAGGCATATTTTCATCCAAACTCTGCTTCTCATACAAGATAGGTACACTAATCAGGTTGTCTCCAATAATTTCGAGGTCTTTCTCTATCCCACTTTCACAATTTAAAACCATGATATCATGGTTTAAAAAACTACCATCCGATGGATTAGGAAATTGGGCTTCAATCTCGCACATACCTGTGAAAGCAATTACTTGTTGCTCAATATTCTCTATAACCGCTGCATGGTCATCGGTGTTATCTTGTGAGGTCCCTGGTTTTGAATTATGTGGTGGTTGCGGTGGCGGATTGGTATCTCGGTTGCCATCATTCTCCTCCCTATTTCTCCTTGGTGGGCTAGTGGTTTGTTTCTATTATTATTATCATTCGGTTTACGATAACCTGCTCTCAGCCAATTACCATACGGACTATCTCTACCATCCCTGATCTTTTCCTTCGTGTAAGCCTTTGATTCATGTCCTAAAAATCCACAATTGAAGCAGAGCCCCAAAAGGCGTTCATACTGAAAGACAACTTATACTCGATCCCTTCTGGACTAATGACTGGTGCACCTCTTCGGATTGGTTTATCCAAAGGCATCTCAACCCGGATTCGGAGGAAACGGGTTTGGTCAGATGTTATGGCCTTGCAGTCAACAACAACAACTCGACCAATTCCACTACCGATATCTTTACCCGCTTCTTCATTTATAAGATTGAAAGGAAGTCCTCATACTTGCACCCATATAGGAATGTGTAAGAACTTAACAGAGAAAGCCGTCATCCCCTTTTCCCATCGCCGGAGTAGTAAGAGGTGGTTATCGAAACTCCATGGACCATTATTCATAACCCATACTAGTTGGCTTTCCAAAGAGAATTTGAACTGAATAAGCCCCTCTCCCACATCAGTAATCTTCAAATCTTGACCAAATTTCCATACACCCCTTAAAAGATTTTTTGCCGCCCGAAGGTTGATGGGTTTTGCCGTGTTGAAATGACCAATGAGACTGAGAGAACATTCCTCAAGAATTTTCTCACGATGATCTGAACGGACAGTAATGGCCTCACCTTCTTCCTCTGTCAAATTAAACCTTTGTAGACGTTCAATGAAATCCGAGTCCATGATGGACTTAGAAAAAACACCCGATTGTTAAGAACACTAAAAGGCAGTAACAAAGAAAAGAATAACTAGAGAAACAAAGGAACAAGACAAGAAGAGGGAATTAACAGTGAAAAGAGAAACAAGAAAACTAGAAGGAATTAACAGTGGACAAGAGCAAGAAAACTAGGAGCAATTTACAGTGGAAAGAGAATTAGCAGAAATTAACAGTGAATTAACAGTGGACATTACAAGTAACAAAGGACAGAATAAACAAATTAAACAGTGAGGAACCCCAAACCTAACCATATGGAAGTCTCATCATGGTGGGGTAGAGAAAAACTACTAAGCAGTAGAGGAAATCTCACCTTTAGTGAGAGGAAACACTCCTAGCAAGAGGAGAGAAAACGACACTTTTTTTTTTAAATATATATATATATATAAATATATATATTGTCTTTGGTACTTAACTATGCAGATTGCAGAATCTGTGTTTGGAATGCTGTTGATGGTAGCTTAGTTCACTCTTTGACATGTCACACTGAATCTGTAAGTTGTGTATTAATTTTTTTGAGCCTGCCATAGGTAGATTTTTTTTTTTGATAATCTGCAATGATATTGAAACTTAAGAAACAAAACAAACAGGGTAATCTTTTTTACAAACAGACTCAATGACCTTAGGAAGATTACCCTTATTAAAACACAAAAAAGGACTAGAAAGTAAAGCAAACTTGGTAGTAGCATGAGCTGCTGCATTACAACTTCTCCTGACCCAAATGAAATTGCAACAAGAAAAGGAGCGTGCAAGATTGTGGATATCATTGATGATGGTATTAATAGTCTAGTCAGGGGGGAGGTCAAGGGATGATAGAGGGTCAAAATAGGCCTTGACATCTCCTTCAAAACAGACAAGGTTCCACTACTCTTTGATTGCAAGCTCCACTGCCCAGAGAATGGCGGAAGCTTCAGCTTGGATAGGCGAACAAACTTTGACATGTTTGGACCAGACTTTAACAACATCACCTCTATGATCTCGAGCTACAGCTGCCAAAGTTGTTGTGGAGGAGTTCAGCGCTGCATCAGAATTAATTTTGATCCAATTCAGGGGGTAAGGGGACCAGGTTGGGACAGGCTGAGGAGAGTGTGGAGAGGCCTTCGGAGCAAAGATTCTTGATAGCTCAAGGCCTCTTGAGAGGATGTTCTTTAAGGGTGTCTGGAAATCAATCTTGCCTCCATTAAATAAAGCATGATTTCTTAACTGCCAAATCTCATCTAAAGTGACTGCCATGTTCAGAGATACAAACCAGAGCTCATTTGAGGGGCAGGTGGATTTAGGGGGGGTCCAAGATAAGCTTGATAATGTCTTTGGGGTCGTTGATATAAACTTCATTAGCTCTAAAACTCCAGCAAGCAGTGCGCCAAATTGCTCTTGCCACAGGACAGAGGAAAAAGATATGAGCACTCGATTCAATGTCATTCTTATAGAGAGCACAGCCGGGATCAATGTTGTCCATTCTCTTGAGAAGGTTTTCCTTGGTTGGAAGTGCATTTAAGCCTACTCTCCAAAGGAACATCTTAATTCTTTCAGGTGCATTCCAGTTCCAAAGTTTTTTCCATAAGGGTCTAAAGGTGTTGTTTGTGTTGTCATGATCAAGAGTGGCACAATGGGCAGATTTGATCGTGAAGACCCCTTTGGAATTCAACACCCAGATGAGTTTATCAGGTTTGGGGAATGATGGTAATAGAATTGAGAGGATTTCATTTGGTGATATTGCGTCAAAAAGGTACGATATCAAACTTGATTTCCATGTGTGAGTAGCAAGGTCATTGAGTTGTGAAACCATCAAAGGGGTTTGTCTAAATTCCTCTAATTTCGGGGGAGGAATGAAACCTTGAATCCAAGGGACCCACGGGTCGATCCAAACATTTATAGAGGTTCCATCCCCAATTAGGTAGCATGCTCCTTTTACAATAATCTTCTTTGCACTCTCAATAGCCTTCCAAATAGGTGAGGCAGTCTTTGGAGGTTCATTATGAATCCAGTCGCTTCGAACTTTATATTTAGCTCTTAGTATCTTCATGCATAAACAGTCCCTATTTGATGCAACCAACCATGCAAGCTTAGCTAGAAGAGCCAAGTTTACTGTTTTTGCCTTCTTGAACCCCAGCCCTCCTTCGCATTTTGGTTTGCACAGTTTGTCCCATGATTTCCAAGTAACAAAACTGCCATCGGTTTCTTTTGGTTTCCACCAAAATCTTCTTGAAATTGCATCCAATTTGTCACACACCTTGGACGGAATGCTGAATGTGGACATAGCATAGTTAGGAATGGCTTGAGCAACTAAGTTTATGAGGGTGCACCTACCAGCCCATGAGAGGCACTTACTTCACCCCATTAGCTTTGATTCAAGCCTTTCTTGGAGATATTTGAAGTCCTTGGAGGGGGCTCTTGAGAGGAAGAGTGGGGCTCCAAGTAAATAGCATCCTTTTTAAGGTTCTTCATTTGAAGAGCTTGCTTGATAGTTCTACAATTTTGGGCTTGAGTAAGTTTTGAGAAAAAAATCTCGGACTTATTTATGTTAACTCTTTGACCGGACTAGTTGCAATAGTAATCGATACACTCTGACAAAACATCAGCTTCTCTTCTATTGGCTTTAGAGAATAAGATAATATCATCGGCATACATCACATGAGTTATAGCTGGGCCACCAATACTAGCTTTGACTCCACTGATCATCCTTGATTCTAGCGCTTTGTCCAACATTCTAGATAAGATTTCTTGTACTAGGATGAAGAGATAGGAGGACAGAGGATCCCCCTGTCTTAGACCTTTACTAGGCTTGAACTGCTACGTTTTACCTCCATTTACTAACACTTCAAATGAGACTGAAGATATGTAGGCCATGATCCAATTGATGAAAGAGTCCTCAAAACCAAAATTTTTAAGCACTGCTTGTGTGAACTTCCAATTGACTCTATCATAAGCCTTTTGAAGGTCCAATTTGATTGCCATAAAGCCAAATTTAACGTTTTCTGGTTTTGAAACTATGAAGCATCTCTTGGACAATGACTTGATTTTCAGCTATTCATCTACTGGTATAAATGCAGACTGATAGGGAGAGATAATTTTGTGCAGCAGAGGTCTAAACTTAGAGACAAGCAATTTAGATATAATCTAATACACCACATTGCACAAACTAATAGGCCTAAAATGATTTGTAGTTGAAGGACTATTTATTTTAGGGATGAGAATGATCAGAGAGCATTTACCTCCTTAGGCATACTGCCTTGCTCGAAAAAGGATGTGACTGCCTTGATGACTAAGTCTCCAACTATTGGCCAATATTCCTTATGAAAAAGTTTTGGGAAACTGTCGGGTCTTAGAGCTTTCAAGTCCTGCATATGGAATAAAGTGGCTTTAATTTCCTCCGGAGTTGGAATGGAGTGGAGTATGAGATTTCAGCTTTAGATATGCATGGTTGGACAAGATCACCCAGATGCTCAGGAAAAGAAACCTCTTCTTCTTCAAACAGATTTTTGAATGATTGGAGGAGATGTTGCCAAATATGATTGGAGCTTGTGATCCATGTACCATTCTCATCTTTTATGGCATCAATGTTATTATGTCTTCTTCGGACGATCGTAGAGAGATGGAAAAATTTGGTATTTTTGTCCCCAAATTTGAGCCATAATTCTCTCGACTTTTGTTTCCAAAGAATTTCGCTTCTAACCAGCCATTCAAACAGTTCAGCTTGGAGAAATGCTTCAATTCTTCCACTTAGCATATAATATTACTAAAATAATATTACTTGGGTACTAATTTTAGCAATTTTTTTCTATAAAATTATACTTTGCCTCCCTTTAATAATATCATCAATTCTTTTAAAAGTAATGTTATTACTACAAACTTTTCTACAACATTTTTACTAACTGTTGAGGTAGAAAATTTATATTGGTTCGCACTTGGCCTACCGCTTACACCATTTTTTGACTTACCAATAACCACTCATTACATCAACAATTTGTAAAAAAGTTTTTAGCTCTAGCATTCCTCCTACCATAAAAAAGTCGATAGATCTAAAATCTAAAACAAAATATACAAGCCCAATCAATTAGCACAACAACAAAAATTACCAATAGTAATTCTAAAACAAAACAAGCCCAATTAACCAATTTTACCCAACACAAAAAACCTGGCCCTTTAAAAAATTTTAAATAAAATTATTTTGTCATTACCGAGCAGTAACATTAAAGTCACACACACCAAAAAAAAAAATCCCTCAAATAGCTACGTAGTAGTAGAGCCAGAGGTCGAAGCTGCCCTATATAGCCAACAACAGACCCGCCCCCCTAACTCTAAGTCTTGGCTTAGTCCCCGTCCAAGAGCCTCATTTCCTCATATCACCTCTCCCTCTGCTCAAACCCTTAAGCCAACACAAGCATCCTTCTCCATCACAAGCACCCTTCTTTGACACAAACACTAAATCACAAACATCGAGATTCATTCCAAACATCGATCTCCTCCACAAGTACCGAGACTTGTTCCAGTTGACTTCCAAGCACCAACCCATAGCCACAACACCGATCCACAAGCATAGAGATTCGTTCCAAACACCAATCTCCTCCACAATCACCGAGACTTGTTCCAGTTGACTTCCAAGCACCAACTCATAGCCACAACACCGATCCACAAGCATAGAGATTCATCCCAAAATATTAAATAGAGCTACGTACACAATATTTTTAAGCAAAGCCTCGATTTTGCCACTAGTACGGTCACCAACAATGTGATCAACTTGTTTAAAATAAAAACAAGTCATATAAAATCAACACAAATCATTTGATTATATAAGTTTTTGAACAATACACACAGAATTTTATCATGAGTTTTGTGAAAACAAATACTTGCTTATTATATAGGTAAGAGTTTAATGTTTCTTTTCAGGAAATGGAAGATGTTTTTTAGAATCCCAATGAGAGATGGTTACTCTAATTAATTTCAATCTAAGTAGGATATGGAAAGTAAGTTAATGATATCCAAGTTTCTACAAAAAGTATAGTGTATTTTCTTATTAGTTTCAATATTTCAATAATTTTCTTTGTAAAAAATTATAATTTTTAATCCCAATGAGAGATGGTTACTCTAATTAATTTCAATCTAAGTAGGATATGGAAAGTAAGTTAATGATATCCAAGTTTCTACAGAAAGTATAGTGTATTTTCTTATTAGTTTCCTCCAATATTTCAATAATTTTCTTTGTAAAAAATTATAATTTTTAACGTTCTATTTTATAAACAAGATAAGCATGGTGTAGTGATTTGATCATTGTATATGTGTTTACAAATTTAAAAACTACATGATATAGTGACAGATATAAATAGGCATGTTTCTTGCCTATTCAAGAATACAAATATCATTTGATAAAATACAAATGCAAATATCTATCAATAATTTTTTTAACATCTAAGATCGTGTGTTATTAATTTTTTTTTTCTTTTTTTAGACTTTGTTTCAATTGTTTTGAGCAAAAATACCAAATTAATTCAAATCCATTATTTCTCATATTAATCTTAGAAAATGACATCTAAACATTATTATACTTGAAATAATTAATATAACAAAATAAATGTATTTATCATATTAGTAATATTTTTAATTACATAAAATAAATACACAATATCAATAAAAGAAGTTAGGAAATCAAAATGGTTAAGACTAATTTTAGTGAATTCACTAATGGTTAATTTTAGATTGTTTTTGCATTAATTGTTGTCAAAGATAATAATCATGAGAAAGAATGTCACATTCTAAAATTATTATTATTATTATTATTATTATTATTATTATTATTATTATTCCAAATAAAAATAGTTCCCAATATAAAATCTATAAAAATAATCATTATATAAATTCCTCTAATAAAAATGATTAATGCACAAATATAGATGATGATTAATATAAATGCAAACTCATTGCCACTAAAGTTACCTTACATGGTTTAAAATTTTCATTCATAACTATTGACCAAGAACAAAATCAACCAAATATTATTCACAAACTAAAAACAAGTTATAGAAATTAACATATCTATTCACCAATTTAGGTGCAAATATACAAACTCAACCACCTCTGAGTTACCTTACATATGGTGGTTCCAACAATTAATCAGTCCTATTAAACATGCCTCAAGCCACAATCAAACCACTCACTCACATAAATCCTTTACAAATCCAACCCTCACAACCATTATCCATGGCCATCACACAGTGGCCGAGCCTACTCACCTGTACTACCCAAAGTTTCTAAAATTTTAGAGTTTTTAAATTAATAATTTTATATGGATCTAGCTAATGTATACTCCATCTATTTTGAGAAAGTTTTTATGAAGAATTAAAAAAGCTGTTAAAATAATTAGTCTACTTTTTTTTTTTTTTTTTTAAGTTTCCTAAAATAGTTTAGGGTTTAGGGTTTAGTAAAATCCATTTTATTATCTAACCCTTTTGTAGCCCATAGCCACCAATAATCCCAAAATCACCATTGCAAGCTTCAATCAACTGTCACAGAAACCCAAACCCATCCACCGTCAAATCCCCTCGGCCACTCTGTGGGGGAGTTACAGTGTGTCATAGCCTTGCACAGTAGATTTTATGGGTGCTTGAGAGATGGTTTTGTTTTGTGCTATACCTGACAATTTGATGGATGAATTTAGATTCTTTAGATTTTTTAAGGTATTTTATCAAATAAGGCGCCATTTGGTATGGTAATTTAAGTAACACTTTTCAGTTTTTAAATAATATTACAGGTAGTTTTACACATTTTTTCATCCACATGTATTTCCAAAAAATACAAACATTACTAGAACAACGTTACCAAACTGCCCCTAAATTTCCTTAAATCTTAATTATTCTTTAAAGAAATTGTTAGTAGAATGTTGACATAGCAAAATCTAGATTATTAAATCATTAAAGTATAGTTAGGATTTAAGAAAATTTATTGATATAGTACTCTAGGAAATTTAAAGAATCTAAACCCTTGATTCATCTAGACTGATTTGATTTGCTTGTATAAAAGGAATAGTGTTTTCTAGATCTACTAAATTTGACGGTTTACTTTCTCAAAAAAAAAAAAAAAAAATTCACAGTTTAAGTGCAAATTTGAAGTTTTGGACGTGCGTCTTTATTCTGTAGGTCATTAAAATCCGTCATGGAACTCAGCTTATTAAACTATTCACTTGCCATGGATCCAGGGCTCTAACTAAGTTTAGTCGACCTAACTATTAAAAGTTCAAAATTAATTCATTTACTTATATTAAAAAATGAGCTGATCTTTTTATTAAAAAAAAAAAAAAAGAGCTGATCTTGAGCTTTTCACCATGCTAAAGTAAATGTTTACATTTAGTTTATTTTCTTATCAAAACAAATTCGAGCTTGTAAATAAGCTACTTAATTAACTTAGCCTTTTCTTATATATAGTTTGCACCACATCCTTATTTTTTTTTTCTTTTTACCCTTTCATAAATCTATGCTAATAATTAGTAAATAAATAATAGTTTTTATTATATTATTTGAGTTAATTAGATAAAATAATTTTTGTGTTTGGATTTTTAAAATCTAGATTCATTAAACTTATATTATTAAAAATTATATGTACTTTTAATACAAAGGGACAATTTATATTGTCAGTAAATTCTAAACAATGATTTGATATATTATGAATTTATTTATAAATTTACGTGAGTCCAAACTCAGGTATATATAAGTATATTTTTATACATGTATATGTTTAAACTCATAATATTTCATACATTCCAATCAAGTCTTATACTTACAAGCATATTTACGAATACATTATTTTGTTTTGAGTTTGGCTCGTTTAATAATTGAACCTAAACTTGAGTTTAGACTTGAGTTTAGCTTGTTTATTAAATGACGTAGTTTATTTACACCAGTACAAGGGTCTTATGGGCTCGCAAATATTTTGCAAGGCCACTCAAAGATCCCATGGCAAATTGTCATAATGCCCTTTTATTCCATCCAAACGACAACTCTCTTATCTTCCCCCAAAAGGGAGGATGAGGATATATTAATAAACAAGAACCCCCTAACCTTATATCCAAGAATTTCCCAAATTTCCATCCAATGTTTTTAATCCGATACCCTCATCTTCTCTAAGCATAAACGATGATGTATGTATTCAACACGTTTCATTGTCTACTATTTGAATACCATTATACTTCCATACTTTCTTCCGCATTTTCAAACCGCGTAGGGCGTAGAAAGAGGAGACTTATATTCGTCATGTCAACTAATTTAGTTTCTACAGATTGATTTATAGGATTACAAATGCCAATGCAAATTTCTCTAAGAATGATGAACAAGAGATTGGAAAAATCTTGCCTCCATCATTAGAAAAACAAATCCATTTCAAATGGTAGGATCATTAATACGGAAAACCATGAACTGCTGCACAAATTTGCTACGATTAGGTAGTTTTAGAGCTTAGAATAATAAATGATTAAATTCAAGGTTTCTTAACAATTTAATCTTTTGAGACAATCAATAATTTATCATATATGATAGTAGAACATGTAATCTATCTTGAGTGGATAATCCATAATTTATAGACAGGAATTAGAATTATTACAACTATCAAATAAAATGATCCAACTGGAATTAGAATTACAACAATCTATTAAAATGACCATGGTCATTGTACTCTCAATGATGCAAAGTTTACCAGCTTAAAAAAGTTGTGGTGTGATCCAAAGCGGCGGACGAAGAACAGAATAGAGATCCTGCGATACGGGTAAGGCATGGATCTCACCTCCCTTGTAATTGTAGATTCCAGTATCATTGCCACTAATTTGGTCAGAACATTGGCAATAGTCATGAGTGAAGTATATGCAACTAGACCTGCAATCAGTATAGCCAAAATCCCGAACAGAGAAGGTGTAGTTATTTCCCACAAACAAGGACCAATCTCCCAATGAATCCATTTGCTTCCAAGTCTTAGTGTTCATATCAAGCTTATACACTTCAAAAGACCTTGTCTTCATAGATATATTGTTTATAGTCTCAATCACATCAAAGTAACGAAATACCATACAAAGTTCACCTCCCAAGTCCGCAAGATACAGTAGATACCTAGCCTCGTCTGCCACTCCAGGAGGTGATGGTGCAAATTCTATTGCCACTGGGTCAATGCCAGAAAAATCACAAACCAAGAGTTGTCCTGTGCATTTTGCTATGAAAAAATCTCCATTAAAGTATGTGATGTCTGAGAATCCAGTACCAATAGTATTGTCTGGTCTAATTTTGGACCAAACATGGTCACCAGGCTTTGCAAATGCTAACTTTGTATAACATGAATAAATAGCCATAACTATACAATTAGGAGGATTTGACGAAATGACTACCTTGTTAACAGACCAATAATGCATAATAGAATTTTCGTTCTCATCACCCATGAAAGTGGTCTGTGAGGGAAGAGAGATACTGGCTCTTGATAAGGGGTTGAATAGTTGGATTTCCATATTGTCAATACCAGCAATGACTAACCAACCAAAAGGAGAGCCCCAGCAACGTTTTCCTACTATCTCTGGCAAGTCAAACTCGTAAACTTTGTTGCTAGACAAGCTGTAAAAGCCACGCGAGTCATTGTTTTCTCTGTCAGCAAGTATCACCCAAGGAAATAAGGATTTGAGGTTGTTGTTCTTAGGAGAAGTGGCGGCATGGTACCATGACCAACAAACTGCTCCAAAGTGAACATAGTCTTCGAGTGAGTGGACTTTGTTTGCAACAAGCCTCAAGAGATCAACTGGAATAGAAGACCAATCTGGGGCCATCCCTGCAATGGAAATTCTGGTTTATGAACGAAATCCGAAAGGGTAATAATTTGATATGAAGGAAAAAAGAAGAAATGGGTGACTGCTTTTCATTCTGCTATTAGATGGATTGGATTTGTAGTGTACCAAAATTCCAACTACATATGGACCACAATCCCAGCCTCCTTTGTTGAACGTTGATTTTTTATTTTTCTTTTACAGTTTACAGATGTCGTGCACAGAACCAATCATGATATTGTTCGGGTTTTCCTTTTTTTTGAGAAGTATAATTGTAACGGGTATGTAATATTTTTACCAAAATTTTGGGTGGAAAGTTGTTATTAATTATAATTTAAATTTTTATTATTAAAATTACTTTTAATTTTTGCTTATTAGTAACAGATAGTAACAACTTAACACTTAGAATTTGTTATGAAGGTGTGGTAAAAATATTGCAAACATATCATTACTCTTTTCTTTTCTTGTTTTTTTTTTTTTTTTTTCATGAAAGTTTATTTTTATAAAACTCTTGAAGCAGTGGGGACTGGGGAGAGCTGAAATGTACGTAAAGAGCAATGCTACATACACAATAGTTTTTACAATAAAATTCATGAGTTGGTAAATTATTATTGATTCTAATATAAACCTCACTTATACTACTTTATTATTCACCATTAACAATTTGCCAACTTATATAGTTGTAAAATTTGTTGCGAATTTTATTATGCCTTTAGATTTATTGGTAAGTAAAACTATATTGTTTTGATCATTAATATGTGTGTGTGGTGGAATCTCATACCTATCTAGCCTTGAATTTGAAACGTTGTAAAACTTAAATTTAAAGGAAAAAATATAATAAAATTATTAAAAATAATTTAGGATTAGTTGACAGAAAAATTAAGTCCAAAAAATAAATATTTGAATAAGAATACCATGTGAACAATCCATACCAAAATGATCTTTAGAAATAATACAAACAAAAGTAAAACTTATGTCCAGTGCTATGAAAAATTGGTTAAAACACAATCTTGACACATGATCAATTTTGGACATGTCACATCTGCATTCACGTGATCAATTTTAGACACATGTCGTGTCCATGTCTCCGTCAATGCTCTAACACTAAACACAAGCCATACCCTAACACAAGCCAAACCCTTCTTATTAAAGGGTATTAAGGAAAACGTTTCAATCCCCTGAGAAAATCAAAATCCCATGAAAAGAGAAGTCATGCAGTGAGTTTCTATGTGTGTGTTTGTTGTGCAGACTAAAATAGTTCAAATGAACTAAATAAAATAAATAAAGAAATAAAGAATCTGTCATTACAATTTACAAGCATAAATAATATGGTGGTGAACGTGTGTAGTGGCAATGAATTTTCATCTTGTACTCGTGAGGCCTTTTCTCTTTATCCCTGAGTGTTAACAACATACAAATATTATGCATACAAGATTGCAGAAACGATATATCATTATTATTATTAGGTAGTTATTTCTTTCACGACACAAATCAAGCAACGACTTAATTAGGAGTAAAGAGTGCTCTCTCTAAATATATAAGACAAGAAAATTAATTCTACCGTAGATATTTTTATAGACAAAATTAGCTCAGCAATGGAGAGTGAAGGTAATTCCTCCTCCTTACAATCTATTGCGATATCCTTAACTGTGTCCACTTTGATAAGTTAAGAGTCAATCTGATCATGGTACAATGGAACCGAGATTTCTGCAAATACTGAAACCCCAGAAAGAATTCCCAACTCAAATCTTTTCCTTTTGATGGTGGGATCATGAAAGAATATGAAATATAGAAAAAAGAACCTAAAATTATTAGAAACTGTCACCCATTATTCCTACTCTCTCTGCTCCATTTCCATCCTCACAATCAGAATTGTGGAGGGGTGGTACGCGTTTCAATTTATGAGTTTCAGCCGAAACTGGTTTATGAGCATGTTCTTCTCGACATGGAATTTCATTTTGATCAATGTGCCCATTGCCATAAACCTCGGCATGCTTTGCAACAGATGGTCTTGACTCAACCTCCTTATCCCCTGAATCTTCTCTTACAAATTTACAATCCATTGAAACAGGATCCATCTCACTGCAGGAAACCTCCTTTAACTCAGCTGGACACCACTCAGAATCAGCCATATTCACATCTTCTGGATCTTCTCTTCCAGCCACAGAATTGTTTGCAGCAGAAGATTCTTTCTCATGGCCAGAGAACTCTACTGAAATTGGTGAATGTGACCCAGAATTGGTAGTGTTTATATCCTCTGGATCTTCTCTTAAATCTTCAATGCTTATTCCAAAATATGACTCAGTTTCACAGCTGGCAACCTCCTTAGAAACAGAACTTGACTCGACGGAGACCACCTCCACATCCTGATGATTTTCTTTTAGGGCTACAGGGTTGATTCCAGTAGATGACTCTTCTTCGCAGCTAGAAACCTTTGGGTGCGGATTACTATCATCAGACGATACCGCAAAGCCATTCATGTGATTTAGAGACTCCACAGTTGTGGAGCATTCAACTTGTTCTTTTAGGCAAGGCGCTGCTGTCACTTGTACCATCTGCTGCTGCTGCTCCACCGAAGGTTCAATAGGTCTAAGACATGATGGACGAGCACTCACCCTGCTCAACAAGTGGAAAAATAGGATCATTTAGAGTATCCGTTACAAGACTAGTGTATTTGCTTCACACTCAGGCATACAATAGCAAAGACTCCACAAAATTACAAGCCAAGCATAAACACTGATTAGTTTTTAAACAAAGATGATTCCATCTATAGGGACAATAACATACAAGTTCAAGCATGCATATGTCAGCATATTTGCATGCACTATGCAATTTAAAAAGGTGTCCAGGCTGAAGATGCAAGAAATCAAAAATCAAAGAAACTTAACCAAAATTAAACTCTCAAGGCAACTCAAGTCAAAGGCCCCATAATTTGAATCACACCAAGCAACTAAATAGTCAAAAAACAAAATGGTTTAAAATGTAATGTCAATAAAAAAAGAAGGAAAAGAGGGCGGCCATTGACCAACACACACACGCGCGCACACACACACACATACCTGCAATAGAAAAGCATATATGCTTCCTGAGAAAGTACCTCTTTTAATTCAACACTTGTAACCTGAGAAAGTTGCAAAAGAGGTCAGAACAGAAAAAAGTAAATTATTTATGATAGATAAAACATGAGCATTTGCCAATCCATGGCCGTGTGCATGCTGCAGAGGACCCATGTTTCGCAAGATGACCTATAGGTTATAGATCCACAAAAACTTTCACAGAAAGGGGACAGTAGCCACCCAATCATTATAGTCCATTGTTTTGCTACTTCCAACATAAATGTACACTGGACATTCAAGACATGGGATCACTTATGAACTCCTTTAAACCAACAAAAAAAGGGGTACAACTAGTTGCCTTAATAAAACATGAGATATCCATGTAAGATTTCCTTTTTTAGTATAAAGGTAACAAGTTCTACACCAGCTGTCAGTGGCACTGGTACGAATAATTCCAACACCAGCTGTTATTGAACAAGTAATAGGTGGGAACTAAACATGTAATATCAATTTAGGGTTTTTAGGAATAAAAGGGACCGATTCTTACACTGGGAGTAGTGACGCAAATGGTGTGTGCAGGAACCATGCATGACACACACACACACATATGAGAGAGAGAGAGAGAGATCTACCTTACAATCATCAATTTTATACCAGTTTCCACGGAAATCCTTGGTATAGCAGTTGTAATGCCCATAAAAGGACGCGTTCAACAAATCCAAATGAA
Organism: Notholithocarpus densiflorus; assembly: GCA_030021035.2. Classification (NCBI taxonomy): domain Eukaryota; kingdom Viridiplantae; phylum Streptophyta; class Magnoliopsida; order Fagales; family Fagaceae; genus Notholithocarpus; species Notholithocarpus densiflorus. The sequence goes on along the minus strand of JARYZH020000012.1, from coordinate 6,190,463 downwards.
CAACCACCGCATAAAGCTTGTATACATCTGTACCATCTCCTGGTTCACTCATGTAAGGGCTAAGATTCAAAGTTTCGGGGAAAGTGACTCTCTTATTAAGTTTCCCAAACCTCCCACTCTGTAAAAAGTTGCAGACAGATAAACTAGAATTTTGAGAGACATTCTCAAATTCGATCTAGCAAAAAAAATTACACAAACTCAAGATGACACACTATTACTTTTGAAAGTGAAAATCTATAATATAGCTTAGAATTCACATTTAACATAGTAAGAGTGCATTACAAAACATAAGATAGAACATGTAAAATGAATATAGCTCAGACCTGAAATCTTTTTAAGGCAATTGTAAGAATATTTGGAGCTTTTTTCACAGTAAGACGCTTCCAAGCCTTAACATAGTCATTGCAGCTGCAAACAGCAAAAATATATAGTTTCTAACATGAGATCAAATGCTGACACTGAAAACACATAATTTAGAAGCAAAGCATCAGTAAATTAAACTTAAAAGATCACGACAAACTAAACCACCATATGCAAGTAACTATCCATAAATATAATAGATTGTACAAAAAACCTTGAATCAACAAGACTTTCTTGAATGCAACACAAATTCGTGAGAAACATAGAGGTAAAAAATATAAATAAAGATGCCAAAAGGCATTTCTTCATACTAGAAGCATAAAAAAATAAGGGACCGTAAATTTCCCTCACTCCCATTCTTTTGTAGCTTGTTCATCATAATTTTCCAAAACAGCCAAATTAGGCATATCTCAACCATCACCATACCCAAAAATATTCAATCATCCTCTCCATTCACCAATTTAACTATACTTTAATTTTTATGATGAGGAACCTCGGAGACCGTACAGAGCATCGTGTCTTTTTGTTACTTTTTTTTTTTTTTATAATATATTTTTAATAATTTGATAGTTGTGAGGGGATTTGAACTCTAGATATTTCCGTTGGAAATACTAGGAAGTATCAACCAGTTGAGTTACAAAGTTCTTGACCAATCTAACTATACTTTTATAACACACGTAATGCAAATGATGGATTGCAATAAAATAACAAAAATACAAATTTGGATTATCCTCTTTAAAAGGAAGGTCAAAACAACGATTAAAAAAATTATGCTTAAAACTATTCTACAAGTCTTCTTCTTTCTTTTTTTCTTTTTTGGCTAGGTAAAAAGAAAGAAAATTTACTAAAACACACATACATCACAGCTGACACAGTATGTAAAATTATAGTTTTTTTTTTTTCTTTTAAAATTTTTTAATTGAACCTGATGGAAAAATAGAAGCAACCATACCAATCACATTTATACATATTTTCTCCATTAAGGCACTCCTTGGCTGTGAATTGTTCTAGGCATTCCTCCAAAGATGCAGCATCCCCATGAATTTCCACAGTCAAATCCATCATACTTTCATACTGATTTGAAATATTATTGCATTTTGTACATATCACCTGAAAATAAATTTAAAAAAAAACACAAAACACAAAAATTCAATACCTCAAAAGGAAACCAACAAAAAGGATTATAGAGGAATCAAATGTACAATTAGCAATAGAAAATCTAAAAATCGAAATGTGATTTGAAAAGCACATCAGAATCACAAGGAAAATTCATTAACCTCTATCGTTGCATAACTACAGCTATATTGTAAGCCAGCTCTTAGTGTTTTGAAAGTATTTAAAGAATTTCAACATGCACACACACACAAATAGAATAACTTAATCAGGTTGTTCCAAGGACTAGATCTGTAGAGATTAAGTGAAAGAATATTTATATGCCATTGGCATGACAGAAATAAACTGCATACAAATTACTTCTATTGAACAGGGAGCCACCAAAGAAAGTGAGTTAAGTTAGGCCCAAAAACTAGGCACAACTAGAGATCTATTTTTTTGAGATGACGTGGAACCTCACCAAGGCAAGGCCCTTTGGACCCACCCCTGCGTAGTAAACCACAGAGACACAACCCACCCACCAGGACCATGTATCAGGTAATCCAAGGGAACTCCTAGTGGGGATCCAACCAAGAATGTCTAGGTCTACAGCTCATCCTAAGCTTGCAACCATTAGGCTGCACTAAGACAGGTTAGACACATCTAGAGATTTTACAAAACAGCTTGTTCAGAAAACCATCGCCTATTTATGTGTAAGTCAAAAAAGGGTAGAGAAAATAAAAAACAAGAAGACTTCCCAAGTGCTCATGTTATCTCTAACACCCACATTAAATGCACAAAGAAGTAACAGGACTCTCATAAACAACAAGTAAAATCATTGTGTTCAGTAATAATAATATGCATAACCTGAGATTGGAGATGACCACCAAATATATGTTGGATAAGGGTTGTCTCTTGAGAGCTAGAATCAACAGCTTTTTCTCCACCAAATTCATCGAGACAGACAGATTGCATTGTATCTATTGCAAACCTACAAGCAAGACAGTGGACTTCACAAAATTGAACTGAACTTAACATAAAATGCCGTTACACTACATTATGTCCTTATTTAATGGAACTGAAGCAATTTGCTAGTTCAAGAAAATAAACTGAATTTGACACAAATAACACAAACCTCATGAACTCATGAGCATCTTCCTGTCTTCCGTAGCCAAGATTACCACCAATATTAGGTAAGCGAGAGAGAATATTTATAGGTGAAAAGGCTTGCAAGCTTTGGCTTGCTCTTTCAACATGTGTTTGAAATTCACATAGGAAGCACCAATCATCACGATTACCTGGAACACAAAATCAATAATCATAAGAGTGAAAAATAGTTTAAGCACTTATAACCCCTCCAAAGAGGAAAAAAAAAGGGGGAGGGGAAGGTGATATCTAGCATATGACTTTACATTCTCTCCGATGGCCTTTTTCCAACAAGTAAGCAACAAGTGGCCGTGTGAACGCAAGGCATTGTAGAACCACATTGGCATAGCAACTGCACCAAATAAAGGAAAAAATCACCATTCATGAACCCCATATGCATGCATGTATTTTGTGTTCATTTCAAGGGGAGGGGAAAATGTGCACTAGTGTAATATATCCACATGTGTTAAGCATCCACTTGATGGTTTTATACCAAAGCATAATTATGGTATGCACAAACCTGTTCCCACAATTTAGAAGTCCACAAGGAGGGAATCCTGGCTTGTCCCAATTGAAAAAATTCACAAATTCTTCGTATGGAAAAAGAATCTGAAAAGATACAAGTCTTAGTTACAGGTTTCTTATTTAAGTGCCATTTATAGTGCAAAAGGAAAAGTATTTGGGGGGGGTGCTTTCATTCTATTGTCTTCAGTATTTTATTATTATGGTGCGGTTTGGATACAGATGAAATGGCGTTTGCGTTTTCTAAGTTTTTTTTTTTTTTTGGACGCGCGTCTGGCACTGTTCATTGTCCATGAACAGTGCCAAACGCGTGAACAGTAACTTTTTATTATTTTGCTACCGTGTTTTCAGTTTTCAGCAAAATAAGTTGTATCCAAACGGACTTTATGTTGTCACCAAACAAATGAATAGTAATAAGTATTATATTATAATATCTTTTATTCCTTGTAATACCTATTCCTATTCCTATGTAATTACCGTTACAGTTTACCAAACATACCCTTAGTAAATAATTAATTGTGATGTGCTTTTGTGTTAGAACTCATTTCTCTCTCCCTAATGTGTGTGTTTGTTTCTAAAAAAAAAAAAAAAAACCTTAGTAAATAAATTTAGAATAAAGATTTATTTAGAGATATCAATATATAATATAATTAATTTTTTTTAGTACTCTTAACCCAATCAATGGTGTTTTTTTTTAATAGTCGTATTATAATATTGTCCAATCCAATTCATTGAGTAATGTAGTGAATCCGTTTTTATTTATACAAATTAAGACTACAAGATAGTTTTATTGTTAATTAAGATTATTATTTCTCTATGCAGAATTTTTTTGATTCTACCTAATTTTATCCATAGAATTTCTTTTGGCTATAAATATTTTTTTAATAATAAACGTGTTGAAAAAATAACATGCATCTGCATATGAAAAACTTAAAGAGAAAAAAAAATGAAGAATTTAAAAATTAATCCAGTTTCAAAAAAGTTTACTAGATAAATTTGTTACTAGAAAGAAACACAATATAACAAAAAAAATTGAGGTGAAAATCTCCTAAATGATCAAGAAATTTATCTAAAAGATTTACAAGAAAATTTAATTAGATTAAAATCTCACAAGAATAGAAATTCATCAAAAAAAATATAAAATAATTAAAAGTTTAAAAAGAAGTTTTACAAATAGAAGAAAATTCCCCAATGTTATATATATATATATATATATATATATATATATATATATATATATAAAGCTCTATGTTGTTAGCTTTATTGTGATTAATTTTTATCAACATGTTAATCCATCAATGTGGTTTTTTTAGGAGAAAATCAAATTCAAGTCTTTTATTTGACATTAAGAAAGTTATCAGTTGAGCTAATTGAAATCCATCACATTTATAACGTATTTTAGTCTAGCCAAGCATTCCTTAAATGTTTCTAATTATGCAGTGTAAATGGAGGATGTTCCACTACGTACCTCTTTATTCTATTTTTAGCCAAGTTGTCTTTGTTTTAATAAAATAGTTGCAAGTCTTCTTTCACAAAAAAAAAAAGAAAAAGGAAAAAAAAAGAGTCTTTTATTCAATGTTTAGAAATGTTATTAGAGCTAATTGAAATTCATCACATTTCTTCCTCTAAAAAAAAAAAAAAAAATCCACCACATTTATAACATATTGCATCTTTAATAACCTTACCTTTTATTAATTAAACTCTTTAAGAGAACAACTTTTGCTACCAACTAAGCTACAAAAATCATTCTCAAAAAAAAAAAAAAAAAAAAACTAAGCTACAAAAATCATCTAGCTCCTTGATGGTTTGTTATTGTTATTATTATTATTATTATTATTATTTGGGGTAGAAGTTATTGTTGTCATTATTTTTTTATTTATTTGAGAAACACACACACACATATATAGGGGAAAATGGATGAGATAAGGGAATACACTCACACGTCAACACCAAAACTGCATGCAACAATTAGTGTCGCGGAACAAGTGATAAACCCCTTCTCAATATCATACCTTACCGATGTGGGATGACTCGACAATACTGAGTATCTTTTTTTATTTGTGAAACACACACAAGTTTGATAAACAGGTCATATTGATGGATGTGTGGAGTGGGGTTGTAACATATAAGTATTGAACTGGATCAGCTATATAAGCAGCCGACATGAGACACAATGAAATTATCAATGAAATTATCAATTGAGCAATTGTCCTTATCAATCATTGGAGATTTTTGCCTAGAATGCACGTGCCCATCTTTCAACTTTAAAATTGAAACCAGCAAAATCGTACTTGATTTATAATATATATAGCTTTAAGATTTTTGGAAAGTGAAAATAAGAATCTCAAAGTATTTACATGCTTTACAAACTAAGAGGAAAGTGTTGAAAAAGTTAAGAGATTATTTAGTGAAAGGTCTAAATTTGCAACGGAATACTAATGGTTTTTAACAACTAATAAGCTTTATTAATAAATAATAAGGGACTTACTCAACAAAAATGTTTTAATTAAATATAAGTAAATACAATAAATTTAAAAAAATTAATACAAAGCTTTCTTAAATCTAAAAATTAAAATTTATTAAAACAAATAAAATTCCTTTTAACTATAACAACACAATGTTATAGATAAAACATTAAACCAAAGAGTAATATACATATCTTGGATTTTGTGAAATGAACTATTAAAGTCTTGAGCATGACGAGGAAAATACTTATTGAAAATGACAAGATTATTTCATTTCATGCTCATACAATATTCTAAAAATTTCATGAAACTTGAAATGTTTGAATTTATGACACGTTTTTTAAGTCCATTAAGCCTACCACTTGGGTGTTCCTAAAGGAACATTGAATATGAAATTAAAACATTAATATAGCCTAGAATATAGCATGATTCCTTCCAATCAAGTTTATTTATATCCTCTCTCAAAAAAATAAATAAATAAATAAACGGTTTATTTATATCAGTTTCTTAAAAAAAAAAGTTTTATTTTTTATTTTTTTTATATCAGTGATGTCATACTAGTAATCTCATAAATACCTTCAAATAATATTTATAACAATAATGTCGTAAATTCTTTGATGAAGAAATTTCAAATGAAAGTACTATAAACAAACAAAACATCTTTTTCATTTCTTTTTTATTAAGTTATAAGTTTTATTGATGAGAAGAACCAATCCATCAAAGTATACAAGGGTATACTAGATTTTTTTTATAGATGAATGGCATATCTACTATCTATGATTACAATGATCCATAAAATCTTGTCAATCATAAAAAAGGGATATGCTCTTGCAATATGCATCCACTCAAATAATTTCTGGAAAAAATTTGTCTTCACTTTCTAGAATAGACTACTCACTCCTCTCAAAAGTTCTAAAATTCCTTTTGCATCAAACACGTGCTCTTACAATAGTGGGCCAGGTGAAAATATTTTTAGACAGCAATAGCACTTAGAACAGATTATATATGGACGTATAAACACACAGCACACACAATATTTACAGGGAACTCACCCCAACTTTTATTACTTAATCTCAAGTACAAAGGAAACCCTTTTACAATCCTTGAGAATTACACAGAATTTTCCTAAGGCCAAATACACTTTGCTGTTGACACCCCCAACAACCTTAGGGTTAAATACACAAAATTAACTGCTATGGCAGTTACTGCCTAGTAATAGCTTGGGTCTTGGACAATCTGCCACTTGTGTTCTAACTTAGGACACCTTCAACTGATGATGTCTTGTCCTATTCTCCACGTTTCCAGCCCTTACACAGCAGGTCTGATCATCAGGAAAACTAGGAATTGCTTGGTAACTGCTTGGTAACTGCCACTGCACATGCACAACCCATGTCTCAGTAGACCATGGGGCCTCTGCCCATCCTCTAGTAGCCCACACAATATGTTCTCACACGTTTTTGGAGGCTTGACCCATGTTCAAGGCCTCCCATCAGCACTACAGCCCACATAGCATGCCCACATGCAGCATACAAAGTAACTGCCATCAGCCCACTAGCACTTCTCCATGCATTCAGCCAGCCCCCACTAGCCCAATGCCTTGCACACAACATTTAATCATCACAGTAGCCCAACCCTGCCTTACACTAAAGCCACTAAGTCTACACACAAGAAATCAACAACTAAGCCACCAATGCCATGCACCACCACATAGGGCCAGTACCACCTGCTGCTACCCATCATCAAAATCCATCTCTGCCCACCATGGCCCTCCTCTGCCATGGAGCCCTACCTTGCACTCAAGCCACTAAGCCCACACACAAGGAACCTACAACTAAGCCACCAATGCCATGCACCACCACATAGGGTCAGCACCACTTGCTGCTGCCATCATCAAAATCCATCTCTGCCCACCATGGCCCTCCTCTGCCATGGCCTTGGGGCATCATGTGGAGCAAGGTGCCTCCACATGCTGCCTCCTCATCCCTGCTCATTGATCCAACTCGAGTAGGGGGACTGGATAGGTCCCCCTCAAAGAGCCCTTAGGAGCATCACTAGCCTGGCATGAGGAGCCATGTGTGTGTTGAGAAAACATGAGGCCAAGTGATTGGCCCAATGCTGCCCCAAACACCCTCATTCTTCATGCCATCATCAATAACAAGTAAAGCTCCTAACAGTGTGGTTGGTTAGACTGGCTTATATCGCATATTTAAAATAAATAAATAAATAAACAAACAAACTATTAGAAAAAAAAAAAAAAGTTAAGTTTACTATTAGGATTAAGGAATAGGGTTTTCTTTTGATGTAGTCTTAGGCTCTTGGTGAGAGAGAAATCTAATGTGAGAATTGAGATTCTCAAATTTTCTTAACCATGAGCAATAAACGATGCTATTCTTTTTTTCATACATGGAATGATTTACATATGTGTGTGTGTGCGCGAGTATAGTATGATTCAATTTTTAAAGATTTTTAAAATCACCACCAACCACCTCACTGAATCACAAATAATTGCCCTCCCCTCCCCCCTTGGTGGCCCCCTCTAATTACTCAGATTGATCGATTCGGTGATCATTGGTGGCAATGGGTTTAGGTTGGTCTGGTCAATTTTTTGTTCACCCCTAAATATGTCTAATTATATAAATATATATATATATATATAATGAATATTAATGGTTCGACGTATACTATAATATAAGCAATGCAGATAATTTGAGGAAAATGAATATACTTTTAGCTAGCTAGTTCGTGTTGTATGTGTAAGCGAGATGAGGACTCCTTTGCTCTTGCATTGCCATTTCATGAAAGAATAGTGGGATATGGTTTTTGATTTATTTGGAGTTCATGGTTTTTGCCTGAAGAGGTTCTTGGTTTACTAGCATGCTAGCAAGATAATTTTGGGAAGCAAAAAACCAACATAATATATATGGAAGGTTATTTGACTTATTTCCCACTGCTTGATGTGGTGTGTTTGATGCAAAAGGAATTCTAGAACTTCTGAGGGGAGTAAGTAGTCTATTCTAGAAAGTGAAGACAAATTTTTTCCAAAAATTATTTGAGTGGATGCATATTGTAAGAGCATATCCCTTTTTTTATTTATGATTGACAAGATTTTATGGATCATTGTAATCATAGAGTGTAGATATGCCATTCATCCAAAAAAAAAATCTAGTATACCCTTGTATACTTTGATGCATTGGTTCTTCTCATCAATAGAACTTATCACTTAATAAGAAAAAAATGAAAAAGATGTTTTGTTTGTTTATAGTACTTTCATTTGAAATTTCTTCATCAAAGAATTTATGACATTATTGTTATAAATCTCTATCAGAGGGAATTTGAAACAATCCTCCATGGGCTCAGAGATTGCGAGGTGGCAAAAAACATGTGGGGTCAACTGGGGATTAACCCTACTAGTAGTTGTTAGGATTAGTGCCCTTAAATCCTATTGTATGATGCTATGTATAATATTAAGTATGACATTATGTATGACTTAATATTGTGTTTAATAAAGTTGTTTTATTATTATCTGAAATAATGGTAACATGAATATTCGGACATTATCATATAGTCCATGAGATGCATAGTATGTGATTTAGTCACAGAAGATATAAGTCACAAGTTCTTTGTAAATTCAGAATTGTAGTTCGTAGTCGGTGATGAAATTGGGTATATCATCTGCGAAGACTATAACATATCAATTACGATGATTTGTCTTGATCATGGAAATGGAGACTTCTAATTGATATGTTGATATGTTTTAAGAGTTAAGATATATTGAACTGGATCGCTGTGAGATTTATTATTCTCCTAATGACTATCAAATGAATAATAAATCTCACGACTTATATTTGTATGAACTCTTAATCCTGAGAGAATAATGGACCTGATCATGAGGTGTAGGTTGTTTTGATATATCAGGAGTGAGATCTAAAGTAACAGTCAAAACCTCAGTATGTTGGGCAGCCACATTTAGTGTTGATGGAACATATATTCTCAAGATGGAATTCATAGTCTCTTAACGGAGATACAAAATATTCCCTTAAGATAAGTTTAATGGGTTTGTTATTCAGAGAGTTAGGCCTAACCACTTTGGTAAGAAATTATTAAAGTATATATTTATGGAATTGGATTTCATAAATATATAATGAATAACTTAAAAGGATTAAACCGGGTACTCAAGGATTAAGATGTAGTAATTTACAAAGTGGCAGTCTACATTCATGATTTTGTATTACTACGAATATTTTATGAAGATGTTGCATGTATAATAAAGTTTTGAGATATAATTTATAGATAAGGCTTAGAGTGCAACTATATTTATATAGTGGTATTAAATATAGTTAATGGTAACTTTGAATTTGTCAAGAGTTTACAGAAAAGCCTAAGGCCTATTTGAGCTAATGTCTTATTGGTCCCTTTTAGTTCCACTCCAAGCCACATACTAGAGCCCAATTGGAAATTCCCAAAAAACTAGCATAATTAGATAATCAGTTATAAGGAGAGAAACATACAGAATTTTAAGAAGAGAACAACTTACATAAAATGATGTATGTGAGTGTTGGACACTCTTGAATTCTCTCTTGAACATTTCATATAACTAATTGAGAGACCATACATCTTGGGCGTTAGTGGAATTGGAGTGAATATTAGAAGTATTCCCAAGTGTTTACAATTTTTGTTTTGAAATTCACCACACCAAGGTACACTCTCTTGTTCTTGTATTCTGAAATTTACATAGTGCATGTTATCAATTGCGAATGAAGTAGATCCGTTAATTTTTCCGCTGTGCACATGCATATTTCCATCAAATGGTATCAGAGCGGTCTTCAATTTCGAATTGTATAACATGTTTTGTGAGTTTTAGAATTAGAGATTATAGTTTCATGTTGTTAGAAGATTTTGCATTTAATTTTCTGTATGGTTATTGAAACTATGATTTGATAAAAACTGACATTGATGTTATGATGTTGTTTAAATTTGAATTTAAGTATGTTAAATTCATCTTTAAGGCTATAGCATCAATGGATTTCAATTTTAATATTATTCTCTGACTATCATGTTCGTATGTTAGTTATTTATTCAAGAAAAACCGTAGAAAACTACCTTAGAAAAATTCTGGAAATTTGAGTTTCACGAGTTTCGATCGATCGAGTGAAACAGTGATCAGACTTTCTTAAATAGATTGATTTTCAATTGCTAGTTGATCGATCGAATTTGTTTTTCGATCGATCGAGAGGCAATTTCGATCAATCGAAGAAGTCAGATGGTCAAGTTCGAATTTCTTAATTTTTTTCGATCGATCAAGGGGCACATTCGATTAATCGAAAGAAAGAAAATCAGAATTTTTTCTAAGTGTTTTCACATGTAAGAGGAGTAAGACTATGTGTAATTAGATTATACATGTTTTAAAATTAAAAAACCTTTCCTTTAAAACATCTAGTGGGAGAGAGATACAAGGGTTAGATCTCACGGCCTCCATTATCGGTTCAAAGTAGTGTGGGTAAGCACCTCGTCTTGGCGTATATGCCTCGCGATCCCAAAGGAGGGTGTTTACTTCATAGTGCTACAAGATTGAACTTACCCGTTTAAAGTAGTGTGGACATGCACTTCGTCTTGGCGTATATGCCTCGCAATCCCAAAGGAGGGTGTTTTGTTCCATGGTACTACAAGTTTAAACATTATAAAGGAGATGAAATATGGCTACACATGATTCTAGATAATGGTGTACACTAGACTAAGTATAATGTTAACCTCCCAAAGGAGCTATGTCATTATTACTTAAAGGCCAAAGGTAATACGGCATATTATTAGTGTTTGATAAGAGTTATCATGATAGCACTAATAATGAGAATAGTTCTCAATCAATTAATGTGTTTATAATAAACTTGTTACCAAGGAATTATAGACATGGATTGGGTTGTCGTTGCATATATTATTTTATGGTTTCATTAAGGTTCCATACTATATGTTTATATGCTAAATTGATAATGTCCAGTTTACTTATTATATTCATGTTTATTGTTTTTAGATTTGAACATGGCATCATTTAGCCCATTTGTAACTATTCTTAATCAAAACAAACTGACTGGATCCAACTATGTTGACTGAAAAAGAAATTTGGACATTGTTCTTACTGCTAAAGAGCACAAATATGTGCTTATTAAACCGTGTCCTAGCTTTTCTTCATTAGATGCTCCTCCTGAGGAAAAACAACGATATGATCATTGGCAGAAATCTAATGAGATGGCCAAGTGCTACATCCTAACATCTATCTCAAATGTTCTACAGCATTAAATGCAGGATGTAGAACTTGCTTCGGACATTATGCTAAGTCTGAAGGAGATGTTTGGTGAGTAAGGCCGTTCTGCAAGGCAAGAGATCATGAGGCAAATTTATAATACCAAAATGGCTGAAGGTAGTTCAGTAAGGGAGCATTGTCTTACAATGATCTCTAATCTAAATACATTGGAAGTTTTAGGTGCCGATATTGATGGAGAATCTCAAGTGGATATGATACTCCAGTCACTACCAGAATCATTCAAGGAATTCAAATTTAACTATAATATGAACAAAAAGATTTATACTTTGTCTGAATTAATGAATGAGTTGGTAGCGGCGGAAGGCATCCTTGGTACTTCTAATGTTGAAGCTAATATTGGTGAAGCTTCTACTTCTCAACCTAAGTCGAAAGGCAAGGGTAAGAAGAAGAAGAAGAAAGACTTCACCAAACAAGAGGGTAAACAAATTGCCTTAGGGGTTGCTGACAAATGAAAGAAGCTCAAAGGAAAATGTTTCCATTATGGTGAGAAAGGACATTGGAAAAGAAATTGTCCAAAATTCAGGGCTGCCAATAATAAAGGTATGAAAAGTACATTTCTTCTAGAAATATGTTTGGTACAGAATCCCACGAATTTCTGGTGTGTGGATTCAGGTTGTACTAATCATATCTGCAATTCCTTGCAAGGGTTCCAGGAGACCAGAAAACTTAAAGAAGGGGAGTTGTTTCTTACTTTGGCTGATGGGAGCATGATTCCGGTTGTAGCTGTTGGTATTTATAATTTATGTTTTGAATCTAGAGTTTTAATATTGGAAGACTGTTTGTATGTACCTAATGTTCGTAGGAATTTAATTTCTACTACTTACTTAGGTAAACATGGATATTGTGTTATCCTAAAAGACAATATTGTAATAAAGAAGGGTAAAGTGTTTATCTGTTCTGGCAATATTGTGGATGATCTTTATATTTTAACTCCTGATAAGCATGAATTATATAATTCTAAATTAAATAATGACTCTCATGTAAAATCATTACAGAGAAAGTTTCCTTCTACTAGTGATGCATATCTTTGGCACTTGCGTTTAGGTCATATTAATTCAAATAGAATTCAAAGACTGATCAAAGATGAACTCTTAGAGCCCATGGACTTTGATGAATTTTCAGTTTGTGAATCTTGTTTGGAAGGTAAAATGACCAAACGACCTTTTAATACAAAAGGTAGAAGAGCCCAAGATTTGCTAGAGCTAGTGCATACTGATGTGTATGGTCCTATGTCAACCCAAGCAAAATGAGGTTATGAGTACTTCATCACTTTTACCGATGATTACTCAAGATATGGTTATGTGTACTTAATGAGACGGAAGTCCGAAGCCTTTGAAAAGTTCAAAGAGTTTAGGGCTGAAGTTGAGAAGTAATTAGGTAAACACATAAAGGCCATTCGATCTGATCGAGGTGGCGAATACCTTCTTGGGGATTTCAAGGATTACTTAATTCAAAATGGGATAGTATCCCAATTGACTGCACTCGGAACTCCCTAACAAAATGGTGTAGCAGAAAAAAGGAATAGGACTCTTTTGGAAATGGTTAGGTCCATGATAAGTTATTCAACTTTTCCTGTTTCTTTTTGGGGATATGCATTAAAAACTGCAATGCATATTTTAAATTTAGTTCCATCAAAATCTGTTCCTAACACACCTATGGAATTGTGGAGTGGGCATAAGCCTAGTATGAAGTATCTCCACATTTGAGGATGTCCAGCACATGTGTTGAAAGGGAAGTCTGATAAGTTGGAAGTTAAAACGGAAGTATGCATGTTTTTAGGATATTCAAAGGAAACAAAGGGTTATTTATTCTATAATCATAAGGATAACAAAGTGTTTGTTAGCACCCATGCCAAATTTTTGGAAGATGATTATGTGAATAATTTTAATCCTAGAAGTAAAGTTGTTTTGGCTGAAATGAATGAACCTGTAAATAAACAACCAATGAATGAAACTAGGGATGATGTGGCTGTATTAGATACATCACAAGATATTACTCAAGAGATGTCTAGTACACAAGTGCCTCATCGTAGTAGGAGAATTGTTCGGCCTCCTATAAGATTCATAGGTTTGAGAGAAACTTATGAAGCTATCTCAGAAAAGGCTGAATCAGATCCTTACACTTATGATGAAGCAATGAATGATATAGATGCATATCATTGGGTCCAAGCTATGAAATCTGAATTAGATTCCATGTATTCCAATCAAGTTTGGGATCTTGTAGAGGCGCCTAACGGCATTAAACCTGTTGGTTGCAAATGGGTTTACAAGAGGAAGAGAGGGATAGATGGAAAGGTTGAAACCTTTAAAGTAAGGCTAGTGGCGAAAGGGTATACTCAAAAAGAAGATATTGATTATGAGGAAACCTTTTCACTAGTAGCAATGCTTAAATCTATCAGAATTCTCTTATCCATTGCTGCTTATTTTGATTATGAGATTTGGCAAATGGATGTCAAGACTACTTTTCTTAATGGTAATCTTGAAGAGGAAATCTATATGATGCAACCAAAAGGTTTCGTAGCAAAGAACCAAGAACATATGATATGCAAGTTGATAAGGTCCATTTATGGACTTAAGTAAGCATCTAGGTCATGGAACATCAGATTTGATCAAGCAATCAAGTCATTTGGTTTTGAACAAAATCTTGATGAACCATGTGTGTACAAAAGACATCAAAATAAAATAGTAATGTTCCTAGTGCTTTATGTTGATGATATTCTACTCATTGGAAATGATGTAGGGGTGATGTCATTAGTAAATGTTTGGTTGTCAAGCCAATTTGATATGAAGGATTTGGGTGAGGCTAACTTTATTCTAGGGATCAAGCTTTGGCGAGATCGCAAGAATAAGATGTTAGGCTTATCACAAGCTGGATATATAGATAAGGTTCTAGAACGGTTTAGCATGCAAAACTCCAAGAAATGATTACTTCCTTTCAGACATGGAGTTTCTCTGTCTGATGACCAAATGCCTAAAACTCAAGAGGAAGTAGATATAATGAGACAAGTTCCTTATGCTTCAGCAGTAGGAAGTCTCATGTATGCCATGCTTTGTACTAGACCAGAAATCTGCTATTCAATTGGCATGGTCAGTCGATATCAATCAAATCCATGACTAAAACATTGGCAAGCTGTAAAGCATATTCTCAAGTATCTATGGAGAACGAGAGATTATATGCTTGTTTACCGTTGTGAGGATTTAATACCTGTTGGCTATACAGATTCAGACTTTCAATCGGATCTAGGGCTGTGTTTGTTTTGGCTTCAAATCACTTCTCGAAATGCTTTTCCGTAAATGCGAGTGTTTGGTTGTGCATGAAAAATAAATTTTTCGAAAAATATTTTCCGTTGACTGTGTAAAATGAGGCTTTGACCCCAGAAATGGTTTGAAGTGAAAATTTTCACTTCAAACCATTTCCATGTCAGACGCGCAAAGAGAGAGAGAGAGAGAGAGAGAGAGAGAGAGAGGAAGAAGAGCCCAGATCGCGCCCCACCCCAGACGCGCCGGCGAGATCTCGTCGTCGAGTTCGCGCCGCCCAGATCGTCCCGCTGAGATCATTGGCGCCGTCGTTCTCGTTCTCGTTCTCGTTCTCGACCCAAAGCTCATCGACGCCGTCGTTACCGATCTCGTTCTCGTTGCTCATCGGCGTCGTCGTTACCGATCTCGTTCTCGTTGCTCATCGGCGCCGTTGATCTCATCGGCTCAATCTCATCGCACCAATGATCTCGATCTCGTCTCGATCTCGTTGTCGTCTCTCTTTCCCTGAAGTTTTCGATCACTCTCTTTTCCTCCCGATCTCATCGTACCATTTCCGAAAGTGTATATATTGAAATTTTTGTAATAAAATTTGTTTGTGATTTTGATTTTTTACTTTCTCTCTTTGATCTCTGATTTTTTTGTTGTTGTTGTGGTGGTGTGGGTGGTGGTGTTTTGGTGGTTTTTCTGTTGTGTGGTGGTGGGTTTTGTGTGGATGGTGGTGGTGGAAAATAGCATTTTCAGAATGTTACCAAACACATGAAAATATTTTCTAGAAAAATTTTCATAATACAACCAAACACTTGAAAATATTTTCCTTTCCCAAAAATAGCATTTCCAAAAAATATTTATTTTCCGAAAAATATTTTATATAAACCAAACACAGCCTAGATTTTAGAAAGTCCACATCAGGATGTGTATTCACCTTGGGAGGTGGAGCCATAACATGGAGGAGTGTTAAGCAATCTTGTATTGCGGACTCCACCATGGAAGCAGAATATGTTGCTGCTTGTGAAGTAGCAAAAGAAGCTGTATGGCTCAAGAAATTCCTTTCTGACCTTGGTGTAGTAAGAATGGAGCAAGCTCCCATTACTTTGTTTTGCGACAATAGTGGAGCAGTTGCACAATCAAAAGATCCAAGGAATCACAAGAAAGGAAAGCACATTGAGAGGAAGTATCACATCATTCGAGATATTGTTGCTCGTGGAGATGTGGTGGTAGTAAAGATTGAAAGTGCAAATAATCTAGCAGATTTGTTTACCAAAACTTTGCCTCAAAGGACTTTTGAGTCACATTTAGAGGGAATGAGAATTAGAATAGTGCACAATAGTCTTTAGGGCAAGTGGGAGATTGTTAGGATTAGTGTCTTTAAATCCTATTGTATGATGCTATGTATAATATTAAGTATGACATTATGTATGACTTAATATTGTGTTTAATAAAGTTGTTTTATTATTATCTGAAATAATGGTAACATGAATATTCGGACATTATCATATAGTCCATGAGATGCATAGTATGTGATTTAGTCACAGAAGATATAAGTCACAAGTTTTTTGTAAATTCAGAATTGTAGTTCGTAGTCGGTGATGAAATTGGGTATTTCATCTGCGAAGACTATAACATATCAATTACGATGATTTGTATTGATCATGGAAGTGGAGACTTCTAGTTGATATGTTGATATGTTTTAAGAGTTAAGACATATTGAATTGAACCGCTGTGAGATTTATTATTCTCCTAACGACTGTCAAATGAATAATAAATCTCACGACTTATATTTGCATGAACTCTTAATCCTGAGAGAATAATGAACCTGATCATGAGGTGTAGGTTGCTTTGATATATTAGGAGTGAGATCTAAAGTAACGGTCAAAACCTCAGTATGTTGGGCAGCCACATTTAGTGTTGATGGAACATATATTCTCAAGATGGAATTCATAGTCTCTTAACGGAGATACAAAATATTCCCTCGAGATAAGTTTAATGGGTTTGTTATTCAGAGAGTTAGGCCTAACTATTTTGGTAAGAAATTACTAAAGTATATATTTATGAAATTGGATTTCATAAATATATAATGAATAACTTAAAAGGATTAAATCAGGTACTCAAGGATTAAGATGTAATAATTTACAAAGTGGCAGTCTACATTCATGACTTTGTATTACTACGAATATTTTATGAAGGGGTTGCATGTACAATAAAGTCTTGAGATATAATTTATAGATAAGGCCTAGAGTGCAACTATATTTATATAATGGTATTAAATATAGTTAATGGTAACTTTGGACTTGTCAAGAGTTGACAGAAAAGCCTAAGGTCTATTGGAGCTAGTGTCTTATTGGTCCCTTTTGGTCCCACTCCAAGCCACATACTAGAGCCCAATTGGAAAGGCCCAAAAAGCTAGCCCAATTAGATAATCAGTTATAAGGAGAGAAACATACAGAATTTTAAGAAGAGAACAACTTACATGAAATGGTGTATGTGAGTGTTGGACACTCTTGAATTCTCTCTTGAACATTTCATATAACTGATTGAGAGACCACACATCTTGGGCGTTAGTGAAATTGGAGTGAAGATTAGAAGTATTCCCAAGTGTTTACAATCTTTGTTTTGAAATTCACCACACCAAGGTACACTCTCTTGTTCTTGTATTCTGAAATTTACATAGTGCATGTTATCAATTGCAAATGAAGTAGATCCGTTAATTTTTCCACTGCGCACATGCATATTTCCATCGGTAGTTTCTATGAGGGAAATCTCCAATATTGGATGGAGAAGAGCTGTAAAGATAATGTGTGTCTGGTGAACAACTACCACCCATGGAGAATTATTTTCCCCTTCGCTATATGGCTGCAATGGAAGCATGAGAACAATGTGATTTTTAGGAATCGACCCATTCAGTCCAATGTCCACAACGATACCCTATTTAGTGCTTTGAAATTCCAGCACTGTGTTCTCAACCCCAAGCACACGGGCAGCAAAAAGGTATTGAGAGTCAGATGGGAAAAGCCTCAGCTTGGTTGGGTGCGTCTAAACACAGATGGATCAACAATTGGAAACCCTGGTAGGGCGGGGTGTGGAGGTATTATCAAGAATGATCATGGGGAATGGATCGGGGGCTTCTCCAGGAGCATAGGCCTCACCACCAGCTTTATTTCAACAAGAAAGAAGAACTAATAATTTAAAAGTTTTCGCATTGCAAATGCAACGATAGTGAAAAATTATTATCCCTGATCATGCTTTGGCCCTCCATATAATATAAAAATATTTTCTTATAAAGGATAAACAAAGATTAATAGAAGACATTATTTCGAATAATTTATAATTTAAGGTAAAATTTTTAGCTTAACATATGTTTTTAGATTTGAATTGCCTCTTCTACCATCAAATAAAAACTTTTTGGGAAAGCTATATTGATATTTTATTCATATATCATTTTTTTGTTTATATGTCTTTGTTAAAAGTTAAAATGCTGATAGTTTAGCATGCAATTCAAAAAAAAAAAAAGAAGGGATATTTTGCTTTAGCGTATGATAGCCACAAATTTGATGTTTTGGATCAAGTGGAAAGCAATAATAAATAAGGAAAAAGAGAATGCTAGTATTAATTAGGTAATAAAGTAGAAAGCAATAACATCTAATAATGTTTTTTTTTAACAACTAGATCTCTTAGAAATTTATGGTATAAAAAATGTGTAACTTTACAAGAGTTATATCAGGTGTAACTTGAATCCACCTCTCTCTCTCTCTCTCTCTCTCTCTCTCTCTCTCTCTCTATATATATATATATATATATAAAAGACAAAACTGAGGTATAATACCTTAGGTACTGTTCCTTAGATTCCTCTCTTAAGATTCAGCCATGTAACTACTTAACTAAAAAATACACTTTTATCCCATAATGAAGAATCTATATAGCAAAATCTTAAGTTAAGGAACAACACTTAAGTATTGTACCTAAATTTTGCTCGTATATATATATATTTATATGTGAATGGTAGTGTAAAAATAATGTATGGGTATTCACAGTTAAAGTTGCAAATAAAATAGATTTCACTTTTTTGGTTTACGACTTTTGGGGTCAATAAAAATATGTATTGGCACTATTAAGAGAACCTTTACAGATTAATTTGGCACCTTCTCGACCCACATGTGAGGCGGGTCTACACAAGGTGTTTCACTCTTTTGACTCTTCCCCATAATATTCCAAGGTATCTTCCAAGGAATAATTCTTCTACTGGGTTAAATGCTTCTAATCATACAAGTTGTATGCCAAGGTGTGGCTAACAACTTTCGTTGTAAATGAAAGAAACAGGAAGATCACGTCGTCTAAAAGTTATTGATCCCAAACTTCATTTGTTAAAGCCAAGCTTAATTTTTCTTTTGGCGAAAACCATATTTTCGCCTCTACATTTTTACGCGATTCTCACTTTGGTCTCTATCTTTTATTTTTACCGCTTTTAATCCCTATTTAGAAAAATGCATTTCATTTTAGTCATTTTCGATTGTGCCCTAGCGGCAAAGTCCTATGTGGCAAATGGAACTATTAAAATAATAATAAAAAAATTTATTTTGGTATTAAAAAATACCACGTCAGCATCTAAATTAAAAAAATTAATTTATTAATTTTAACTAAATAAAAAAATTAAAAACAGAATTAAAAACCAAAAATCACATGAATTGAAATCTAAGTTGTCTTGAACAAGAACAAGAACAACACAAACCCAGATCTTAGAACACAAACCCAAAAATTAAAATCCAAAAATTAAAAATCTCAAAATCACCATTTTCTCAAACCCAGCAAAATCATCAAATCCTAAAACCCTAAAGTACCAAATCAATCCAAAAATACAACACAACCAACAACAATTATGATTGAAACCCACATAACATAGGTCAAATTATGATTGAAAGACTTCTAAGTAGCCGCTTGAACCAAATGCTAAGACCATTGCCTGAGAGATCACCTGAACTCTTTGAGTTTACCATTCAATTTGACACTTCAATTCCATATTAAAACAAATCCCATTTATTTATACAAAATTTCTAGCTCAAACTCGCTTTATATCATGGCTTAACACCCCCCAACAAGACCTAGATATCAAAAGTAAAAAAGAAATCCTCAAAATATAAAGAGATAATAAAAACCCAATAATTCAACTCTTTGAATTATAAGATTGAAGTGGTACCCTCATGTCCTGAGCTCAAGTTTATAAAGGCATGAGGGGGGCGCTTCTTTAGGCGATGTGGGACAAGCTTCCCATGTCAACTAGGGGACAAACCCGTGAGGACGTTGCCTAAGCATGCCACCCAAAGGGTCGGACGTTGCAAAGCATGCCCAAAGCGGACAAATAGATTGTGTTACTACAAATATATAGTAATATTATTACTAATAATAGTTAAAAATATACAAACAAATTTATGTGAGTTTTCACATCTTATATTTAGAAAAAAAAACAAATTACAAAATCAATCATTCTGAAAACATAATATTTAGTGACACTTTTCCTTAAGTTTAATTGTTTTTTTCTCAAAATTCTCAAGATGGTCCATCATATATGTTTAAATGTAGTCATAAAAAGAAAAATTTAATAATACATATACATATATACATATATATATATATATATAATAAATTCATTTTAAAGAAAAATTAAGTGAATTTTAAGTTTATTCATTTGAAAGATTGTATCAATCAGATGGTGGGTGTGGGCTGTTTGAAAATCAACAAGTTTGGATAGACCGGCCTAACGAGGCCGACAAGATGTGAACTGCACAACGGTCTCCGGGCCAGCCCATGACTCAACTTCTGTGAGTGAAATTTGTATTGGGCCATTGCCAGCTCTAGTGTCAAGCACCTTCTAGGGGCATATACATTTTACCCGTGCAGTAGTAGTAAAGCATCAAAATATGCTACCATATATGGTACAAGAACAATTCTAGGATCACAATTATTTACTAAATTTTTGTCACAACTCATCATGTGGTAAGTTGTGGTAAAAATTATAAGCTTTGTTGTGATCCTACCATTTTTCATGGTGCAAAGTCTTGGGCATCTTGATATTGATGAACATGTAGCCTGCATGTGCCTGCAAGGCCACCAAATGCTTGAGGGATTTTTTGTTTTCGTCCCATGAGATAGCTAGCTCTAGGACACTAAGATATTATTCACTTCTATGGGAGAAGTCCTTCCTCCTCTCTCACAAGAGGTGTGAGCTCTACCATGGGTTCCACATTGGGGTCCACATCTCATGTGAAAGGAGAGATGTGACTCCTCTTTTAAGAGTGAAAAGTTTTTTCGGACCAAACACTTAGTTCTTTTTGCACAATTTCTTCACCAGCAATCCATATAAAGTTGGTTTAGTAATTTCTCCAAAAAAAAGAAAAGAAAAAAAGCTTTAGATAACCTAATCAACAAAACCCAAAATCAAGAATTATAGAGCGTTAGATCCAAAACAATAGACTTTAACTTCCCCAAGTAGACAAAAGTCACAAAATCCACGCCTATTGTGCCTAAAAAGCAATGACCATATATTATTAAACTTAGGTGGTTTGTGACGAATTGAGGTCCAATTAAGTGCACTTTAATTTTATTCTTTGCGTTGGTTGGGCCAATTTTACTGATTTACCTCTTGCAAAAAAAGCCACTTTACCTTTTGAGTATCCCCTAAACTAATAGCACAAGTTCTATTTTAGATTTTAGATATATATATATATATATATATTTTTTGGAGAGAGTTTCAACTTATGGCGTCCGCTCATGATAATAGCTCTTTATTATTAGACTAAGATATCAATCAGTTTTTGGTATAGGCGGGGATTGAACCCTAGATCTCTTATACAACCATCAGAGACTTTACTAGCTGAGCTAACTGGAACCCACGTTCTATTTTAGAATTCAAGTAATAAGTAATTACATTCTTTGTGATATTCCATATATATAATTCCAACCCTCCTCTTCCCTTCCCACTATCTACATATAAAAAAGAGTTATAATTTCATGTGCTTCCAAAAGTTGGGAAATGTGATGGATTAATTTGAATAATTTTTCCATTCATCTATATAATCCACATGTGGGTGGAACTAATGCGTTTGACTAGTACAATAATGGAGTATTCAGTGACTTCACTAGATCCTTTGGAAGGTTTCTTTAAAGTTTGTATTGCTGTTTTTTTTTTTTTTTTTTTTTGAGAGAGTTTCAACTTATGGCGTCTGCTCCTGATGATAGCTCTTTATCATCAGACCAAGACACCAATCAATTTTTTGGTGTAGGCGGGGATTGAACCCCAGATCTCTTATTCAACTGTCAGAGACTTTACCAGTTGAGCTAACTGGAATCCACGTATTCCTGTTTTTTTAATTAAGGTTATTTGTTGATTTTGTTCACTATAGCATTGTTTCATATGAAAAGGGGAAGGAACCAATAAGCTCCTTCTATCGTGCTTTTTCCATATACAAATACTTGAAATGGTCCTTACTGAGCATCATGTCGATATTTATAACCTGATTTTTGGAATCTTCTCTCCCATAATTGAACTTTATTATTATTATGATTATTAAAGCCAAAGACCACCTCTCTTCTAGCTTTTGGTCATTGTTTATTCAAAAAGCCCAGCCCAACTCAATGAAGGCACGTGTTGCCCTGAAAACACATAAGCCTTAGGGCCAAACTTTTCCCTTTAATTTCACCCCAAAAGAATAAAAATGCCCTAAAACAGAAAGTTAAGAATACTTCTTCTAGTCAATGAAAGATTATATTTGACCGTGATCATAACAACACTTATTGCTTTGAGCTGGTTGATTCAACACGTGCACAAAGGAGGTGATTCTTTCTTTTAATAAATTAAATGGGATGATTAGCACAAAGGGAGTTAAAAAAGGCAACGCTTCCTCTGTAGATTGAAAAAAGTGAGTACAAATCTTCAGTCTCATTCTTTCATCTCCACCAATAAAAATTTGCTACGTATATGCTGTATTTAATCCATATCTAATTTTCAGCATTTTTTACTTCAACTTCCTAAAATAAATAAAACCTCAAATAACCCAAACCATCCCACAGGTCCTTTACCACATCTCACTAGCCACACCACCAGTCCTCCACCACCACCATCACTTTGCCAGAGCCACCAAGAGGAGTTCACCAACACCATCAACGGCCAACAACCACCATTGGCTATCCATCCACCACCGCTAGTCAGTTACCAAAAAAAAAAAAAAAAAACCAAAAATTCAAACCATCCCTACCAGCCACCACCATTGTCAAGATTCCAGCAGAGCCAATAAAGCCTCTAGTCCCTACCAACCACCACCTCCAACGAATGCATCACCCTTCCACTTCATTCCTATCAAAGCCATAAAAATAACTCACCCTTCTCTATTACTCTTCGCATTGCCCCACCACCGCCTTTGCCGGCAGCCTTTACGGTCACGGCCAACCACAACCACTAAGCCCACCGCTTCTGATGAAACTCTTCACTCTTCCCCTTTCGTCCCTCTCAAAACCATGAAAAACCCACCCAATACCACCACACTACCACCCTTCCCTTCTCTCCATTCATCAACCAAAATAACCCTTTAGGCTTCAGATTTCAAGATATATAAAACATTCTCACAAATCACAATCTATTCAACCTACTAATAATAACAAAATTTTAGAATTCTTTTGGTGTTTGAATAGAGATGGGTGGATTTTTTTTTATGGGTTTGTGAGGAAAGAAGTGGAAGAGTGATGGTTTTCGTTGGAGGTAGTGATTGGAGGCTTTGTTGGCTTCGTTGGAATCTTGATAATGGTGGCCAGTGAAGGTTGGTAGTGGTGGCAGACGAAATATGATGGGTTCTACTTTTTATTTATTTTGGTAATTGAAATAATAAAAGGCTTAAATTTAGCATTTGATTAAATAGGTGGACATGTGGCATGTTTTTATTAGTTGAACGTAGAGTGGAGCAGGAAGAATGAGACAAAAGATTTGGACTCGAAAAAAGTCTATTGGAATATGCTGTGAGATGCATAATGCTGTATCTTTAGGTTTTGGTAATGGTTTTGGGGATAAACTTTTTTTTAGAAGAGTTTTGGGGATAAACTTGTTGCACACAAAATATAATGTTAATTTTATATGTTAGGGTTAAATGCCCTGGTTGTCATTATATTAACAAATTCGTAGCCAAGTAATTAATTAGATTAATTATGCTTTAGATCTGAATTGAATAACATCACACAAACATGAATCACATAAAACGCCAAACTGATGACCCATGAAAACCAATAGTAAAAACTTTGGGGGATTTAACTGTCAATACTTAAGGCAATAAATCCACTAGAATAGAATGAAAGTTTATAGAGAAGATTTAACCTTAAATCTAATGCTACCTCATGTAATACTTATTGACGCTGGATCTTTAGTATGCACGTAGGACTTTGGTTGATGCTTGAAAAGGCTTGGAAAATTCTAGATCTATGTACAAAATACACTGACCTCTCGTATATTTAAAAACGTGCTATAGGATTTGTATATATACAAAACTCTAGATCCAACGGTTGAGAAGAACTACTAAAAAACCAATTTGTATGAATCTTGATTAGTCGAGATATACAGTTCAACTGGTCGAGTTAAGTGGATCTTGACTTGTCGAGGTGCAGTCAAAATACAACACAACAGAAGTTCAGTTTCTGCATTAACAAAAGTCCAATTTCTGCAATCCTGAGTCTTCCATTTGAACTTATTGATTTGTCTTGATCAAATATAATCTGATGCCAATCTATCTAGACAGACTACGTTCTAAATATTAGAATTGTTTATAATTAGCCAGGCTAAAAATATGGACAACAAACACAGTTTTACCCACAAAAAAAAGAATGGTTCTGTACGTGAAATGACGTTGACATATAGTGGGGACATGCATGATTCATCATATCTCACTCGTTAAATTAACTTGCATTTATGGGGAAAATAATAAGTAACATTGTAAAGACAAAGAGGTTAGATCCGTCAGGATGGGAGAAGCTAAGCAAGAAAAGCCGGAGTGGTGTTTTCCACTAATCCGTATCGTGCGCACCAAATGGCCACAGTGAATTTCTCAGGCAACCCCACCCATCTCGCCGTCTCTATATGCCTCGGGCATATATATATTTTAATGACAAAACTAAGGATATTTCTAAGTACTTTATATTATCATTAGCAAATTAAGTCTATAAGACTATATCAATATCAGTAATGGATAGGGACTAAGTATATATGCTAGAAACCCATGTATTTTCAGTAAATTGAAATGAGTACGTAGAAGCATTGAAAAAAGTTACTATACGTGGGATAATGAAATGGTAAATTTTGTTAATTATTAATTCCTGAGAAGACAATTTATTCAATATGATTCTCTTGTTACTATTGGGCTTTGCACCACCTGACATTCTCAATCATAGTTATCACAATTATTTCTACAAAGGTTTTCAGCTATGGTTCTTTTATGTTTGTTGGTATGCTTCTGTCTTGGTGCTCTAGTACGGTGCCCTTTTACTTAATTCTAGTATCTATATTGTCTCTATAATATTTTCATTCATCCAGAAAACATCAATTTAAAAATTTCAATCACAAAATGGTACCGAGGAGCCCACTCCCCACTATAGCTTAGGATTCCAAAGGCTTATAGAGGAGTTTTTTATAAGCCTAAGTACAGGAGAAAAACTCAAGGCTTAATAGACTATTAATTTTTCAAGTGAGTTTGAGGCTTATACTTATAATAAGCTTTTCTTATTATCCGAGTTACTTGAGAATTTTTTAAAAAAAAATAGTTAAGCTTCATTTGTTTATGGTTACCAACCCAATTCATAATCTACTAATAGAAAGGTAATTGCTAATCACCAAACAATATCTAATAATTAAAGAGAGTCCATTTTAAGGTACATTAAATGCACTTTTAAATTTGTAATATTTAATCTAAAAAATACAAAATAATCCATTCCAAATAAAAAGGATTGCAACAGTGTTTATAGTTTATACTCCCAATAATAAAGGTTTAGGGAAAGTATTGTCCATAAATTGATCACTAACTCTAGTTGAACAAAAAAAATTTGATATCTTTTTTCTTTATCAGGATTTGATGATCATTTCTTGTATATGATATATTCAATGCATATCAAAGAACAAGTTTTGACATTTTTAATACGATCCATAATCCACATACATAAAACGTAATGAGATTATAAAAAACAAAATTCTGAGAATAGCAGAAAGCAAAGAGAGCTTATGAGAAAATTTGCTCTTTCAATTCGTGTCATCCATTACTGAATAGTAGTGAGACGAAAGCCATGCAAATTGCAAAGCCTAGAAGTGTAGGCATAGCTAGGATAATCTATTTTGTCATAAAGTTGTCATATCTTAAAACATCCCAGGTTGCTCCGCAGTTTGAGGATGATGTCTGGTCTTTTTGTGGTTTCACCGAGGTCCCATATCTAGGAGGCACGATTTTTCCCTTTCTGGTTTTTTGGTTTGGTTTTGTCCTTGTATGTATCACAATTATCAATCTTATTACCCTCATCATGATGTGATTACTATTAGCAAAGAAGGTTTAACTTTTCAGTAGTAATATATATTTTATATCAATATGTTACGTCACTCATTCCTTATGTTTGCTTCAGTGCAGTACGATCTAGATATATATGTAGTGATTAACTTGGTAGTGTTCCAATAATTGAAGATCATTTTAATGATTAAGATAACAGAACTTATTAAAGTCAAGTTTGTACAGCAGTCATGGGGAGTATATAATGCTTTAATTCCCCCAAGTTCCTAAGAGCATCTGTAGCAGCTGGTGCAAAAATTATGCCATTTTGCCACACCAAATGCCTACTTTATTATTTTATCACATCATTTTACAACATTTCATTTATCAGATGTTTTATAATTCAATTCTATGCATTAAAATAATATTTACTACACATTAAAATACATTAAAATAATGTTTACTACACATTAAAATACATTATTTTGGTTTACCACATCTGTCTGTACCGTTGCAAATTTGCAATGGTATGGACACAAATGGTATATGTGCCAAATATATGCAACATATACATCTGCTAGGGAGCTATTTTTTGTGTTTGGTGTGGGATATGTGCCAAATATTTATGATCCGTTTGGTACATGTGTTTAAAAACTGAAAATTGTTATTTGAAAATATTTGTGGAAATACGTGTGGGTGAAAAAGTGTATGAAAATAAGTGAAATGTTGTTTAAAAATTGAAAATGGTTGTTTGAAAACACAAACCAAACACCCCTTTAGCATTTGGCACATATCCCACATCTACTGTGGGTGCTCTAATAGCTTATTTATCCTTTATATTTTTATTGATTATAGTTTTCTTTAGAATTCCAAAAGGCGTGAAAGGAAAAAAGAAAAAGAAAAAAAGGGACTTGATGGTATGATCTTCATCATATAGAATAGAAGCCACAATCTTTGTACTTCAAATTTACAAAGACATTGATATATTCTCAAAAATAATTACAAAGATATTAAGCCCTCTATATTTATTTTCTCATTAAGAACAAACCTTGGTTTAAAATTCTGCTTTTAAAAATAACCGTCCATATATTAATAAATGATGCATCAATTAGTAGGAATTCCAAATGCAACACAAATTAATAGTGTGATATTTTTTTTTCCTCAAGGATAATTAAATTCAACCATTGGTTCATATTAATTTTTTATTGTAGGTAGGATTCGAATCTTTTATTCGACCAAAAAAATTTTTTACCAGTTGAGTTAATAACTAGAATCCACAACTTAATTATTAATATATTAGTTAAATTACTGATTTCATCCTTGATCTATTAAGTAAAGTTTTAATTTAGTCTATTATCTAGTAATTATGTTGATTGAATCCATGAACTTTAAAATCAAATAATATATCATTCTTTATTTTTTTAGGAATAACAAATAAGCACACACAAGGGGGAGTGAATGGAATCAATATCATCCTTAGGTCTCACTTTTGTTAAATTGACATAAAAAAATTGATTGGTTAGCAGTAGCACCCAGACAAACAACCTCGTTACATCAGCAAATAAAGAGACGCCTTTTAGAGAGAGAGAGAGGTTGTGACTTGTGACCAAACCCAAACGAACTAAACTTTATGATCCACCAATTTGACCACTCCACACTACTGGTGGCCAAAGCCACACCCAAAACAAAGCTCCCATTTTACTTCTGCATGTATTCCATTGATGAATCTCCCTTTGTGATTTTTTATAGGATAGACAAAAAGCGAGGGAACATGACGTAGTAAAAATTATGGGGGTTTAATTTTTTTATTATTTATTAATTTTTGAATTTGTATTTAATTTTCAGAATTTTAGGAGAAAAAAATTTATTTCCTTGATTTTAGGTTTTTTATTTTTATTTTTTTAAAGCTTTTACTAGTCAAATTAGAGTTTTATTATGATTGGTTATCAATTAAGACCTATATTTCAGGGATGTACTTTTAAATTCTCCGGTAGATTCAATGAACTCTTATGGATTTAAGTGTTTCGTTAAGTTAGAATGAGATTTGGCCCCTATCTTGCTTTTTGTTTTGCGTCAATTGGTATCAGAGATTTTTAGCGATTAAGTACCCAAAATAGATTGTGTTAACAATAAGGATAGCTGTTGCAAAAATATCATTCATGGGTAACCTATTGGAGAGCACGATTCCTTTTGTGATATTCATAAGGATTATAAATTTTATGAAAGAATAAAAAAAATTAATTGTTGTTTTTATAAGGAAGATTTTCTTGATTGAATACTTGATCCAGTGGATTTATTTGACTTTATGGATATTTTGGAGGAGAGAAAGGTTTAAGTTTGCTTTGTATATATGTAGTCGATATGCCTTAGATTGGTGGGAACTAATTCAATTTCATAGAATCCGACAAGATAAAGACAAAATTCATTAATGGACAAAGATGAAAAAGATGCTTGCAATTGATTTTTTTCCCTTAGATTATGATGTAATTTTATCATATACAAAACAAGATTATTGGCCAAAAAATTCTTACTTTAGGAATTTTACTAATGAACCCTACCATCAATCATCAAGAGAAGATATAATAATGAGGATGAACAATATAGAATTGAGTTTTGAAGAGAACCTTGAAGTGGTTGAAAAACATCAAGACTTGCAACAAGTTGACGAATTGAAGCCTGAAAATAATATTTTTCAAGAAGTTGTTCAAGAGTTCAAAGAGAAGAAGATTGTCGAAAATCATAAAATGGAGATAACTAGGAATATTGTGGAAGATCCAACTTAAGTCAAATATGACGGTGAGCTCATAACCCAAAATTCCCAAGATCCAATTGATTTACTGATGACCACTACAACACAACTTGTTGATTTTCTTGGAGTTGAAAAGTTTAAAGTTTTCTTTAATCTTTCATTGGTTCATATTACAAATCAATTGAAGGGTGAAGAGAATAAATTTTTGGTTGTGTGAATTGTGAAAAATAATTCCAAGCAGGTTTCTAGTTGAATGAAAATGACCTTACACCCTTCCTAAATTGTGATTTCAAGTTAAGATTCCAATTGCTTTTTCGCATGTGTATAATAAACATGGCAATACATCATGGAAATAACAAATACACAAGCTCTCTCTCTCTCTCTCTCTCTCTCTCTCTCTCTCTCTCTCTCTCTCTCTCTCTCTCAGAGACTTGATTCGTTGACCTCCGTAAGTATGAAGCCACTTTCAATTTTTCTTACCAACTTGATTCCTTTGGCTTTTGGCACACAAGCATCCCCTGGGAGCCTGGGCAACTCTACGTTAATTAGTTTAGTACAGAAAAAAAAAAAGATATAAAAGTACGGAAGAACTGGAGAAAAAAAAAAAGGCATTTTTTGCGTCAACAATACAATACCATAGCAGTTGTTTACTTGTTTTGATGATTGGAAAACAATGGATTAGCTAGCTGTAACAAAGGAAAAAAAAAAAAAAAACAAAAGTAGTAGTGAAGCTAGAATCCCTGGATTGGAAGCATGCATGTGAAAGCCACGACCAACGCTAAACGAGTATGCCTCGTGACGATTATTATTTATCTCTCTCTTTCTCTATAGAATACAAACAGTGCAACAAAAAGGCTACAATCCCTATAAACTTGGGAGACTAACATGGATTAGAGTACACTTACTCCAATCAGAAGCCGCCATCACATTTTTAATACTCCATTGCACATCTGCCACGTTGACGATTTTTGATGAAACAGTTGGCATCTCTCACGTGGTTCAAATTGTATAGTAATCATTAATCAAATACTACAGCCTGTTTGGTAGGTTATTTTAAACAACATTTTGAGCATTTTAAACACACTAACACACATTTTTACCTATATTATATCAAAAACACCCAAACAATATTACTCAAACTCCTCTGCCAAACACCCTCTAAAATTTTTATAATTTAGATTATTAGCAAGTAGCAAAACCCTTTTCCCTTTATTTTTGGCTGAGAACTAGTAGTGTTTTGAAACCTGTCCTTTGAGCAGAGATTTTTATATTTTTTTCCTCTCTGCAACCAAACAATTGAGGCATTCCTGTGTGTACTTGGGATTTCAGACATGTGCAATAAAGCATTGGTAAAACCTGAAAACCAAAATTTATGGTGTTTTTGGGTTTTTAAAGAATTATTTTATTCAAGTTTCTTAACCGACCAATTTAGGGGCATGTGCACAGTGCAGTAGCAAAAAAGCATTGGTTAAATATTTTGCCCTTTTTTGGTTTTGAAGCATTGGTTAGATCTCAAAACAAAAACTTACGGTAGCTAGCTAGATTGTATGTGTTAGAAATTTTGCACGAGGCAACAAAGCCTTGACTTAACTAGTGTACGTATTCTTGTTTATATATTAATTATTACCTGAAATCCACTCTACACTCTACAGTATATGTACTTCTTTCCAATTTTATAGGGAGGATGGATCGAATCCACTACTGCAAGTGAAAGTCGAGAAAGATGGGGAAGGAAAAGAGTGCCATTGGAGTTAATTTAATTAAGCCCAGTTGCTCTGCCAGTGGCAAAGCCACCTTATAGCTTGCACCCCCCCCACCCTTAGGAAGACAAGCACTGACGATTTCCATTTTTTTAATTTTGCCTATCCCCGGCAAAAAAAAAAAAAAAAAAACTTGACCTTCCTATATAACAACGGTTCCTGGGGGGGGGGGTGGGGCAGGTGGGGCAGGTGCGCCCTAAACTTTCAAATTTTTTTGCTACATGTATAAGGAAATAGGAATCATAGGGGAATGGGGCTGACCTAATAATGACTAAAAAAAAAAAAAAAGAAGAAAAGAAGAGAGGATCGTACTGCCAAACTTAAAAGAAATTACACAACCTAATACTAATACTAATACTAATAGGACTCTATAAATATATATATATATATTTATATAAAATATAAAGGAGTAAAGGATGCCTCACATTAAAATTAAAAAAATAAAAAAAAAATCTTTTGATACTAGTCTCTACCTTAGAGTTTTTGAAAGCATTTAGCACTTAAAAGAATTGGACAGCTTGCTGAAAAGATGGTAGAAATGAAAAATAATGTTTCATATCCATTGGTTTACTCATGACCTTGGCATTGATTTTACCAGTTGCAACAACTATTATTGAAAGAGATTTTTCAACAATGAACATAATTAAAAATCAACTATGCAATCGAATTGAAGATCAATGAATGAATGATTGTTTAGAAAGATATATTTAAGACTATTAAGTGTGAAAAAATCATACAGCGGTTTCAAAATATGAAAAATCTTTGAAGGCAATTGAGTAAATTAAGCTAGGTGTGAAAAGCCAAATTAAAGTTTACATTTTATGTCAGATTCTATATGACAATTACATTAGCATATAGTTTCTTATTTATTTTGTTATTAATATTGATTAATTTTTTTAGATTAGTTTTTCACTTTTAATCTTGCCCCCCGACCTAAATTTCTCGCTCTGCCACTGCCTTCAGGCATACTTTCTTTTTTTATTTATTTTATTTTATTTATTTTTTTAATTTTTTAAAGCACAATGACCATACCCTTATTTATAACAACGGTTCCTTTGGTCATATTTGTTTTTGTTTTGTTTTGTTAAGAGGTATAACTTGAATTCAATCTATATATATGTATGTATGTATTTTTGTTTTATTTTTATTTTTTTAAATATTTTTTTGATAATTACAGTAGATCTTAATAGGTAAGAATTATGAATGTATTTGTATATTGAACTATCTATTATTATTATTATTAAGAGTCAAAATGTATTTATTGTTAGCAAACCCATACCATATCCAAAACCTTGTTCAAGTGACCACTGCACACCATTGGTGCGATGGTCACTTCACAAGTATAAGTACTTGTAGGGTGTGGGGGGTAAGGGCCGAAGTTCAAGTCTCTAGAATGGAGTTTCACACACACATATACACTTAGATTAGGTTAGAGTAGAATTTCTATTTTGTATTAAAAAAAAAAAAAACCTTGTTCAAGTGTAATTGAGTTTTAAACTTCTAGTGTCTCTAGAATAAGTGGTTGAATGTAGAACTACATTGAAGACACAATACCCGTCAAATTTGTTGTCTTGATTGCAAGCTTGACTCTAGTCTACCAATTGAGCCTCACTTAAACTCAACACCAATCTCAATTCCTTTTTGACCGATTGAGGATCATGGATTTGGACTTTGTGTTTTGTTTTAAGTCGATTGTAGAAGTGAGTTTTTGTAATCCTAATTAGAGAGCCGATATAAAGGCCCATTATGCACAACTTTTCATTACGTTGTAGATGCCAAAACCCTAATATATTTAGAGAGAAGACCTTAGCATCGGCTTATTCAACTTGTGAATTTAGAAACAAAAGAAAAAGGAAATTGTTTTGTGACTTGTGTACACCTAGGATTTTGTATCAAGCGAATTCTCCTACACCAACCATTGAAGATCCTATTGGTGTTTTATGTGAAGCTGCTACACAAAACTATTGCAATCAAATTGTTGATACATTGAGTTAGATCATATGAATTGGATATCTATGCACCATCAAGAGATTCATGAGATAGAAGAGTCCAATTGGTTTAGAACTATGTGTGCACATGTGAGTAAGTTCTACTAAATTTAGCAATACTAGGATTGTGATATTCTGTATTTTAATCTTCCATTTTATCTTAATGAATTCTTTAGCTTGGTGGTAAGTAACAAACCATTGGTAGGGTTTTTTCCATTAGGATTTTTACTTTGTACCCATATTGCTTGTGTCTAGAATTTATTTTCTGCTGTACTTAGATTTTGAGATATGGTAGTACCCATTACATGCAAATTTGGATCTTCACATAATTGGCTTAATTAATCAATTTGGCTATTGACTAAAATCAATTGGGATTTAAATTTCTCAACAATTATTATTTAAAGAAAAATATTAAGCTGCAAGATTCTAATGGAATGTGTAAGAGTGAGAGTGTTTGTAGGGAACCTAAAAGAATTTAAACTCAATTTGAAAAAAACATATTAGAATAATGACGTGGAAATGTGGACTTTCAAAAACTCATGTGGCAACATTGGAAAGTCTCACACACACGTGTGCGTGCGCACAAACACAAACACAAACACATTAATTGTGCATGTATGTGTTTTAAATTTATTTTGATCGATTTATCAATATTATATTTCAGTCTTGTACAAAAAAATTGATAATTCTGCATTTTTGCTATTGTGCTTTGCCATAGTATATTTATATTAATTTAATGTGGAGTATAACATATGAATGTAAATAAAAAAACAAGAGGAACAAACAAATTTTGGTCTATAGAACAAGAGTCTTGTAACTTAGTGAATCTAATCAGAGTTCAAATCTCGCTCCTCCATTATACTAACAAATAATAATAATAATAATAAAAGTTATCCCTAGAGTAACATTAAAATTCCGTAGCTTTCCTTAACCCAGTGAAAGGGACCATTAACACTAACCAAAACGTTTTTAATTGCCTAATCCGGGAATTAGGGATGTGAGAAGCTGTATTTATCACTCACTTCAAACTCCCACTATCTTTATGCATTAAATTTGATCAACCAGGTCATTTTTAATAACAACACTAGAATTGTCTTTCTTTCTTCGGAGTTAAAATAAGAAGGTTTTCGTTGCATTGCAGAGACTTGCAGTTAACTAGTGATAAGTGATTAAGAAATTATTTAAGAAACATACAAAAATATTTAAGAAGCAAAAGTGGTCCCCCATTGATGAATGATGATCATGTTCTTATTTATTTATTTTTTGAGAATCATCATGTTCTTAATTTTAATTGGAGCATTAAGATATCTCAATCTCAACACACCGGCGACCGATGTGTGTAAAGCCATATAAATAGCATGATTGGACGTAAGCAAAAGGAACCCATTCTTACATCGTGTCACGCACAAACCTTTTTTCCCTTGCCTTATTGCTATAAAGTATTGGCTAATTTAAAAATTAAGCCGCGGGATAAGAGAAATGATTGATACATGTATAATTAGAGTTGTAAACTTGAATCGAGTAAAAGCTTGTTTATGTTCGTTTATTTAGTTAATGAACTGAACTTATACTCTCAACTTTTAAATAAGCCAAACTTAAGTATTATTATGTATTGTGAATTAACTCATAAGTATAATTTATTATGGGCAAGACTTTTATGTATTGTTTTTTAGATTCCTTTCTTAAGATTCTGTCATGTAGATTTTTTCTCATGGGATGAAAGTGTATTTTTTAGTTAAGTAGTCACATGGCTGAATCTTAAGAGGAGAACCTAAGGAACAACACTTAAGGTACTGTACCTAAGTTTTGTCCATTTATTATTATCAGTTCATGTCATTAATTTGTTGAAAGGATGAGCAAATCATTTGTATTGGTCATTGTACCTTAAAATACCTGTCTTTGGACCGGATGAGGTAGATGCCTAACACCTTCTTATTACCCTATAACTTAGTCTTCAAGCTTAAATTAGGTGCCTAGTGATTATTTTCTTGTAATCACATTTGTTAGATTGTAACTAGGATCATCGTGATTTAATTGCTCAGATTCAAACAAAATTTATAACTTTCAAAACAAAAAAAAAAAATTAAACAAGCAAAAAATCATACACTATAAAATAAAAGCCGAGTCTTAAAAATTGTAGTTTTTTTTTGTGTGGATAATTTAGAAAACTTTATTACCACAAAATATAGGAAACAAGTAAAAGAGTTCCCACTAGAAAACTCAAAACCTTGCCCAAAACAAACATCACACAAAGCAGGGCATAGACTCTAGTACAACTCATAGCCTACAATATACACTCAAAGCTGCGGTTGCGCTAAATGACCCTTTTTCTGTCTACGTCAAGTGGCTATTCTCTTCTTGCATATAATGATTATCCTTTATTATATAGATTTTGGTAAATTAAATAATTGTCATATTATTTAGATGGTTTCAAATTACATCCTAAATTTTAAATTGGTTTAACTAGAACCACAAACTTATTAAATTATTACAATTCACGCTTTCAGTAAGTTATTATTAATTAAAAGTGACATAAATTCATATAAGTTGTGGCTAAAACCTATCTAAATTCTAACAAAAAGTCATTCCATATGAAATTATAATACTACCAGTACACTATGTGGATTGTGAAAATTTCCAACAATCAATCATTTAACCATTCTCACCAAAACATTTACATTAAAATTAGTATTAAAGAAACTCATGTCTAAATCACATGATATTTAAAAGAAGATTTATCATTTATTATAAATTATTTTATAATCTATTATAATATTTGGTTTTTGATATATAATGTCAATAGTTTATATATAATTCGTGACTAAACCATACATCTCACCAATATAATATTAGTTCTTTTAAAATTTGTACTAAATTAAACAACATTATCTGTTTTGTTATAAAAGGAATAAAAATATTATAACACCACCCTTGAAAAATAAATTACCTAGAAAGAAAAAAGACTTGCTATTTTTTTGATAAAATATTAGAAAAAAGATTTGCTATTTGACTCATTATTACATAGCATTACCTAACCTTCTTTTTTTCTTTCTTCCCTCCATTGCATTGAAATGTTGAAGTCTTTTTCCAAAAGGTCAATTTCATTAATGAGGATTTAGAAAACCAAAATTTAAACCAATTTTTGAATAATTACTTGAGGTTGATCTTAATTGAGGGTCCGGACCTCAAGAACATATTAACCACTAATTGAAGTTAACCAAATAAATTACTATATGTAAGCGTATAGGGCTAGTAAACAATATTATCTTATTATATAAAAGTTGAAAGATTCTTCGCCTCTGCTTCCTTCAAGTATAGACTGTCTAATAAGTAATACATGCATGCACAATAAGAAATAAAAGAGTAAACTACGAGAGACTTTATATATATATATATAATTGACAATTACCACTTGACATGTCAATGTCAAACTCAAACACTCACATAGCGCGTCCCAATCACGCGCCGTTCACATAGGAAATGGCGGGGGAACATAAAATACTGTCTCCCCCATTTAAAAAAGCCATACCCTTTACCATTTCTCTATTATATGTGGCCCATTTTTGTGATACGTTGAATCATTGCAGACACAGAGAGAGAGAGAGAGAGAGAGAGAGAGAGCATAAATACTAAGATGATTTGTGTGATCTAAAAGTCTGTGTGTGTGCAGAGGTAGAGAGAGCTCTGAATGAATGTAACTTCAAAAAAAAAAAACAAAAAAACATAAAGAGAGAGAGAGAGAGAGAGAGAGATGTAATAAACAATTTGGTATCAAAGGGAAGTTGAAAGAATTGTCTAATATAGGTGAGCTGCAAATGCACATGGGTTCTTGGTTTACTCTTCTCTCCCACATTTCTTTTTGTTTTTGGTTTTTCTTCTCTCCCACATGCTCTCCTCTCTCTCTAATTAACTTTCACTTTCTCTCTCCTCAGTAGTTAGCAATCCCATTCTTTTTTCAATACCATTTTGGAAGCCTGGTTGACTGTACAGTTACAGAGATTCCTCAGATCTACAGTGAATGCCCATTAGCTCTTCCAAGCCTCAATACTCCATTCTTCTTCTTCTTTGGTTCAATCACAAACAAGAAAAAAAGGTTAGCTTATTGAACTTCTAATGCTTTGAGCTTAATTGTAAATTTTGATACGTGTTTGTTTTTTTTCCGAATGCACGGTTTCATTGGTTTTCGGCTTGTTTTTTTGTTAATGGATCTCAGTTTCATTCTCTTGAATTCAATTTCCATCTTACTGTTTCTGTAGAATGTTATATCATTATCATCCAAGATTTTTGTTTTTAATTGGCACAATTTGTTTTTTTGTTTAATTTTCCAGTTTAAACATAGAACGGGGTTTGGTTGTTCTGTTTTGTTGTCTATAATGGATACTAGAATCCATTTTGGTTGAATACGATTGCTTTGGTTTTGTTTTGAAAATGACAGAATTATTTTTTTTATTTTTTGTTTTCTCAAAAAGTCCTTGAGAGTTTGCTAAGCGTACTTTTTTGCCAGTTCATTTCTTCTGTTGAATATTGGATACTTTATGGCCATCTTATGAGAAAGTTTAACTTTTCCTTGAAAATAAGGAATCTGGAAAAATTGTTTATTCTGCCAATTTCTTTATCTTCTTCAACATTCATTAATTTTTAACAGAATTTTGAAAAATAAAGAACTTCTCTGCATTTTCATTGATTGGTTTTACATGTAACCAATCTGTCAAATTTCGTTACCTGAAATACTTTGATATTAATTCAAAGGTGAAGTAGTACAGCTAAACGGAATTACTTCTATGCAATGCCTTTGATATTGCCAACCAATCTTCTGAAATTTCTTTTCATTTTTCTTTGTTTTAACTTTTAAAAGCCTACTTTATGTGTTTTTAGAGCTTAGGTTATGTATGATATTGTGTCCCTTTTCAGACCTTGGGATGTACTAGCCACAATTGCTTGATACCTTAAATGGACTAGTCACAAACAATGAGCCTCCCTGTAACTGGTCTTTATGCACCCATGTAATTCTCTCACAATTCAAATCCACAAAATCCTTAGTGTCCTTTGCCAGGATCGGGTACCAGAGGAAGAGCAGGAAAATAATGCAAATTTTCTGACTCTTTCCCCTCAGTTTCTTACTTTTAGTTCTTAATTTGCTTCCTTTA
The DNA here is from genome assembly GCA_030021035.2 of Notholithocarpus densiflorus. Taxonomy (NCBI): domain Eukaryota; kingdom Viridiplantae; phylum Streptophyta; class Magnoliopsida; order Fagales; family Fagaceae; genus Notholithocarpus; species Notholithocarpus densiflorus. The sequence continues at coordinate 6,152,166 of JARYZH020000012.1, read as the reverse complement.
TCTGAAAGTTCCAAACTTGTATCTTTTTCATTAAAAAAAAAAAGGATGGAAGAAAGAAAAGTTGAATTTTTACTTCAAGGCGCTTGAATTTTAGGTAAGAAAGTGAAGTATCTGAAGCAAAAGAATTTTTTAGCAAAATTAGATTTTGAATAGGGTCAGACTTGTCATATATATAACAATGGCATATAGAGAGAATGAATTGTAGTTATCTCTTTCTAATTTCTTATTTAACTTATGTAGTTATCTTGACTTTTACTTGTTCCAAAAATTAAGCCAATTATTGTCGCCAACTCAGTCATTTTTCCATTAACTTTTGTAATTTAGTTTGAAACAAAACTGCAGTGTGCCTTCAGCATTGGATTTTCTCCAAGTGTTCTCTAAGGCTATCTTCTGGTTGTGAAGTGCTGCTCAAGATATATTTTGAGATAGTTGATGCATATTCTGAATCACTAAACAATTGTGTGGTAGCATCAGGATGTTCATCTATGTTTTAGTCACATGAATTGGATGTAATTTTAAGTAATTTTCATGGTTCCCGAGATGGAGAGTGATCATTTTGAAGAAATGGATATCGAAGGCCTGTCTTCGATGTGGCCTGAAGATATTGGAACTGATACTGGAAAGCAATTCAATGTAGAAAAGCCCAAAGGGGATCAAGATATGTTGGAGGAGGTTACAATAGTGGAGGAGCCAACAATTGTTGACTTCAAGCGTCTTTTAGAGCTAACAAATTATACTGACAAGGGCTCTTCTCAGTTGGCCTATCTTGTAAAACACTGGGAATATAAGCAGGCAAATGCTGTACGCCTTCTCAGAGAAGAACTCGACATCCTAAGCAAGCAAAGGGAGGAAGTTGAGCTAAGAAAATTGGAGATATTGGAGGAGCACCAGTTTGAGGAAGAAAGATATGGCTGTGACAAACGTCCAATTTCTATACTGGATGAAATTTATGATATATGGCCAGATGTTCCTAGGAGAAAAAATGATGTTGTTGTCCAAAATAAGAGAGTTGAAGTCGAGGCTGAGTATGATACTGTTGTATACTGGAAACAGCGCGCCATGCATTTAGAGAAATTGTTGGAGGCAAGCATTCAGAGAGAGCAAATACTCAAGGAGAAGCTACAAGAAAGCATACAGAGTCTTGAAAGGCAGTCCTCACCAGTGGAAGAATTGTCGCAGATTTTGAAACGAGCAGATAATTTCTTACATTTTGTACTTCAGAATGCACCCGTTGTTATTGGCCATCAGGTAATTTTGACATAGATAATGTAAATACTCTGTTTATGACTATTTTTCAAGATACTTCAGCTAGTTGTACCTTCATACTCCTTTGTGATTGCTTTCATGGGATTTTATCTAACTGCTGAAATAGTAGATATACATTGTTGTGGCTACAATCAGAAACTTCTACTCCAGCAGATTGCAAAAATCAAGTAGAAAATGTTACTTGAGTTGAAAAGTTAAGATAGTTTGTTCTGGAACAGTATTATACAGTCCTTAGAAATTTAGCTTTCCTATGACAGACACGCAGATATTTTCTTATTAGAAAAAAAAAGAGCAAGACACACATCAGATATTTTGTTGCCATCTTATCCCTTATTTAACTTTTCCTTCTAAGGGGAACAAGAGGGAACCTCATTAAAACATTTAACAGCAAAAGATACTCAAATATGTTAATTACTGGTAAAATGCTATGACAATACTCAAACCATCATGCTAAGGTCTTATTTGGGGTCAACTGAATCCTTTATAGTCTTTGTACCCTATATAGGGCTGTGCCTTTTTCATCTGTTTAAACAGTCTGTTTCTCAAAGACTCTAAACACTTTCTTTTTATGTTGCTCCAATCCCTCCCAATTTAAACCATATTACTAATAGATTACAGGTATGCTTCTATACTCCATAGATGTATTCATTACCCTATAAGAGATTTAGGGAGTGGAACTTCTGTAAGATTGAGGGAAACAAGCATTTTGATTCTGAATTGTTAGAATAATGGTTAAGTGATTAAAGTCATCATTTTCTAACAACTTAAAATTTTGGGACAAAGCACACATATGGAGGAGGGGGGGTGTTAGAATAATGGTTTAATGATTAAATTCACCATTTCGTAACACCTTAAGCTTTTGGGAGACTCGGTAATTAATCATGAATAAAATCCTTCATTGACTTGTGTGTGACAGTGCCAGTGCAGATGGAAATTTTACTTCAGCCTTCAGAAAGTTGCAGTTGTTGAACAATGAATTTTCACTTGGTCATATTACAATTATGAATTTACAATAAATAACTTTTCCTGTTCTAACTCATAGCTGTATAACTTGTCATTTTTTAAAAAAACTTATTCAAAATATCTGTGTATGTAAGTCATTTTATGCTTTTATTTCCACTGCAATGGTTTTCTTTCCATCTTTTGGCATTAATGGAATGATTCTTTGATAATTTCTTTCAGGATAAAGAGTTGCGCTATCGCTTTATCTATAATCACTTTCCAAGTTTGCATGAGGAGGTAATTATATGCCACTGAAGTTCTTGTTCAAGGTTTGATGAGATTGATGTATAGTTTTGTTCCTTTTTGCAAGTTGTCCCTTTATTTAAGTTTTGGCCTGAAACCTAAGAACATAGTTCCTTTTTGAGTAGAGTTTGTTCCTTATTATAATTTCTCTTGCTTTCCTGCAGTATCCTTTTGGTTTGTAAAATGCCAATTATGTATTCTTGTTTTTTTTTTGTCCCCTTAATTTTTTCCCAGGACATTATAGGAAGAACAGATGTTGAAATCTTTACTGGATCTGGTGTTAAAGAATCTCAAGAGTTCAAAAGAGAAGTATTGGAAAAAGGGTTACCAGCAAAGAGGGAAATTACATTTGAGACAGAATTATTTGGAGCAAAGACATTTCTGATATACGTAGAACCTGTCTTTAGCAAGGCAGGGGAGACAATTGGTATAAACTATATGGGAATGGATGTAACTGATCAGGTAATTTCATTCTGCTTTTAGTGGTCACACTTGGATGAGCACTTTACTTATTTGTTGATTTGGTGAAAGTTTTTTTATTTTTTATTTTTTTTATAGGAGATTTGGTGAAAGTTAGTTAAAGTAGAATTCTACTTATAACAATTAAGGCTTTAAAAAGCTGTATATAAACAACTACACAAAAAAGCTAAAAGAAAAAGCTTCAGTGGCATACAGACACATCTGTTAACATATATACATAATGCTTTTTTATGTTCCTGACTGCACAATAGGTGAGAAAACGAGAGAGGATGGCAAGGATTAGAGAGGAGATAGCAGTACAAAAGGCCAAGGAATCAGAACTGAACAAAACAATTCATATAACAGGTTACTTGGTGAAATCAATGAAGTTTTGAATTTCAACTCATGTGGTTCTAGAGCTGCAAAGGTTATTCTGATTTTACTTTATTTTTGTACCCTTTGCAGAGGAGACAATGCGTGCAAAGCAAATGCTAGCTACAATGTCTCATGAGATAAGATCTCCTCTAACTGGAGTGGTTAGCATGGCTGAGATTCTTTCCACATCAAAACTTGATCGAGAGCAACGACAACTGTTGGGTGTCATGATATCTTCTGGAGATTTGGTCCTTCAACTTATAAATGACATCCTTGACCTTTCCAAGGTTGAGTCAGGTTTGAAATTCATCTCTGATCTCCTTTATTTTGGTGCTTCCCATTGAAATAGATACTGTAAAATGGCTTACTCGTCACATTTGCATTATATTCCAAAAGGATTAGTCAAGTTATAATTAGGATTCATGTAATTACTTACATAGCCCAAATTGACTTGTACATGCTCTATGTGGGATTTAACACCCGCTTGTACAACACACACTCATCAAATCCAATCCACACAATCCACAGTATCACAAGCCCTTTATGCAAGGATTATCGAATGCAAGAAATGTGTTCTGGATAGTGAATTAATTACTAACAAATAAGGGTATGCTAAAAGAGATCTGTTCAAACTGCATTGGCAGATCCAAAATTCCTTTTAAACAGATCTGTTAAAAGGAATGAGAAGGGTGGACGAAAGTAATAACAATATACGACATCACAATGAATAATTAAGTAGAGTAAATATAAATTCACTATCGCATAATCGAAATAGGAATCTAATAATGACTGGTGTAACCAATACAAGACTAATAGCATCATATCCTGTGTATTTGGCTCCATAGGCAGGTGTAGAGTCCCATGTACTGGTCCTATGGGAGAGGGTCATGTAGAACATCCACAACCACCACCTGTATATCCTTCACAACATTACATAAAAGAACAATATATTTGCACTATGGCCCACGTTAGCCCCATGGATCATGTCACCGAAATCATTCTGTGTGTATAATCAAGCAAGAATATTATTTGCTAAGAGTCTTGTAGCTGAATTGGTACTTCCTTATGTACAAAGTGTTTGGGGGGTTTAAAGAGAAAAGTGTTCGAATTGCGAGATTAACAGCACGTTGTAATTATTTCTCTAAAAATATAAAAAAAAAGCAAGAATATTTTATTCAAGATAAAGAACAACAAATTTAGTTCACTGCACAATGCACAAGGATGTTTCAAAGGGTGTATACTAAACGTAATTGATAAAAAAAAAAAAAGTCCTAATTAAACGTAATAAATCTAATCCCTAAAGGAATTCTTTGTTAGGTCACTTTAACCAGGCTATAATCTAATCAAATTGGAAGTTCTGTATTTACTTAATTCGTTTATGAACAATTCAATTTCATGGGTTAACGGTCAGAGCACAAAAATCCTCAAATTGTTTATAAAATCCTAACCCTAAAATTCTAATTAAATAATTTAAAAATATTATTCTCATCGACTTGGGATTTAAATCATTGTTAGGGGTCTTATAACATGTTTGGGCAGTCAATTTGAAGAATTTATACCCGAAATTTAAAAATCCCTAAATTAAGCTAAAAGCCTAACCCTAACGAAGAAATTTCTCAAATTCCAACCAAAACATCTAGAATTAGTGAAATCGACACCAAAGATTTATATAATGGCCTGAACTACATACTAGGGGTGGTTTAATTGAGTCAAAAATCAAGAGAGCCCAGATGGGTCATGATCAAGCAAAAACCCCAAACTTTCCAATGATATTTGGCTGGAATCCAGTGATGGCTCGCTGTCCCAAGTTTGGGCAGCAATGGTTTTGGGCACAGAACTCGAAAGAAAAATGTAATCTTGATTTTGAGTGATTTTTGGTTGTCTGATGAGTCGTTTTCTAGAGTTTTGGAAGGTAATATAGGTTCAATCGTTTGAGGACATGTAAGTTTATAAAATTCTTTTATTTTTTTCCCTTTTAATTTATTATATTTATATATTTATATTTTGGTTTTACACCAACCTTCACCTTTCTCTCTCGATATATACATTATATATAAAATGTATGGGTCTGGTTAATGTGTGCCCTAGGGGCACACATTAAGCCATCCATTTTTAAAAACATTTTCTTGGAAATTAAAAAAGTTGTTAATACTTTTTCAATTCCAGAGAAATTTTTTTCCAAAATATATATATGTGAAGATGTTTGTACATAAAAAGGCGCACACATGGAGTCAGAGAGACTGAGACACTCACATATTTGTGCATTCTATGCGTAGGAGTTCTCTTCTCTGTAACTGAAGGAAGATTCTCCTATACTATGCTACAATTGCCACTTTTGTTGTTGATGGTAGGATTAGTGAGACAATTTTCTTCAAATTGATTGCTGTCTATTTTTTGTCACATTCAACTTTGCCCTCTTCATGCTGATTTTTCTTTAACTATTAATTTTTTCCCCTTTCCTTTAGGTGTTATGAAGTTGGAAGCTACAAAATTTAGGCCTAGACAGGTAGTGAAGCATGTGCTTCAGACTGCTGCAGCATCATTACAGAAAATTTTGACCTTGGAAGGACATGTTGCAGATGATGTTCCTGTAGAGGTGAGAATTTAGATGAACTTGCCTGCCTCTTTGCCCGAGAGTTTCGAATAATTTTTATTGTTACTTTTTTCCAGAAACTATAGATTTCCTGTAATGCAATGTTGTCACTAAACTATATTACTAATCAGATGCACATGCTTTTTTCCCCCTCTATTCTTACTGAAGATTAGAAAAAGAAAATGTCATAGAAGTGAGTACCCCAACACTGACTGGCACTTTACATGTCATTGTCTGAACTCATTCATTATGCAGGGAATAAATATTCCAAAGAAGCTAGGTGACTGAAAGTTAGAAACAAGATAATCAATTATTTTGAATTACATTCACAGCATGTGTCTCCAAAAAATTTAATTAGGGCCATTGAATTTGTCAAAAGGAATTACTTGAGAAAGTAAGATATTTAAAGAATATTATGATACAAAAATCGTAGCTTTTGTATGTCATACCACTGTAAATGGTGAGATACACTGTTTATTTTAACAGTATTAATATTTCTTTTGCAAGTTATTTTAAGCATTATATGTTGATTCTCAGGTTATTGGGGATGTTCTAAGGATTCGACAAATTCTCACAAACTTAATCAGGTACTAAACTTCATAGGAGGGATGTTTATTCGTCAAGGATTCCTTAGATGATGTAGCTATATTATATGAAATAAAAGTTGTCTTGCATTGAGCTTCGAGCTTGGAATATATTTTCCCAGACCCCATTTTTAATCATGTTTGTATTATGATCAACAGCTTATCTGGCTGTACCTTTAAATACATTAGTTTTTGCTTGTTGCAGCAATGCTATCAAGTTTACTCATGAAGGAAAAGTTGGGATAAACCTTTATGTGGTACCAGATCCATCTTCTAGAAAAGGAGAAGGATGTAATCAAAACTCAACTGCAGATGATCCAACAGTTTCAGCAAATAGACCAAAAGAAAAGAAAAACTTGCCAACATTTCAAAGTAGGTTTGATTGGAAAGGTACTCATGATCGAAGACATGGTGAAGGTCATCATCCATTAAATGAAGAACCTGGAACCCCAGTTAAGAGTAAGGACTCAGTGGATGGAGATAATGAGAAGCAATCTCATTCTCCTGAAATGTCAGTGTGGATACGCTGTGATGTATATGACACAGGAATTGGAATACCAGGTAATGCACCTCTCTGTTGATAAATTGAAGCAGAGAATCAAGAATTTGTATTTGTATTTTTTTTTGGAGCTGTTTCTTTTATGATCTATCTCTTCCTTACATCTTGTAGTTGATTCCTGTTATTGGGAGTAGTAACTACATTTTTCATTATCATATAACAGAAAAAGCTTTACCTACACTTTTCAAGAAGTACATGCAAGTAAGTGCAGATCATGCTCGAAAGTATGGTGGGACTGGATTAGGACTAGCAATCTGCAAACAATTGGTAAATTTTTCCTCCCATCAGTAATTCTATTTATTAGAACTTCCCCCCCTTACCACCCCCCACCCCCCCCCCCCCCCTAAAAAAAGACTAGTCTCTGGGACAGTACAGGGAAGTTGACATCTGAAGCATTTGTGCTTCACTTGTGACTATAACATTTAAAAAAAATCTATACATATATAGATCTATATAATCTATTTATCAGTATATCATGTTATTGAATTATTTTTCAAGCATGTAGCCTTGTCAAATTTTCTTCTCAATACAAGTTTTATGCTGAGAAGAATCGAATCAGAAAAAAAGTTTGAATAGTAGAATAGATAGTTTATACATGAGCCATGCTAAATCTTAAAGATCACTCAAACATGCAGCTGTATTACTGTGGTAGTGTAAAAGGTATTAGAGGTCAAGATTAAGTTCCTTTTTAAAAAAAGGAATTTTTTTAGATATCTTTCAGCAAGTGACAATTTATTGTTCATTTTTTATCCAGACAAATTTCTTGTTCATTATTGTGCAACTCAATCTTGTATCTTAGGTTTTTGGTTCAATTGCATAGTATGAAGGTCAAATATGCTGTGGTGAATTTATGAGTATTGCTCTAAAATACACAAAAGACAGGACTGACTGAATGATGCTCTCAAAATTGCTGAGAGATCCCAAGGTGCAGAACCTCTTGATTAAAAAAAAAATGAAGGATTTAAAGGGACAATTAGTTATGGATAGTGGACTGTGTACAGTAAGAATAGCATGCTAATGGTTGGTAAACATGGAATTATCCAGGTCGAAGGCTCATGTTTTGCAACCCTTCCAAATGCATTTCACTGTGAGGCAACCAAAATTTTAGTATTTTAAAATTTTATTCTAAGAGCATGTTTATGTTAATGCTAGAAAAATCATTTACTTGGAAAGATCATTGTGTATGATATTCATGTTTCATTCCTTTTTCTGTGGTGCAAAATTTTCCAGTACTTACTGTATTGAAACAATTTGATTTCTTAATGAAACATCATTTTCCTAACCATTTCAAGTATTTGAAATAGGTTGAGCTGATGGGAGGTCGTCTCACTGTGTCTAGCCAAGAACACTGTGGGTCTACATTTACGTTTGTATTACCTTACAAGGTTTCAACCACATCTGATGATTCTGATGATCCTGATGATCTCTCTGATATGGCTGATCATGATGCGATGACTGATGATTCAACTGAGAGCTTTTTCCAATTTCAGCCTCGCACTTTAGGTTCACTATTCTCTTCAAATGGGTCCAGCAGGACCCAAAAGTTTCTACCACATAGTATGGGGTATCCTAGGCCAAATAAACTCAATGGGTGCTCAGAGAATTCTTATGCATTTCCCTCCATTAATGTTGGATCAAAAGAGCCATCTTCAGTTGAGGATGCCTGTTCAATGGTTGATGATGCAGAGACACTATGTGAACCAGAGAGTTCATCCAGCCATACCTCAGACCCTGGTAATAGACATGCAGTTTGTAGAGACAAACATACTCAAGGTGACATAAGCAATCAATTCCAAAATCCTATTACAAATTCCACTGATCACACTGAAGTAAGCAGAGAAGTGGCTGTAGAGGTAAAGACAAGAGAACCTCAAGGAACATGTCAGAGGCAGGAGAAGTCTGACACAAGTTCCCAGTGCATTTCTAGTAGCAGCAGGGAAGCACCCAAATCAACATTAAAACCTAAGATCCTCCTTGTTGAAGATAACAAGACCATTGTAATGGTGACACAGTCAATGATGAAGCATTTAGGCCATAGCATAGATATTGTGAATAATGGAGTTGAAGCAGTGCGTGCAGTTCAACATCATACTTATGATCTCATTCTGATGGTAATTTCTAGAATGCCAAATTTTATGTTTTGTCGCTGTTGCTTTTAGTTGACTTGGTGTCATTCATGTTTTGGGAAACAGAGATCATGCACACACACTCTGTCAAATATGATCTATGGCACTAACAATTGCTTGCTTTCCCTCTTTATCCTGATTCTCGAAATTAATCCTTAGTATGGAATCAAATGGAATGGTCGTAATGAGTTGACAACAAAATGAGTATATTTTTCCTTCAAGGCTTTCAATTCTATAACTCTGACTCTAAAAGGTACATTGTGAACCATAAACATTTGAACGGGAAGGTCCATATCCCAGTATGACAATAATCAAGTGATATTTTTAAATAATGGCCAAGTGCAGTGATCATGCAAAATGCCCTAGTTACCACCTATTTTAGAATCTACTGAAACCTGCACCTCTCTGTATCTAATTTTAACCTTGGCATGGTATTATAGCACAAATGATGGAACTTCCAAAGCCATTTCTAAATCACATGGGATAGATTTCTTTGTTTATTTTGTGAGTTCCTCAAAGCAGCCATGAACTTTTTTCAGGCTATGCTAGAAGAGAGGGGCTTTTTCTAGAGGACAAACATATTTGCTGTTATACCATAGAAGGGACAACTAAGTATCCTCACAAACATAGACAACACAGCTCATCAATCAGAGCTTGAGAATAATCTTGAGTTCACCATTATGTTTTTATTTTATTTCTTTAGATTACCTTCTGGAGTCAGGACCAAAGAAAAAAGTGCAGGAAAACTGAAAATTAGTTTGCTCAAGACCTTGTTATTTTGTACTAAGCAAAATAATTTTTTAGTTTTGGTAATTGTATACCATATGAATTGTGCAGGATGTCTGCATGCCAGTTATGGATGGCCTTAAAGCTACGAGAATAATTCGATCCTTTGAGGAAACTGGCAATTGGGATGCTGCAGTGGCAGCTGGAATTGAACAAGCTGTGCCTTCAGATTCATTACAAAATGGTTTGGGTTCTATGCCATCTGCAAAGAGGATGCCCATCATAGCGGTGAGTCCCTCTAATCTTATTCACCCACAAAATTGATGCTATATTATTTTATCATTTCTAGGTCTTCTCATCTTTGCATATATATATATATATATATATATAAATATTTGTGTAACTATATTACGTATATATTTTTTCAATAACAGATTTACTTACACGGACTTGTATACTAGTTGAGGATGTTATCCTCTTTGCCTCTGCTCTATAGTGGCATAGATCAGATAGATTGATCAACTTTAGGGTTTAATTCGATGATGTTCCTAATTAAAAATTAATCTGTTGCAGTAAAGCAATTTCAATATGTGACCCTTTCTAAGCAGTCATAATTGTATGACAATTGACAAATTAACCTTTTGAGGTTTGACAGATAGCTTGACTTCTCAATTCTCACAATGATTATCTTCTCTTTGTTGATCTCCACTTTTTGCAACTTTAAATATAGAGAGGTTTAATTCTATTTATGATAATTATTAATAACAATCATCATCAGTGTTATCATAATTTATATTATACATACATATATGTGCATGCCTGCACGTTTGTGTGTGTACCGGTTTACAATGATCTATCCACTAACTAAACAAGGTGGTACAAATGCAGATGACAGCAAATGCATTGGCAGAGAGTGCAGATGAGTGTTTGGCAAATGGTATGGACTCATTTGTGTCAAAGCCAGTAAATTTACAAAGATTGAAAGAATGTATTGAAAAATATTTACCATGATGTTTCCTGTAAATTTATGCTTGTGTATAAAAATGACAGCCTGCTAGGAAAGTTTTGTAATCAATATATCGTGTTCTTCTCAGCCATTAGCATCTATTTAGAAGTTGTATAGATATACGTATTTTTATTTCTTTGGTCTCCGTCCAAGAGCATCTAACATTGTCTTCTAAGGATTAGAGTCATCTGTGAATTTTTACTAGGAGTTAAAAGTGAAAGCAAATGCAGAGAAGTGTTTTGTGAAATCTTCTGGCGTGAAAGATGCTCGGTATTCTTGACAGTAAAAGGTATTTCTATTATACTCTCATTACTAATACCCAGACCAGATCAGACTCCTTGTAATTACAGACAAATAGACTTAAATATTTAAGTGACATTCAAATGTCCTATAAGGAGGCATTCTGATATCAACACCATGAAGCAAAACGCCATCACGTTATAAGGGACCTTAAATTCACGTCATTATCTACATGGGTAGTTAATTTTTACCATTAAGTTTATAAGGGACCACCTAATTAATTTCTTATAATTAGGGTTGTAAAATGAATCAAGCTTAGCCCAAGTTTGACTCATCAAGATGCTCCAATGAGCTGTTTCATTAAAAAATCAAATTTGAGCTAAAATTTGAAGCCCAATTATTTAACGAACCATGTTGAACAAATCCTAGCTTGGTTTGTTATGTTCGTAACACTAATATCTTGTCATTTGAATAAAAAATTTGAGAACAAGATGTACTTTTGCTTAAATTTTTGTTAAAGTTATTACTATTAAGGTGTAAAATAATTCACTAGTAGATCCAGAGATCGTTTGGTGGCCAATACACATTAACAAATGTCAAACATAAGTTTCATAAGTAAAAATTGAATTAAGCTTTTAAATCGAGTTACTTAATCAACAGAACAAGGCACAACAAGCTCTAGCTTAGCAAATTTATAAATGAATGTACGATAATGTTGACTATTTTACTGTCAAATAAGACACAAAATGCATATTAATAGTTTTCATGAGCTATTTCTAAAGTTATTGTTCCGTCTAGATTTGGGCAACTAATTAATTAGCTCGATAGCTGGTTCTAATTGAGATGCTAGACCATTTGGATTGAAATCTCCATATTCTCCAGGAGACGTTCCTAAAGTTCCCAAGCAAGCAAAGGGGGGTTCAGTGTCGGTAGTATAGCTTGAAGGACTTTGCAGGTACTTAGTGTTTGGCGAGGCTTCACTTGCGCCTATAACATGATTACTATCAATACGACTTTTTTCTTGCAGTTCTCTCTTTCTAAAAATATGGAAACTGAAGTTTTTTCTGTCAAAGATTCTTAAGGTGTCATGAATTCTTCTCCATATCGAGCCTTCTGAATGACCGGGGATCCAGATTTGTTCCCTTTCCTTGTAAAGAAACATAGACAAGGAAATTATGAGAGCTGATAAGGAAGCAACCCCGGCAATGAGAAATAGGCCCCAAAAGCTAGCTAGGCTAAGACTCGCAGAAGAAACCTTGTTCTTGGAGTCTATACAATTGTTTTGTTTCCCTAGCCATGCATTCTCGATATTTTTCATTTTCTCTCCTTCTGTCACATTTAAAACTGCCCTTGACACATCGGATACTAGAGGGGAACCTACCGGAAAGACCTGCAAGTCATTAAAAAAAATGAGAAACTATACACTTACTTAAGTGCACACATACACGAGAGAGAGAGAGAGAGAGAGAGCTTACAAACCCAAATCCATCAATTTTGTATATTGATTCAACCATGGTATACTTGGAGCAATATTGTCCTAAAAAAAGCTTCATGTAAGGAATTTCAAAAATAGCACCAGCTATACCACCATTTGCACTTCCTTTTGACAATAGTATATCACATTCTTCAGCAGTATCATATACCTTAAGTTTGGTTTCATCAAAATTCATTTTCTTTAAAATTGGCAAAACAAAAGATCCTCCTTGGTAGCCGACATACTCCCCATTCTTAATAAGTTGATTGATATCAGTAACAGTTGGTTGTAATTGTTGAACTGTTAAGAGTGATGTCAAACTTGCAGTGTAACTTTGAGTGAGTATGAGCACCACAAAAACCCATATAATCACTACAAACCTTGCCAAGTTGCTTACCACTATTTCCCCTGTAATTTAAATCGAAATGATTTAAAAAAAAAAAGAACCTAATTGCATCATAAATAACAAAGTAATTAATGTTTAAGATATGCAACTCTAAATATAATATCACTTTTTTGACTCATAATAATGGAGACTAATGAATCTTTAGTAATAACAAGGACAAAAGTTTTTCTCCAGTTTTCTCCAAATTTAAGTTTTTGAATGTCGTGGGTTCCAGTTAACTCAACTGGTAAAGTCTCTGATGGTTGTATAAGAGATCTGGGGTTCAATCTCCACCTACACCAAAAACTGATTGGTGTCTTGGTCTGATGATAAAAAGTTATCATCAGGAGCGGACACCATAGGTTGAAACTCTCTCTAAAAAAAAAAAAGGTTTTGAGTGTCCGTTTGGGAATTATTTATTTTTGGTAACTTATTTGCATAATGTGAAACAAAAAGTTAAAAACTAGTTTATTTTTAAAAAGTAGAAAGAGGCCTACAAGCAATACACAAAATAACAATAAGTTAGCTTAAAATCAAATTTCAAACACACACGAGTTAAAGGAGACAAACTTTTTTTTTTTTTTTTGATAGGAAAGGAGACTAACTTAAATGACCATACACTGTACACATGTACTTTTGTAGTTAATTTAATAAATTATTTACACATGTCACAAGATTATAAATAATTTATGTAATTAAATGTACACGTGAATACTTATTCGAATCTCGAAGTAAGTTAGAGAACCTTTCTCCTAGTTTTGGGGAAAATTCTATCTGTACTATATAGGTCACAAATGGTGAACTCCAGTACATGAAGCAAAGAGTTGCCTTAATCCTATTAAGAGTGTTAGTGTACGAAGAGTATTAGGAAAGCATAGTCGACTAGTACTTATAATTAAATAAGGAAAAGCTAATTATACACCTGCTATTTTGCACTTTGTACATACTTCCTTAGAAATTTTGTTTTTAAAAAAACATAAATTCTGGTAAAATTGTGAACGGTGAAATCTTGTTTTGAAAAAACAAAATACAAGATTTCACAATTTTAATTGAAATCTTGTTTAGGTAATGTATGTACAGTAAATGTGTAATACTAAGTGTATAATGATCATTATCCAAAGTAATGGCATAGCTTGTTGCGTGTGTAAGATAGAAGACAAGGCTATATATAAGTCCTGAGAGCACTAGGACTAAGTTATACATTTATTTTTGTGTATTGTTACGGTGGTGATTGTTTTTGTGAAATAAGATTCTAGAGGTATGTATGATGAGACAATTGTGAAGGGTTGGAACTTACGTTGTGCAAAAACCATGGTTGAGAAAGAGTACCACAAGCTTGTTCCAATTTGATGTGCTGGAGGCCCACGGAAATCATCATTTATTCGGTGTTCAAGAACCCAAACTACAAAGCCAATGAACACAAAGAAACACCCACTTGTTATCCAAAGGTCCCTACTTAAAGGCTTCAGGAAAATCCATGCATTTCTAGTCCCATTGTCCACGATTGGCACTACCAATGATACTCCAGATTCAGTGTATGGTAATGTAAAGTCGACAAAGTAAGACCTGTTTGCTGTAATTGTTATATCTCCTACAACAGCATCGAAATTCTGTCCAAGTAAAATGTTACGTAGATCATTTTCATTATTATGAATGCTTTGGTTAGATAGAGAACGTGAAAATTGAAATCAGGGGGGACAAAAGAAAGAAAGAAAGAAAGAAAGAAATCTATATAGGAGGTTGTTGTATATTATGCATAGCATGGAATACACACTCCCTTTTTTGGTTACAAAGTAGGAGAATTTTCAATTTAATATCTTATTGAATAGTATAAGCAATTAAGCATTCCTATAAATAGTTAAATACCAAATGTAATCTTAGTTGTTAAAAATTGGTAAGATGAAGGGTTTTACCGACCCCGAGGTAAACTTGGTAGACCAAATCATTATAACTCCCAGCGCTTCCACCACTTGAATTTGCAAAGGGAATGAACTCATAGCTAATAGCATATGGTAATGTTTTCATGACAGCGTTGAAGACGTCTATGCAGTAGCCTGTTACCTGTGTTCTGTTGCAACTAGGATCATATGTCACCTTAACAAATTCAGTAAAACCATTCTTCATTGGAACTCCTATTTTCAACTTTTTCCCATTTGTTGGAATCTCCCAACCTTTTGGAACAGAACTTGAATCACCTGGCCATATAACAGGTCCTACATTTTCCTTGGAAGAAAAATATGTGCTTGTGTTCCCAGAATTCAATTTCCTTGAGAGTCCATTTTCTGGAGTCCAAAATGCAACCAATCTTTCACCATTACCATTCACATTAATTACCTTAAAAGTTGAAGATTGTGATTGCCCGTTAACAAAATTGAAATCACCTGCTAGGCCTTTAAATTTGATACCCATTAATGCTTCATGAAGTTTTGGACCATTTTGAGAGATCCCAATAGCTTCAAGTTCAGTCAAGTTGCTTGAAGCATTTGTCTTCTGAAAGTAAAAATTTGTAGCCCCAACCTTCTCGACTGCCATGGCTAGTGCTGAAGCAGCATCGTATGCCCATAGTCCTATAACAGTCAGTTTAGCATTCGAAATGGCTTGATTGTTTTCTTGGAACTTCCTTTCCCATCGAATTGTAAAATTTTCAAGTTCTTTTGTTTCTTGAAAGTAAGTTTTTACACCCAAAACCCCGTGCATTGAGTCAAGGACTGATCGTTTTAATGAACATAGAGAGTCGGTTATCCCATTGGTTGTTATCCAAACATAACCTTCACTCATCATTCCAATCTCTCTTGCTTTGTTGAAAAGCCGATAACCGAGCTTGGTTGACATGTGCACTATGAAGACTCTAGTTTGCATTGTCATCAACTTGTAAAGTTCTTCACCAATTTCGTCATCTGTGGCTAATGGTGAAATGACACTACGATAGGGGACACGGGCATCAACATTTTGCAAGGCATCAACCAAGAAGGGTATGATACCTTTCCTGTATGCATTGTCTGCATAGATTGGCACGGCCTCTCTCCATTTATAGGTTTGAACAATTGCACTTATAGCATTCACTTGAGATGAATCATTTTGAGTGACTTGAAAAAAGTATGAACTCCCAAGGGAAGAAAGAGAAGGGCTGCTTGTTGCTGAGAATGATATAATGGGCACCCGAGCTTTATCACCGAGATCAATCACAAAGTTGGCTTGCATCGAGTTTTGTGGCCCTATGATAGCTTGCACTTCTATATTTTTAATGAGGTCTAGAGCTGTGTTCCAAAAACAAAGAGAAATTGATTTATTATCCATTTACATGTACACTCAAAATTATCAGAAGTTTAAAAAATGATGGTAAAATTTAGTAATAAACAATGTAAAGTTTTAGCAATTAAATTGTAAAATGAAGGTAAAATTTAGTATTAAACAATGGAAAGTTTTAGCAATTAAAATGAGATAATATGATTAACGTGACCTTCTGAAACATTATAAATTGTATGATGATTTTTTTAGTCATGTGTTGAGTCTGTTGACTCCAATATCATACAAAGCACTAGGTCAATCTAAGACGTATATAAACAATTAAGAGAAACTCCAAACATGAGTATACTATACGTATAGTACGTACTAATATTGTTAATATATACTCGGATTATGATAAATGATATCAACACATTATGAATCTCGTGAACGACGACACGGAAGTACAACGCACACTCATACCACAGTTGATTTAACCATTGTGTCAATTGTCAACTTACTCATTTTTTTTTTTTTTTTTAATTTTTAAGATTTAAATATGAAACCCTCCGTTAAATATATTTAAAAAAATATTGAATAAGAAGAAAAGGATAATATATTGTATGATTTTGATTTTTGTAGTCTTGTGTTGACTCCAACAATATCATACAAAGTACTAGGTCAATCCAAGACATATAAACAACCCCATTTCGATGGAAAATTTTGTGTGAAAATAGTTTTTTATTTTATTTTTTATTTTATGTTTTTTAGTGTTTGATAGCGCATCAGAAAAAATTAATAAAAAAAAACTATCTTTAGTCAAACAAAAAAGTACGATTATTTATTTTTAGAGATTGTTTTTCACTAAATATTTATAAAAAAAAAAAACTTTTTCTCACGTCAAGCTATATATGGAAAATTAGGAGATAGTTTTCTAACTCATTTAAAGTTGTTGCCAAACATAAGAAAATGATATAGTTTTATAGATCATGCTTTTTGAAAAATGACTCATTTTCTAGATATCACAATATTAAAACTAGAAACTCCAAACATGAGTATATTATTAATATTGTTAATGTATACTCGGATTATGACCAATGATACCAACACATTATGAATTTTGTGAACGATGTCACTAGAGCAGAACGCACACTTATGAACACAATTGGTTTAACCATAGCATCAATGGTCAACTTACTCATTTTTTTTTATTATGTTAAACCCTTCATTAAATATATTTAAGACTAGTTTTTTAATAAGTAGAAAATGATAATATATTTACTAAAAAAAAAAATCTTGAAGGGTGGTGGCAATTACAGTAAGAGCGCTCATATCATTGGTTGTATATATAATAGAAAATGACCACATTTTAACCAACTAAGTTCAAAATTTACCCACATCAAGTTATGCAAAATTGAGTAAAAATACATAGTTGTTATAATAATTGTATAAATTTACATTGATATTATTCATTTTGCATTTAGTTTTTTATTCTTTCTTTACCTATCACAATAATGAAAGAAGCGAGTGGATGGTGGTTGTTATGTGTGAAGAAAGAAAAAAAAAAAAAAGAAATTTTGATATTTTGATTAAATGTGGAGTAAAATAGAAAATTTGATGTGTGTTTTGAAAAATGGGTATATAAAATAGAAAAAAAAAGTTTCTTATACTAAAATAAACATGAATTTTTGCATGAGCTGCTGCAAATGCTCTAAGTTATAATTTTCTAGGAGGATCAAGTAGTCAATTTTCTTAAATAAAATAAAAAGGGAAATTTTAGTTGATTTTATAGGTTTTATTGCAAATTATTGAAAAATCCAACAAAGAAAAAAAAACTGATGTGGATAAACTTTAATCATATCCTCTATGATCATTCCCTAACATAAAGAATACAAGAAAGAAAATAAAAGGAAAAGAAATTAATTGAGAGAAAATTAGGATTAAGATTAGGTCCAACACTTAGGGTATTGCACCAAATATAATAGCTCTCAATGACTAAGATTAACAGTAGAAAAAAACAACTTTTAATCTCAACCATGGAAAAAAAAAGTGAGAAAAATTAAAAAAAAATGAGAGTGGTAAAAACAAATATGTAAGTAGGGATGTGGGTAATTGCACTGGGTACAATATGTAAGTAGTGTACTTTAGTTCTAATTTGGGACTTGTATAATTTGACTATTTTTTTCTATTTTTTTTCTATATATTAAATTATTAATTTTGGAATAAAAATAAAAATAATTATTTTCAGATATTTTTAAATTTTGGTAAGTGATAATATTAAAGCTAATGACATTGAACTGAATTAGACGGATATACCAAATTAGAAACATATTGATTTAAAAATCTGAAATGAAAAAAAAAACTTGAAAGACTAAATTGAAAACAAGTTAGCGATTGTAGGTATAATTTGTAATTTAACCTAAAATTAACCATGGAAAGAAAATAGCTATAAATTAAGGCTTTGATCTTCTTCTCTCTCTTCTTTTTTTTTTTTTTGAGAAACTGAAAGGCTATGATTTTAACTGTGAACTCTTCATGCTACATCTAATTTATTTTTTGAAAAATTTAATTCAAATTCCAAGGAAACATAATAAAAATGGTATAATTCAAAAAAAAAAAAAAAAGAGAGAGAGAAGAAAAATAGCAGAAGCAAGTAGCGCTCCCGATTTTGTTTTATCTTTTTAAAATTCAGCAACATGCAACTGAAATGATTTTTATTTTATTTATTTTTTAACAAGTCTACACATACAAAGGAGAGTGAATAAGATTATAACAAAACACACCATCAGCTCCTCTCAAAAGGCACTGTAACAATGGTAAGTGTATTAAAATTTGGCTGTGAAGCTTTTATTTTATTTTATTTTATTTTTTGAATAAGAGAAGGAGATGGGTGTCACAATATATATTTGTCCAACTTGTCCCTATCTCATTTAGTTTTTAACTTCTCTCCTAGATAATTCTTTCTTTTTTATGTCATTTGATTCTAAGTCCATTATAAAACTGAATTGTACTGTTGTAATATAATAATTATTTTTTTAATTGTTGTCACAGCCAGGAGGTCATAGCGTAGTTGACACCAAGTCAATATTCAGGTCGACTTCAATATCATACTTTCAAGTAGTACTTCTTCATAAAAGAAAAAAAAAAGAAAAAAGATAGTATATCTATTGTAGTAGGAAATTTTTTTTTTAACGTTATCCAATTAAGAAAGTCTCTATGCCTTTTGTTATGAGTTTGTGGTGAATAAGTCTTAAGGATTTATATTATATTCATAAACATTAATCCCATTAATCCATAGCTATATACCATTGCATATGGTTAACCAGTTAATTTTATAAAAATAAAAGTTATACACACCTTCACTTTTTATGGACCTACAAACTTCACTTTTCAACTACTTTTTCATTAAAAATTAGTTTCACGACACTATTCACACGTTTAAAAATTATTTTGCAACAGTGTTTTCAGTTTTCAGTTTCAACAAAATAAGTTCTATCCAAATGGACCCTAAATCTAAGGGAGAGAGAGAACCTGCAGCAGCTGCTCCAACAACATCACTTTTGGAGTCCCTGGATTTAAGAACCAGCCTAGTTCTGTAGTGAGGGTTGGAGGCATAGAAGTCTGAAAGGGCCATGTTTATGCAACTGAACCCCATCTTCCCATTCCATGTATCCAAGTCAAGAATGACACCCACGTTAACCGGGATTGTCGACGTGTTTTGTGCCATGGCCATGATATTTCTTTCAGAAAGAATAATGAAGATGAAAAGAGAAAAAGCAATTCTGGTAGGCATCTTCATGATTTTGTTTGAATATCTTCGTAGCTTTAAGATGCATGGTCATCTTAAGTCAGAAGTAGTCTTATTTATAGGGCATTGTACTTAGGAATATAGCATAAGAAAGGAGATTTTTTGTTTGATGAAAGTGTGAAAAGGAGACTTTGATGAGCAACGAATAATAGATTAATATCATATTCAAACTAATATTGCTGCGATGACAATGGTTATCGAGAAACTTCACTAAAAAATAATTCAAGTTGCAACCTAACAACACTAGTTGACGTTTCGGTCTTTACGATCGATATGGCTTCAGATTTCATTCGAGCAACATTACGTGGGGTTCCACACATTTGTGCAATATAATATAGAAGAAAATATCAAATGAGCATCCCAAGATTCATATTTAAGAGAGTCAGCTTAATATTATGTTAGGGAACCGTACGTCAATAATCTTAGAAAATGACCTAAAATTGATGTAATGGCTTTACAAACATCTGGACAATGGTTTTGTGGTAACAAAACATAGAAACGCTTTAATACAGAACCAAAGAAATTTTTTTTTGTGCAATATTAGTAGCTCGGTATGTACTTATTGAAAAAGCCCAAATTAATACATCGTTAAAATTTAGCTTATTGCAGTGGTTCATGTGATACTAAAGGTTAGAAAATGTTGCATGTGTTACATGCATATACTTGATCATTATATGTGTGTTGGATGTTGCTGTTGAAACCACATTAACTACATCAAATCTACGAGGAGTCTTGGAATAGTCAAGAGGTCGGTTTGCAGGTGGTGTATCACCTTGTGCAGCTAGCAGATAAGTTAGAAGCCCCTACATGAGAGCTAGGAAGCACGGACATGGGTGCAACTCGGTGATATAAGTAATTTCTAAAAAATTATAACATGAAACGGTTGGTACGATACTAGTATAATATGGGTATGATACGGATACAACACAGATACTGCACTTAAATGAAATGTCTATGCTTCCTAGGTTGAGAGCCTGCAGTTGCTAGAAAGAGTATATAGTTTAACTACATGTGCTTGATGTCATGTGCGAGTTTGGGGTTACCCTTGGAGTTTTTTTACTCTGTAGAGTTTTCACTCCATGATGGTGAACATATTTTGTCTTTTGTGTGCTTATTTTTGGCTTATTGTGTGCTGTTTTTTTGAATGTATTTATCCATGCAAACATTGTGATAGAATATTGACTAATTAACTACCCGTATTGAATTGCGAATCAATTCATTAAAATTGGTGGTTAAGCCAATTGGTGGTTTATCCAATTGGCTAAACCAAGTAGGACTCTAAACGTAATTTTAAATTTGCATACTAATATTATTTTTACTTTAAAAGAGTACTTGAATTCCCCACCTACCCCCCACTATTATCAATCTATAAAAAATCATTATAAAAAAAAAACTACAGTCCAAAATACTAAGATATAGCAAATGCCATTTGATCAAAGACTGTTGTTATTTTATCTTATTTTTCATTTCTTTCTCCTAAAAGTGTGGATTATGGTCAATGCTCGCTGAGAGGATGACCACAAGATTTCACGTTGCAGTTGGCAAGCAACCTCATCTAAAAAAGTTAACTTCAAACTTCAAAGGTTTACTATAAATTTTTCAGTTTTTAACGCTAAGTATTTTATACATGGTGGAGACTATATATACTCGGTTTCTCATTTCATATCTTATTCTATTCTTTCATGACTCTCTTCCCTACTTGCCAACAAGAGAGAGAGAGAGAGAGAACTACCTTCCTTAGATAGTATGGGGTATAATTTTCATCTCATCCTTTTTACTCTATTTTATCATGGAGTCGAGGTCGACTTTATGAGTTCAAATCTGAGCCGAGCTGCAATGACCTTGACTCTTTCATCATCATCACTTCAACCATGCTCTTTTATGGGATTGTAAAATTCTTTGCTATTTTCTTTTTTCTTTTTGGGTGCAAAAACTAGTTTTCCTCTCTGTATGTTTGGAGACCTCCCTTTATTTGCTCTGAGTTCTTACCTACCACCGAATGGTGAAAAATGATAATCATCCTACTATTTTATTTCGTCAATTTCCTTACTTCCCCTTTCATCCTAACCAAATAAATTCTTAGGCTTACCATTTGTTTCACTATTAAAGTTATCTAGAAAAAAAGTTATTTTGCAAAAAATATTTTTGAAAAGACTATTATATTTTCTTATATTTGATAATAACCTTGAAAGTAAGTTGAAAAACTTGTGAGATATAATTGTTTTTTGATAAAAAATTAGCTGAAAACAACTTCTAAAATAAGTCTTAGTTTTAATAGGTTTTACGTTAACTAAAACTAGTTTCTTTTGACCTATATTATTTTTTTATGAAATAGTAATACTTATTAGAACACACAAACACGAAAATAATATATTGAGTTTTTTAAACAGACTTATAATACATTACATAATTAGAGTATTACTACAAAATGACCTAATTTTTGTAGTAGTAATATAGGGTTATAAAGACTGAAACTCTAACACACACAACTGATGTGAAATAAACATCCCTATATTTTTTTTTTTGAAAAAATAATAATATTTATTAGAACACGCAAACACAAAAGTAATATATAAACTGTTTTTTTTTTTTACCTATATTTTCTAATGTTACCAAACACAAGGAAATATAGAAAACTATCATCACATAAAGTTTTCAATGAATCAATTGAACATTAGTTTCAAACTTTGAATCAACTATTATTATTTTTTCTTTCATCAGAGTTACTTTCCCAACCTACGGGTTAGTACATGTTTCATGTTTGTGTTTACAAATTATGAAATAATTGAAATGCCAATTTAATAAGCAGTTTCAGGAGTAGGGAGAGCTGACCGATGGCCCTTTCTTTTGAAATTGTGGGGGCAATTCAATAAACAACCTAAAGTAACATGATTGATGAAAGACATAATCAACTTGAAATTTATTACATTTTCACCAGCTATATATATTGTTATTGTAAGTGAAAGAAACCCGTTGGTGTTTATTATTATTTTTATGAATCTGATGAATTTACATTTTACAATGTCAGTTGTAAGTTGACATTGACAATTATAAGTCGTGCTTATGTTGTGATTTTCCATCAAGAAATTTCGGATGTTTGACCTACTGATAGCAACACGTGCTACCAGTACTAGCTAGGCAACAACCATGGTCATGTTGATTCTTCAAGACAAACATTAAATTGGAATTTAAAATCTTATTGTCCCTATGTGAATTCAAGTGTACGGAGGTGCAAATGAAATTGCCAGAATTGGACTTCTGTATCGTAGTTATGATATTTTTAGTGTTCAAAATGCTGAGCAATGAATGGCCCGAAATCAGCCCTAACTAATCGGTAGTGGTGGTGTACGTGGTCGATCGATGAAGTAAGGTTCAGAGGTCAGAGGGAAAATTTGTGATACCGGCAAGGTCGATTTGGCATTTGGTTTACGATTTTAAAATATAATTTGAAAACGATTTGATTGGTATATATTTACAGATAAATAATTTAATATATATTTTAGATTTTTTTTTTTTGGTTCTGTTTAGACACCTATAAATTAGATTTGTTTAATTTAATGAATTATCCAAGTAGTTACTTAGATTGATTTTTCAGATCTAGGTTAAACTCATGCAATAATATAATTTAGTGCGAAAAAGTAAAGAAGACAGTAATATGTTGACCTAGCAAAACCAATGAAACCAATCGTTTCAAGATAAAAAACCTGAAAAAGATTTAACCTAACTATTCTCAGGGTAAACAAATTCACTATGACAAAATGAAAGTTTACAATAGATTTTCTCCCTAAAATCTAAAGCTACCTCTTGTAGAACTTACTACTTGCATAGTTCTCAGAACCGGACCGGACCGGGAGGTCAGACCGTGAAAACCAAAAACCGGGATGAAAATCGGTTTTATAAGCCTAAAGAACTGGATTTTTTGTTAATTCCGTGAACCGCTAAAACTGGGGTTGGACCGCACGAACCGGTGAGAACCGTGCGGTCCAACCCCTTAGCAATTTAAAAAAAAAAAAAAAAAAAACTTAACACAATTTTATTCTACTTAATTAAATTATCCATCTCTTACAAGGAATAAAAAAAAATTATAATTAAAATCCTAAGATATTCAACTTTACTTCAAAAATTAATCATAAATTTTAATGTTTTTATGATTATTATTTTATTTTATTAAATTTCTTATTTAATTATTAAATATATGCTTGAAAATCATTAAATTTTCCTCACATATATAGATATATTGTCAATTTTGCTAGTTTTATAAATTTAATATCTATATTTAGGCTTTAATTAATTATTAAATTAATTATGACGTCATCACGGTTCGACCCCGGTTCGACCTCAAAAACCTTGAACCTCTCCCTTTTACGGTTCAATGAACGGTCCGAGTCTGAAAACCTTGCTTACTAACATGACCATGTGCAGCTCTGACTCCATAGATTCTTGTATCTTGAATTTGTTGAACACAAACTCCCATGTTTGTGACTTTGTGATCCCACTCAAAGGTTTCAATTCACCATCAGTAGTAAATCTTTATGCAGCAACTTGTTTCCAGTAGTTCTTCATTGTAGATCTCATTTTGGTAGATACTTGTAGAGTTAGAATGTTACAAAAACCTCACAGATCTCACAGGAGTAACTCATAAGACTTACAAGAACTTCTAAAATGTATTTAGGGTTTTTCTTTTATACTTAGTAGTGTTGGATTGAACCCTAAACATTTTCGCAGGCTTGGGCCTGATTTAAAATCTGCAGAATACAACTTTCGATTGGTCGAATCTATCTTTCGAACGGTTGAGTTTCACAGTAGCTTGCTTCTTCTTTTTGCAGCTTGATAGGTTCTTGAATCTTGACTTGAACAATCTTGAGTAATGTCTAACACTTAATTTTGATATATTTTTGTTCTTGGTTTGCCAACATACATAAATTTAGAAACTAAACATTTAATCCTAAATATTTAGAACCTAACATATTTCATATATTATATACTGTTGAGATGAAGAACATAGAGAAAGAGAGAAAATATAAATTGAATAAATTTGTATTATATATTTGATTGGTATATATTTACAGATTAATAATTTAATATATATTTTAGATTTCATTTATTATATATTGTTCAGATGAAGTACATAGAGAATGAGAGAAAATATAAATTGAATAAATTTGTATTATATATATATATATATAATATTTAAAAAGTGTAGCATTTATTATTGCTACGTTCTTTTATTCGCTACATTAGCGTAACTGTGGTACCCAAACTTGTGAATGATACTTTCTAGGACAGTGGATTTGGGCTCCTAATTTATTTGTTGGTGGGTTTCCTCACAGTCCTACGAGTTTTGCTTCAAATATAGCCTGGACAGTCCAAGTTCTGTTATCCCTGTGGTTTCAAGCCCAACACACACTTGCCCTCTGATTTTGCTTCTTACTTTCTCTCAACTTTCTCCCTTTCGTTCCATTTGTTTCTACTCCCTCTTTCCCTTTTTCTTTCTCACTTTTTCTCTCCCCTATCCAACCATAACCAACCCCTTCCTATCTGCCCTCCCTCCCTTTATATAGTCTCCCCTTAGTGGGATTCAAATCATTACTTTTTCACCAGTTCCCATGCAATCCCACTTTTACCCAGAATCCCTAGAAACAATCATGCTTTTTGAAGATTCTTTCGAAACTTGTTCCTGACACCAAATGGCGTTCGGCAGCGAACTCCCCAAAGGCACTAATAGTACTCATGGGCCGACCTGAATTAGACAATTTCCTTATTGATCTCCCACTGTCTTATCAATCGGTAGTGGACTGAACACTGTGGAATTCCCTGAACAATACTCTCTAGATCCTGACATACTTATCGTTGGGCTGGGCCTATTCCTATAGGGTTTAGGCCAACTTTAATCTCCTAGGCTAGCCTTGGCTACTTAGGTTGATCTTAGGCCTAAGTTTAGTGGGCCGGTACTAATCACTCGGGCCTGAGCCCCCCATAATAGCCCCCCCCCCCCCGATCCTGTTTTCACGAACTGGAGATGGGATCGGGGATTCCTGCTTTGGTGATCGGCTAAGTTTTTCAAAAATGACGGTTATATCTTGGGAAGACCAAACGTCATTCAATTAATACAGCAGACATGACAGCTTACTCTATGTTCGCTCGTGGCAACATCTGTTATATCGGACAGTCAAAATGATCTGACGCTTCGATTACCGAGGCACGAGTGAAAAGAAACAATGGCAAGTATTAATTAATTTGTTTCAATTGCATTATTTGACCTTTGTTCCTATAAATATTGTCATAGTACATGTTATAACTTTCTTCAGTTTCTTTCAAGTTCAGAATCCTTCTTCTTCTTTCTTTCCAAGCCCTTAAATTTCTTTCGAGACCATCCCTACCATCAAGAAGTTATTCAGTAAGTCTTCTTCTTCCTGTATCTTTCGTAGTAATCTTAATAGGAAGAATGAGTTTTTCATATCTTTTAAACACTAACGCAGGCATAGAATCCTTCGAGACTAGGTTTAATATCCCTCATGATGTGAATATATCATACTGTCACAAGGGAGATATAGAAGACCAAAGATTGCCTCATATAGGCTTTTTTCCCTTAATGTCTATACTAGAGGGTAAGGGTAGATTTCCAGTAGATCCCTTTTTACTTAGGACTCTTAGTTTTTACGGGCTCAGCCCTGACCAATGTCTACCCAACTTTTATAGGGTAGTAAACTGTGTGGGCATCTTAACTGACTATATGGCCTAAACCTCACACATCATGATATTAATTTCCTGTACGCTATTCGGGGAAGCCTGAAGAACGGGTATTACCTTCAAACCCGAAATACCATAGTTAGGTTGATATCAAGTCTTCCCGACTCTAATAGGAACTCTGCAAGGGAGTTTGTGAGGGTGAGCAGGAATTGGCTCAATGGCGAACTCACCTGCCTGACCTTTCATCATTGTGTCCTATATCTTAATTGTTAGGTTCTAAGGATTTAGGATCTAAATGTTTTAGAACTTCAATATATAATGTTGGCAAACCATGATCAAAACTTAGAGTCTAGATTTAGGCTGCTCAAAGTGATGTATGTGTAAAGTTGGAATCGAGTACTGTTCAATTTCTGCAAGGCTCGATCAATCGAAAATTAGACTCGATCGATTGAAACTCGTGCAAAATGTTTTTTCTGCAGAATTTCCAACTCAGCCTAAGCCTATATGACGTGTAGGGTTTTATGTTTTGCCTTAAGTATAAAAGGAAAAACCCTAGCTACGTTTTTATGTTGTTGTTTATGCTGTGTGTATGAATCTCTTATGAAATCTAGAGATGTTTGCCTTCATACATATTTAGGGTTATCAAGATTGAGATTGATGTCGAGAGTTTGGTGATCGCTTCAGTTGTTGCATAAAGAGCTTAAAGAAAAACCCAAGTGGGAGTACTTGTGGTTGCTGTGAATCCAAGAAATAAGTAGTCCGTAGACTCGGAGCTATCACGTGGTCTTGGTAGTATGTTTTCTACTCGAGGTAGCAATAGGATGTTAGTGGTCCAAGTCGCTATTGTAAAACTTCAATTCTTTCATAGTGGCTCTGTTTTACCTTGAGGATAGCTAGGTTAAATCCTCCCCAGGTTTTTTACCAGTTTGGTTTTCCTGGGTTATCATATCGTTGTGTTCTTTATTTTCCGCATTGTTTACATGATATGATTTACTTGTGTTAACCTAGATTTGAATAATTTACCTAAGTAATCACTTGGCTAAATAACTAGGTTAATCAACTTGTGTTTTAAGGGGTCTAAAAACGTACAAGTGGTATCAGAGCAGGTTAGCTCTAGCATTTAGATCTTTTGATCTAAGAGTTGATCCTTGACCCCTGTTGTCATGGAACACGGTTACTCTCTTGTGATCCCACCTCACTTTGATGGGAACAACTATGCCTACTAGAAAGTAAGGATGAAAGCATTCCTGAAATCTATTGATGAGAGAGTTTGGAATTCCGTTGAATACTGATGGGAGAAGCCAACTACTCCTGTAAGCGAGTGGCAAACTTCTCAGAAAGAAGCAGCTGCTTTTAATAGCAAAGCCATGAATGCTATTTTTAATGCTGTTTCTATGGAGGAATTCAAGAGAATCTCTAATGTTGAGGTTGCTCATACTGCATGGAATATTCTCCAAACTGTGCATGAAGGCATAAAGGCAGTTAAGATTAACAAACCGTAGCAGTTAACTACTATTTGAAAGTATTAGAATGTTTGATGATGAATTTTTTGATGAATTCTATGCTAAACTGAATGATATTGTTAACTCTGCTTATAATTTGGGTGAAATCTATGATCAATCTAAGATTGTTAGGAAGATACTTAGATCCTTAACTGAGGACTTTAGACCCAAAGTGACTGCCATTACTAAAAGCGAGGATGTGGACTCCATCCCTGTTGATGAACTTGTAGGATCTCTCCAGTCCTATGAGTTAGACCTACCCAAGACAAAAAAATCCAAATCAATGGCTCTTAAGTCAGTTGATGATGTTGATAGGAATGGGTTTGATGATGAACTCTCTGCTACAGAGATTACATATCTTGCCAAGAACTTTAGAAAATTTCTTAGGAACAAAAACAGAAGGGCAGGAGGTAAAAACAATGCTAAACCTAGAAATTTTAGGAGGAATGATCCCACTAAAGTGAACAATACTGAAAAACCTTAAGAGAAAGTAGGTCAAACCTCTAATAATTCTATGGGTCAACAATGTTTTGGTTGTCAAGGGTATGGTCATGTGAAATCAGAATGTCCTACATTCTTGAGATCAAAGGGTAAAGCTATGGCTGTAACCCTTAGTGATGATGAAGTTTCTGATCATGAGTCTGGTAGTGATGAGGATGGAAACTTCATTGCTTTCACAGCTATTGCTGTAGTTAATGAAAGTGTTGTGGTTGATGAGAACCCTTCTAATGGGGAACTCTCTGAGAATGCTGATTTGCAAGAAGCCTATAATAAGCTTTGCAAGGTTGCTGCAAAGGATGCTATGAATGTTGATTTAGGTTTACAGAAAATTGCTTCTCTTGAACTTGATAAGAAAAATTTGCTCTTGAAATTGTTTGATTCTTATGAATTGCTTGATAAGGTGAAGACTGAGAACATGTTATTGCTTGATAAAGTTAAGAATTTGGAACTTGAATTATCTGTTGCTAGAGAATAAACAAATAGGTCTGCTAGTTCTAAACTTGAACACATGTTGAGTATTCAGAAGTCTCCCTTAGACAAAATTGGTCTAGGTTTTGAAGATAGCATCTCTGTGCCTAAGAATCATTCCACAAACTTTGTTTCTTCTTCTGAGCCCCTCGTGAGTGAGATTGTCAAACCAGCAGAAGTTACTCCTCCTAGGAAGATTAGGGTTGATCTTAAAGAGTCTAAGCCTAAGAATCCTAACCCTCCTAAGTACAAGTTGCATGAAAGACCTGTGTGGGTTTGTCATTTTTGTGGACAGTCCGGGAACATTCGTCCAAACTGTTTCTAGTTGCAAGCTGCTAAGCGAGTAAATAAGCCAAAAGTACCTGTGCCTTAAGCACAAGATCCTATGGTACTTATTGGTGAGTTGGAAAAGGCTTTAAACCTTTATTCTAATCCTGGAGTTGCTCATCATTCTAATATGAATAATAACTCCAATGCAAGAGTTGCATCTAAAAAGTTTTGGATGCAAAAGGCTCAATCTAATTGAGTTTTTCTGACTTGGTCCTTGTGCTTTATCTCTCTATTTTTTGTGACCATTCTTCTTTGTTGTTTTTGTTTTCTTTGTTTTTAGGATTTGCATTGCATAAAATTCATGCATTTCATGCTAAGTTGTTTTTGTTAATTCTTTTCAAAATAAAATAAAATAAAAAAAAAGGAGGAAAAGGAAGGAAAAATGTATTTTGCATTATTTTTCTTGGATTTGAAATCAAGGTTGGCCATATTATCTTTACATAACATGTTTATATTCCTTTTTTAGCTTGGATGAGCTTATTTTATTGCACCTTGCTAGTTTTGGCTTTGTAGTGCATGTTGTGTGGGAGTTGTTTATAGTTTTTGGTCACATGATCTTGATCTTGAAGTCACATGCTTTTGATTGTAAGGACTAAAAAATCCTAAAAGGAAGGCATAAATAACCATCTCACCACTGTTTACTAGCCAATCATGAACACCTTAGTGCATATCATATGATTTTGTGCTCGAGAAAGTGTAGCACATGCACAAAAAGAACATAAGGTGTAGCCTCAGTTTAAATAATAAAATTGGTATGTACATTATTGGGCTATAATAAATTCAAATTGAAATAAAATTGGTATGTACATTATGAGGCAAAACAAGAAACTTACATGATTGCAAGCTTGTTTTCTAGGAGATGTGAGAGATATATGATGTAACTCTTTAGGTGATAGTCACTTTCAAACTTATGTGATGAATTTTGTAGAATTTGTGATTGATTACTATCTCCATATCACTTCACATGTATCTCAAGCTATTGTTAGTTGCACACACTACACAAGTTACTCTTTGCTAAACTTAGTACATGATATTGTGTGTGATTTTGTTGTGGCCATCCAAGATTAAGAGTTCCTTGATTTTAGTGCAAAATGTGTTTAAAATTTGAGATCTAAGGACAAATTGATTGAAAATCTTGTTTTTGGAAGATCTGGGTTAAATTCAAGGGTTTTTGAAAAACTTTTCATCTCATACTCATGCATTCTTTTCATTAAACATTGTGCTTTGAGGAGTTTCTGCATTAAAATGCTCTATTTTTCAAAAAATTGTTTTTTTCCAAATTTTCGATCAATTGAATCTGTCTCTCGACCGATCGAAAATGCGATAAAACCTTGGTTTGAATCTGTCTGGCTTGATCGCTGCTCGATTGATGCTGGATCGATCAAATGTGATTTTCGATCGATTGAATCTAATTTTCGACCAATCGAAAATCGTTCAGAGAGTTTTTTAAAACAAGCTTTTTCACGTGTTCTTCACTTTTTCAAACTTTTCAAAAAGCTTTTCTCTCTCTCTTTTCGACCAATCTAGATTCAAGTCAAAATTTTGTCGTTTTCCTTCCAAATGTTTCTCAAGGTTTTTGTCTTCTAGTGCTGGTAAGACCTTTATACCCTTTCTTTTTTAGTTTATTCACTTTTTCCATGCATTTTTCATGCATTTTTAGGGAAATTTTCGGAACTATAGGAATTTGAGGTTTTTGATTTTTGCTTTGGTTTCTGTCCAAATTGATCAATGGGTTTTTGTTCTAAGATGATGTAAACATGTTTACCATGCTTTAATTTGATTAATTTGGTGATTTGAGAACGATTTGAAATTCTAGGGCTTGTAACTACACGAATTTGGAGATTTTGTTCAATTGGGCTTAATTTGGTAAAATTGACTTGTGAAATTGATTGATTATGTCATTATATGATGATTTATATCTAGTGTAATGATTAATTACTCAATTTGGTTAAATTTTTGAAAGTGGGTTTTCAAAATTTGAGGCTTTTGTTATAAACTCTATGTTCAAGTCAATTTTTGGTTTTTAAAGTATAATTGGACTATTCTCAATGCATTAGAGCATACATCATGTGTTTATTCTGTTCATGCATCATATAGAGTGATATTTTCAATTGTTGCTTTCTTTCTAATCTTGTCTGATGCAGTCTGCCCTTGGTTTTCTTTGTTTTCTTTCTTTGGTTTCTTTTCTGTCTATTCTTTCCAACCCTTAGCATCATGGTTAGGAAGACTAGATCCCATAGGAAACCCAACTCCTTTTCCACTCCATCCTTTGAAAGTGATAGGTTTTGATCTGAGAAAAACCAAGAAACCTATGAGAAGCTGAACACTTTTAGATCAGTTTGGGCTGAGAGGAAGGTAGTGTTAGATGAGCTAGATCTGGAAATTAGGAGGAATTTTGAGTGTAGGGGCTGGTTACCTTTGTTGGATATAGATCATCCTCCTTCGGCTACCTTGATTAGAGAGTTCTACTCGAACCTCTCTGTCCACTCCAATGATTCCAACACTCAATATGTGATGAGTTGGATACGGGGTGAAAAGTATGTCATTACTCCTTCAGTAGTGGCCTCTGCTCTTGGGGTGCCTAAGGTACAACAGCCTGTGTACCCTTATGATGAGACCCCTCCTTTTGATGATATTATATCATATCTCACCGGTACTTCCATTCAGTGGGGTACTGATCCTCGGATTACCTCTCATGAGTTGACTGAGATTCATTACTTGTTTTTCTAGATTTCTTTTCATTCTATCTGGCCCATTTCTCACTTGCACACCATTCCTATTGAGAGATGTGCATTTTTGTATGCCTTGTGACAGATGCTCTTATGAGTTTTCCTACTCTTTTTATTCGATCCTTGGTTGAGGTTCATAGGAGTAGTTCTACTGCACATGGTCTTTTCTTTCCTGTTTTTATACATCGGATTTTGTTACATTTAGGATTAGAGGATTTTCCTGCATCTGAGCCCGTACACATAATAGCTCCCATAGGTGCCACCTTTCTTAGGCAGAGAGCTGCTCAGATGAGAGCTAGCTCTAAACGCCCTCGTGTAGAGTCTTCTTCGGGTGTTGCACCTCCTCCTCCTCCTTCTTCAAGTGATCCCACAGCTGAGGAGTATGTCGATCCCACTGCTCTAGTTGATCCTCCACCTACTACTTTGGGTGATTCTAGCATTCGGAGTATGTTGGATATTGTCATGACCGTTCAGGTGGCTCATGGTTAGCTTTTAGTGGATGTACTCACGGAGCTTCAGGCTTTGCGTGCAGATTTGGCGAGCATTCAGCGGTCACCTCCACCAGCTCCTTTTGATGATGAGTCTTGATTGCCCTTTGGAAATTCGTCACAAAAATGAGGAGTACATATGGATGGGGATAGGGGGAGTTTTTGTTTTTTTTGGAGCTTTGAAGCTTTAGATTGTATCTAGGTGCTTCATGATGTATTTATTTTTTTTGGCTCATGATGTATTTACCTTGATGTATTTATTTTTTATGTGATGTATATGTTAGGGGGAGACATTATGTTTTTTATTTCTGTTTCTTGTTTCACATTGTGCTACATTGGCTATTGATTTATATTATGAGGTTATTCATGATATATGTCTTTTATTTTGTGTTTTTGTGAAATCAAGAACTTATTTTGTTTTACTTGTATTTTTCACACATGCATTTATGTGTTTGTTGAGTGTTTCAGGAATATACAGGTTGATTCAGTCGTGCTGCTGTCTACACTTGCAACTGATAGATAGTAGTTAGGTTGAATTGTTTTTGGTTGGGCAATTTTATTGTAATGGGCTGTTTTTGTAACTTTGAGCATTTTGTTGTATTATGTGTTTTGTCACGGATTGCCAAATGGGGAGTTTGTTAAGTTCTAAGGATTTAGATTCTAAATGTTTTAGAACTTCAATATGTAATGCTGGCAAACCATGATAAAAACTTAGAGTCTAGATTTAGGCTGCTCAAAGTGATGTATGTGTAAAGTTGGAATCGAGTAATTGCAAAAAATTATTGTTCAATTTTTGCAAGGCTCGATCGATCGAAAATAAGACTTGATCGATTGAAGCTCGTGTAGAATGTTTTTTCTGCAGAATTTCCAACTCAGCCCAAGCCCATATGACATGTAGGGTTTTATGTTTTGCCTTAAGTATAAAAGGAAAAACCTTAGCCACGTTTTTATGTTGTTATTTATGCTATGTGTATGAATCTCTTATGAGATTTAGAGGTGTTTACCTTCATACATACTTAGGGTTATCAAGATCGAGATTGATGTCGAGAGCTTGTTGATCGCTTTAGTTGCTGCATAAAGAGCTTAAAGAAAAACCTAAGTGGGAGTACTTGTGGTTGCTGTGAATCCAAGAAAGAAGTAGTCTATGGACTCGGAGCTGTCACGTGGTCATGGTAGTAAGTTTTCTACTCGAGATAGCAATAGGATGTTAGTGGTTTAAGTCGCTATTGTAAAACTTCAATTCTTTCATAATGGATCTGTTTTACCTTAAGGATAGCTAGGTTAAATCCTCCCCAGGTTTTTTACCGGTTTGGTTTTCTTGGGTTATCATATCGTTGTGTTTTTTATTTTCCACATTGTTTACATGATATGATTTACTTGTGTTAACCTAGATTTGAATACTTTACCTAAGTAATCACTTGACTAAATAACTAGGTTAATCAACTTGTGTTTTAAGGGGTCTAAAAACGTACATTAACCCTATTAAAAAACTATTTAAATACTTGTATTCTAGACTCACACATACATTAACATGCATCTAACAATCAAAATGGCATCTTTAACCCTAAACAAACATACTTATCTATCCCCAAAGCAAAAGAGAGCCAAACACATAAGAGAAACCCTAACATTCATCTAACATGTGAAAACCCTATCATGTATCTAAACAATGCAGCAGCTCCAAACATGGCAGTAAACATATCATCAAACACATCAAAAACAAAGCATTAACACATTAGAAAACCCTAATCATACATCTAAACATGCTTTATCATATTAAGCAAAATTAAACCAAAACACAAATGCATGAACATTTCTAATGTATGACTTACCCTTTACTTACCTTGTAGCAACATAGCACCTATGACATTAGTGCATGAGCATGTGAATGGATGGCATTAAAACTAAGAAACCCTAATCTAAACCCTAATTTAGACATGTGATAACAAACAAACATGTTAAAAGGTGAGCAAGCATTTTATGAGGCTTAAAGACGTATGAGAAAGAGGCTACACAGATCAAACATGTGAATGCATAAACAAAACAAACAAAAATTAAGGTTTCTGGGTAACAGCATCACGCACGCTAGAAAAAATCTACGTACGCATGAGTTCAGCCTATGTACATAGGCTGGATCATGCGTACGCAGATCCTTACCCAAAAAACCTAATTAACACAGAAACAGAGCAGAAACCAAATAAGACATAAAACGTAAAATTTAGCAGCCTAACATGCTTAAAGACATAAAGAAAACCTAAAACTAACCTAAACTAACATGTGTAAACATAAACTAAACAACAGAAACAGATTAAATAAAGTTTGAGCATCATTGGGGAACAGGGGCTCAAGTCGTAAGGGGTACAAAATGTGGTGTCTACAGCTGTCATGGATTCTTTGTCTATTTACTTGAATGCAATTAGGTTGAGAATTGAATCTATCTGTTAGGAAATATGTGATTTAATATTAGGAACATATGTCATATTAGAATTGGCTAATCCTTTGACAAAACGCACTTTACTTGTAATTGGGTAGATTTAGGATGTGTTTAATGCTTCATGGAACAAGGTTTCAAGTTCAAATGTTAAAGCCATGCAAGTTGTCCAAGAATCAAGTGAAGAAGTGCTGGATTTTAAATCTCGACAGCTAGTATCTATCGAGGTTTAAAAAACTGTTGAAGCTCGATGCTCGACAGCTATCTCGACAGATAAGCTATCTATCGAGGTTTATGAAAAACAGACTTTCAGCTTTGATTTTCATCCAATCCGTGAGTATGTGTTTAGGCCTTCTTTTCTCACAACCCTAAACATATATAAGGATTATTTTAAGGGCCGTCAAACATGGCGCAAGTGTGAAGAAAAGTTTTATTCATGCAAATTGTGACCGGAGACAGAATTTGCCCTAATTCATCTTACTCTTGAAGAAGTTGCTGTGTTTTGTACACCGTTGGATTTTGTGACCAAGGAGCTTCTTGATCTTCATTGTGTGATGAACTAAAGAACTTTGCAGCCAACATCTCTCTCAAGTTGGTGAGTAAGCCGCGTACTGGGATCCCTGCATCGAATTGGTTAGTCACGTACTGGGAGCCGTGTATTGAAAAAGAGAGATTGTCACTACAGAACAAGTCCAATTGGGTATTGGGGTAAGGGTTCAACTGTAGGTTGGTATAAGGCACTGGGATTCCTTTACTTGTAACCGCTTGTTGTGATAATAGTGAATTCTCGGGAGTGGTGACCTTAAAATTACCCGGTGGGGTTTTTGCCGTGTAGGTTTTCCCCATTCGTAAACAAATCACTGTGTCATTTATTTTCCGCTGCATATTTAGTTAATTGGTGATTTGTTTGTGCTGCCACACGTATTGCATGCTAATTGAATTAATTAATTAACTTGGCTAATTAATTTGTTAATTCATCACAAGGGGTCAATACATTCTTGGCCTATCAAGTGGTATCAGAGCAGACACACTCTGATTAGGTTTTAATCTTTGCTGTGTGATCCATTAACCCCTGTTTGTCATGGATAGAGGACAGTCTCTTATTATACCTCCTTTGTTTGATGGTACTAACTATGCATACTGGAAAGTACGCATGAGAGCTTTCTTGCAGTCTTTAGATGAAAATGTGTGGCAAGTTGTAGAGATTGGCTGGACTAAGCCAAAGAAAGCGCCGGCCGATTGAGATGATGCTAAGATCAAGGCAGTAAACTTCAATAGTAGGGCATTGAATGCTTTATTCAGTGCGGTCACAAATGAGGAATTCAAGAAGATATCCTCCACTGAAATTGCGAAGGAAGCATGGACCATTCTTTAGACAATCTATGAGGGAACCAAGGCTGTCAAGGACTCGAAATTTCAAAGGCTCACTACAAGCTTCGAAGAGATCAAGATGGAGGAGGATGAGTCGTTCGATGAGTTCTATGCCAAGCTCAAGGACATAGTGAACTCAGCCTTTAATCTTGGGGAAACCATTCCCGAACCCAAGATTGTTAGAAAGGTGCTTAGATCTCTACCCGAGAGATTTCATGCCAAGATCACCACAATTGTGGAATCAAAGGATATTGACAAAATTTCTTTGACAGAGTTGGTTGGCAACCTACAAACCTATGAGTTGGGTTTGACGAGGATCAGGAAATCAAACAAGAGCAAGAGCATGACACTGAAGGCCAAAAGCAGTGACATTGATGAGTCTTCTGATGATGAAGATTCTAAGATGAAATCCTATATCACGAGGCAGTTCAAGAAGTTTATGAAGAATGCCAACGCGAAAGGATTTGACAAGGACTGAAAGCAATCCAATTCCTCACAGTTTAAGAGCCAAGACAAAGGGAAGAAGGATGCTAGGGATGGCGGTCAGTATACTGTTCCCTCAGGACCAAAGTGTTTTGGGTGTCAAGGTTTCGGTCACATGAAACAAGAGTGCCCTACATATCTCAAGACCATTGGGAAAAGCAAGGCACTTGCTGCTACATTGAGCGACACCGAGCCTAAAGATGACTCCAACAATGAGGATGATGGGATCCTAAATGCCTTCACTGCCACTGTAAATCCTACTGAAGGGATTGTTGAAGATGTGGATGATGAAAAAGACTTCGTGGACTCGAAGTTCGAGAAAGTGGAAGATCAAGATGATATCCATACAGCCTATGAAAAGTTGTATAAAGTCTCTGAGAAGCATGAGAAACTATATAGGTTGGCCACCAAGAAGCTGAGTGATTTGGAGCTTGATCGAGAAGAGCTCTCCACAAAGTTTGATGAAGCAAATTAGACCATTAGAGCACTGCGATTTGAGAACAACTTCTTGGCTGAAAGGACTAAGAAGCTTGAGGTAGAGCTGTTCCAAGTCAGAGCTTAGCTGGAAAGGACTTCAAGTGCAAAGCTTGATAAGATACTTAGTTTACAGAAATCTGCTTTTGATAAAACCGGTTTAGGGTATGATTTCTCTTCTCCTAGTATTGCTTCTACTAGTACTTTTGTTTTTGTTTCTCCTACTAATAATGTTGTCTATGAGAACAACAATGTTAAAACTGTTTTAGCTAGTGAGAACACAGACAAGGGTAAATCTATCTTAGGAGCACCCCCTAAGTCTAAGAAGGGTAATGCTCAAAAGCATAAACAGAAGAAGCAACATCTTTGTCATCATTGTAGAGCAACTGGACATACTCGACCTAATTGCTACAAGTGGTTAGCCACTCAACAGAGCAACAGTATGATCTCGTCAGGAAACCAGAATCAGTTCCCATCCTCCTTTGCTTCTCTTGGAGATCTACTCAAAACCTTCATGTTCCTTTCGAACTTGAACAATTTCAATTTTTCCCCCTCACCGCCGATTCAAGGGTTTGCTTAAAGGAAAGGTTCCTCCAAGGTGTGGAAGTAAAAAGGCTCCAAGTGATTTAGTCACTTTTTCTCTCTCTCTTCCCTTTCTTGTTTTTGGTTGTTGCATTACTTGTGTGTTTTGCTTCCTTGTTTTGAGTTAGTCTAGTTTTATGCATTGCTTTGTTTTGTTTGATTATTTTCTGTTTTGCTTTATTTTTTTTTTCATAAAAAAAATTTTTAAAAAAATTGAAAAATCAGGAAAAAAAAAAAAAAAAACAAAAACAGTGTGTGTTTGTGTACATTGGTACTTGTGTACCTTGGATGACCATTGAAACAAAGTTTTCTAAACTTTGTATCTTTTGTAGCTTAGATGAGCATCTTTATGCACAACTAAGCAAGTGAGCTTTGTGGCTCGTGTTTGTGATAAGTAAGATTAAGTAATCTCTTGTACTTAACACTCGTATCACTCTTTTTGACGGGAATGACTAAAAAATCCAAAGAGAAAGGCATAAATAACCATCTCACCACTGTTGCCCGCCAATCATGAAATGACATCTGTATGCTTCAGCATAGCAAAAGTGCAATGTCAAAATCTTAACATAATTGGGTATTTCTTTTCTCTCTCTTATATGTCCATGCATGGTTTGCTTAAAAAAAAATATGCAAAGAAAAGTAAAAGCAAAAAGAATAAATATGCTTTATATATGATTGCAAGCGTGTATTCTTGGAGATGTGAGAGTTATAGGATGTACCTCGAAGGTGATAGTCCATATTAAACAGTTATGATTGTGTGTGAGTTAAAGTGATTTTCTCATATCTCAAATCATCATAACATGTAGACACCTATGCAATCTTGCGATGTTTTTTTTTCACACATAACACGCAATATTCTTTGCTACTTTTTGATACATGTGTAGGTACGATGTGATTTGGCCATCACAAGGAATACATGTGTTAATGTATGATCATTAAACTGTCTTAACTTGTTTTTGAAATAGAAAATTGGTTAGACTTGTTTAGTGTGTGTGTTTGGGATCTAAAAGCTGAACATTTTTCTTGTTGAGAGATGATTTTGAGAGTTTAAAATGTTGTTTGGATATTTGGTTGAATAGCATGCTTGATTGCATTAATGTATGTGTTTTTCTCTTCTTGAAAAACTGTTTTTAAGCAATCTCGACAGCTTCTCGATATCTCTCGATAGCTAGGCTATTTATCGAGCCCTTTCAGCTGCTTTTTATCGCATTCTCGATAACTCCTTGATAGCTGCTTGATCCATCGAGAAACTTTCTGGATGCTTGAT
Source organism: Notholithocarpus densiflorus (assembly GCA_030021035.2). Taxonomy (NCBI): domain Eukaryota; kingdom Viridiplantae; phylum Streptophyta; class Magnoliopsida; order Fagales; family Fagaceae; genus Notholithocarpus; species Notholithocarpus densiflorus. Next base: position 6,112,779 of record JARYZH020000012.1, on the reverse strand, counting down.
AGCTTCTCGATAGCTACCTCGATCCATCGAAATCCTTTAGCTGTGGACACCTCTGGACAACTCTTCGATAGCTAGCTCGATAGCTGTTTCTCGCCTTTTTAATTATTGACAGCTCTTGATCCATCGAGAATTATGAAGTTCTATTTAAAGGGTCAGCGCGATTTCAGCTTCACTTTTCTCGATCTCTCTCGATACTTTCTGACTTCACACCTCCTAAAACACCTCTCTCTCACTCCAAACCTCTTCCCCAAGTGTTCTTCGATCTCAAGATCATTTCTTTTCTCTGGTAAGACTCTTTCTCATTCATTTCTTCATGCATTTCATCTTTTGTGACCTAACTTTTGGGGTTTGTTGAAAAATTTGGGGTTTTTCAAAATTAAAGAGGTTTTGGAAAAATTTTGGGATGGGTTTTGTATATTTGATCCTAAATGATCATGCATTGTATCACATTTGCATTATAACAATGTTCCATGCATTTTAGATGTGTGTTTACTTTGTTGCAAACTTGTGTGCTGGTAGGTTTGGATTGGGCTTAGCCCATGATGCTTTTAAGTTTACATGTCACATGTTCAAGCATTTTTCATGCATAACCTTCATTTCTTTATATTCATATATTGAATTGTTTTGGTGCTTTTCTGCTTGTCCCCTCTCTCTCTCCTTCTTTCAGTCTGCATCATGGCACCTAAGCGTAAATCCACTCCGTCCCGGAATCCTCTTCATTCTGGGGCATCTTCCTCTGATCCTTCTCTTTCTCATCTTCAGTTCCGTGATGAGGAAGCCCGTAAGGACTTCTCAGAAAACTTCTCTTGACGAGGCATTCATTCGGAACGCCAAGTCATTCTGTCAAATTTCTCCGTTACTGACCTTCCCACTGTCATCTACAGTAGGGGTTGGGAGTCACTATGTGGCGTCCCGGTCACTTGTCCTTCTGTGATCATATAGGAGTTTTACTTCAATAGGCACGGATTCGATACTTTTGTACGTCATTTCTTTTCTCGCGTTCGAGGTACGCGCATTGTAGTTACTCTAGAGATTGTATCCGAGGTACTACACATTCCTAGGGTAGCGCATCATGACTACCCTGGTTGCGATCATCTAAGGACTGTGTCCAAAGACAAAGTCATGTCTCTATTCTGTGAGACACCATCTTCATGGGGTGATCGTCAAAACACCCGATGCTTGACATTTGCTAAAGGTCTAAGGTTCTTGAACATGGTGATGACATTTATTCTTCATCCTTTGTCTCACTATAACACTATCACAGAGCCTCGTGCTCACGTTTTGTTATCCCTCATTGAGGATCTTTCTATCGACTTCCTTTCTCACTTCATCCTATCCCTTATAGATGTCTATAGGGATACATCGACCCATGATAAGCTCATTTTTCCTTCGACTATCACGTGGATTCTTCGCCATTTCTCTGTCTCCTTTCCTCCGTCCGATCACTTCTTCATCATGGGTGCCATTGACGCAGCTACTATTAGACGAAGTGATACTCAACTTCGCCCGAGGCGGACACAGATCGAGACGGCAGTTCCTCCAGCTCCTGCAGCTCCATCCACCTCCGCTCCTTCTTCTTCAGTGGGTAGAGTGACACTTAAGGCCATCATGGCACAGCTTGTGCGCATGGATGCTCACCTTGACACACTCAGTGATGAGTTGTGTTAGGTGAACACCCATGTTAGTCATATTGCACGACGACAGGCTCTCATTGGTGGTTTCACTGTTGCTTCTTCTCCATCTCCACCGACTTCCGAGGATGAGAGTGACGATGGCTCTGGCAGTGTTGATGCTGATGAGGACGATGATGCTAGCTCGCCTAGTGATGATGAGATGTCTACTTGATGTACTTACCCTTTGTCACTCGTGACAAAAAGGGGGAGTAGTTTTGATATGAGAGTAGTCATACATATAGGGGGAGGGTTAGCATAGGAGATTTTTTTTGTTAGGGGGAGTGTTCATATTTTTGAGGGATGTAGTGAGGTTCTTATGTATTTTCTTTTCTTTTCTTTTACATTTACCTCATGTATATTGGTCTTCTAACCATCTGACATACATTGTATTTATATTTGGTTTATATCTATTGATGTATGTTATTTGCCTATCTTTCCATGTGTTGTTTCTTTTCTCTCTTTATGCACATGCTGCTTATATATTGTATGCAATCTTTTATTTCTATTTCACACTAAGATGCCTTGATGAGTTTTGTTTAAAGTGTTTCAGAAATACAGGTTGTCAAAGTCTTCTTGCCATAAACTCTCTTCTTGCAAAGTTTTTTAAGAGTTTGTGTTAGGATAGATTTTATTGTATTCAACAAGTGAGTATGAATTGAGTGATTTATGACTTTTCTCATATATTCATTTTGATGGTTTTTGACCTCTTAAAACACAATTGGATTAACCTAGTTAATTAGCCAAGTTATTACTTAGTCTAAATTTCAGATCTAGGTTATCACAATCAAACAATCATATCATAGTCTAAATTTCAGATCTAGGTTATCACAATCAAACAATCATATCATGCATAGCAGCGGAAATATAAATAACAAAAAGATATGATGACCTAGGAAACCAAACGGGTAAAAACCTGGGGAGGATTTAACCTAGCTATCCTCAAGGTAAACCTGAATCCACTATGAAAGAATCGAAGTTTTACAATAGCGACTTAGACCACTAACATCCTATTGCTACCCACCAGTAGAAACTTACTAACATGACCACGTGCAAGCTCCGAGACCACGGACTCCTTCTTTCTTGGATTCTCCAACAAATACAAGCACACCCGCTTATGTTTCTTTAAGTTCTTATGGCAGCAACTAAATGATCATCAAGTTCTTGAATGAATCTCCTTCTTGATAATCCTAAGCTTGTGTAAAGGAAAGCTCCTCACAAATCTCACAAGAGATTCACACAAACAGCAATATGAGCAACCCATAAAACGTGGCTAGGGTTTGCCTTATATACCTAGGGCAAAAACATAAAACCCTAAACGTTTTAATGAGCTAAGGCTGAGTTGGAATTCTGCAGAAAAACGCATTCTGCCCGAGATTCGATCGATCGAGCTAGGCCGAAATGTACTAAAACTTCTGCAATAGCTCGATTCCAACTTTACATAAAAGACACAACTTTGAGCAAGTCTAAACAAGACTAAACAAACTGTTTTGATCATGGTTTGCCAACAATACATATTAGAGTTCTAAATACATTAGTTTCTAACTCTTTAGAACCTAACACATTTGATTGTTGCGGTTTTGTCACGGATTGCCAAATGGGGAGATTGTTAGGACATATGTGATTTAATGTTAGGAACATATGTCATACTAGAATTGGCTAATCCTTTGACAAAACGCACTTTAATTGTAATTGGGTAGATCTAGGATGTGTTTAATGCTTCATGGAACAAGGTTTCAAGTTAAAGTGTTAAAGCCATGCAAGTCTGTCCAAGAATCAAGTGAAGAAGTGCTAGATTTTAAATCTCGACAGCTAGTATCTATTGAGGTTTAAAAAGCTGCTGAAACCCGACGCTCGACAACTATCTCGACAGATAAGCTATCTATCGAGGTTTATGAAAAACAGACTTTCAGCTCTGATTTTCATCCAATCCGTGAGTATGTGTTTAGGCCTTCTTTTCTCACAATCCTAAACATATATAAGGATTATTTTAAGGGCCACCAAAGGTGGCGCAAGTGTGAAGAAAAGTTTTATTCATGCAAATTGTGATCGGAGACAGAATTTGCCCTAGTTCATCTTACTCTTGAAGAAGCTGCTGTGTTTTATACACCGTTGGGTTTTGTGACCAATGAGCTTCTTGATCTTCATCGTGTGATGAACTGATGAACTTTGCAGCCAACATCTCTCTCAAGTTGGTGAGTAAGCCGCGTACTGGGATCCACGCATTGAATTGGTTAGTCACGTACTAGGAGCCGTGCATTGAAAAGGAGATATTGTCATTACAGAACAAGTCCAATTGGGTATTGGGGTAAGGGTTCAACTGTAGGTTGGTATAAGATACTGGGATTCCTTTACTTGTAACCGCTTGATGTGATAATAGTGAATTCTTGAAAGTGGTGACCTTAAAATCACCCGGTGAGGTTTTTGCCATGTAGGTTTTCCCCATTTGTAAACAAATCACCGTGTCATTTATTTTTCGCTGCATATTTAGTTAATTGATGATTTGTTTGTGCTGCCACGCGTATTGCATGCTAATTGAATTAATTAATTAACTTGGCTAATTAATTTGTTAATTCATCACAAGGGGTCAATACATTCTTGGCTTATCACTATCTCCTCTTGGACTATGTGGCTTTTTAAATGTGCTAATCCTATCCTTGAGAATCTATGTATAACTACTTGTTGCAATATTTATGTTTGTTATACTGCTTTAATTGCCTTAAAGGCACGCGATACTTGTCTTTGGTATTTGGATAGTGGTTGTTCCAGGCATATGACAGGTAATAAAGCTTTGTTCAAGACTCTTTTTGAAGGAAAGATTGGAATAGTCACATTTGGAGATGGAAGCAAGTTAGTCATTCGAGGAATTGGAACAATAGACATTCTAGGACTGCCCGTGTTCAAAGACATGTGGTACGTGGATGGATTGAAGGCAAACCTGTTGAGTATCAGTTAGATCTATGATAATGGACTGAATGTGTTGTTCATTAAGTATGAGTGTGAGATACTTGATGATGGGGGTGACTGCATTTGTATTGGAATAAAAACCGCTGATAATTGTTACGGTATAACACCAAGCATAAATCATATGTGTTATAGTGTAAAAATTAACCAGGTGGACCTATGGCATCAATAGTTAGGACATGCTAGCCACAAGCAAATAGAGAAAATCTCCAAGTGTGAAGTGGTTCTCGGTTTACCAAAGTTTGAAAAGATAGAGAAGAGTATTTGTGGACCATGTCAGATTGGTAAACAAGTGAAAGCTAAGCATCCATCAATCAGTGAAGTCCAGACATCTAGACCTTTAGAGTTGCTGCATATTGATCTTATGGGTCTTGCCAGAGTTCAAAGCTTAGGTGGAATGAAGTACATCCTTGTTGTGGTAAATGATTTCACACGATACACTTGGGTGGTTCTCCTGAAAGATAATTCTGAAGCTGCTGACAAGATGATTCATCCGTGCAAGAAGTTGCAAGTAGAGAAGAATACCTTGATTGCTCCAATTAGAAATGATCATGGAAGAGAGTTTGAGAATTCTAAACTCAAGTCCTTTTGCAATGATCAGGGAACAAAGCAAGAATTTTCTACACCTAAGACACCTCAGCAAAATTGGGTTATGGAAAGAAAGAATAGAGTAATTCAAGAGATGGCTAGAGTCATGTTGAATAACAAAAGTATGCCAAAATCTTTCTGGGGAGAAGTTGTAAACACTGCATGCCATACCTTGAACAAAGTGTACTTTCGTCCCGATACCAAGAAGACCTTATATGAACTTTGGAGAGGAAAGAAATCGGTGGTGAAATATTTCAAAGTTTTTGGCAGTGATTGTTATATCCTTCAAGACCAAGAAAATCTTGAAAAATTTATGCAAAAAGTGATAAACTTGGATATTCTACGTCAAGTAGAGCATATAGGTTGTAAAATCTTAGAACCAAAATTGTGATGGAATCTGCTAATGTGGTGATAAATGATGAACAATGTGCAGAAACTCATACTGAAGAGGCTCAAAGTGTTCAAGGAAGAACTATAGAAGTTGAAGATACTCTTTCTAAAGAGTATGTTGAAAAGTCAAACGATGAAGAACTGTTAATTCTAAATGATACTGTTTTAGAACCAACAACCCTAATTCGAGAAAATTCACAAGAACAAGATGAGTCAAGTACTCCATCTGAGCATAAGAATACAATAACTTCTTTGGTGAAAGGTCCATCTGTTAGGGTTAAGCTTAATCACCCTCTCATCAATATCTTGGGAAGTTTAAATGATAAAATGAGACTGAAATCTAAAGCATTGAATATCATTACTCACTCATGCTATCTTTCTCAAGTGGAACCTAAGAAAGTAGATGAAGCTCTACAAGATGCTAATTGGATTAACTCCATGCATGAAGAACTCCATCAATTTGTTTGAAATGATGTGTGGGAACTGGTTCCTAGACCTGAAGGAGTCAATGTGATTGGTACTAAATGGATCTTCAAAAACAAGTCTGATGAGCATGGGACAGTCATAAGGAATAAATCAAGACTTGTTGCACAAGGATACACTCAAGTAGAAGGAGTTGATTTTGATGAGACTTTTGCACTTGTAGCTAGGCTTGAGTCTATTCGGATACTTTTGGCCATTGCATGTCACTTGAAATTCAAGCTATATCAAATGGATGTAAAAAGTGTATTCTTGAATGGGATGTTACAAGAAGAAGTGTACGTAGAGCAGCCCAAAGGATTTGTGGATCCTCATAAACCTGATGATGTCTACAAACTGAAAAGGGCATTGTATGGTCTTAAACAAACTCCTTAGGCATGGTATGATAGACTGACTTCTTATCTCATAGGGAATGGATTCAAGAGAGGAAATGCTGATACTACTCTTTTCATTCGAAAGGATAAGAATCATTTTGTTGTAGCTCAAGTCTATGTTGATGATATTGTTTTTGGCTCTACTAATGATATTCTAGCTAAATCTCTTGCAGATGAAATGAAGAAAATGTTCGAGATGAGCATGGTAGGTGAACTTACCTACTTTTTGGGATTGCAGATAAGGAAAATGGACACTGGAATATACATCAACCAAGCAAAATATGCTAGAAACATTGTCAAGAGATTTGGACTCGAAAAGGCAGCACATGCTAGAAAACCAATGGCCACCAATGCAAAACTTGGGAATGATCCATCAGGTCAATCTGTTGATATCACTTTATATAGAAGTATGATTGGTTGTCTATTGTATTTGATTGCTAGTCGGCCTGATATAGCTATTAGTGTTAGTGTGTGTGCTAGATTTCAATCTAATCCAAAAGTATCGCATTTAAATGCTGTAAAAAGAATAATCAAATATGTTAGTGGTACTTGTGATTTTGAGTTGTTTTATAGCAAAGAGTCTAATGTGTCTCTTGCTGGGTATTCGGATGCTGATTGAACTAGAAATGCTGATGATAGGAAAAGCACCACTGGTGGGTATTTTTATGTGGGAACCAACTTGGTTGCTTGGATGAGTAAAAAGCAAAATTTTTTCTCTTTGTCAACTGTAGAAGCAGAATATATCGCAGTTGGAAGTTGTTGTTCACAACTCGTTTGGATGAAGAAACTTTTAGGTGATTATGGTCTATCATAGGAAACTATGTTGTCTATTGTGATAATTCTAGTGCTATTGATATCTCTAAGAATCCAGTACAACATTCTAAGACCAAACATATAGAGATTAGATATCACTTCATTAGGGATCTTGTTGAAAGGAAAGTTGTTGCTCTTGAGTACATTCCTACTAAGCATCAGAATGCTGACATCTTTACCAAACCACTTTATAGAAGCAAGTTTGAGTCTCTCCGTCAAATGATTGGTGTAATCACATGTCCCTAGTCACCTATGAGACCCATGGTCCTTGTGTTAATTCTTTTAATCTCTCGTGACCAAAACTGTTTTTCATTAGGGTTTTCATTTGCATTACATTCATGCATTTCATTCTAGGTTTGCTTTTGATGTTTTTCATTTTTTTTTTAAAAATAAAAAATCAGAAAAAAGGTATTTGTATTATACATCTTCAAGATGCGTAATTAAGGTTGGCCTATGAAATTTGCATTTCATGACTGTGCACCTTGTTTAACTTTGATGAGCTTTATTTTTTCTGCACTTTGCTAGTTTGTGCTATGTAGTGCTTATATTGTGTAAGTTGTTTATGGTTTTTAAACACATGCTCTTGATTTTGAAGTCACATTCTTTTGATTGTAAGGACTAAAAAATCCTAGGAGAAAGGTATAAATAACCATCTCACCACTTTTACTCGCTAATCATGAACACCTGTGTGCAAATCATAAAAGCCGTGCTCGGTAAGGTGTTGCACTTGCACATCAAGATATTTAAGGTGTTGCTTTGAAAATTAATAAAAGAAGCAAAAAGAAAAAAGAAAAACAAAGAAAAATATGCTTCAAAAGAAAAGAAAAAAATTAAAAAATTTGCATGGTTGCAAGCGTGTTCTCTAGGAGATGTGAGAGTTATATGGTGTAACTTTTTAGGTGATAGTCACTCCCAAACTTATGTGATTGATAATGTAGAAATTGTGCTTATTTTCCATCTACATATCACCTTTTGGGTAACTCATACACATATTAGTTGCACACACCACAAACAAATCGTTGTTAAACTCTGTACAAGTGATTATGTGTTAATTTTTGTGGCCATACAAGATTTAACTTCTTGATATGTTTAATACTTTTTGGGGGTGTGAGGAAAGAAGTGTTTGATGATATTTGCTTAGGCTTGGTAAAGATTTTTCTTGGAAAGATTGTTTTTGTAAAACAATTGGAATCATGAACATGCATCTAATATCATAAAAACTGGTTTACAAATGTTTACATGCAATAAGCGTGGTAGCACAAACAAATAACCAACTAAGTAAAATGCAACGGAAAATAAATTTGACACAGGTGATTTGTTTACGAATGGGGAAAACCACTGAGGCAAAACCCCATCGGGTGAATTTAAGGTCACCACTCCCGAGAATCCACTATTATCAAAACAAGCGGTTACAAGTAAAAGGAATCCCAGTACCTAATACCAACCTACAGTTGAACCCTTACCCCAATACCCAATTGGACTTATAATGAGCGGTAATCTCTCCTTTCAATGCACGGCTCCCAGTACGTGACTAACCAATGATGCACGGATCCCAGTACGTGACTAACATACCAACTTGAGGAAGATGTTGGCTGCAAAGTTCTTCAGTTTATCCAACAATGAAGATCAAGAAGCTCTTTGGTTACAAAACCCTTGGCACAAAGATGCAGTAGCTTCTAAAGAGAATATGATGAACTAGGGCAAATTGTCTCCTGTCACAATATGCATGTATTATCACTTTGCATCAAGTTGCATCACCTGTGATGGCCCTTAAAATAATCCTTATATATATCTAGGGTTGTGAGAAAAGAAACCCTACATAAATACACATGGATATGTGTGAAATCAGATCTGAAAATTCTAATTTCGTAATTCTCGATAGATATAGCTGCTATCGAGATTTTGTCGAGCTTCAACATTAAACCTCGATAGATATGATTCTGTTGAGATATCTGTCGAGCTTTAATGAACAACACTTCTTCACTTGTTTCTTGGTCAGACTTGCATGACTTCAATACTAAACTTGAATACTTGTTTCTTGAAGTACTAAACCTATCCTAGATCTACCCAATTACAAGTAAAGTGCGTTTTGTCAAAGGATTAGCCAATTTACATAACATATGTTTCTAATGATTCTCACATATGTCCTAACATGTTTTTGCAGAAAATTTTCCAGGTTTTTCAAAATTTCTGATTCTTTAGGATTTGATCAATCAAACCTATTTAAAAAGAAAAATCCAGTTTTAAGGCTTAAACTTTCGGGTTGTCTCGATTCCTCTTTGATTCCTCTCAATCAGCCGGATCTATTTTTAAATGATTTTCGATTCCTGTCTCGATTCCTCCGGACTGATCGAAACTTTTTTTTTTAAAACAAATAGGAATAAGATTACATGTTCTTTAGTGTTTTTGTCTTCCTTTTCGATCCCTCTCTCGATCCCTTCTTACTTAAATTTTTTTTTTGTCTTTTTCTGAGTCAAAGTTTCAAAGGTTTTCTTCCTCAACATAAGGTAAGACTCTTTTACCCCTTCTTTTTGTTTAAATTACATGCATTCATGCATTTTTCATAAAGTTTCTCAAAATTTTTGAATTAAAGAAAATTTAGGGTTTTTGGTGATTTTGAATAATTTGATCCAATTTTTTGGATGGGTTTTTGTTCATGCATCATATAAACATGATTCTCATGCTTTAATTTTAAAAATTTCATGATTTCTTCAAAAATCTCGAAATTTGGGTTTATGTGTTTTTTGAGAGAATTGGGGATTTTGTTCAATTGGGCTAAATTGATTATAATTGACTCTTGATATTGCTTAATTGAGTGATTGTAACAGGTTTTGTACTTGTTGTGGGGTTCAATTGCTCAATATAAGAATTTTTGAAAATAAGGGTTTTCAAAATTGGGGTTTTTGACAATTCTCTAATTTTCTTGGTCAATTTTCAAAATTGTCATGAAATTGAACTGTTTTAGAGCATTAGATCATGTATCATCTGTGCACTAGTGTCATGCATCATATAGTTTTTCAAAAATTTCATGTTATCCTCTCTTTAACTTAATCTAATGCAGTCTGCCCTTGGGTTTTTTTTTTTTTTTGTTTTTTTTTGTTTAATCTTTGGACATGGCTCCTAAGGTTGGTAGGAAATTCAAAACCAAAAAAAATGAAACCTGCTTCTTCTTCTTCTGCCTCACCTTTGGTTGATAGGGTTAGGTTTCTTTCTTCTAAGACTGAGGAAGTCTATGAGACCTTAACCAAGTATTGGTCAATATGGGGAGAGAGAGATTGTTTTAGATGAGTTAAATCCTTCTATACGTAGGAATCTAGTGTCTAGGAATTGGGTTTCTTTATGTGATGTGTCTGATCCTCCTCTTGCTACTTTGATTAGAGAGTTTTTCTCAAATCTCTCTATTTATTTTGAGGTTACAGGTGGTCATTATTTGACTTCTTGGATTAGAGGTAAAGAGTTTAGGATTACTAAACAAACAGTTTTCGAAGCTCTAGATGTACCTTTAGTTCGTAAACCCACATATCCATACACTGAGTTTTCTCCTGTAGATGATATCATGTCTTTGCTTTGTGGTAGGTCAGTTTCTTGGGGATCTGAACCAAGAATAAACTCATGTAAGTTTACTGAGCTTAACTATCTCTATTTAAGGATATCCTGCCATAATATCTATCCTATCTCTCATGTTCATACTGTTCCTATAGATAGGTGTGCATTCCTTTATGCTTTCATCACTGATGGATCTATGTGTTTTCCTTCTCTTTTCATTCAAACTATTGTTGATATTTACAGGAGTAAGTGTAAAGCACAAAAGTTGTTCTTTCTTGTGTATATATATAGGGTCTTGAGATTTCTAGGGTTATCCAACTTTCCTCCTCTAGAGTTAGTTCGTATCACTGCCCCTATAAGAGCCACTTTTCTTAGATAGCGATAGGCTCAAATGAAGAGTGTTGAACCAAGCACTGGGATTTCAAAGAGACCAAGAGGTGAGACTTCTACTGCAGCTCCTGCCTTTGGTGATATGCCTGCTACTGAGGAGGTACATGTGGATCCTACTGCTGCTGTGGATCCTTTTGGTGATGATGACATTGTTGACCCTACAGTTACCCCTCCTTTCTCACTCCGTGCCATGATGAAGTCCTTTATGACTACTCAGGCAGCTCATGGACAACTTCTTGATGAGTTACTTACTGAGGTGGCTGCCTTGAGAGCTGATTTTGCTGAGTATAGGAGTGTTTTTCCACCTCCTCCGCCATCTAATGCTTGATGGTTGCCTTTGACAATTCGTAACAAAAAGGGGGAGTAGGTTTTAGGGCTTTGAGGGTTCTTGTATTTAGGGGGAGTAGATAGTTTTTTATGTATTCTCTTTATTTTCATGTATATGTGTTTTATTTTTGTTTTCATGTACATGTGTTTTATTTTTGTTTAGTGCTATTGTTCTTGTTTCATAAACATTGATGATTCATTGACTATGGTAGTATATTTGATGTTTATTCATTTGATATTCTGTCTATCTCTTAAGTTTTGGGAATTCAAGTTCAATTTTTATTTATTGGATTTGTGCTGTATTTTCCACACATGCGTTTATGGTTTGTTTTCAGTGTTTCAGGAGTTTATAGGTTAATTCTTTCAACAGCTGCTGTCTATACTAGCAACTAATAGTTAGTAGTTGTGATATAATTGTATTAGGGCAATACTTTATAATTGGGCTGGTGTTTGATTTGAGCAATTCATTTTGTATATGTGTTTTGTCACGGATTGCCAAAGGGGGAGATTGTTAAATTATAAAGATTTAGGATTAAATGTTTATGTTAGGACATATGTGTTTCACTTGTTAAGAACATATGTCATTCTTTTATGTAATTGGCTAATCTTTTGACAAAACGCACTTTACTTGTAATTGGGTAGATTTAGGATGTGTTTAATACTTCAAGAAACCATGTTTCAAGATCAAGTGTTGAAGCCTTCAAGTCTGTCCAAGAAAACAAGCTGAAAGTGCAGAGTTAATAAAGCTTGACAGCTAGCATGTGTCGAGATTTAAGAAACTGTTTCAGCCCCGTGGCTCGACAGCTAGCTCGACAGATGCTCGACAGCTACAGAATTTTTGATATGTTTTTCTTGAGATCTGTGAATGTGTCTTTGGGCTTTCTTTTCTCTTAACCCTAGACATATAAAAGGATTGTTTTAAGTGCCGTTAATCAGTTCACAAGTTGCACAAGCATTGAGAAAACTCTATTTAAGCAATTTGTAACCAAAGACGAAGTTCTTGCCCTAGTTCATCTCTTTCTCTTGAAGAAGTTGCTGTGTATGTGCACCATAGGGTTTTGTAACCAAGCATCTTCTTGATCTTCATCGTGTGGATGAACTGAAGAACTTTGCAGCCAACAACCTTTTTAGTTGGTGATTGAAGTCGCGTACTGGGATCTGCGCAATTGGTTAGTCACGTACTTGGGAGCTGTGCATCGAAAAGGGGAACTGTCACTACAGAACAAGTCCAATTGAGTATTGGGGTAAGGGTTCAACTGTAGGTTGGTAAGGTACTTGGGATTCCTTTACTTGTAATCGCTTGTTGTGATAATAGTGGAGTTTCGGGAGTGGTGATCTGAAAATCACCTGGTGGGGTTTTTGCCGTTAGGTTTTCCCCATTCATAAACAAATCACTGTGTTGTTTATTTTCCACTGCGTATTTAGTTGTTTGGTGATTTGTTTGTACTACCACGCGCTTTGCATGATAAATTGATTAATTAATAACTTGACTAATTAATTAATTAATTTCAATCACAAGGAGTCAATACGTTTATGGCCTATCAAGTGGTATCAGAGCAGGCACACTCTGATTAGGTTTAATTGTTGCTGTGTTGATCTATTGACCCCTGTTTGTCATGGATAGAGGACAGTCATTAATTATATCTCTTTCATTTGATGGCACTAACTATGCATACTGGAAAGTACGCATGAGAGCTTTCTTGCAGTCTTTAGATGAGAAGGTGTGGCAAGCTGTTGAGATAGGCTGGACCAAGCCAAAGGAAGCACCGACCGATTGGGATGAAGCCAAGATTAAGGCGGTAAACTTCAATAGCAGAACATTGAATGCCTTATTCAGTGCGGTCACCAATGAGGAGTTCAAGAAGATATCCTCTACTGAAATTGCTAAGGAGGCATGGACCATCCTCCAGACAACCTATGAGGGAACCAAGGCTGTCAAGGATTTGAAACTATAGAGGCTCACTACAAGCTTCGAAGAGATTAAGATGGAGGAGGATGAGTCGTTCGATGAGTTCTATGCCAAGCTCAAGGACATAGTGAACTCAGCCTTCAATCTTGGGGAAACCATTCTTGAACCCAAGATTGTAAGAAAGGTGCTCAGATCTCTGCCTGAGAGATTCCATGCCAAGATTACGGCGATCGAGGAATCAAAGGATATTGACAAGATTCCTTTGACAGAGCTGGTTGGTAATCTGCAGACCTACGAGCTAGGGTTGACTAGGATTGGTAAGTCGGGCAAGAGTAAGAGCATGGCTTTGAAGGCCAAGAGCAGTGACACCGATGAGTCTTCCGATGATGAAGATTCTAAAATGAAGTCCTACATCACTAGGCAGTTCAAGAAGTTTATGAAAAATGGCAATGGAAAGGGCTTCGACAAGGACTGTAGGCAATCTAGTTCTTCTCAGTTCAAGACTGAAGATAAAGGGAAGAAGGATGCTAGGGATGGTGGTCAGTACACTGTTCCCCTAGGAACAAAGTGCTTTGGGTGTCAAGGCTTTGGTCACATGAAACATGAATGCCCTACATATCTCAAAAACATTGGGAAGAGCAAGGCACTTGCTGCTACTTTGAGTGACACCGAGCCTGAGGATGATTCCGACAATGAGGATGACTGAATCTTGAATGCCTTCACTGCCACTGTTAATCCTACTGATGGGATTGTTGAAGATGTGGTTGAAGAAGAGGAATTGGTGGAATCCAAGTTTGAGAAGATGGATGATCAAGATGACATCCATACAGCCTATGAGAAACTGTACAAGCTTTCTGAGAGGCATGAGAAATTATATAGGCTAACCACCAAGAAGCTCAGTGATGTGGAACTTGATTGTGAAGAGCTATCCACAAAGTTTGATGAGGCTAATCAGACTATTGGAGCACTGGGGTTCAAGAACAATTTCTTGGCTGAGAAGACCAAGAAACTTGAAGCGGAGCTGTTTCAAGTCAGAGCTCAATTGGAGAGGACTTCAAGTGCAAAGCTTGATGAAATGCTCAATCTTCAGAAATTTGCTTCTGATCGAATAGGTTTAGGGTATGGTTTCTCTTCCTCTAATACTACTTTTACTAGTACTACTGTTTTTGTTCCTCCTAGCAATAATATTGAAATTGAAAACAATAATGTTAGAACTGAATTAGCTAGTGAGAACTTAGACAAGGATAAATCTATCTTAGAAGCACCCCATAAGCTTGAGAAGAAAGATGTAAAAAACCCTAGGGCTAAGAAGGCTAACTCTCAAAAGCCTAAACAAAAGAAGCAGTATCTCTGTCACCATTGTGGAGTTGCCGGTCATACTCGACCAAATTGCTATAAGTGGCTAGCCACTCAACAGAGCAACGACATGATAGCATTTGGAAGCCAGAATCAGTTTCAATCCTCTCTTGCTCCCCTTGGAGATCTTCTCAAAGCCCTCATGTTCCTTTCGAACTTGAACAGTTTTAATTCTTCCCCCTCACCGCTGGTTCAAGGGTTTAATCAAAGGAAAGGTTCTTCCAAGGTGTGGAAGGAAAAGGTCTCCAAGTGATTCTATCACTTTTCTCTTTCTCTCTTCTTGTTTTTTTTTTGTTTGCATTACTTGTGTGTTTTGCTTTACTGTTTTGAGTCAGTCTAGTTTTATGCTTTGATTTGATTAGCATGTTTTTGTTGTTTTTCAGTTTTGTTTATTTTGTTTTTACATATAAAAATAATAATAATAATTGAAAAATCAGAAAAATACAAAAACAGTGTGTGTTTTGTGTACATTGGTACTTGTGTACCTTGGATGTCCATTGAAACAAAGTTTTCTAAACTTTGTATCTCTTGTAGCTTAGATGAGCATCACTATGCACAACTAAGCAAGTGAGCTTTGTGGCTCTTGTTTGTGATGAGTAAGATTAAGTTTTCTCTTGTACTTAACACTCGTATCACTCTTTTTGACGGGAAGGATTAGAAAATCCTAAGAGAAAGGCATAAATAACCATCTCACCACTATTGCCCACTAATCATAATATGACACCTGTATGCTTCGGCATAGCAAAAGTGCAGTGTCAATGACATTTGTATGCTTCGGCATAGCAAAATTGGAATGTCAAATGCTTAACATAATTGGGTATTTCTTTTCTATCTCTTATATGCCCATGCATGATTTGCTAAAATAAAAATATGCAAAGAAAAATAAAAAGCAAAAAGATCAAAAATGCTTTAAATATGATTGCAAGCATGTATTTTAGGAGATGTGGGAGTTATAGGATGTACCTCGAAGGTGATAATCCCCATCAAACAGTTATGATTATGTGTGAGTTAAAGTGATTTTCTCATATCTCAAATTGTCATAACATGTTGACACATTTGCAATCTTGCGATGTTTTTCACACACAATACGCAATATTCTTTGCTACTCTTGATACATGTGCAAGTACAATGTGATTTGGCCATCACAAGGTTTTACATGTGTTAATGTATGCTCACTAAACTGTCTTGACTTGTTTTTAAAATATAAAATTGGCTAGACTTGTTTAGTGTGTGTGTGTGTGTGTATTTTTGGGATCTATGTGCTTCAAATTGTTGTTGAGAGATGATTTTGAGAATCTAATATGTTGATTGGATCATTGGTTGAGTTGAATGCTTGATTGCATTCATATCTGTGTTTTTCTCTTCTCGAAAAACTGTTTTGAAAAGCTTGCTCGACACCTCCTCGATACCTCCTCGACACTTGGCTGTCTGTCGAGCTTCCTATGGTCTTTTCTTATCGCAATCTCAATAGGTACTCGACAGTTGGTGGATCGAACGAGAAATCTCCTGGACTCTCGATAGCTTCTCGACAGCTGGTGGATTGATTGAGCTTCTATTCTGGTATCTGATGGTTTGTTCCTCGACACCTCCTTAATACCTGTATCTGTGAAGACCATTTTCTCGACACCTTCCTTGACAGATGTCTTGACACCTCTCGACACCTCTATCTGTCAAGAATTACTGAGGATCTATATATTCTTTCTTTGCGATCCAGTTCTCATTTCTTCGATCTCTCTCGACCTGTCCGCACCTGTTCATCTCCCAAACACCATCTCTCTCTCTCTCCAAACCTCTTTCTCAAGGTTTCTTCAAGCTTTCTCAAGATTTTCTTCACTTGGTAAGCTTCTAATCTCCTTCATTTTCATGCATTTGATGTTTTGAAACCTAGGTTTTGGGGTTCTTGAAAATTTTTTGGGGTTTTTCAAAATTGATGAGTTATTGGTGACACTTTGGAATGGGTTTTCACTTAAATGAGTTTAAAATCTCATGCATTGCATCACATTAGCATAATTACAGTATTATCATGCATTTTAGATGTGTGCAATTGATTGTGTACTGGTAGGATTGGATTGGGCTGAGCCCATGATGCAATTATTTATGCATGTCAGATGTTCATGCATTTTCCATGCATACGTAATCCATTTTCAATATACTTGATATATTTGAAAATTTCTTTGGGACTTTGCTGATTGTCTTTCTTTCTCTCCCTTTCCTTCTGTTTACGTTAGTCGTGTCTATGGCACCTAAGCGTAAATCAGCTCCGTCCCAGAACCCTTTGTGTTCTAGGGCATCGTCTTCTTCTGATCCTACTCCGTCTCATATTCGGTTCCATGATGAGGATGCCCGAAAGGACTTCTCGGAGAACTTTTCTCGACGAGGTGTTCATTCGGAATGCCGAGTCATTTTGGCAGACTTCGCCGACATTGACCTTCCTACTGTCATTCACAGTCGGGGATGGGAGTCACTGTGTAACGTCCCGGTCACTTGTCCGACCGTGTTGATCTAGGAGTTTTACTTCAACATGCATGGTTTCGATTTTTCAGTACCTCTCTTTTCTACTCGCATTTGAGGTACGCGCATCACTATCACACCGCAGCTTGTTGTGGATGTGCTTCATGTTCCGAGGGTAGAGTCTCCTGACTACCCTGGTTCTGAGCATCTGAGGACTATGTCCAAAGACGAGATGATTTCTGCATTTTGTGAGCGCCCTTCTGATTGGGGTGAGCGTCAGTTTACACCATGTAAGGCCTTTGCTAAAGGTCCTAGATTCATGAACATGGTGATGACTTTTGTTTTGCACCCACTTTCTCACTATAACTCTATCACAGAAACTCGTGCTCAATTTTTTCTTTCCTTGTTAGAGCACCTCACTATAGATTTTCCTTCACATTTCATTCTTTCTATCTTAGATGTGTATAGGGATACGGCAACCCGTGATAAACTCATTTTCCCTTCGGCTATCACGCGTATTCTATGCCATTTTTCTGTTCCTTTTCCCTCTTTCGACCATTTTTCTATCATGTATGCCATAGACTATGCTACCGTTAAACGTAGTGAGATGCAGTTTCGGTCTTGGCAGTCGAATTCAGCAGCTCCTCCCTCCCGTTTCGCTCCATCCCGTTCTGCTCCATCCACATCTGCTCCCTCCTCTTCTTCGGGCGATGTAACTCTAGGAGACATCATGGCGCAGCTGCAGCGCATGGATGCTCGCCTTGATACACTTTCTACGGAGATGTATCAGGTGAACGTTTGTGTCGGTCGTATTGCACGATGACAGGCGACCATGGGTGGTTTTGCTCCAGAGGATTCTCCTCCATCACCTCTAGTGGATTTTGAGTTTAAGGATGATGATGGTGATGAAGATGATGCTTCTGATGATGATGATGGAGATGCTTGGTGTGCTATCGCAGGCAACCAAAAATAAAACCTATACTCCTAAAAATATATGTAGTAGTGCGAGTAAGGATCGTTCCCACGGAGAGTATCTAGCCTAGTTTTTTTATGCTATGTGAACAAGGAGGGGGGGGGGGTTTTGAGTATAAGGCAAAGAATTTTAAGAAAAACAACTAAGGAACAATTTAAATCAAAGTATCAAAATCAATCAAGAGAACAAACCTTGGTCTAAGTCAACATCCACCATCGGAATTTTACAACTGATCATCGATGCAAGTATATATCAATTCACACTTTGAATATTCACCGTTGGAACTATTTTCCTATCTCTCCTTAGTCGTAGTTAATTAGAAAACAAGCGATCTAATTAACCCTAACTACTAAACAACCTAAGACAAGCGCTAAAAGTTTAATCTAGTAGCAGCCTTAAGAATTAGAGAGATCAACGAAACTAAACAACACAAACACAAGCGGTTGCATTTAATTTAGTCGAGTGTTCTTCCTAAGATCTAATAATTTCTAACGCAGCAAATCATTAAATCTTGGTTGCTTCACAAGTTAGAGAGATCAAACAATTACGGATTTGATATCTAACCTAGCAGTAGATTGCAACAAATAATAAACTAGTAGGCCTCCTAGTAATTAAACGAGACAATCATGAAAATAGGCACAGAAGAACATCCGATATTCAAAGCATAAATTGAACAATAAAAACAAATTAGATCTCACAGTTTTATTGATTCCGAGGCTTCAGTTTCCTTTGACCAAGTATAAAAGTTTTAGCCACGCAAGGCCATGATGAAAACTCCAAGGAGAAAATCAGAGAAGAAGGGAGAGAGAGGCATGTGTGTCCAATTCTGATTTCTCCTCCCCCTTTTACACGTTAATTCCCCCTTTCCCAAGCCTACAAAATCTCCTAAAAATATTCTAAATAATAATATTCAAATCTGACTAATTAAGGAAAAATATTAAAAAATAAAACAAAGTCCTAATATAACTAGGAAAGAGGTGTTTTCCAGCTGGAATTTTCGTGCATCAGATCTGGAAGCTTCTGAAAATAAACCGCATCAGATCCACGTATTAAAATTTCAAGCAAAGGAACATTCCAGAACGTCAGCAGTGCATGTGCAGCAACTTCAAGCCCGATTTCGACCCTGATGCGGCCCGTATCTCTCAAAACTCAAAACATGAAAGTTGTAGAACTTTGTCTTGGCGTTCCATATCATCTTGAATCATCTCAATCGGAGCTTGGATGAGAAAGTTATGCCCAGATTACGAAGCGATGTCAAAGCTGTCCAGAATCGCCCAATTAGCTACGTTTTGCACTTAATGCCTCCATTTGCATCCTAAATCAAAATATAAGAATAATGAGTACATTTAGGCACCAAATAAATATAAAAGACTAAACATTAATAGAGAAAAATATGACATTTTGCATTCTCATCAATGCTAGCTCTACCGATGAGATGTCTACTTGACACTCTTACCCTTTGTCACTCGTGACAAAAAGGGGGAGTAGTTTTGGATATGAGAGTAGTCATACTTAGGGGGAGAGTTAGTATAGGACATTTTAGCTAAGGGGAGTGTTGTTAAGTGCTGAAGGATGTAGTAAGGATATTATGTATCTTTTCTTTTCTTTCTTTTTTAGATACATTGTTCTTGTACATTAGGTCTTGTGACCACATTTATGACATACATTGTACTTATTTTCTCTCTATATGTTGATGTATGTTGTTTCTTTCACCTACCTCTTTCATGTGTTGTTTCTTTTCTCTCTTTATACACATGCTTCTTATATCTTGTATGCAATTTATTATTTCTGCTTCACACTAAGATGCCTTGATGAGTTTTGTTTAAAGTGTTTCAAAAATACAGGTTGTCAAAGTCTATTTGCCATAAACTCTCTTCTTGCAAAGTTTTTCAAGAGTTTGTGTTAGGATAGATTTTATTGTATTCAACAAGTGAATATAAGTTGAGTGATTTATAACTTTTCTCATATGTTCATTTGTTTGTTGTGGTTTTGTCACGGATTGCCAAAGGGGGAGATTGTTAGTACATATGTGTTTCACTTGTTAAGAACATATGTCATTCTTTTATGTAATTGGCTAATCCTTTGACAAAACGCACTTTACTTGTAATTGGGTAGATCTAGGATGTGTTTAATACTTCAAGAAACCATGTTTCAAGATCAAGTGTTGAAGCCTTCAAGTCTGTGCAAGAAAACAAGCTGAAAGTGCAGAGTTATTAAAGCTCGACAGTTAGCTCTACAGTTAGCTCGACAGCTAGCATGTGTCGAGATTTAAGAAGCTATTTCAGCCCCGTGGCTCGACAGCTAGCTCGACAGATGCTCGACAGCTTCTATCTGTCGAGGTTTACAAAAACAGAATTTCTGATCTGTTTTTCTTGAGATCCGTGAATGTGTCTTTGGGCTTTCTTTTCTCCTAACCCTAGACATATAAAAGGATTGTTTTAAGGGCCGTTAATTAGTTCAAAAGTTGCACAAGCATTGAGAAAACTCTGTTTAAACAATTTGTAACCGGAGACAAAGTTCTTGCCCTAGTTCATCTCTTTCTCTTGAAGAAGTTGCTGTGTATGTGCACCATAGGGTTTTGTAACCAAGCATCTTCTTGATCTTCATCGTGTGGATGAACTAAAGAACTTTGCAGCCAGCAACCTTCTTAGTTGGTGATTGAAGTCGCGTACTGGGATCCGCCCAATTGGTTAGTCACGTACTTAGGAGCCGTGCATCGAAAAGGGGAACTGTCACTACAGAACAAGTCCAATTGGGTATTTGGTAAGGGTTCAACTGTAGGTTGGTAAGGTACTTGGGATTCCTTTACTTGTAACCGCTTGTTGTGATAATATTGGAGTTTCGGGAGTGGTGACCTGAAAATCACCCGGTGGGGTTTTTACCATTAGGTTTTCCCCATTCGTAAACAAATCACCGTGTTATTTATTTTTCACTGTGTATTTAGTTGTTTGGTGATTTGTTTGTGCTACCACGCACTTTGCATGATAAATTGATTAATTAATAACTTGACTAATTAATTAATTAATTTCAATTACAAGGTGTCAATACGTTTGTAGCCTATCAATTTAGAATTATATTTTGTATGTGTTGGCAAACTGAGAACAAAAAATGTTTAGTCTATATGTTAGACAATGCTTAAAGGTGTATGTTTCACGGTTCAAGTTCGAGCTGACTGCAGAAAAGAGGAGTCAGAATCTGCCAAGCTCGATCAATCGAGAATTAGGCCCGATCGATCGAGAATCCCATAAATCAGATTTTGTAGAATTTTTAAACCCGGCCTAAGCCCGCGAAAACGTTTAGGGTTTCAATCTAACTTGTCATTTTGGAGACTTTTGGAAGACTTGTGTGTTACTCTTTGTGAGATCTGAGAGGTTTTGTACCTTCAACTATACAAGTGTCTATCGAGCAAGATCTATAATCAAGCGGTGGTAGAACCTAGTTGCTGCTACAAAGATCAACAATTGAAGGTGATCTGAAACTTTTGAGTGGGATCTCAAAGTCACAAGCGTGGGTGCTTGTGTTGCAGTAAATTTAGAAGAGAAAGAATCCATGGATTCGGAGCTTGCACGTGGTCGTGTTAGTAAATTACTACTTGAGGTAGTAATAGATTTAGGGTTAAATCAGATTGTAAAAACTTCGATTCTCATATAGTGGATTTGATTTACCTTGAGGATAGCTAGGTTAAATCCTCCCCAGGTCTTTACCTTGAAACGGTTCGTTTCATCGGTTTTCCTGGGTCATCATATCGTGGTGTTATTTACTTTTCCGCTGTTGTGCACAATATGATTTGTTATTGTTTAACCTAGATCTGAATAATTAACCTAAGTAATCACTTGGCATATATATTAGGTTAAATAATCTGGTTTAAGGGATCTAAACAGAACAAACAACCACTATAAAATTTACCTCAACCTCCTTTCACTTGATCACCACCAAGAGTTTATCTGCCCCTCGGGCATTACTACTTTCCCATCGAATCCTACTAACGGTGTGCCATATTTACTCAAATCTTCAAGCTTCAACCTCAGCCCCTTATACAAATCGAGATACATGATCTCAACCCCACTCCTTTGATCTATCATGACTCTCTTCACTAAGAATCCACCAATTTGTGAAGTTACCACTAAGGCATCATCATGTGGCTATGACGTTCCTTCCTAGTTTGCTTCACCAAAGGTGATTGGGTCTGAATTCTTCCTAAGCTTCTTCTCAAGTCGGTCTACTGCCTTTGTCTTAGGCAGGGTCACTGCACTCAGTATGCCCCTTCGACGGCTCACACTTACACCAATGGAAGTTGCATGAATGACCTCAATAATTCCTAGGGGTGGGGAAGTGTATTACCTCGGCTTTTCGATCCCTGGCCTGTATTTTCTCTTCCTTGTTCGACCACAAATTCCTTCAAATGCTTGGCCTTTACAAGCTGCTCCAAGTGGTCCTTCAACAGGCGGCATTGCTCAGTAGTATGGCCTTTCTCTATATGATAAGTACAGTACAAGCTCTGATTCCTTCTAGCAGGGTCCCCACCCACCTTCCCCAGCCACCGAAAGTAAGGCTCATTCTTAATGCGCTTAAGGATCTTATAGACAGGCTTCTTAAAAGTCACATTGATGCCCTCAGTCCGCTGCGCCAAGTCCATACTCGGGACCCTGGTTCCCATTTAGCTTTGGAATCTCTCGAGACGAGAATCTCTATTGTATTGGGAGGAGGCCGGGGCTTTGCCTTTGCCCTGAAGCCTGTCGTCCTCCAACCTTTTATGTTTCTCAATCCTTCTCATAAGCTGGTGCATGTTCTCAAGAGGACGCATAATTAGAGAATTCCTCAATTCTGACTCTTGGGGGAGCCCAAGCCTGAAGGTACTAGCAGCCACCTGCTCATTCTCCCCATTCTATATCGTTATATAGCTTATAGTACCTATTTGCGTAGGATCGGAGGGTCTCTCCATTTCTCATCCTCATGGATAACAATGCATCGACCCGAACGCCTGCATTGGAGGGTCTCTCCATTTCTCATCCTCATGCACGTTATGAATTTCGCCCCAGACGCCTGCATCAATTCCCCAAAACTACGAATGGAGCCTTTTCTTAAACAATTAAACCACCTCATTGCCGTGGGCCCGAGGCTGAATGGGAACACTTTGCACATCAACCCATCGTTTTGTGAATAAAGTGACATCATCTGAATATAGTGGGTGCTCTATCGGATTAGTTTTTCCATCATAAATAGTAAACGGAGGGCAGGTGAAATGCCTTGGCATTTCAGTACGTTTTATTTCGTCAGAAAAAGGTGACTGGGCAGCTTTCCTCAGCGCACGGCTCCTGGCATCCAACGTGGCATTATGATGCCCGTGGCTATCCTGATGGGGAGATTCATGCCAACGCCCCATGGTTTCATAAGATCTGTCCCTCAACTGACGCAAACCGCCACAATGAGACGACTTTCCCCTTGTATAGCCGGGGTCATTAGATGACCCCTCATGGTTCCTTCTACGGTGTCGGCCTCGTAACTTAATCTCCAATTCCTTAACCCTACTTTTGTTAATTCTCTAGCTCTCATTCCCGATCGCTGTGATAAGATCGCTCGGGGATGTAAGACACGGTTCATTCCCCTTGCAAAGATCCTTCATCAGAATCGAATCTAGTCTAATGCCCTTCTTGCATGCGTTGCTGTTCTCTTCTACGCTCCCTCTCCAACCTCCTCCGACCCCTTGACGAAGCCCTCGAATGGTTTCCTCTGACTAACCCTTCATCAGCATGTGGACCCTCCATACTTGGACGATGTCAAGCTAGCTCGAAGCCTCTTGCTAAGTAGGATTCCCACAGACGGCGCCAATTGTGGTACCCAAACCTGTGAATGATACTTTTTAGGACAGTGGATTTGGGCTCCCAATTTATTTGTTGGTGGGTTTCCTTACAGTCCTACGGGTTTTGCTTCAAACACAGCCTGGACAGTCCAAGTTCTGTTATCCATGTGGTTTCAAGCCCACACACCCTTGCCCTTTGATTTTGCTTCTTACTTTCTCTCAACTTTCTCCCTTTCGTCCCTTCTGTTTCTACTCCCTTTTTCCCTTTTTCTTTCTCACTTTTTCTCTCCCCTCCCCAACTAGAACCAACCCCTTCCTATCTGCCCTCCCTCCCCTTATATAGTCTCCCCTTAGTGGAATTCAAAACATTACTTCTTCACCAGTTCCCATGCAATCCCACTTTTACCCAGAATCCCTAGAAACAATCATGTTTTCTAAAGATTCTCTTGAAACTTGTTCATGATGCCAAATGACGTTCAGCAGCGAACTCCCCAAAGGCACTAATAGTACTCGTGAGCCGACTTGAATTAGACCATTTCCTTATTGATCTCCCACTGTCTTATCAATCGGTAGTGGACCAAACACTGTGGAATTCCCCGAACAATACTCTCTAGATCCTAATATACTTATCATTGGGTTGGGCCTATTCATACAGGGTTTGGGCCAACTTCAATCTCCTGGGCTAGCCTTGGCTACTCAGGTCGATCTTGGGCCTAAGTTTAATGGGCCGGTACTGATCACTTAAGCCCGAGCCCCCCACAATAACATTTCAGTAAAATTTGGTCAAATATGATCAATTTGGTGCAATTCAGTCCACTTTGGTCCATCCGGTCCAACTTGGTCCATTTTGATTCATTTAGTCTGTTTTGGTCTACTTCAGTTCATTCTGTCCATTTTGGTTCACTTCAGTTCATTCGGTCCAATTAGTCTACTTCGGTTCAATCGGTCCACTTCTATCCATTTGATCCAATGGTCCAATTTGGTCTATTTAGTCTATTTTGGACTAATTGGGTTGGGCTTTATATTGATTCTTTTTGTAGGTTGTTATTTTAGTTTTTGACTTAAAAATTCAAAATTTTTCCCTAAATTTTTCGATTGAAAAGTATAAGATTTTATTTTATTTGGGCCTAATTCTTTAGTTTCTGCCTAAAAAATTCAAGTTTCAATAATATAGGCATTATACTTTCATTTAAAGAAGATGCTATAGTTATAGACTTATATAATAATTTAAATTTAATGTAAAGTGTTACATGTGTTCCATGGAATGGAGGTATACATTTAATAAAAAAAAAAAATTCTTGGATATGTTTAAATTAGCCAACCAATTATTATATATATATTTTTTTAAAAGTCATTTTAGTAATATCTTCTTCATTTATATTAAACGATATTTTAATTATGTAATTTAAATCTTTTTATTAAATTACACATTTCACACACACACACATGTATATATTGTTGTTATTAAAATACAAAATACATTATATGTTCCAATACATAAATTAAACTTATAGAGATAGAAAATAATTTTAAATTATAATACATACACCATTTAACCTATAAAATTTACATTATATTCTTTTAAAATAATAATATTATTTTTTATACTTATCGCGTGGATTTGTGATTAGCTTTTTAAAATTTAAGCCATTCTATATCATGTTTTGTACAATGAAATACACACTGAGAGCGCTTGATTATATAGACCACATTGACAAGGGCAAAACTTAGATACAATATTGTTCCTTAAGTTCCCTTTTTAAATTTTAGACATTTTTCTAATTAGACAACTCACCAAACGGACTTTAAAAGACTCTGTCTCTTTTTGTTTTCTTCTCTTATTTTTTTCCTTGGCACGCTAGAAACTTGGCTTCTTCAGTTCAGATCTCTCCAATGAACCAAAGTGATTAGAATGGACCAAATTGAACCAAATGGAACAAAGTGGGCCAAATGGACAAAATAAGACCGAATGGGTGAATAGGAACAAGGTGGACCAAATAGGAACGAATAAGAATGAATGGACCCAATAAGAACGAATGGACCGAATAAGAACGAATGGACTGAATAGGACTAATATGGACTGAATAGGATTAAAGTGGACAAATTGGACCAAATAGGACCAAAGTGGATAGAAAGGACCGAAGTGGACAGAATAGGGCCAATGTGGACTTAATGGATTGAAGTGGATTGAATAAGACCAAGTGGATTGATTGGACTGAATAGAACTTGATGGTGAACTAAAAATTGAACTATCTCCAATTCGTCCATAGTGTCGTCCAAGTCAATGAAGGCTATCCCAATATAAGAAGGTTGTCCAGCATGGAAGCACCTGGACGACCTCCCAACACTTAGAAATTTTCAAAATAAATTTATGTTCAAGAACTCATAATTCGGACCACGTTTTGCCATTCCGAAGTATGAGCAAAATCCTTATTCATCGCTATAACTTCCCACTAAGTTCTTAACTTCTATAGCAATTGTGAAAGATAAGTATGACTCTTCTAACTTCCATAGCAGTTGTGGAAGTTAAGTCTAAACCTTCTAACTTCCATCCACGTTGAGGAAGTTACTAAACAAGTAACCACTCCAAAGTTCACTATATAAGGACTCATCCACATCAAATGAAAGTAAGTTTCCACCACTCCTAAAGTTGGAATTTTTGAGTTCTAAAGAGAAAAACTAACTTAAGCATCGGAGGGTTCTTGGCCGGTTCACCCCGGTCACCTTTGATCTTGTGTTTCTTTCTTTTCAAGCTTTCTAAGCAACCTCTAGCTCATTGAAGCCCGGAGCATTTAGCCTACTGATTTTCTATGCATCATTAGTTGGCGCCCATCGTGGGGCAGATTAAATTTGTGTTTTGTAATTTATCTTTCTTTGACAAAAAGGCCGTATGGTTCGGACAAGGTCAATGGCCATTAGTCCAGGCCACCAGGAGAGAGGAAACACTTCTAGCCACCCCAACTGTGCTCACCAGTCAGCACCTGTTATGCAACTGCCTTCCATCCAACAAATGCAGTCCATGGCAATCGCCATGGCAGAGCTAACCCGTCAGAATCAGGAGTTAACTCGAGAGATCAACCAAAGAAGGTAACGTCATGAAAGGTGTGTGGAAGGGCAAGCTCAGAGTCAAGAAGTTAGAAAAGGAGAAAATGTTGAACACGAGAACCACTCAAGGGGAACAGCTTCGCGTAGGGTGCCACACTTGGAAAAGGAGATGGATCAAATGATAAGGGATATGGACGAATCACGTAGATGATTTAGTTCATCGAACCGATTCCCCTTTTATAACTTTCATCAATAGTCATCCTCTGCCTTCCAAGTTTAAGATGCATTCGTTGGATTCGTATGATGGAACGCATGACCCATGTGATCACATCGCAACCTTCAAGACCACAATGCACCTTCAAGACCACAATGCACCTTCAAGGGGTTCCATATGAGATAATGTGTAGGGCCTTCCCAACCACCCTTAAGGGGCCAGAACGAGTGTGGTTTAGTAAGATAACTCCAAACACTGTTAGTTCCTTCGAGGAGTTGAGTAAGTTGTTCGTCAACAACTTCATTGGAGGTCAAAGGCATAAACGCTCCTCGTCCAGCCGCTGACTATAGAGCAAGGAGATAATGAAAGTTTGCGGTCCTTCATCACTCATTTTAACAGGAAAGCCTTGACGGTAGATGAGATGGATGACAAGCTGCTGTTAGCAACCTTTCACAATGGAGTTAGTTCAGATTTATTCATCCATAAGCTCTATGATCAAGAACCACAGACCATGGCTGAACTCGTCCATTCAGCCCAAAGCTACATGAATGCAGAGGATGCAATCATTGCAAGAAGAGGAAGAGCGCAGAGCGGATGGAAATGGAGTTCCCACGTCATCCTTGTACGTTTTTAGACCCCTTAAAACACAAGTTGTTTAACCTAGTTATTTAACCAAGTGATTACTTAGATAAATTATTCAAATCTAGGTTAACACAAGAAAATCATATCAAGTAAACAATGTGAAAAATAAAGAACACAACGATATGATAACCCAGGAAAACCAAACCAGTAAAAAACCTGGGGAGGATTTAACCTAGCTATTCTCAAGGTAAAACAGATCCACTATGAAAGAATTGAAGTTTTACAATAGCAACTTAGACCACTAACATCTTATTACTACCTTGAGTAGAAAACTTACTACCACGACCACATGATAGCTCCGAGTCCACGAACTACTTCTTTCCTTGATCCACAGCAACCACAAGTACTCCCACTTGTGTTTTTCTTTAAGTTCTTGAAACAACAACTGAAGCGATCACCAAGCTCTCAACATCAATCTTGATCTTGATAACCCTAAGTGTGTATGAAGGCAAACACCTCTAGATCTCACAAAAGATTCACACACACAGCATATCAACAACCTCTAAAACGTGGCTAGGGTTTTTCTTTTTATACTTGGAGTAAAACATAAAACCCTACACGTCAAATCGGGCTTGGGCTGAGTTGGAAAATTTTGCAGAAAAACAATCTGCACGAGCTTCGATAGATCGAGTCTAATTTTCGATCGATCGAGCCTTGCAGAAATTGAATAGTAATTTCCTGCAGTTACTCGATTCCAACTTTACACATACACACACTTTGAGTAGCCTAAATCTAGACTAAACGTTTTGATCATGGTTTGCCAACATATACATATTAAAGTTCTAATACATTAGTTCCTAATTTCTTAGAACCTAACAATCTCCCCCTTTGGCAATCCATGACAAGACACATTCAAAGTTACAAAACAGCCCATTACAACAAAATGCCCAAAAACAATTCAACCTAACTACTATCTATCAGTTGCCAGTGTAGACAGCAGCACGACTGAATCAACCTATATATTCCTATAACACTCAACAAACACATAAACGCATGTGTGGAAAATACAAGTAAAAACAAAATAAATTCTTGATTTCACAAAACAGAATATAAAAGACATATATCATGAATAGCCTCATAATATAAATCAATAGCCAATGTAGCACATGTGAAACAAGAAACAGAAATAAAAACATAATGTCTCCCCCTAACATATACATCCCATAAAAATAAATACATCAAGATAAATACATCATGAGCCAAAAAATAAATACATCATGAAGCACCTAGATATAATCTAAAGCTCCAAAGCTCCAAAAAAAAAAAAACAAAATCTCCCCCTATCTCCATCCATATGTACTCCCCCCCTTTTTGTGACGAATTGCCAAGGGGCAATCAAGACTCATCATCAAAAGGAGGTGGTGGAGAAGACCGCCGAACGCTCGCCAAATCCACTCGTAATGCCTGAAGCTCCGTGAGCACATCCACCAAAAGCTGACCATGAGCTGCTTGAACAGTCATGATAGTATCCAACATACTCCGAATGAATGAATCACTTGAAGTAGAAGGCGGAGGATCAACAGCGGTAGTGGGATCGACAAACTCCTTAGTTGAAGGGTCACCTGAAGAAGGAGGATGGGATACAACACCTGAAGAAGACTCTACATGAGGGCGTTTAGAGCTAGCTTTCATCTGAGTTGCTCTCTGCCTAAGGAAGGTGGCACCTATAGGAGCTATAATGTGTACGAGCTCAGACGCAGGAAAATCCTCTAAACCTAAATGTAACAAAATTCGATGTATGAAAACAGGGAAGAAGAGACCATGTGCTGTAAAACTACTCCTATGAACCTCAACCAAGGATCAAATGAAAAGAGTAGGAAAACTCGTAGGAGCATTAGTCACAAGGGCATACAAAAATGCACATCTCTCAATAAGAATGGTGTGCAAGTGAGAGATGGGCCAGATAGAATGACAAGAAATCCGGAAAAACAAATAATGAATCTTGGTAAGCTCATGGGAGGTAATTCAAGGATTAGTACCCCACTGAATGGAAGTACCGATGAGATATGACATAATGTCATCAAGAGGAGGGGTCTCATCATAAGGGTAGATTGGCTGTCGTACCAAAGGTACCCCAAGAGCAGAGGCCACTACTGAAGGAGTAATGACATACTCTTCACCCTTAATCCAACTCCTCACATACTGAGTGTTAGAATTATCAGAGTGGACAGAGAGGTTCTTATTGGCTCTAGTCTTCCTAATCATGATGCTAAAGGAAGGAAAGGAAAGACCAAAATAGAAACCAAAGAAAGAAAACAAAGAAAACCAAGGGCAAACTGCATCAGACAAGGTTAGAGAGAAAACAATAATAGAAAATATCAATCTATATGATGCATGAACAGAATGAACAAATGATGCATGCTCTAATGCATTGAGAACCGTTCAATTATACTTTAGAAACCAATTATTGACTTGAACATATAGTTTTAGAACAAAAACCCAAACTTTGAAAAACCTAATTTCAAAAAACCCAACAAATTGATCAATTTATCATTACACTAGTCAGATAACAGTATATAATGACATAATTAATCAATTAGACAAGTCAATTTTACCAAATTAAGCCCAATTGAACAAAATCCCCAATTTCATGTAGTTTCAAGCCCTAGAATTTCAAATTGTTCTCAAATCACCAAATTAATCAAATTAATGCATGGGAAACATGTTTATAACATCTAAGAACAAAAACCCAATGATTAATTTTGAAAGAAACCAACTCAAAAATCAAAAACCCCAAAATCCAATAGGTCCGAAAATTTCAC
The DNA here is from genome assembly GCA_030021035.2 of Notholithocarpus densiflorus. Classification (NCBI taxonomy): domain Eukaryota; kingdom Viridiplantae; phylum Streptophyta; class Magnoliopsida; order Fagales; family Fagaceae; genus Notholithocarpus; species Notholithocarpus densiflorus. The sequence goes on along the minus strand of JARYZH020000012.1, from coordinate 6,082,085 downwards.
CTAAAATGCATGAAAAATGCATGAAATATGTGAATAAAATGAAAAAGAAGGGGTAATAAGGTCATACCGGCACCTGAAGACAAAAACCCTTGAGAAAAATTAGGAAGAAAATGACAAAAATTGACTTGAGGTGGATCGGTCGAAGAGAGAGCAAAAAGCTTTTTGAAAAGTTTGAATAAAGTGAAGAACACGTGAGAAAAGCTTGTTTTAAAAAACTCTCAGACCGATTTTCGATCCGTCAAAAATTAGATTCGATCGATCGAAAATCAATTTCGATCGATCCAGCACCAATCGAGCACCGATCCAGCACCAATCGAGCACCGATCGAGCCAGGCAAATTGTAACCAAAATTTTTATCGCATTTTCGATCAGTCGAGCAACAGTTTCGATCGATCGAAAATTGGAAAAAAACAGTTTTTTGAAAAACAGAGCATGTTAATGCAGAAACTCCTCAAAGCACATTGTTTTATGAATGAAATGCATGAGTATGAGATGAAAAGTTTTTCAAAACCCTTGAATTCAACCCAGATCTTCCAAAAACAAGATTTTCAATCAATTTCTCTTCAAAGCTCAAACATTAAAACATATTTTGCATCAAAATCAAGGAACTTTTAATCTTGGATGGCCACAACAAGTTCACACACAATATAATGTACTAAGTTTAGCAAAGAATAACTTGTGTAGTGTGTGCAACTAGACTAGCTTGAGATACATGTGAGGTGATAAGTAAATAGTGATCAATCACAATTTCTACAAAATTTATCACATAAGTTTGAAAGTGACTATCACCTAAAGAGTTACATCATATAACTCTCACATCTCCTAGAATACAAGCTTGCAATCATGTAGGTTTCTTGTTTTGCCTCATAATGTACACCAATTTTATTTAATTTTGAATTTATTATAGCCCAATAATGTACACACCAATATTATTATTTAAACCGAGGCTACAACTTATGTTCTTTTAGTCCATGTGCTACACTTTCTCGAGCACAAAATCATATGATATGCACTAAAGTGTTCATGATTGGCTAGTAAACAGTGGTGAGATGGTTATTTATTCCTTTCTCTTAGGATTTTTTAGTCTTTACAATCAAAAGCATGTGACTTCAAGATCAAAATCATGTAATCAAAAACTATAAAAAACTCCCACACAACATGCACTACAAAGCCAAAACTAGCAAGGTGCAATAAAATAAGCTCATCCAAGCTAAACAAGGTACATAAACATGTTATGTAAAGATAATATGGCCAACCTTGATTTCAAATCCAAGAAAAATAATGCAAAACACATGTTTCCTTCCTTTTCCTCATTTTATTTTTATTTTTGAAAGAATAACAAAAACAACATAGCACAAAATGCATGAATGTTATGCAATGAAAATCCTAAAAAAAAAGAAAAAGAAAAACAACAAAGAAGAATGGTCACAAAGAATAGAGAGATGAAGCACAAGGACCATGTCAGAAAGACTCAATTAGATCGAGCCGTTTGCATCCAAGACTTTTTAGATGCAACTCTTGCATTGGAGTTATTATTCATATTAGAATGATGAGCAACTCCAGGATTGGAATAAAGGTTTAAAACCTTTACCAACTCACTAATAAGTACCATGGGATCTTGTGCTTGAGGCACAAGTACTTTTGGCTTCTTTGCTCGCTTAGTAGCTTGCAACTTGGAATAGTTTGGACGAATGTGTCCTATCTTTCCACAAAAATGACAAACCCATAAAGGTCTATCATGCTTCTTATCCTTAGGAATGGTAGGATTCTTAGGCTTAGACTCTTTAAGATCAACCCTAGTCTTCCTAGGAGGTGTAACTACTACTGGTTTGACAATCTCACTTACGGGAGGCTCAGAAGAAGAAACAAAGTTTGTGGAATGAGTCTTAGGCACAGAGATGCTATCTTCAAAACCTAGACCAATTTTGTCTAAGGATGACTTCTGAATACTCAACATGTGTTCAAGTTTGGAACTAGCAGACCTATTTGTTTGTTCCCTAACAACAGATAATTCAAGTTCCAAATTCTTAACTTTATCAAGCGACATCATGTTCTCAGTCTTCACCTTATCAAGCAATTCATTAGCATCAAACAATTTCAAGAGCAAATTTTTCTTATCAAGTTCAAGAGAAGCAATTTTCTGTAAACCTAAATCAACATTCATAGCATCCTTTGCAGCAACCTTGCAAAGCTTATTATAGGCTTCTTGCAAATCAGCATTATCAGAGAGTTCCCCATCAGAAGGGTTCTCATCAAGCACAACACTTTCATCAACTACAGCAGTAGTTGTGAAAGTAATGAAGTTTTCAGCCTCATCACTACCAGATTCATGATCAGAAACTTCATCATCACTAAGGGTTACAGCCATAGCTTTACCATTTGATCTCAAGAATGTAGGACATTCTGATTTCACATGACCATACCATTGACAACCAAAACATTGTTAACCAATAGAATTATTAGAGGTTTGACCTACTTTCTCTTTAGGTTTATCAGTATTGTTCACTTTAGTGGGTTTATTCCTCCTAAAATTCCTAGGTTTAGCATTGCTTTTACCTCTTGCCCTTCTGGTATTGTTCCTAAGAAAATTTCTAAAGTTCTTGGCAAGATATGCAATCTCTGTAACAGAGAGTTCATCATCAAATCCATTCCCATCAACATCATCAACTGACTTAAGAGCCATTGATTTGGATTTGTTTGTCTTGGGTAGGTCTAACTCATAGGACTAGAGAGATCCTACAAGTTCATCAATAGGGATGGAGTCCACATCCTTGCTTTCAGTAATGGCAGTCACTTTGGGTCTAAAGTCCTCAGTTAAGGATCTAAGTATCTTCCTAACAATCTTAGGTTGATCATAAATTTCACCCAAATTATAAGCAGAATTAACAATATCATTAAGCTTAGCATAGAATTCATCAAAAATTTTATCATCAGACATTCTAATACTTTCAAATCTAGTTGTTAATTGCTGTAGCTTATTGATCTTAACTGCCTTTATGCCTTCATGCACAGTTTGGAGAATATTCTATGCAGTATTAGCAACCTCAACATTAGAGATCCTCTTGAATTCCTCCATAGAAATAGTATTAAAAATAGCATTCATGACTTTGCTATTAAAAGTGGCTGCTTCTTTCTGAGAAGTTTGCTACTCGCTTACAAGAGTAGTTGGCTTCTCCCATCTGTATTCAACGGAATTCCAAACTCTCTCATCAATAGATTTCAAGAATGCTTTCATCCTTACTTTCCAGTAGGCATAATTGTTCCCATCAAAGTGAGGTGGGATCACAATTGAGTGACCGTGTTCCATGACAGCAAGGGTCAAGGATCAACTCTTAGATCAAAAGATCTAAATGCTAGAGCTAACCCGCTCTGATACCACCTGTACGTTTTTAGACCCCTTAAAACACAATTTGTTTAACCTAGTTATTTAACCAAGTGATTACTTAGGTAAATTATTCAAATCTAGGTTAAAACAAGTAAATCATATCAAGTAAACAATGTAGAAAATAAAGAATACAACGATATGATAACCCAGGAAAATCAAACCAGTAAAAAACCTGGGGAGGATTTAACCTAGCTATCCTTAAGGTAAAACATATCCACTATGAAAGAATTGAAGTTTTACAATAGCGACTTAGACCACTAACATCCTATTGCTACCTCGAGTAGAAAACTTACTACCACGACCACATGATAGCTCTGAGTCCACAGACTACTTCTTTCCTTGATCCACAGCAACCACAAGTACTCCCACTTGTGTTTTTCTTTAAGTTCTTGAAACATCAACTGAAGCGATCACCAAGCTCTCGACATCAATCTTGATCTTGATAACCCTAAGTGTGTGTAAAGGCAAACACCTCTAGATCTCACAAGAGATTCACACATACAGCATGTCAACAACCTCTAAAACGTGGCTAGGGTTTTTCTTTTTATACTTGGAGTAAAACATAAAACCCTACACGTCAAATCGGGCTTGGGCTGAGTTGGAAAATTTTGTAGAAAAACAATCTGCACGAGCTTCGATCGATCGAGTCTAATTTTCGATCGATCGAGCCTTGCAGAAATTGAATAGTAATTTCCTGTAGTTACTCGATTCCAACTTTACACATACACACACTTTGAGCAGCCTAAATCTAGACTAAACGTTTTGATCATGGTTTGCCAACATATACATATTAAAGTTCTAATACATTAGTTCCTAATTTCTTAGAACCTAACAATCCTGAACAAGGCCCTCGTCCAAAGAAGGCCCGGACGGGAGAGAAGAAGGATAAAGACAACAAGAAGGCAGGCTCGTCTTTAGGACGGAATCTGCATTACACGCCCTTGAATGTTCCACTTGATCAAGTGCTTATGCAAATCAAGGATGACCCATTCTTGAAGTGGCTAGAGAAGATGAAGGGAGATCCTAACAAGTGCAATAAGAATAAGTATTGCCGCTTCCATAGAGATCATGGGCATGACACAGATGAGTGCTATGACTTGAAGCAGTAGATTGAAAATCTCATCAGGTAAGGAAAGTTGAGAAATTTTTTTGGACGAGATCATAAAGACGAGAAGTTAAAAGGAAAGGTAGAAGAGTCATCACGTCCCCCACTTGGAGAAATAAGAGTTATTGTAGGAGGGACTTTGGCAGGGCAATCTTCCAAGTCAAGGACAACCTACTTGAAGGTGGTGCAGAACGTCCAATTCTCTAGACGACCTCCAAGGACGAAGGGGACAGACGAGTAGGCCATTACTTTCACAGACAAAGACACTGGAAGGGTCCATCTTCCACATGACGATGCAATCGTCATAACTTTGCTCATTGCAGACTACACGACTAGAAGGGTGTTTATAGATAATGGGAGTTCAGCAGATATCCTATATTACCACGCCTTCCAATAGATGAGGCTTGGACGAGATCAACTTCGTCCAGTGAATTCACCCTTAGTCGGATTTAGAGGAATAAAGGTACAACTAGTAGGCACTATTACTTTACCCGTCGTGGTAGGAGCATATCTACAACAGATAGCCAAAGAAGTAAATTTTGTCGTCGTAGATTGTTCATCTTCCTACAACGTCATCATTGGACGACCAACTTTGAATAAGTGGAAGGCAATAACATCTACCCACTACCTATCTGTCAAGTTTCCAACAGATTATGGAATAGGGCAAGTACAAGGAGATCAGTTAGCTGCTAGAGAATGTTACTTAGCCATGTTGGCTATGGACGAGCATGTGCAGATGATGAATATAGAGGAGAGAAGGGTTGCTATAGAGCCCACTGAAGTACTGGAAGACATTCCTCTAAACGAAGGTAACCCTGAGAAGTTTACTAGAATTGGAACAAGTATAGAGGAGAAGACGAAGCAAGACCTCGTATTGTTCTTAAGGAAGAGCATTGATGTTTTCGCAAGGAGTCATGAAGACATACCAGGGATTGACCCAAGTGTCATTACTCATCGTTTGGATGTGTATCCATCTTCCAAGCCTATTCGTCAGAAGAAGAGGGTCTTTGCTCCTGAATGAGATAATGCTATCAAGGAAGAGGTCTAGAAGTTAATCACAACAAAATTTATTTGGAAAGTCTATTACCCGGATTGGTTAGCTAATGTAGTGATGGTCAAGAAGGCTAATGGGAAGTGGACGATGTGTGTAGACTTCACTGATTTGAACAAGGCTTTCCCCAAGGAGAGTTATCCGTTGCCACGCATTGATCAGTTGGTAGACTTAATAGCAGGTCATCAATTGCTAAGCTTCATGGACGCCTTCTCAGGTTATAACCAGATAAAGATGGACGAGGCAGATCAAGAGAAGACATCCTTCATTACCAGTCAAGGTTTATTTTGTTACAAAGTGATGCCCTTTGGTTTGAAGAATGCGGGGGAAACCTATCAGAGGTTGGTCAATCATATGTTTTGTCTGCAGATAGGACGAAATGTAGAAGTTTATGTGGATGACATGTTGGTGAAAAGCTTGGACGAGAAGAAACATCTAGACGACCTACAGGAGACTTTTGACACGCTTAGACAATACAACATGAAGCTGAATCCAAGCAAATGTGCCTTCGGGGTTTCGTCAGGGAATTTCCTAGGATTTATGGTTTCACAGAGGGGAATCGAAGCGAATCCTAATAAGATCCAAGCAATACTGAACATGGAACCACCAAGAAATGTCAAGGAAGTCCAGTCTCTCACTGGACGAGTTGCAGCCATAAACAGGTTTGTTTCGAAAGTTATTGATAAATGTTTGCCATTTTTCAAGGTTCTCAAGAAAGCGTTCGAATGGACGGATAAGTGTCAAAAGGCCTTCCAAGATCTTAAGATCTATCTTACCATGGCTCCCCTGCTAAGTCTATCTATACCAGGTGAGGAGTTGTATTTATACTTAGCGGTGTCCCTACATGTAGTAAGTTCGGCATTAGTCAAGGAAGAAGGGAAAGTGCAGAAGCCTGTTTATTATACAAGCCAGGCACTAGGGAGGGCAGAAAGACGATATCCAATGATGGAAAAGTTGGCCTTTGCACTAATAACAACTTCCAGGAAGCTAAGGCATTACTTCTAGGCTCATGTCATTAATGTCTTGACGGATCATTCATTCAAGAAGGCAATGAACAAGTTGGAAGCCGCAGGATGACTGATCTAATAGGCTATAGAGCTTAGTGAGTTTGATATCAGGTATCAACCTAGGAGCACAATAAAGGCTAAAGCTTTAGTAAATTTCATTGCAGAATTCACTCCAAACCATGGTGATTTAGACGAGAGGGATGAAAATGAGACATGGGTCGTCTATGTAGATGGGTTGTCCATATTATATGCAAGAGGAATAGGAGTTATACTAAATCCCCAGAAGGGGACAAGTTGAAATATGTAGCTCGTCTACAGTACCAAACAACCAACAATGAAGTTGAATATGAAGCCCTTCTTAAAGGGCTGGAATTGGCTAAGTCCTTAGGGGCAGAGTCAGTGGTTGTCCAAGGAGGCTTTCAGTTGATCATACACCAAGTGAATGGAACATGTGAAGTAAAGGAAGAACGGATGAAGAAGTATCTCAGTAGGGTGAAACATCTTGTTAAGAAATTTAAAGAAGCCAGTTTTCTTCAAGTTCCAAGGGAGGAAAACATGGAAGTAGATGCCTAGGCAAAGGCAGCGTCAGCAGAGGGGTCAGTGGACGAGTTTGATGAAATCCAGTACATGCCTAGCGTAGATCTTCTAAAGGTGCAGCAAATAGAAGGTGAAGAAAATTGGATGACCCCGATAGTAGCTTACTTAAGGGATGGAAGGCTTCCAAAAGAAAGAGATAAAGCCAAAAAGCTAAGGATCAGATCAGCCAAGTATGTCCTTATGGATGAGGTGCTATATAAAAGAGGCTTCTCTCAGCCTTACCTAAAGTGTTTAGCTCCAGAAGAAGCAAACTATGTATTGAGAAAAGTTCATGAAGGAGCATGCGGAAACCATTGAGGAGTGAGAGCAAAAGTCCATAAGGTCATCCGTGCAGGCTACTACTAGCCGACCATTCAGGAAAATTCTAAGGCTTATGTAAAGGTGTGTGATCAGTGTCAGCACTTCAGCAACGTCCCTAGACAACCATCGGAGTACCTCACCCCGATGATGGCCCCATGGCCCTTTGCACAATGGGGATTGGATATTTTGGGTCCCTTTCCAATAGGAACCAGGCAGATGAATTTTTTAGTAGTAGGGATCGATTACTTCACTAAATGGGTGGAAACTGAACCCTTAGCAAAGATCACAAAGCAAAATGTCAAGAATTTCGTCTGGAAGAGTATCTCTGCCAATTTGGGGTTCTTAGGGTACTAGTGTCAGACAATGGACGGCAGTTTGATAACACACCCTTCAAAAATTTCTGCGAGTAACTTGGAATTAAAAATCATTATTCCTCACCCTCCCACCATAAGCAAATGGACAAGCTGAAGTTGCAAACCGATCCTTGTTGAAAATCATCAAGACTCAGCTTGAGGGGGCAAATGGAGTATGGCCAGACAAGCTACCAGGTCTTCTATGGGCTTACAGGATAACTGTGAGGACTCCCACAGGGGAAACTCCTTTCAAGCTAGCTTATGGAAGTAAAGCAGTCATACCTGCAGAAGTGCACATGGCTAATCACAGGGTGATGAAGTATCAGGACGAGGAGAATGAAGAACAACTTCGTCTTAACCTCGATCTAATAGACAAAGTAAGGATGGATGTAGACCAGAGGACAACAAGGTATAAAAACCTCATGGCTAGACAATATGATGCAATGGTGAAACCTAGGCACTTCAACATTGGAGACCTCGTCTTAAAAAGGGTCTCCTTAGCAACCAGAAACCCAGCCCATGGAAAACTGGAGCCTAATTGGGAAGGACCCTACAGGGTTATCAATTGCAAAAGGCAGGGATCATACTACTTGGTAGCCCTAGATGGATAAAAGTTAGAGCACCCCTGGAATGTTGAACATCTAAGAAGATATTATTAGTGAAGAATCAGCCTGGATGAACATCATCCTGGACGAGCATCATCATGGACGAAGTTGAAGTTATGTGTTACTTTCCTCATATTTGTTTGTGTTTGTTGCTAGCATTATATGTTTTTTAGTATTTAAATTCCCTAAAAGTGCATTAGTTTTCAACTTGTGCATTGTATATGGACGTATTTGTGATGGATGAAGTCATGAACTTAGTTCGTTTATACATAAGTATTTTCAATTTCCCTTAAGGCACTAGCTTCTAAGCATGTGCCATGCTTGTGGACGATATTTATGTTGTGTATATACAGTTTGGATTTCCAATGTATAATGTTGTGTGAATTTCTAATTTTTATGTTGTTGAAGTTCTCACTAAAATTAATCCACAAGAAGGCCCAAGACGAACAAAATCTCTGGACGCAGGGATGTAACGCCTATAAGCTTTCCTTAAATAAGGTAAAAGCAAAGTAAAATAAATCTAAGGTATATTCGTTTAACTAATGGACGAGGTAAAGCGTGCACGAAAGAATATTCAAAATCCATGGATGAATGTGACCAGCCAAACAATCCAATCTTTGGACGAGTAATTGCTGGAAACGTCTTGCCCAAAGACAAGTAAAGGACTGTCCAGCCTATGGACGAAGAATAATGCAAGCTATAAGTCAAGTTTATGGACGAAGAAAGCTGGCAAAGGAAATTCCATTCATAGACAAGTTACACTTTAAAGTACAAAGAATGGAAATTTGTTGAACATAAGGAAGTTATCCTAACATGGACGAGCTAAATGCCTTCATAAGTGGACGGACCACACTTAAAACCATAGGCAATAACATGGACGATGTAAATAAAGGAAATTCGTTCACACATAAAACATATAATATGTTCAATAGAAAATAAAAAATGAAAATGGAAATAAACATTCATTCATAAAAATTTAAAGAAGGGTAGACAACCATCGTTCAAAAACCCTTATGTTAATCAAAGCCAATGAAGGCTATTGTATTTGTTGTACGTCCATAAAACTTGGACGAATAGATTGTACTTAAATAAATTTTAAAAATAAAGTCCAAAACAACGGGCATCCCCAACAAACTAAAATAGATAAATTTTCTAAAAAAAGAGAAATAAATTTATTGGGATAAACCACTAGGGGCATTGCCCCCAAACTTTAGATCGTCCTTGCTAGTCTCAGCAGCGTCCTTGGCAGGCTCTGTTGAAGCATCATCCACAATGTTGACGTCTTCGAAGCTCTTTTGAAGCAGGGAACTCTCTGCTGTAGTGGGGATCTAGAAGGAGTCAAAATCTATTTTAGGGTAGGCCTCCTTGGCGTCAAAGCAGAAGTCCTCATAGCTAGCAGCGTAATAATGGTCTAGACAATTAGTAAAGTTGTTTGACTTCATGAAGGCTGCAATGGCTTCCTTCTGAGCATTCTCTAAAGATAAAGTAAACCCTTGAACTTTCACCTCAAGGTGACTGATACGGGTTTCCTTCTCAATAGAGTCTGCCTTGAGCTCTTCCACCTGGTTCTTTAGCTTCTTCTCAATCCCCTAAAGACGAGTGCGCTCCTCGGTCAGCCTAATCACTTCCCCCTTCTTCAAAAGGACCTCGTTATTTAGTTTTTTACTCTTTGCCTTAGTAGCTTTAGCCTCGTCACAAAGCTCCTTGGCTTGGCTGGACGCAGTGTAGAACTTCGCCATGGCCTGAAAAATAGATGGACGAAGGAGAGTTAGAAATTTTCAAAAATTTCTTAGAAAATAAAATGGGGATAATAAAAAACTACATACCTTGAAAAGATTATGGATGGCAGAACGTTCAAAATCCCTCACTGACATATCATAGCATGCGCTCACTTCTTTGTCAGTAATCCTCGTCCAGCACCAGGTTGGGAGGACATTTGGTTTGGACTGAAGGATGAGTCTTGTGAGAAGCTTTGGCTGTAGGGGGAGTAGTGTTTTCAGGCTAGACGGATGGAGTAGTTTGGACGTGTGATGCCCCAATTTGATTGATTGTGTGATGTGTGTGGGTGTGTGATGAGTCCCACATCGGGTATTTACTCGGTTGAACCGGCTTACTAACAACCCGCAAGGAGCCTCCCAATCAGGACTAGTCCTTTCGAGGTATAGCGCACGTGGCTAGCGCTTCCTTGGGTCGTTACATATGGCATCGTGAGCTGCCTCTAGTGAACTCCATGGGCCGTGAGACACTACTCCTTATCAGTGTCCTAACGAGGACGCAGGGATTTAAGCTGGGGAGATTACGATGCCCCACTTGATTGATTGTGTGATGGGAAGGGTGTGTGATTTCAGTCCTACCCGTATTTACCGGGTCAACTTGGCTTTATTACTGCAAGGAGCCTCAATTGTGACTAGTCCTTTTGAGGTATAGCGCAAATGTGGCTAGCGCTTTTCCTTGGGGGTCTAGGGGGGAAAGGGTTCGAGCTACGGGGTTAGCAGCATGTTGTAATTATCTCTAAAATATATATATATATATATATTCATGTCTTAATTTTTTTTATGTAACGACCCAAGGAAAAGCGCTAGCCACATCTGCGCTATACCTCAAAAGGACTAGTCACAATTGAGGCTCCTTGCAGTTGTTAATAAAGCCCAGTTCAACCCAGTAAATACCCGATGTGGGACTCATCACACACCCACACACATCACACAATCAATCAAATTGGGGCATCACAGGACGAGTACTAGGTTCACTGCTGGGTCGTCCAAGTCTACCATCGTGGTTGGAAGCTTTGGAACCTTGGGAGGAGGAGTCTTGTCAGGCTTTTGCTTCTTTGAACCTCGGCATCTTGGAAGATCACCAAGGTCAATACTGCTTGAAATACTTTTCCTCTTCCCAACCTGGACGACAGGCTTCTGGACGGCCAGTGGAGCTGCTTTATCTTGGACCTAGACGCCCTTTTCACCCTCAGTGCCACTAGCAACGCTTTTCCCTTTGTTTTCTTTCATAGTGGCTAACTCTGCGATGGAGAAGACATAGAGTTAATAATGTATAAAAAAAATGATGATGAATGAATGGACGATACTTACTTCGACGTATGGTCTCTTCATGGGCAAGGTTCTCGTTAGTTGGCTCAGGACCAAGTCCCCAAATAGCAAGACGACGCAGGGTTACCAAATTATGAAAGGATCTATCAGGGTAAGCACTGGTTCTGTCAATACGATCCAAATGAAACTTGTCCAAACGTGGATGAGTAATGGCTGCACAAACACAAAATAGAGTTAGACGAGGAAAAGATCAAATAAAACAAACAAAGCAAAGGAAGAAGAACATACCTTCAGGACGAAGACGACCTAGGGCACTGGTAAAAGGAGGGAAGGGGGCATTATTTACATTAATTGGGTCCCCAGCCCAATTTCCATAAATAAAGAAAAATTCCTTCTTCCATAACCTATCAGAATAACAATAAAGGAACTCGTCCATTGTAATTGGATGATTCCCCTTAAATACCTCACGCCACAACACTTGCATGGTTACTATCGTCCTCCATCCATTAGGGTTGAGCTGGTTTGGTCCAATACCCAACCTATGGAAGAGACCTTTACAGAAAGAATTGAGAGGAAACCTAAGGCCTGCTAAGAGGTAAGAAGTATATACACCAAAACCTGAAAAAGGAGAACAACACCATTCCCCCCTTTCAAGTAGACGAGGCTAAACTCACTAGGAATTTGATATCTACCTACGAGAGTTGTTAACCTATTCGTGTCCAGGGTAAATGCCACCTCAGGGGCATAACTATAAATTACATTCTCTTCCTCCTCTTCGTCTTGAGGGGGACTGGGTGACCTACTCCTTTTGGACGAGCTAGCCTCAGCCCCAGAAGCCATCCTACGTTGCATTTCCTGGAATTCCTTTAAGGGAAAACTAGGAACCCCAGATGAATAATACTCATCTTGGGAACTACTATCGCTACTACTAGTATTACTCTCACTACTGCTCTCATAACTACTATCACTTCCAGGGGACTCGTCCTGGTACTCGTCTATTTCTCTCTCAGTACTACTACTAGACGTAGACATGTTTAAAAGAATGAACAGATGAAAGCCTAAGGATGAAGGGAAGGAAGTACCTGACGAGAAACTAGAGACGAGGACGACTAGACGAAGCTCTTGGACGAGATGGCAGAAAGGAAATTATTAGAAAAGTGAAGGGTAAGAGAGAGAATGCACATATTTATAGGGCCCAAAGGTGGGTCAATGAAGCGACACAAACCAATCGGAAGCTGACACATGGCATTTTCCCCGAAAAATAAATCGACACGACAAGTCAACCAATAAGATTGTGACACATGGCGCAATCTGAAACAACGAAATTCAACTAAAGCAAGGACGACACGTGGCATATCAATTGACCATTAAAATGTTGACATGTGTCAAAAGCAAGCAGTTATACTACAGTGTCCAGGACGACACTTGCACAAAGGGGGCAACTGATGGTGAACTAAAAATTGAACTATCTCCAATTCGTCCATAGTGTCGTCCAAGTCCAGGAAGACTGTCCCAATATAAGAAGGTCGTCCAACATGGAAGCACCTGGACGACCTCCCAACACTTAGAAATTTTCAAAATAAATTTATGTTCAAGAACTCATAATTGGGACCACGTTCTACCATTCTGAAGTATGAGTAAAATCCTTGTTCATCGCTATAACTTCCCATTAAGTTCTTAACTTCTATAGCAATTGTGGAAGATAAGTGTGACTCTTCTAACTTCCATAGCAGTTGTGGAAGTTAAGTCTAAACCTTCTAACTTCCATCCACGTTGAGGAAGTTACTAAACAAGTAACCACTCCAAAGTTCACTATATAAGGACTCATCCACATCAAATGAAAGTAAGTTTCCACCACTCCTCAAGTTAGAATTCTTGAGTTCTAGAGAGAAAAACTAACTTAAGCATCGGAGGGTTCTTGGCCGGTTCACCCCGGTCACCTTTGATCTTGTGCTTCTTTCTTTTCAGGCCTTCCAAGCAACCTCTAGCCCATTGAAACCCGAAGCATTCAGCCTACTGATTTTTAGTGCATCATCAGAACTTTTGTGGGCATAATGGACTAAATAGAATTGAATGGACCGAGTAGGACCAAATTGGACCAAAGAGGATAGAATGGACTAAATAGAACCAATGTGGACCGAATAAGACTTTTGAATATTTATCATTTTATTGCATTTTTAGGGCTCATATTTCTAATTTCTAGTGTCTATTTTAGTATTGTATTTATATTTTTTAACTCAAAACGAAAGAGTTTAGCCCAAATATAATAAAATTTCATACTTTTCAACCCAAAAATCATGAAATTTTTTTTTTTGATAAAATTGAAAAGAAAACCTATAAAAAGAATCAATTTAATGCCCAATTAATCTAAAATGGACTGAAGGTGGACCAAAATTGACTAAGTGGACCGAATTGGACCAAAGTAGACCTAATTGGACCGAATAGAAATTGTTTAATTTTTAGGGAGAACAAATTATCTTCAAAAAGTTTTAGAGAAAAAATTATACATTATATTACAATACAAAATTATTATTTATTCTCACGCATCGCATGGATCCGCGACTAGTTAAAAAATAAAACTTGAGTTAAATTTTAAAGCTCAATTATTTAACAAACCATGGTTGAACAAATCCAAGCTTGGTCTGATACGTTAGTTAACACCTATATCTTGCCATTTGAATAAAAAATTTGCCAATACAAATTCACAAATGTCAAATACATACATAAGTAAAAATTGAATTAGGCTTATGAATTGAGTTACATAATCAACTGAACAAGCTTCAGCTTAGCAAATTTACATATGGATGCCTTCAGTTTTCTACCTCTATACTACCTTTAATTGAGTGTATGCTACGAGTTACTATGTTACTGTCAAATAAGACATAAAATGCATATTAACAATTTTCATGAGCTATTTCTATGGTTATTATTCCCTCTTGATTTGGGTAGCTAATTAGCTCGATAACTGGTGCTAATTGAGATGCTTGACCGTTTGGACTAAGATCGCCATACTCTCTAGGATTCGTTCCAAAAGCTCCCAAGCAATCACAGGGGGGTTCAGTGTGGGTTGAATAGCTTGATGGACTTGGTGTGTACTTACTGTTTGTTGAGGCTTCACTTGCACCTATAACTTGAACACTATCAATGCCAGCTCCGTCTTGCAATGCTATGTTTCTAAAAGTATGGGATTTGAGGTCTTTTTTGTCAAAGATTCCTAAGGTGTGATGAATTCTTCTCAATATTGAGCCTTCTGAATGAAAGTGGATCAAGATTTGTTGTCTTTCCTTGTAAAGGAACATAGACATGGAGATGATGAGAGATAGTGAGGAAGCAACCCCGGCAATGAGAAATAGGCCCCGAAAGCTAGCAAGGGTAAGACTCGCAGAAGAAACTTGGTTGTTGGAGTTTGTACAATTTTTTTGATTCCCTAGCCATGCATTCTCAATCTCTTTCCTTTTCTTCCCTTCTGTTACATTTAAGATTGCCCTTGACACATCAGATACTAAGGGGGAACCTATTGGGAAGACCTGCATATGATTAAAAAAATTCAATATGAGAAACTATACACTTACTTAAGTGTGCGCACATACACATGAGAGAGAGAGAGAGAGAGAGAGAGAGAGAGAGAGAGAGAGCTTACAAAGCCAAACCCATCAGTTTTATAAATTGATTCAACCATGGTATACTTGGAGCAATATTGTCCCAGAAAAAGCTTCATCATAGGAGTTTCAATAATAGCACCGGCTATACCACCATTTGCACTTCCTTTTGACAACAATTGATCACATTCTTCTGGAGTATCATATATTATAAGTTTATTTTCATCAAACTTCATTTCTTTTAAGATTCCCAAAATAAAAGATCCTCCTTGGTAGCCAACATGCTCCCCATTCTTAATAAGTTGGTTGATATCAGTAACAGTTGGTTCCAGCTGTTGAACTGTTAAGAGTGATGTCAAACTTGCAGTGTAACTTTGAGTGAGTATGAGCACTACGAAAACCCATATGATCACCACAAACCTTGCCAAGTTGCTTACCACTCTCTCCCCTGTAAATTAAGGTGAAAGATTTCTAAAAAAAACTTAATTGCATCATAAATAACAAATTAATGCAATGTTTGAGATATGCAACTCATCCAAATATATTATCACTTTTTTGACTCATAATAATGGATAATAATGAATCTTAGAAATAATATGGACAGTTTTTCTTCGATGGACTTGATGAAGGAGATCATGGTGATTCAAATGACCATATTCTTGTACTTCTGTAGTTAACTTATTAAATTATTTACACAAGTCATCATATAATTCTAAATAATTTATGTAACTAAATGTACACGCGAATACTCATTTGAATCGTCACAAAGTATGTCAGAGGAACTTTTCTCCTAGTTTTGTGGAAAATCCTATTTGTAGTAATATAGGTCACAAATAGTGAACTTCCAGTCCATGACGCAATAATATTGAGTTTTTTCTTGCTGGTTTTGGAACCCCACATTGTTAAGAACAAAGAGAGGAGGAAGAAAATATGTTTGTAGTAATATTGGTTACAAACTGTTAAGTCCATTCCATGATTTGATAACTATAAAAGTTTCTTTACTGGTTTTGGAATCATATCAATTAGAACAGTAATAAAAAGATGCATTAATCCTGTTAAGAGTTTTAGCATCACATTGATAAGAAAAGAAATAAGAAAGCATAGTAGACTAGTCCCTATAAAAAGTGATATTGAATCTAGTATTGTATGTGTAAGATAGAAGACAAGACTATAACTAAGTCTTGTATGCTAATTTGAGAGCACTAGAAGGATTAAGTTAAGCACTTATTTCTGTGTATCGTGTATGGTTGTGTTTGTTTTTGTGAAATAAGTTTCTAGAGGTATAATGAAGCAAATGTGAAGGGTTGGAACTTACGTTGTGCAAAAACCAGGGTTGAGAAGGAGTACCATAAGCTTGTTCCAATTTGATGTGAGGGAGACCCACGGAAATCTTCATTTATTCGGTGCTCAAGAACCCAAACTATAAAGCCAGTGAAGACAAAGAAACACCCACTTGTTATCCAAAGGTCCCAGCTTAAAGGCTTCAAGAAAATCCATGCATTTTTACTCCCATTGTCCCTGATTGGCACTACTAATGATACTTCGGATTCAATGTATGGCAATGTAAAGTCGACAAAGTTAGACCTGTTTGCTGTGATTGTTGTATCTCCTACCACAGCATCGAAATTCTGTCCAAGTAAAATATTTGCTTAGATTAAAAGGGGCAATAAAAATAAAACAAAAACAAGAAAGAACGAAATTTATATGAGAGATACTTTTATTATGCATTATAGCATGGTATATTTACTCTGTTAGAGAATTTGTAGTTAATTTCTTTTTGAATAGTATAAACATTCCTATATTTAATACTCTGTTGATTGAGCTTTCAAATGTAACCCTAGTTGTTAAAAAATAGAAGGACGAAGGTTTTTACTGACCCTAAGGTATACTTGGTAGACCAAATCATTATAACTACCAGCGCTTCCACCACTTGAATTTGCAAACGGAATGAACTCATATTTAACAGCATAAGGTAATGTTTCCATGACAGCATTGAAGACGTCTATGCTGTACCCTGTGACCTGTGTTCTGTTATTGTTAGCATCATGTGTCACCTTGACAAATTCACTAAAACCCTTCGTCACTGGAACTCCTATTCTCAACTTTTTCCCATTTGTTGGAACCTCCCAACCTTTTGGGACGGAACTTGAATCGCCTGGCCATATAATAGGTCCTAGATTTTTCTTGGACGTAGAATATGTGCTTGTGTTTCTTGAATTCAATTCCCTTATGAGTCCATTTTCTGGCGTCCAAAATGCAACCCCTCTTTCTCCATTACCATTCACATTGATTATTTTGAAAGTTGATGATTGTAATTGTCCATTAACAAGACTGAAATCTCCAGCTAGGCCTGTAAATCTAGTACCCAATAATGCTTCACGAAGTTTTGGACCATTTTGAGAGACTCCAATGGCTTCAAGATCAGTTAAGTTTCTTGAAGCAGTTGTCTGTTCAATGTAAAAATTTTTAGTCCCAACCTTCTCAACTGCCCTGGCTAGTGCTGAAGCAGTATCATAAGCCCATAGTCCTAACACATTCAATTCAGCATTCAAAATGGTTGGATTGTCCTGTTGGAATTTGCTTTTCCATCGAACTCTAAAATTTTCAAGTTCTTTTGTTTTTGAAACATAAGTTTTTACACCCAACACCCCTTGCATTGAGTCAAGGACTGATCGTTCTAACGAACTTAAAGAGTTGGTTATCCCATTGGTTGTTATCCAAATATAACCTTCACTCATCATCCCAATCTCTTTTGCTTTGTTGAAAAGCCGAGAACTGATATTGGTTGACATGTGCACTATGAAGACTCTAGTTTGCATTGTCATCAACTTGTAAAGTTCTTCACCAATTTGGTCATCTGTGGCTGATGGAGAAATGATACTCCGATAGGGTACACGGGCATCAACATTTTGCAAGGCATCAACCAAGTAGGGTATTATACCTTCCCCGAATGAATTGTCTACATAGATTGGCACTGCCTCTCTCCATCCAAAGACTTGAACAATTGCACTTATAGCTTTCACTTGAGATGAATCATTTTGAGCTACTCGAAAAAAGTATGGACTCCGAAGGGAAGTAAGAGAAGGACTTTTTGCTGAGAATGATACAATAGGCACCTGAGCTTTCTCACCGAGATCAATCATAAAGTTGGCTTGCATAGAGTTTTGTGGACCTATGATTGCTTGCACTTCCATGTTTTTAATCAGGTCTAGAGCTGTGTTTCAAAAACACAGAAATTTGTATTATTCACCAGTCAAACTCAAAATTATCAGAAGCTTTAAAAAAGAAGGTAGAATTTCATAATCAGCAATGGAAAACTTTAGCAATTAAACAATTAACGTGAATTTGTAAAACCTAATACTCTGTATGCAAAACACCAATTGTTGGCACTCACTTTGGTAAGTCTCACAAGAACCGGGCGTGGAGTACAACAACAATAACAAACAAATGGGTTGAAGCTTGTGATATCACATAATATTTCAAATAAATTGTATGGGTGTGTTTTGTGTGGTCTTACGCTGAGTCCAATATCAAACAATACAATTAAATGAAACTCTAATTATGAGTATCGCACTAATGTCAACACATTATGGATCACCTTGTAAAGGATGTTGAAATTGAGGAATCAAAGCTTCAGAGAAAACTATCTGTGATTCTCATTAATTTGTTATACAAGGAGCAGAGTACAATTGGGATAAAAACAGCCAAAAAAAAAAACTGATTCTTTAACTAACGACTACTTAACTAATTTAACTATACATCCCACTAACTAATGAAATAATACACTGATTACACGTGTCTCACTAAATTGTTTCTTTGATATATCAGTTCTGAGCTAAACGACTTGTAGCAAAGACATGTACAAACTATAAACTGCAGGTCGTATAACACTTGAGCCTTCATGGGAGCACAATAAACACTCATGATTATAATTGATTTAACCTTTGTGTCAATGGTCAACTTACTCTTTTTTTTTTAACAAGATAAACCTTCGTTAAATATATTTAAAGAATATTAAATAAGTATATAAAGATAATATATCTTACTAAAATAAATCTTGAGTTCGGGTGGTGGTAATGTGTAAGTTATAATTTTCTAGATGGATGTTTCAAAAAGTCAATTTTCTTAAATTGAAAAAAGAAAGGAAGAATTGATTTTCATTGGTTTGATTGCAAATTCAATACAATAAAAATGCTAACCAAAATATTAGTTATTTTTAATAGACCAAAAAACTATTTGGTTCACAGTTTTTTCTTAATTAAGTCCCGTTCAACATGGTTTTTATAAATCTGAGATTCTTCTCTTCCTGTGTGAGGAACAAAATTGAGGTGGGATAAACATTAATCATAACCTCTCCCCATCATTCTCTTTCCAATAGAAAACAATAAAGGAAATAAAAAGAAGAAGAAAGAAATTGAAAAATTAAAATTAAAATTTTTGTACACTTAGATCCAGCTATGTATTTTTTGAAACCGCATTAATAATGATAATGGTTTTGGGTAAGATTTCCAAAAAAAAGAAAAGAAAAAAAAGCTATGTATTGTGCCCACATAAATAATGCTTATAGGTTTCTCTCAAAATAATAATAATAATAATTGTGAAGCGACGAACCTCTCCCTTAGAAGGTATTGTCCGCTTTGGGTGAAGACCCTCATAGATTTGCTCAATCCCACATTGGGGAGAGACGCCTCCCACCTTCGACTTATAAGCGTTGGGCCTACGTGAAGGTGTACCATCGTGTGTGTGATCACACACACGATGGTACACCATTCCTTAGGCTCAATGCTTATAAGGCAAGGGTGGGAGGCGTCTCTCCCAGATGTGGGATTGAACAAATCCGTGAGAGTGGCATCGGCCCTTGGCCCATTCCCAAAGCAGACAATACCTGATTGGGAAAAGATTCGTTCCTCCCACAAAAAGGCGCCATTTTGTAGAGGGTTGAGATCACACACACGATGGTACACCCTTCCTTAGGCTAAATGCTTATAAGGTACGGGTAGGAGACGTCTCTCCCCGATGTGGGATTGAACAAATCCATGAATGTGGCATCGGCCATTGGCCCATTCCCAAAGCGGACAATACCTGATTGGGGAAAGGTTCGTCCCTCCACAATAATAATAATAATAATAATAATAATTAATTCAGATATTATTTAATTGGCTTGTTGATATCCACCAATCACATTCATTGAACATCAAGTTGTAAATATTTTATAATAGCTTTAGCATTTTCTTTTTCTCATTTCTAAGATGTCCTCCAAAATACTAGACCAATAAAAATATAACCCAATTGAAACCCTAAATTGTTTGGTAAAAAAAATTGTTGCAATTTGTTACATCATTATTTTCCCCCATATAACTTGAGACTTTAATTTTTGTAAATCAATATCTTACACGCTAGATTGTCAACATTAGCCACCTAGTCTCTCATGTAACCAAACACCAAACAATCTCTCTCTCTCTCTCTCTCTCTCTCTCTCTCTCTCTCTCTCTCTCTCTCACAACACCGAAATATAAAATTGAAGATTAGATTTCAACTTTACTTAATCATGAATCGTCTTATATTAAAGATAAAGTAAACCTCTTTTTAAGAAAATAATAATTTTTTTAGTTAAATTTTATACTTAAACTGTGATATATATATATATATATATATATTTCTTTATAAATAAATAAAAAACTAATGTTAGATTAGTTAATATTAATTCATCAAATTATATTTTCAATTCATCAAATTAACCTTAGTTTGGTTAGCATTAAATAAAATCAATTAATTAATATTTAAATATAAAATGCTTCATTTAAATTTATGGCTTTAGGCCTTTAAATTATGGCAAGCTGGCAATGGTTGAATGGAATGATATACAAAGCATTTTTTTTAATAAGAAATTATATACAAAGCTTAATTGAAACATTTGTCAAAATATCGAAATGTGTTCTCTTAAAGCATATAATTCATTGTCGACAAGAGAATAAAGTGCCAACAATGATAGTTGGCACTCACCAGGGTCACACGTCTCACAAGAACCTAACAGGGAGTACTACAAACAAATTTGTTTGGAACGTGGGGTCCAATAAAATTTTGAAGTAGGGCTGTCCACGGGTCAGTCCAGGTCGGGTTTATGCCCAACCTGCAATTGACCCGATCAGATCGGGTGGAGAAGTTCCAGACCCGCTACTAACCACGGAAAGCCACCAGTCGAGTCGGATCGGGCTCGGGTGGGCAGTGGTCGGCTTTGATTTTGACCGAAATACAAAGATCAAACACAAGTTTGATTCCTGAAGAACAAAATCAACAGATCTACAACCCAAAGAGAAGATCTACAAACCCAAAGAACAAATCCACAAATCCACAGATAAACGAACCTAAGAGATGAAATAGATCGACGAAATCTGAGAGATGGAGGCGAAGACGAGCTGGGATATTGCGGACGAAGAGCGAAGGTCAACGACGAAGAGCACATATCGACGATGGAGAGGCACAGATCGACGATGGAGAGGCAGAATCGAAGATGGAGAGGCAGAATCGACGACAAGCAGGATCGACGAAGGGTAGCAGAGATCGTGACACTGAGAGGAGAGAGTGAGAGTAAGAACTGAGAGTGAGAACTAAGAGTAACAAACTTCAGACCTTTAAACCCATTTATATGGCGGTCGGGTCGGGTGGCTCGGGTATTGGAGGAAGAGAGCCACACCCGATCCGCCGTAATCGGTTTTGAAAAGTAAGGACCCGCCGCTGACTGCCGGAGTAGTCGGATCGGGCGGTGGACGGTTCGGGTCCGGTCGGTTTGGCCGGGTGGGTCGGATATGCGGGTTGTCTGGACAGCCCTAGTTTGAAGTTGTTGGGTAGGGTGTTCATTCATCCCATCAACTATTAAATGTTTGGGAATTTGTGATTTGCATATTTCCATGTTGACTAGCTTGGATTATTTGGGTTTTTAATTTTTAGTCATAAGAGATAATTTTACAAGGAAAAACTTTACTTTGGAGGAAATGCCAGCATCCTAATATGTAACTATTAAAAAGACTATTCATACATACTTTTTTCGTAATATAACTTCTTTTATTTATATATATATAAATATATATATATTTCAACCTATGATATTCGTTTTATTATAATTGTTTTTTAACATTAAGTCAGGGAGTAAGAGTTAGCTCTAGTGCACTGTAACTAATCCATGTCTATACATCAATTGGTTTTTGGTCTAAGTAGAGGTTTGAACTCCAAATTTTTTATTCAACAACAAAATATTTTATTGGTTAAGTTAATTGGAACTCATGCCACATAATTGTTTTTAATGAGTAAAAGTGACTTGTTTAATTAAGACATGTAAATGAACTTATGGATGGTCTCATAGTGCATTAGAGAAAATTCCTCCAAACATTTTTATAATGAGGAGAGATATTTGAACCTTAGCTATTTTGTTGGAGGAGGTATCAATTAATTGAGTTACAAAACTCTTGATAAATTTCTTTTTTCTTTATGCATTGATATTTGGGGTTGGGAAATTTAAACCCTGGATGTCTCTATTATAAAGGTGCCACTCAATTGAGTTATAAGGTACTTAGCAAAGCCCTTGACAAATTTAATAAGGATTATGACAGCTATACTAGTCCTGATGTCTAATAATCAATGAACAAGTTCATGCTAATAAAATAAATAACACAAGTGTAGCCCAAACCACATAAACCTTGTGTTCGCTCTCTTCTCTTTATAATATATACTCTCTTTCCAAAACCCTCTCCTAAGTTACAATTTGAGAATCGACAATAAACTCCTATGATGAATTGATGATAGTGAAATTGAAACCATCATCTACAAAAATGCTATATACTAGATAGAATAACAGTGCATGAACAGTGCGTGAACAGTGCAGTTTGTTTCCTTTGAAACGCATGCATGAAAAAAAAAAAAAAAAAAAGAGAAAAACGTTGAAAACGCAGATGCAGGAAACGCCGGATCCAAATGCTACCATAATAACAAAAGGAATTATTAATTCAAATTTCAGTAATGGCTTTCGTTTAGTGCTAGTGGTGAGAAAGTTTAACGATATGGATCATACTATTAATCACTTAATCCCCATTAATCCATTGTTGCAACTACGAAGTGTTCCAATCCAGTAAGAAGAAAATTCTGCAGAGAGTGATTGAAAAAAAAAAAAACGAAAGCTATCTAACACAAGACCTTACCTACAGTCTACAGTCTACAGATAGGGATGAATAAGAGGGAGGAAGATTTACCTGCAGCAGCTGCTTCAACAACATCACATTTGGAGTCTCTGGAGTGAAGATGTAGCCTAGTTTTGTAGTGATTATGGGAGGCATAGAAGTCTGCAAGGGCCATGTTGATGCAACTCAAACCCATCTTCCCAGTCCATGTATCGAAGTCAAGAATCACACCCACGTTAACTGAGATTGTCGTGTTTTGTGCTTTGGCCAAGAAATTACTTTTAGAAAGAATAATGAAGCAGAACAGAAATGAAAAGGCAATTCTGGTAGGGATCTTCATGATTATGTTTTCAATTACCTTGTAAGATTCATGATCTTACTCTCATTTATAGGACAAGGTCAGAAAGTCAAACGTAAGATTTTGAAAAGTGACAAGGACAAGCCTATTATAATATATATTATTATAATATCTTTGAAAAGTAAGAACCAACTAAGAGAATATTATTGGTTGAATACATGGCACTTTTTATTTTTGCTGAAGGTTGAATACATGGCACTTATTGATTCTCAAAAAAAAAAAAAAAAATACATGGCACTTATCAAATTGTGACCATATGTAACTAAAATAGTAATTTCCAGGAGAACATAGTTATTTGATCCAACTCAAAAGAAACCCATGAGACAAAAAGAAAAACAGATTTTACCTCTAAAAGAAAAAGCCAGGCATGAGAGACAATTGAGAGTGAAGAAGTTGTGTGAGAGCAAGACAGCGTGAAGAGTGGAAGAAATTGTGTGAGAAAGAGGCAGCGAAGTCTTCAAGGCTGAGAGAGTTGAGAGAAGTTTGAGACAGATGAGTGAAATAACGTAAATTTATTTTATATAATCAATTTGTAATTTTGTTAATTTAGAAATGGTGAATTGAGAAATTCATTTGGTCAATAATTTATCTACTCTACTCTCCCTCCAAATCTCTCCAATTTGGGGGAATTAAAAATGAGGGGTTAGAGGTAGTTGAAACCCCTCCAAACCCCTCCCCCTCCTTCTTTAAAAAACTTCCAAACAAGGTAATTGAAATGCTCTCCCTTCCTTTACTCTACTCCCCCTCCTTTTTTAAACATCCAAACAGACCATTAGCGACGAAATATTTCGTCACTAAAACAATTTTTTGTTGCTATATTTGGTGACGGAAAAATTCGTCACTAAAACTTATTTTCTGTTTTTATTTTTTCATGGCTTTGATATTAACCTGTAACCTGTCATTACATTATTAAAACCTCACATTTGAATAACACATTTATAAAAAAACAATCTATACATTCCACAAGTAAAAAATAAAACAAGTATCTAATTCAAACTCCTTCCATACAATAATTGTTTGCAACACATACAATAACACAAGATGTTTTATACCAATACAAAAAGTGTAGCATAATATAATTAGAACCAACAGAAGATGTCCTCAAATGTCTTCAAGTAATGCCAAAAGTAAATGCCCTAAAAGCCACCAATAAGAAATCTGCACAAATATAAAAACAATACTACATTAAAATCATAAAGTAAAAACATTAACTATGTTATAATAAATATTTCTAATAATTCATTAAGAGTAGCCACACCAGTGAATTAAAATTACAACTCCTAATGTATAAGTTGTAGAAAGCAAATATAGATTTTTAAGTGTAATATAATACAATTAGTTTCAAATAATGCATTAAAAAAAGTAGTCACACCATGTAGTGCAGGTCAATTGCTAAAATAAAGTATTAACCAATAAGTATTTTAACTTGAAGATGAACCACCCCCATAGGTAAGAGTGTCATCATAACCCTTGCTCCTCAAAAAGTTAAGAATATTCTTTTGGACCTCTTCTTGCTTAGCTTGCACCTCTTAGTCCCTAGCTCTTGCCTTTGAGCTCAATTGTCTCATTTTCTAGACGATGGATATATTCCACCAAGGAACTAGATGAGGTGGTGGTTACTAGAGAAGAGGAAGGTCTCATGCCAAGTCCTTTTACAATACCAGACTTCTTCTTAAAAACCAATTCTACCCAATTACAAGTAAAGTGTGTTTTGTCAAAAGATTAGCCAATTCTATATTGACATATGTTCCTAACATGATTCACATATGTCCTAACAATCTCCCCATTTGGCAATCCATGACAAAACCACAACAAACAAATGAACATATGAGAGAAGTCATAAATCACTCAACTCATACTCACTTGTTGAATACAATAAAATCTATCCTAACACAAACTCTTGAAAAACTTTGCAAGAAAAGAGTTCATGGCAAGAAGACTTTGACAACCTATATTTCTGAAACACTTTAAACAAAACTCATCACAGCATCTTAGTGTGAAACAGAAATAAAAGATTGCATACAATATATAAGAAGCATGTGCATAAAGAGAGAAAAAAAACAACAAATGTAAAGATAGGTGAAAGAACTGTAATAACAACCTCATCATATATATATATATAACATCATAAGTACAAGGTTTGCTATCACAAAGTAAAAACAATGTATCTAAAACATAAGAAAAGAAAGAATACATAAGTCCTCACTACATCCCTCAAAAGGAAAACACCTCCCCCTAACAAAAATCTCCTATGCTAACTCTCCCCCTATGTACATGACTACTCTTATATCCAAAACTACTCCCTTTTTTTGTCACGAATGACAAAGGGTAAGTAAATAAGCAATCATCGTGTCGTCACCGGAAGAGCTAGCATCCTCATCCTCATCATCATCCTCGTCCTCAAATGCCTCTAGAGAGGAGAGGGAGACTCTACGAAGCCGCCAAGGCGAGCTTGCCGTCGAGCAATACGGCCGACACGGGTGTTCACCTAACACAACTCATCACTAAGTGTGTTAAGGCGAGCATCCATGCGTTGCAGCTGCGCCATGACCGCCTCGAGGGTCACACCACCCGCCGATGAAGAAGGTGCTGTATCTTGAATGCGTTTGACGTCTATTTGAAGTTCAAGACAAGGCAAAGTTCAAGTTCAAGACCAAAAAAGAAAACTCATTCTACGTTCTAATTTCGTTAGGGTATTAATATTAATTACTTGTTTGCCAACTTATTTGACCTTTCTTTTAATATTCAAATTACTGTTTTGTTTTGTTTTTTGTTTTTAATTTTTTTTCAGATTTTTTTTTTCTCTTTTTCCAAATGAGTGAATGACCGTGTTTAACACTTTAGTTGTTTGCAATTTGAATTTAAAGTTAAAAATTTGAGAAGTGGATGTTGTCGTGTATACAACACCTAAATGATTCATTAGGCCGTTTTTTTTTTTTTTTTTTTTTTTTTTTTTTTAATAACTTGGAAACTCGCTAGAATATTATTGAACATATTATACGATATATTGATGTTGAGTGAATATGGATGAATAATTCTACTTTGTTTCTCTTTTTGGTTGAGTATTGTCTTTTGAATTCAAAGTGTTTAGAAGGAGTCTTATAATGATTTGGTGCTCAATTTAATATACATTTATGTACTGGTATGAATGTTTTACTAGTAACGGATGCCCTTAAAGCATTTGTTTTAATAAATCATTTTTAAAAAGTTTTAAAACCACTTTTTATAGAAAATATTAAAAGGAAAAAGTTTGTTTACAACTCCTCTTAATATCTTTTTATTAGATGCGAATTTTAACAAATCCACAATTGAATTATTTTTTATTTAACATATCCTTCATGTTTGCAAAATTTTCAGAAGATCAAATATCAATAATTATGTCATCAATTATTGATATTCAATCTTCTTTATGTTCTTATTCTTATATCTTTCATGTTCTTATAAATCGTATAGTAAATAAAATCTGATTGGCATAAAATTTGAAATGTACAATAAGAACATAAAGAACATGTAATCTAATGGTTAGATTTTCAAAATATGTAGTCATATTAATTTTTTTAGTAGATGTCGTAGCTATTAGGGTCACCTTTTTATGTAATTGACATATCCTATGAGAAAACACACTTCACTTGTATTTAAGAACATCATGAAGTACTTTTACAAGTGGTAACAAGTGACATTATTAAAGACATTAAGGATTCTCAAGAAACAGTACAAGAAAAGCTGGAACAGAAGATCTCGATACTTGGCTCAATACCTTTAATCTATTGAAATTAAATGAACCTTGATACCTTTTGATCTATCGAGATTCGTAGATTTTGAAATTCAAATATTTGTTTTCATGCCAGGATGACAGGGCTTTTCTAGGATTTCGTGCTCTAAGTTTCCAGAGGATATAAAAGCAACATTTTACAATTGTCATTATAGACACATAGACTCATATTGAGATATAAGCTTTACGGGAGCTACTACAATTTTATGCAATGTTATTAATTTTGTTTTGGACCCCATTTCGGTTTGTCTAATTGAACAGAATATTTCGGTTCTAGCCTATTTCGACATACTGTTTCAAGGTGTTTCGGGGTTTCTAATATATATATTGTACGTTTTTAGACTCCTTAAAACACAACCAGATTAACCTAGTTATTTAGCCAAGTGATTACTTAATCAAATTAACAAATCTAGGTTAACACAAATATATCATATTATTGTAAAGTGCAGAAAATAAAGAACACGACAATATGATAACCTAGGAAAACCAAACCGGTAAAAAACCTGGAGAGGATTTAACCTAGCTATCCTCAAGGTAAACCAAATCCACTATGAAAGAATTGAAGTTTACACAATAGCGACTTAGACCACTAACATCCTATTGCTACCTCGAGTAGGAAACTTACTACCATGACCACATGATAGCTCCGAGTCCACGAACTACTTCTTTCTTGGATTCACAACAAGCATAAGCACTCCCGCTTGTATATCTTTAAGCTCTTGAATCTGCAACTGAATTGATCACCAAGCTCTCGACATCAATCTTGAGATTGGAAACCCTAAGTGTATGTGAAGACAAACACCTCTAGATCTCACATAAGATTCACACACACAGCATAAAGAGCAACCTTAAAGAGCTTTTGGGTACAAAACCCTAGATCAACAAAAGAGGCACAAGATGCACTCTAATCTTTCTAAAAAACTTATAAAAACGTTTTAGGGTTTCCTTTATATACTAGGTGTCACGACCCAAATCCATGGAACATGAATTCAGATGCATGACTAACCTGCTAAACTTATATAACTCCATAAACATAATTAATCCAAAATAAATTAATACTCCAAAGAAACAATACTCTTAAAAACCTCTTACAAAAATTTAAACTTCACAAATTGGAAATAATCTCCACTGTATAAAACATGAATTACAAAACAAAGGTAACTAAAATTCTATAAGTCTTCAAGTAATACTGAAATCGCCTACAACTTCCGTGCTCTACCTTGCACCTTACAAAGCGATTTGAAGGTTCTATATTCTCAACTACACTTTAATCTGAAAAATAGTAATTGATGGGGTGAGCCACACATCTAGTAAGTAATTATACAGAATACACAACGGAATAGAGTCAAGCAAAGCACGAGTATTTTGCTTTTTCACAAACTCATTCTATGATATCAAAAAATATAATTATTTCAAAACATATAATGAATCACTTAATACATATTTAATCACATCTTAAAATCATTCGAAAACACATACACATAATTGATCAAAGCACAGGCGTCACATATCACATCACATATTCTCACATACAATCCTGTGAGCAGATACCAACATCTAACCCCTGCTAGTGAGGGATCAACACATATTCTCACATACAATCCTGTGAGCAAATTTACACATTTATCTGATCAATTCTAAAAACATTTATTTTGAGTCATATATCACAAAACAAAATATATACAAAATAGAATAATTTTCTTAATATTAACACTTATTCCAAATACAGAGGCACATCAAAGATCACAATATCGAATAGAACATAAATCGAAGGATGCTTGACTCTCTTAGGGAATGAATAAGAACTGAAGAGTATTTATAAATATTTTTACAATTCTTGAGTAAGTTTGAAAAACCCAATTTGCTAAAAGAAACGTCTTAAATACCATTTGAAAAATAAGAATATGACTTTGAAATCACTTGGTTTTAAACAAAATTAAAGAACAAGAACCTTTTTAGAAAACATACTTTGAAACTCGATTATTTTCGGAAAATAGTTTAGTTTAGAAATCATCTTTTAAATGAGATTTGGACATTCAAAACATTATTTAAAATTCGAAATTTCTCTTTAAAACATTGTCTAAAAGTCGAAGTTTCTCTTTCAATGATATAAAAATAATGCTTTCGATAAACTTTAGAAAAAGTAAGCTTTAAAAACATAACTTTTGAAAATCTTTAACTTCTAAGAACCTAAAGAATAAAACTTGTGCATATTATGCATAATTACTTACAGCACTTGAATCCCTCTGAAAGTCCAGCCGAAAAAACCTCCAAAAAGCCTCAAAACACTCTTAAATAAGACCTATATTCAATCATAGAAATTACTTACTATCCTCCATAAAATATAAAACTTATTGAATTATACAAATGGACTCACTAGGATTATACTTTGCTGAACTAATAACACTTTCAGCACTAAATTAACATTTTTCTAACCGATGGTATTCTAATCAACAATACATCTTGCATTAATCGAAACTCATTTAACCATGAGGAATGCAATAGCAGCACTTTAGAATTTAATATAAGGATTTTGGTATGAAATCTTAAACCTATCATTAGCCTTTGTGTAAATCTTAAATCTTAAATGGTTCATTGTGTTAGGACTAGTCAAAGTCTAGGCAAAGACTACCAAGGCCATTAATCCATACATCAGAGAACTTGGACTTTGACAAAATGAGATTACGTGTGTGGGGTTGGTTGCAATTTCTCCAGCAATTCATAATTAACCCTACGGCATAGATCTACAGCCCAAAAGTTCCTATAGACCTTAAAGCCCTTATAGTCCTACAAAACGATGCAGCCTTATTCATGCTTTAAATAATTTCGGCTCTTGTTCTAGGGTCCGAACAATGGCAATCTAAGATTCCAGAATAATTGAAATAGTGTAAAATTGTAATCTAAAAAAAATTACCAATTCAACAATCTACACATCACTAAAGTTTTCTATGATAAAATTCTAACTCCTTAATTCTTTGTTTCTAACGGTGAGAAATCATACCTTGAACAATCTGATTGCCTCTTCACTTGTATGTGCTCTAACTCCAAGGAAAACCTTTTAGCCTCTTTGATAAAACCCTTCCTATGAAAACCCTAATTTATCTTTTCCTCCATCTTATATTTTAACACATCAAAGATGTGGGCTTGGTGGGGGTAGTGGGCTGGAGTATAAAACCCACTTAAGCTTATCTCTTTAGTCTCCAAGAAGCCCATAAAATATCTTCATCTTTTATTTATTTATTTATTATTTTAATTGCCGCACCAAATTGTATGCACTAAAACTTTAATTTTTCTCACCAATTTGTAGCACCACAAAATTGTCTACCCCCATCTTAACGTGCACACAGATATAGTACCTCAACTTTATATAAAAAAATGACAAGGTACGGTGATAATCATAAAAACAAAATTGGGGTATTACACTAGGAGTGTTTTACTTGAAACCCAATACGTTTAGTAGAGTTTGGGCTGAATTGGAATTCTGCAGAAAAATAAATCTGCACGTGGTTCGATCGATAGAGTCTAATTTTCGATCGATCGAGCCTTGTAGATTTAGTCCAATAAATTCTGCAATCACTCGATTCCAATTTTACAAATAAACATACTTTGAGCAAGCCTAAACCTAGACTCTATGTTTTGATAATGGTTTTCCAACATAATACAAATTGAAGTTCTAATACATTATGACGGGACTGACGAATTCATCTCCCAGAGACGATCTCTGCGAGACAGACGAGGATATCCTCAGAGGAGCTAAAACAAATACCCACATCACTGATGAATGCAACCAGGCCATTCAATGCGGCCAATTATACCCGGAGCGGTTACAAAGCCAGCTGTATGAACCGTTGAAGCACATTGAAGCCACATTTCAATGCATAAAACGTTACCAAGAGGGACATTAAAGCCACCATAACTACCCCAACAGCTAGGAGCTGTAAAAACATATATAAGACCCTCACAACATCAATACAAGGTAGGGGAAAATACTCAGATAATTTTACTACTACTCTACAATTCTGTTTGAACTTACAAAGGGTTCTCTTATACTGACTTTGGCATCGGAGATGTTGTGGCAGGCACCACACCAGTGACCATCTTTGGAGGTACTTTTACGCAGGTTGAGGATTGGTTCCATCTGCCCACTCTAACTGACGAACTTGCGCTTCATCAGTTTGGCACCGTCTGTGGGAATCGACATTTTCGTATTCATATTCGAAAACGCCATTTCCATCATCTTCTATATTCAGATGGAGTCCAATCAAGATTCCGCAGCCTTGGCCCAGCAAGTCCAAGCTCTCGCGGCCACCGTTGAAGAACTTACCAGACAAAATCAGGAAATGAAACTACGACTTCAATAAGAGGAGAATCGATCCAAGGGCAACCCGGAGGATGAGGGAGACAGCCATAGAAGAAGTAACCATCAACGACCTACTACTCCGGACGAATAGAATTCAGACCTTCTTCGAGAGATGAGGAAAGAGATGGACGAGTTGAGAAATGCCATCAAGGAGAAAACGGACCGGAGCGTGGATAGAATGGTAAGGGCCACGGACTCACCCTTCACTACAGCAGTCCTTGAATGTCCAGTACCGTCGAAATTTCGTCTGCCTCAACTTGAGCCGTTCGACGGGCTTAAGGACCCTCAGGATCACCTTAATACCTTCAAAACAACGCTGGGCCTTCAACAGCCCCCTGATGAGATATTGTGTCGTTCTTTTCCCACCACCCTCAAAGGAGCTGCAAAGGAATGGTTCACAAAGTTGCCAACATCGTCCATTGACAACTTCGAGCAGTTGAGCAACGCCTTCTTGCGCCACTTCATTGGGGGGCAACGTCTTAAGAGGCCAGCGGATCACTTACTCACCATTAGGCAGGGAGAGAAAGAAACCCTGAGGTCGTACGTAAAACGCTTTACTCGGGAGACCCTGGAGGTAGACGAAGCTGACGACAAGGTGCAGCTAACGACCTTCAAAGCGGGACTGAGATCCAAAGAGCTCGTAGCTTCACTCGCGAAGAACCCTCCAAAGACGATGGCAGAGATGCTCCTGAAAGCACAGAAGTACATGAATGCTGAAGACGCATTAGCAGCCATAAGGGATGTAGAGAAGCCAGGAGACAAAGGAAGGAAGGACGACGAGCGTAGGGGACAAAAGAGGGAGCGTCCAGATCGTCGGACCAGTGACAAGAACAGAAGGAAAGACGATAACAATCCTCGAACGGTAAAATTTACCCCTCTAGCTATGCCCGTTGACAAAATTTTAACGCAGATTAAGAATGAGCATTACCTCAAATGGCCAAGAACATTACATTCATCCCCTAACGTTCGTGATAAGAATAAGTATTGTCGGTTTCACAAGGATCATGGCCACAACATAGAAGATTGTCGGGACCTAAAGGAGCAAATAGAGGAGTTGATATGGAAAGGAAAACTGCAGAAATACGTGAAGAATGGGGAGTATAGTAAGTTCAGAGACGACAATAAGAGCCAGCACGAATCCTCATCCAGGAGTGATGATCGTCCATCCTAGCCTCCACAGGATGTGATCGGGGAGATAAAGACGATTGCAGGGGGGCCCTTCACAGGAGGATCATTCAGATCCCTTAAGAAAGCATGCTAAAGACAAGTGAATAGCGTCCACAAGATACCTCCGTTTAAGCAAAGAAGGACGAACCAAGATATGTCTTTCAATGAAGCAGATGCCAGGGGAGTGAAGCAGCCTCACAACGACCCTTTGGTCATAATGCTGACCATAGAGGGATTCAACACCAAAAGGATCCTCGTAGACAATGGTAGCTCCGCAGACATCATCTACCTTCCTGCTTTTCAGCAGCTGAAGTTAGATCTAAAGAGACTACGCTCGTTTGACTCCCCTCTCGTCAGTTTCAGTGGAGACAGGGTATATCCCAAGGGCATAGTGACGTTGACAGTAACAGTGGGAACATACCTGAGACAGTTGACCCGTCAGCTAGACTTCTTGGTGGTAGACTGCCCCTCATCTTACAATGTTATTATTGGAAGACCCACACTCAACAAATGGAAGGCAGCCACTTCCACCTATTGCCTGAAGGTAAAGTTCCCAACGGATAACGGTGTCGGCGAGCTAAAAGAAGATCAAGTCTTAGCGAGAGAGTGCTACCAGGCCGTCTTGGCTGCAAAGGAGAACCATACATGGATGATTGAAGAAAAAGAAGAAGATAAAATGGAAATCCTGGAAACAGTAGAACTGGCAGAAGGAGAGGCAACCAAGACGACAAGAATAGGGACAATGCTAAGTCTAGAGATGAGAACAAGGCTCGTCTAGTTCCTCAAAGAGAACCTAGATGTCTTCGCATAGAGCCACGAAGACATGCCAGGCATATCTTCAGAAATCATTCAGCATAAGTTGAATGTGGACTCGGAGAGGAAGCCCGTCTAGCAAAGACGGAGAGTCTTCGCCCCAGAACGAGACCAAGCAGTTATAGACGAAGTTAACAAACTGTTGACGGCAGGCTTCATCCGGGAAGTGTACTATCCTGATTGGCTCGCAAACGTCGTCCTAGTGAAGAAGGCAAATGGGAAGTGGAGAATGTGTGTGGACTTCACGGACCTGAACAAGACGTGCCCGAAGGATAGTTTCCCTCTACCAAGGATAGACCAGCTTGTGGATTCTACAGCCGGACATAAGTTGCTGACGTTTATGGACGCTTTCTCAAGATACAACCAAATAAAAATGGCTGTAGAAGATCAGGAGAAAACTGCTTTCATCACAAGCCAAGGGCTCTATTGCTATAAGGTAATGCCTTTTGGATTAAAGAATGCAAGAGCTACTTATCAGAGGTTAGTAAACAAGATGTTCAGCAAACAGATAGGCAGGAATATGGAAGTATAAGTGGATGATATGCTCGTCAAGTGTAAGGAAGAACTTGCCCATCTAGACGACTTAAAGGAGACGTTTACCACCCTCAAACAATACCAGATGAAGCTGAATCCTAGTAAGTGTGTTTTTGGTGTAGCTTCAGGGAAGTTCTTGGGATTCATGGTGTCCCAGAGGGGAATAGAAGCAAACCCGAAAAAGGTGCAAGCCATAATCAACATGGCATCGCCCAGGTCCGTCAAGGAAGTCCAGAAGCTCACAGGAAGGATTACAGCTCTTAATAGATTCGTCTCTAGAGCGACGGACAAATGCTTGCCCTTCTTCAAGACCTTGAAGCAAGCTTTTGCCTGGACCGACGAATGTGAAGCAGCATTCCAGGAACTCAAACGCTACCTGAGTAATCCTCCTCTCTTAAGTCCGTCCAAGGAAGGGGAAAACTTGTATTTGTACTTGGCAGTATCAGCTACAGCCATGAGTGCAGTATTCGAGAAGAAGGCAAGAAACAGCTCCCAGTTTACTATGTCAGCCAAGCTTTCCAAGGGGCTGAGTCCAAGTACCCAAGGATTGAAAAGATTGTGTTCGCGTCAATAGTGGTCTCACGCAAGCTAAGACAATATTTTCAGGCAAACCCTATCATGGTGATGCGGATCAACCAATCAAAAAGTCCATGAACAAACCTGAGGCAGCTGGAAGAATGGTCCAGTGGGCAATTGAACTTAGCCAATTTGACATTGAGTACCATCCCAGGATAGCCATTAAGGCACAAGCTTTGGCAGACTTCATCGCCGAGTTCACCTTCTCGGACGACGACAGTCTCACTAACAAGGCCGAACGATGGACGATACAGACCGATGGTTCGTCAGCCCAAAAGATGGGGGGAGTAGGGGTCGCCATAATCACCCGTGACGGAGAAGTGCTCAAATACGGGGTTCAACTGAACTTTTCGGCTACCAACAACGAGGCCGAGTACGAAGGAATACTGACGGGACTAAGACTCGAGAAGGCCCTTGGAGCTAAGAACCTGCTAGTCCAAAATGATTCAAAGCTAGTGATTGGGCAAATCAAGGGAGAGTACGAAGCAAAGGATGAGAGAATGCAGAAATACCTCAGGCTGACGAAACATCTAACTCAGGGGTTTGATAAGGTGGAATTTGTACAGATCCCCAGAAGCCAGAATATGGTAGCAGACGAGGTTGCGAAGATGGCATCGTCGGAAGAAGGGGCGACGGGCATAGGTTTGATGATGGAAGTTCAGAAATGCCCCAGCATCGAGGAAGTTCCAACATTTGCAATCTAGAGCACAAACAGCTGGATGACACCGATCGTGTCTTTCCTCCAAGACGAGCACCTCCCTCAGGACTCAGAAGAGGCCAAGAAGATCAAGAAGAGGGTGGCCAGATTTACGATCCTTAATGACATCTTATACAAGAGAGGCTTTTCCATGCCTTACTTGAAGTGTGTCGACGAAGAAGAAGCCAAGTACGTTCTGAAAGAAGTCCATGAAGGAATTTACGGGGACCACGCCTACCCCAAATCCCTGGTAAGCAAGGTCATTCGAACAGGTTATTTCTGGCCTACTATGCAGATGGACGCACTGGAGCTCGTCAAGAAGTGTGACAAGTGCCAACGATTCGGGAACGTCCAGCGACTACCAGCAGAGAGACTGATGACAATATCGTCCCCGTGGCCATTTGCGCAATGGGGAATTGACTTCGTCGGCCCACTGCCCCTAGGTAAAGGTCAGGTAAAATTCCTACTAGTTGCTATTGATTACTTCACAAAGTGGGTTGAAGCAGAGGCTCTAGCAACAATCACTGAAGCACGAATTCGAAGCTTTGTGTGGAAGAATATAATTTGCAGGTTCAGGATTCCAATGACGATCATATCAGATAATGGGCGGCAGTTCAACAGCCAAGGCTTCAGAGACTTCTGTTCAAGCCTAGGCATCAAGAACCAATTCTCATCCCCAGGGCATCCCCAGGCGAATGGACAGACAGAAGTGACGAATCGGACATTACTCAAGATTATCAAAGCTAAGCTGGACGACGCGAATGGTGCCTGGCCAGAAATACTGCCCAACGTCCTATGGGCCTACAGAACCACCGCAAGAACTCCAACGGGAGAAACCCCTTTCATGCTCACCTATGGCACTGAAGCAGTGATCCCGGTTGAGGTAGGAGTGACTAGCATCAGGCGAGAGGTGTTCAACGAAAAGAATAATGACAATCACCTGCGAATCAACCTGGATTGTCTGGATGAAGTAAGAGACAAAGCTTCCAACAGAATGTCAAAGTACCAGCAGAAGATGGCCGAATACTACAACAAGAGGGTAAAGCTCAGAAGACTTGACATAGGCGACCTCGTCTTGCGCAAGGTTACCACAGCGATCAAAGACTCTGTCCAAAGGAAGCTTGGCCCCACATGGGAAGGACCTTACCGAGTCGTCAACTACTCTAGGCAAGGCAGCTATCACCTAGAAACTGTAGACGGACAGAGACTTCCTTGGCCATGGAACATCGAGCACTTGAAGAAGTACCACCAATAGATGTATCAAATAAATGTATTCATTTCAGAAATTAATAAAAGAATAATTCAACTAATGTCTTCGTATGAGCAGGTCCGGTCAGCTATAAGTTCAAAGAATGACAAGATCCCTAAAAATGTGTAAGTCACAAAAGCCAAAAATGGCTAAGTAACAAGATTCCGCCTAGACGGATGTAAGTTACTGACGATAACCTAAAAAGGTGTAAGTCACAAAAGCCAAAAATGGCTAAGTAACACGATTCCGCCTAGACAGATGTAAGTTACTGACGATGACAGGATCCTTAAAAGGGTGTAAGTCACAAAAGTCACAAAAATGGCCAAGTAACAAGATTCCACTTAGACGGATGTAAGTTACTGATGCTGACAAGATCCCTAAAAGGGCGTAAATCGCAAAAGCCAAAAGTGGCCAAGTGACAAGATTCCGCTTAGACGGATGTAAGTTACTGACGCTGACAAGATCCCTAAAAGGGCGTAAATCGCAAAAGCCAAAAATGGCCGAGAAGCAAGATTCTGCCTAAACGAACATAAGCTGCTGACGATGAAAAGATCCCTTGAAGAGACAAGAACCTTGCAACAAACCAGAACAGTGCTCAGGATGAAACCAGTTCGCTGAAACCTTCGACAAGATCCCCTGAAGAGATTTTGGTTGCAAGAAATCAACTAAGAACCCACACAAGCAAAATCAGTGACGAAAGGGAAAGTCACAACTAAAAATTTCACTAAATGCAAAGCACGGACGGTTGTAAGATACCACGAGCATATCATGAGCCAAAGAGTGTGCAATCACGAATGCAAGTAAGTACACAGCTACAAATTTAATTAAAGCCCGAAAACCACGGGCAGTTACCATTGTTTTCACAACTAAAGGCCTATAAACACTGGGCTAAAAATATTGTTCTTAAAAGACAGATAAAAAAGAAATTGTTATGAAATTAAATTTACAAAAAGCCCAAAACATAATGGGCACACAAAAAAAAAAAAAGAGAAAAATTTTCATAAGGATCAGGTTCAGGCATCAGTAGCAGCATTATCACCGGCAGAGGTGTCGCTAACAGGGGCATTCTCAGGGGCGTCAGTCTTAGTGGCAGAAGACTGGGCAGCCTCATCAACAGCCATCTCCTGGTCAACCTCTTCCAAATCCAGTTTTTCCAAGTCTACCCCGGAAGGATGCTTGACAAGGTATCTCCTCAGAAGCTCAAAACCCTTGAAGTACCAGCTGAACAGGACTGTGTTGTACTCGTCCGTCGTCTGGAAAGCTTCAACAGACCTGGCAGCAATAGTCTTAAGCTTCTCCTTGGCACCCAGAAGTTGCTCATCCTTCTCCAAGGTCAACTAATGTTCAACCCTGAGGTCGTCACTCAAAGTCTTCACTTTTTCCTTTAGAGTGGTGGCCTCGCCCATAGAGTCAATCAGATTCTTCTTCAGTGTGGAACTCTCTGCCTCCAAAGCCTCCATCCTCGATGTGAGAGATGCCACATTGGCCTCTTGAGTGAAGTACTCAGAGGTAATGTGGAGACTTTCCCCCAACACCTGAAAAGAAATTCAAATTCGTCAGTAGAATGAAAAAGAGAAAGAGACGAAAAGTTGCACAAACATTTTACCTGGACAAGCTTATGGACGTGGCGGGTCGCGACAATGTTGAAAGGCACTCCAGAGAAGACCTTTAAATCCTAGGCAGTCACGACTCCGTGAGCCCTATCCACCGCAAGCCCCTCGTCATCCCAGACGGTGGACGAACGAGAATCGACCTTTTCCTTCTCCTTGTTGGACAAGCGCGGCCTCTTAGAGGCGAGAGTAGGAAGCTCTTCAACCGAGGTTGAAGGAGAGGCCGTCCTTGTCGTTTCAGCACCAGAAACGATGGGAGTGACGGAGGCAGCTGGAGTGACGGGGGTACCTTTCCCAGTGACACGCACCGTCTTCTTCCCTAAGTTTGACAACGACTCGTCTTTCTTCGACCTCATCTTTGCATATATGTCCTTATTGAATTTGGTCGTCATCTCTACAAGAGGGAAACACTTAAAAAAAAAAGAAAAAGGAATGTGTATGAAAAAGTCAGTACTGACGAACCTAACACTTACTATTTTTTCCTTCAATTTCAAGATTGCGCAGGACGAAGGCGGAAGGGTCTGGCCCAAGACAGTAGAAGGCAAGAGTCCTTGGATCCACAAGATCGTCCCAGCTCTCAATCGTCTGCGCGTATTCGATTGCCTTCTGTACCCGCTCCTTATACCTGCTCTTAAGTTTGGGCCGTCTTTTAACTACGCAAAACAAGAAGTAAAAGAATCAGTAGCAATAACAGTAGATGCAACGAAACTCAAATGACAAGAAGAAATATTGACGCACCTAAGGTCGGGGTTCCCCACAGACGATGCAACCTCGGGAGATCACCCCAAACCTCACCAGAGGGAGTCTCAAAATCGTCCCCAGACACAAAGAAAAATCTGGACTTCCAGTACCTGAAAGACGAAGGTAAACCCTTGACGATCCTAGTCTTCCTCTCCCAGGGCACCAATTCATAGTACCCATGCTCCTTAGACGCTTTTAAGTGGTACAGATAGATAAGCTCATCAACCTTGAGCATATCCCCGTCCGTAGCGGCCAGCCATATTCCCATATAGCTGACCACTATTCTCCACGAATTAGGCATAAGCTGCCCAGGAGCGATACCAAACCGATCTAACAGCTCCATAAGAAAGGGATGGACAGGAAACCTTAACCCACAGACGAAGGCAGACTCATAAAAGCATACCTCCCCTGGGAAGAAGTGACAAGCCCGATCCTCCTCATTGGGCAGACGAACCCTAACTCGCTCCGAGAATTGGAACCTATCCTTAAATCTCCCCAGTGTGTTAGCATCCAATCCACACTCCTCCCCCATAAAAAACCCTAACTTTCCGAGGGGTAGAGACGGCAGTATCCCCCTCCACTGGGTCACCGCTAGACGATAACCCAGTCTCAAGTTCGCTAGACCTAACCTCAGACATTGTCTCTTGCTCTCTTACCCGACCCTCGAACCAATCGATCGATTGACGAAGCAAAGGCAACAGGTCAGCCAATGCAACGCTCAAACAATTACCCTCAAAAACGAAATTCTCAAGATATGGAAAAACGCCTAAAGATCCCCCTAAGCGCGCGAAAAGGAAGGAAATTGATGGACACGCTATCCTAACCTCAGAGCTACTAACCATGGAAATCCAAAGAAAACCACAAAAGGAAACAATACAAGCTAAATCCCCAAGAAATAGAAGACAAACAAGAGAACAAAGGAAAGGAGAAGAAGAAAGAAATCAGAAGCCATATTGCAATAAAATAAAAAAGGGAAAGGCAGAGCAGGAAAAAGAGAAGAAATGTACCTTAAAAATGGCGGTTAAGGGAAGCACCACAGCACAGCACACCAGTTCGGAGAAGAGTTGCAGAATGAGGTTAGCGAAGAAAATGCTTAGAACAATGATTGGAAGTTTTTGAGAAAAGTGAAAAGAAAAAAATGAGAAGGGGAGAAGTTTAAGACCAAGGCCCAGAAAACTGAAAACCAGCGGGAAACCCAATAGTCCCACAAATTGGAGCATTAACTTCACCAGTCAAAATGTGCCACGTAGGCCACGACCTGTGGGGCGCCGCCACTATGCATTTAATACGGAGCGAAACCCCAAGAGTCATTTACAGCCCATAACCTTTCATATTCTATGGTCGTCATGACACGTCACGACGACCACAGAATCGGGGGCAGCTGACGGGACTAACGAATTCATCTCCCAGAGACGATCTCTGTGGGACAAACGAGGTTATCCTCAGAGGAGCTAAAACAAATACCCACATCACTGACGAATGCAACCAAGCCATTCAATGCGGCCAATTATACCCAGAGCGGTTACAAAGCCAGCTGTATG
Organism: Notholithocarpus densiflorus; assembly: GCA_030021035.2. NCBI lineage: Eukaryota > Viridiplantae > Streptophyta > Magnoliopsida > Fagales > Fagaceae > Notholithocarpus > Notholithocarpus densiflorus. Next base: position 6,041,450 of record JARYZH020000012.1, on the reverse strand, counting down.
AACCGTTGAAGCACATTGAAGCCACATTTCAATGCATAAAACATTACCAAGAGGGACATTAAAGCCACCATAACTACCCCAAAGGCTAGGAGCTGTAAAAACATATATAAAACCCTCACAACATCAATACAAGGTACGAGAAAATACTTAGATAATTTTACTACTACTCTACAATTCTGTTTGAACTTACAAAGACTTCTTTTGTATTGACTTTGGCATCGGAGACGTTGTGGCAGGCACCACACCGGTGACCATCTTTGGAGGTACTTTTACGCAGGTTGAGGATTGGTTCCATCTGCCCACTCTGACTGACGAACTTGCGCTTCATCACATTAGTTCCTAAAGTCTTAGAACCTAATATAAATATATATATATATATTATTACTATTATATAAAATAATGAATTTAATTTAATTAAAAAAATATTAAATAAAGTGAGATTAAAGAAAATCATAATAAAGCAATTAAATTGGTTATTGAGAAAAATAAATTTCAAATTTGGGTTTTCTTGCAAATAAACAATTATATTGGGATATTTATATGTCATGAAGCTTCCAAGAAGCTCCATTCCCAAGTCCCACCAAAGTTACTAAGAAAGAAAGCTTCTTCGTCCACCATAGTTTGAAAGCTCTCCAGATGCAAGCTTTGAAGAATTAAGAAAGAAAGCTTCTTTGTCCACACGTGATAGCGCTACATTCCAATGCTACGAATTTCTTCTTCTTTTACTTCCTCTACTCTTCTTTATTAAGTTTATGTTTGAGCTTTGAACTTGGAGAAAAAAGCTGGCTTCATACCAGACGAAAATTTTGGCCAGAATTCACCGAAATAAGTTGGAATGGCCGAAATTGACCGGAATTTAATCCGAGATGGAACAAGGGGGGTTTCTCATTCCATATTGCATACCGGAATGGTATTTTCCGGCCATTCCGGACTAGTCGGAACGAAATTCAAAACATTGATTTCTTGTGTGTCTTAGGTTATGTACCAAACTATTTTTAGATCTACAAGCATGAATTGAAGAACTCTGCATCAAACAACAACTTTCAAGTTGTTGTGTTGTTAGTCACATAGATCTGTGCAATGAGCAATCTCTACAAAAACAAGTCTAATTGGGTATTAGAGCTGATACTAGTATAGGTTTGTAAGTTGAACTGTAGGTTGGTATTTTGGGATAAACCTGCAGTTGAGTAAGATTCCTTATACTTGTAACTACTTGTTTCTTGATTAGTGGATTCTTCAAGAGTGGTGACCTAAAATTCACCCGGTGGGATTTTTTTCTGCGAATATTTTCCCCATTGTGATCAAATTGCTGTGTCAAATTTATTTTCAGTTGTATCTTATTTAGTTTGGTGATTTGATTGTGCCTCCACATTATTTTCATATAATTTGAGTAATTAATCAACTTGAAAATTGAATTAATTAACTGGGGTCAATCTATATCCCAATAGTAGCTAATGGTTACAATCAAGGATCAAGTTTGTAGCCAAACTTTGACGATATAAAAATTTGTCAAAAAATTCAATTGCTTTTTTTCTTTTCCATAAAAAAATTTATAAAAGTATTTCCTAAATGAATGCCCTTAATTGTAATTCTGTAAACCATACCTCTTAAGTTTAGGTGTCTATAGATTTTACTCCCTAATGTATTTTACCCCCTAAAATTATATTTTATTTGCATCAGCAACCCTTTCGTCCATATTTTCCATTACGTGCCACATAACTTTGTTATGTGTATTTAGTTCCTTCAATAAAATGATGCCAAGTGACATAATAACAATGATGTGACATCATTTTATAAGACAAAATAAACACGTGGCAAGTTTATGTAGCACTTAATAAAAAATATGGTCAAAGAGGCTACTAATGCAAACGGAATATTACTTTAGTGGGTAAAATTCAAATTCTAAAATTTCAAGGTATAAAATTCAAATACTCCCAAACTTTAAGGATGTAGGTTGCATTTTTAGCATTAACAAAATCCTTACTAGTATAGTCTCATGTAGTGTAACTTAAGAATGTATTGTGTGTAGTATAAACTTGCCTCTACCATCCCATAAAAGTTATAACTTTTTACTTTTAAGTGGAGTTTATAACATGTCTTTATGTTATAAGCAACTTAAAAACTTCATTCTCTTTCGCTTGTGTGGTGTGTGTTTCTTAAAAAAAATAAAAAAAGGTTTTACTAATGGATGCCCGAAGGGTATATATTAATAAATTATTTTAGGAAAATTTTTATAGAAAAATGAAAAAGTGATAAACTGTTTTTACAGTTTTTTTAATTTTCCATAAAAAAATTTCTTAAAATAGATGATTAATATATGCTCTTAAAAAAAAATAGTAATAATCTTGATCGTGAGTTGCTAATTAAGAATTTAATATAGATATGAGCTCCACTAATTTAAGGATACATATGACTACTTTGGTGCGAGTCAGTGCAGAAGCCAATGGGGTCTGTAAGGCTGTAATGCTTTGTTAGTTTTCGGGCTTCTTGACCTTGACGCTTGACTTTAGTCAACAATCTCGGAAAGTTTACTGCTGAAAATTAAATAAAGTGATGATACTTTTTTTTTTTTTTTTTTTTTTTTAAACACACACATATACAAGAGAAGGGGATGAGATAAGAGAATACACTCACACAAATAAAGTAATGTTACATAATAAACATTTTGACAATATTATTTTATACATATTGATACGACAAGTTTGTATTGATTCTTATTGGGACTCACCTATGATGTCAATTTTTTCCTTGCCATTAATAATTTGCCATATTAAATAAACGAAAGACAACACTAAGGTTTTTTTTTTTTTTTAATAGAGCTTCAACTCATGTCGTCCGTTTTCGATGATTGTGTTCTTTGTTATCAGATCAAGACACTAATAAATTTTTTGTATAGATGAAGATTAAATCTCACATCTTTAATTTAACCATTAGAAATTATACTAAATGAACTAAGTGGATTTGAAATGTCAAATGCAATTAGCCAAAAGGCTAAAATATATAAGTTCTATACCAATTATAACACGTTTAAAAATATCAAACTACAATTGTAAAATAGAAGAACATGGCATCTAGATAGCTTGCAGGTAGGGTCTTTCACCATCATTCTGGAATCTTTGAATAGAATCAAAAGATATCTAACTTCAATGTGGTTGTAGAATTACCTCGAAAGAGCTTATAAAATCAGTCTCATTTTCCAAACAATTCAAAACAAAAGGAGTATTAAAGTGAAATGTCGTCAGTCAACGTTACAAGAATCATTTATGATGAATGAAGAACATGTAGGACTAGGCCCAAGTAGTTAGCAAAACCCTGGTGGACCAAAATTCAAACAAATATGTTCAATATTCTAATACGACTTTAGGAGAAAATGTCAGAGATAGAATGAAAAATAAAAATAAAAAATAAAAAAAACCCTCAGAAATCTGTGTATTAAACCCATTGAATAAGATTGCACGAGCGTTTGTAAAAGAGCTTGAGTAAGTTTTAAAAAATAATAGCTAACCCTATAAAAAATAATAACAATAATAATAATAATAATAATATTCGCTAAAACTAATAGTAATTTTTTTTTTTTTTTTTGGGCCAAGCAAAAACCTTGTATTGGGCTAAAAAATACAAACAATTATTGGGTATAAAGATTAAAGCACACAAATAAGTATTAGCTAATTTATTTTTCTTCATAAGTTATTGGGCTCTAGATCCATACTTACTTCCCCACACAAATTGGATTTTTGGCACATATTCTCTTTTCTACATGTGGTGTGGGTTTGGCTCCAAATTAAAAAGTCAGCTTATTTTACTATTTAGTTTATTTTGCTACTATTTATGGGCCCCACTGTACTTTTATTACTATTCATGAGTTCTATTGTATTATTTCAACTAACTTTTACCTTTATTTACAGTACTTTCAGTAAAAAGTTTTCAGTTTCAGTAAAATAAGCGAATCTCAAACAGACCTGTGATCTCGATAACACTCAATCAATCCTCATAAAGTGCTAGACGGCTATTAAACACTTTTTGTTCGTTTAGAAGAGTTGGGAAAGTCTTTGCGAATGAATAGTGATTTTTGTAAATTGTGTAATTACTTTTTTTTAATACATTTTTCAATAGATTTTTTTATTCTTATTTAAATATTATTTTTTCACTTTTTTTTTATTATTTTTTCCAAATACATTTTATCAATAACTATTCTTCTTCTTTTTCTCAAAATCTTTTTTGCATTTTCATCAACAACACTCAATTTTTAAAACCCAAATTTTATCATTTAATAACATCGACATCAACAAAACCCAAATCTTAAAACCTTGATTTTATTATTCAACAACACACAAATTAGATTTTTATCATCCAACAATACCCAAATCTTAACACCCATATTTTATCATTCAAGAACACTCAAAATCTTTTCTTTTCTTTTTTCTTTTTTTTTTAAAAAAAAAACCCAAATCTTAAGCTAGAGAGAGAAAGAGGATTTGAAGATGTGAGATATCGTCCATCGTTGGCTTCGATCCAACATCGACCATTCTCTTCTCCACTCATCCTAACAGTGACTAGGTTTTGTGCTGTTGAATTCAATCAGATGGTGCTGGGTTTTGTGATATTGGGTAGTGAACGATGGCTGTAAGAGAAGATGAGGGAGATATTGGAGCTAATTTTTGTGGGTTTTGAGAGAGACAATGTTGCGTTTTGAGAGTGCTCTATCAGACAGTGATGAAGAGAGGGAGAGAGAAATGCTGGGTTTGGGGGAGAGAGCTAGAGAATGAATAGTAGCTCTCTTGGTGAAGCAACTCTGTTAGGTTCTAAGGAATTAGGAACTAATGTATTAGAACTTCATTTTGTAATGTTGGCAAACCATGATCAAAACGTTTTAGTCTTGTTTAGACTTGCTCAAAGTGTATTTATATGTAAAGTTGGAATCGAGTGTTCTGCAGGATTTACTGTGTAAATCTGCCTGGCTCGATCGATCGAAAATTAGGCTCGATCGATCGAAAGTCGTGCAGATCATTTTTTTGCAGAATTTTCCAACTCAGCCCAAGCCCATTTGACGTGTAGGGTTTTATGTTTTGCCCTAAGTATAAAAGGGTAAACCCTAGCCACGTTTTTGTGTTGCTCTTTATGCTGTGTATGTGAATCTCTTGTGAGATCTAGAGGTGTTTGCCTTCACATATACTTAGGGTTTCCAATCTCAAGATTGATATCAAGAGTTTGGTGATCAATTCAGTTGCTGATTCAAGAGCTTAAAGATACACAAGCGGGAGTGCTTGTGCTTGTACTTGCTGGGAATTCAAGAAAGAAGTAGTCCGTGGACTCGGAGCTATCATGGGGTCGTGGTAGTAAGTTTCCTACTCGAGGTAGCAATAGGATGTTAGTGGTCTAAGTCGCTATTGTGTAAACTTCAATTCTTTCATAGTGAATTCGGTTTACCTTGAGGATGGCTAGGTTAAATCCTCCCCAGGTTTTTTACCGGTTTGGTTTTCTTGAGTCATCATATCTTTGTGTTCTTTATTTTGCGCACTTTACATTGATATGATATATTTGTGTTAACCTAGATCTAATAATTTGACTAAGTAATCATTTGGCTAATTAACTAGGTTAATCTGGTTGTGTTTTAAGGGGTCTAAAAACGTACAAGTGGTATCAGAGCGGGTAGCTCTTTTGTTTTAGATCTTTTGATCTAAGAGCTGATCTTTGACCCCTGTTGTCATGGATAATTTGAAGTGTCTTTCTGATCATGTTTCTGCTCATGTTTCTGTTGATCTTATTGATGCCTGTGAAACTCTTCGTAAGGAATTATTAAAATCTATGAAAATTGCTAAGAAATTCAAGGAATAGTTAAAATTGGCTAATCTTGAAAAAGATGAATTGGTTGTTAGATTAGATGAATCTAATAAAAAGAATGAATTTTTGAGAAATCAAATTTCCTCTCAAGATGAGAAGATGAAAAGCTTGGAACAAGAGTTAGTTGAATCTAAAGCTAAAATTGAAAATTTGACTAGTACCAAGCCTGCTGTTGATAACAGAAGTGTTTCTGTTTCTCTTAAGCCTAAAACTAAGAAAGTTTATATCCCTCCTTTCAAGAGGAATAATAAAGAAAAGACTTATTTTGCTAGGTTAGACAAAGGTAAAAGTTCTGATGTAGACGCTGAAGTTTCTAAACCTAGTCTAAACCTACTGTTAGAGAGCATAATAAATCTGTTTTTGTGCCTACTTGTCACCTTTGTGGTGTTGTTAGTCATATTAGACCAAATTGTTCTTTGTTGAGGCAAAAACCAAAATCTGAGACTAGATTTGTTGTTAAGAATACTGATGTTCCTAAATTTGTTCCTGTTTGTCACTTTTGTGGTGTCTCCAGTCACATTCGTCCTAATTGTCATAAATTGAAATTTAAGCATTCTGTATGTCAATCTAGGATATGTGATGATATTTCTCCTGCCATAAGTCCTTATAAATTGTTTCATATTTTTTTGAAAAATTTGAGCTTGTTGGCTTGTGAAAGGAATTTGCAGGATTTTAGTCTTTCTCAGAAGATTGATATAATCCCTCAAATACACTCTACTTCACATGGATTTTCACCTACAAAGCCGAAGTCTCGTGCTATATGGGTGAGAAAAGATTCTCTAAGGTGAGTGTTGCTAACTTGTCCCTGATTTAATTCTTTCAATTGTTTGTGGACATGTTTTGTTTCTGTTTTTTGTTGTTTTGTTTTTTAGATTTTTTTTTATTAAAAAAAAATCCAAAAACATTGAAAATTTTCAAAAAGACAAAAATATTTTATTTTGTGTCTTGTTTTATTTGTTTTGAGGATTACATGAGTTATAATATCTCTCTCTTGATTTAGAACATGCTTGACATTGTGGAGAAACTTGAATAGTATGTGTTGCATAAGTGCTAAGCTACTTCTGATTTTGTGTGAGTATTAGGGCTGTCCACGGGTCGGGTTTGTGCCCAACCCGCAACTGACCCGATCAAATTGGGTGAAGAAGTTCCTGAGCCCGCCTACCACAAAAAGCCATCGGTCAAGTCGGATCGGGCTCGAGTGGGAGGCGATCGGCTTTGATTTCGACCGAAATACAAAGATCAAACACAAGTTTGATTCCTGAAGAACAAAATCAATAGATCTACAACCCAAAGAGAAGATCTACAAACCTAAAGAACAGATCCACAAATCCAAAGAACAAAAACCCAAAGAACATCCACAAATCCAAAGAACAAAAACCCAAAGTACAGATCCACAAATCCACAAATAAATGAACTTAAGAGATGAAATAGATCGACGAAATTTGAGAGATGGAGGCGAAGACGAGCTGGGACGTTGCGGACGAAGAGCAAAGGTCGACGACGAAGAGCACAGATCGACAATGGAGAGGCAGAATGGACGACGAGTAGGATCGACGAAGGGTAGTAGAGATCATGACACTGAGAGGAGAGAGTGAGAGTAAGAACTGAGAGTGGGAATTGAGAGTAACAAACTTCAGACCTTTAAACCCATTTATATGGCAGTCGGGTCGGGTGGCTCGGGTATTTGAGGAAGAGACTCGCACCCAATCTGCCGAAATCGGTTTTGAAAAGTAAGGACCTGCCGCCGACCGCCGGAGTAGTCGGATCGGGCGGCGGACGGTTCGGGTCCAGTCGGTTTGGCCGGGTGGGTCGGATATGCAGGTTGTCTGGACAGCCCTAGTGAGTATGTACTAGTTTGTACATGTACTCATGGGTTAATTAAGAAATTGATATTTCTTGTTTGTGTACCCTCTATAGCTTAGTTAAGCACTATCATGCATAGCTTTGCATTGTTCATTTAGCATAATGTGTGCTTTTTGTTTTTGGTCATAAATTTTTTTTTTAACCAAAAAGATTTTTGTGTTTTGTATTACATATCATGGATTTGTAATCAAGGTTGTCCATATTATCTTTACATAACATGATTATGTACCTTGTTTAGCTCGGATGAGCTTATTTATTGCACTTTACTAGTTTGAGCTTTGTAGTGCATGTTGTGTGGGAAGATGTTTATGGTTTTTGATCACTTGATCTTGATCTTGAATTCACATGCCTTTGATTGTTGGACTTGAACTTAATGAGAAAGGCATAAATAACCATCTCACCACTGTTTACTAGCCAATCATGAACACCTTAGTGCATATCATAAGATTTTGTGCTCGAGAAAGTGTAGCACATGCACAAAAAGAACATAAGGTGTAGCCTCGGATTAAATGCTAAAATTGGTGTGTACATTATTGGACTATAATTAAATCTATCAAATAAAATTGGTGTGTACATTATCCTGGCTATTTTTAATAAGTTTCTGATCTAATAAAATTGGTATGTACAATATGAGGCAAATCAAGAAACTTGATTACAAACTTATTTCTAGAAGATATGAGAGTTATATGATGTAACTCTTTAGGTGATAGTCTCTTTCATATTTATGTGATGAATTTTGTAGAAATTGTGCTTGATTTCTATTTACATATCACCTCACATGTATCTCAAGCTTTTGCTAGTTGCACACTACACAAGTTACTCTTTGCTAAACTTTGTACATGTTATTGTGTGTGATTTTGTTTTGGCCATCCAAGATTACATGTTCCTTGATTTTGATGCAAAATGTGTTTAATGTTTGAGTTTTTGAGACAAATTGGTTGAAAAACTTATTTTTGGAAGATTTGGGTTGAATTCAAGTGTTTTTGAAAAACTTTTAATCTCATACTCATACATTTCATTCATGAAATACTATGCTTTGAGGAGTTTCTGTATAAAATTGCTCTGTTTTTCAAAAATCTTTTTTTTCCAGATTTTCGATCGATCGAATCTGTCTCTCGACCGATCGAAATTGCGATAAACATTTTTAGTTTGAATCTGCCTAGCTCAATTGGTAGTCGATCGATGCTCAACCGATCGAAACTGAAAAATTTTCAGTTTCCAGGTTTTTGACCTAAATTTTTTTATGCATCATTTATGTTTAGGATTCACATACATTGCATTATTTTCTGTATCCATCTTGCAGTTTTACAGTCATATCTCTCATTTTTTTCACACATAACATGCATACACTTTGCTAAATTGGGTACTCAACTTGATTTAAAAATTGATTAATTAATTTTTGAGTCCTTAGTACATTTTAGTATATGCTATTTTTTATGTGTGAACTGCAGAAAATATTTTTCTTAAGAGATATGATGGATAATCATTGTGCAAATATTTTCTCTACTCATGCAACTGTTTATAAATCACATAGTGTCAAGTTTGCATTTATTGAAAGAGAGAATATTTTTTTCATGTGTATCCTCAACTTAATTTTTTTTAAGTTTGGTTTGTGTCTTTTAATTTATCCCCACCTCCTAAATTTTCCCCAAAACTGTTTTTCCCAAAACTTGTTTTGTTTTTCTTATTTTTAAAGGGGGAGAAGCTTGTTTTTAACCTTTGTTGTTCATAGGGGGAGTTGTTTCTATTTTCTATAGAGTTGAATTGTTTTGTGTTCCCTTAATTTTCTATTTTCTCTTATTCTCTATTGCGTATGTTTTTTGTCAACCTTTTGATTGGGTTGTCTTTGTCAATACGTGACAAAAAGGGGGAGAAATAGATGGTATGTAGGAATCCTGTTTGTTTTGTTTAGGGAGAGTTGAAATTGTTTATGATAGGGGGAGATACATTGATGATATATGTTTCTTATTTCACATTGTTTATTGATTTATATTTATGAGGTTATTCATGATATATGTCTTTATTTTTATATTATGTGAAATCAAGAAGTTACTTTGTTTTACTTGTATTTTCCACACATGCGTTTATGTGTTTGTTAAGTGTTACAGGAATATACAGGTTGATTCAGTCGTGCTGCTGTCTACACTTGCAACTGATAAATGGTAGTTAGGTTGAATTTGTTTTGTTGGGCAATATTTTTGTAATAGGCTGTTTTTATGTAACTTTGAGCACTTTGTTTAGTTTGTGTTTTGTCACAGATTGCCAAAGGGGGAGTTTGTTAGGTTCTAAGGAATTAGGAACTAATGTATTGGAACTTCATTTTGTAATGTTGGCAAACCATGATCAAAACGTTTTAGTCTTGTTTAGACTTGCTCAAAGTGTATTTATATGTAAAGTTGGAATCGAGTGTTCTGCAGGATTTACTGTGTAAATCTGCCTGGCTCGATCGATCGAAAATTAGGCTCGATCGATCAAAAGTCGTGCAGATCGTTTTTCTGCAGAATTTTCCAACTCAGCCCAAGCCCATTTGACGTGTAGGGTTTTATGTTTTGCCTTAGGTATAAAAGGGTAAACCCTAGCCATGTTTTAGTGTTGCTCTTTATGCTGTGTATGTGAATCTCTTGTGAGATCTAGAGGTGTTTGCCTTCACATATACTTAGGGTTTCCAATCTCAAGATTGATGTCAAGAGTTTGGTGATCAATTCAGTTGCTGATTCAAGAGCTTAAAGATACACAAGCGAGAGTGCTTGTACTTGCTGGGAATTCAAGAAAGAAGTAATCCGTGGACTCGGAGCTATCATGGGGTCGTGGTAGTAAGTTTCCTACTCGAGATAGCAATAGGATGTTAGTGGTCTAAGTCGCTATTGTGTAAACTTCAATTCTTTCATAGTGAATTCGGTTTACCTTGAGGATAGTTAGGTTAAATCCTACTCAGGTTTTTTACCGGTTTGGTTTTCCTGGATCATCATATCTTTGTGTTTTTTATTTTGCGCACTTTACATTGATATGATATATTTGTGTTAACCTAGATCTGATAATTTGACTAAGTATTCACTTGGCTAATTAACTAGGTTAATCTGGTTGTGTTTTAAGAGGTCTAAAAACGTACAAACTCAAAAATTTTCATTTATTTTTTTGCATTTTAGAAAGGCTATTGGTGCTGATTTTTGTGAGTTTGCTTTCCAAAATGGAAAGTAAAAAGGCTTGTTGGAGATGCTTATCAAATATCAAAGTGTAGGACCCAATTTTTCCTTTTTCTTTTTTTACAAACAAATACACACACAAGGGAAATGAAAAGGAGTTCTAACACAAAAGACCCAATTAGTATGGTCTAATAATTTCATTTTATAGATTTGTTTGCTACATTATGAACTGGATCAATGGCTTACTTAAGCAAATATTAATTTTATATAAAGGAGGCGTTATCAACAAGTTTTGGGTCAAGTGCACTTGTGCCCTCATTTAGATGAATTAACCCTATGAAGATTTGTTGACCTAATTACGTAGGACAAGAAGAACAAAGCAAAATCAGGTTTGGCAAATCTGAGTTGGGTCTGGACATCTTGGGTTTTGGAAGATTTAGGATTAGGTTTTGGTGGGGAAATAGGGTCTCTAATGGAGAAATAGGATAGTAGATTGCAATCAATCATGGCATGTGTGCGGGTTAGGATATTTCCCCTAGCAGCTGACCACACAGAAAACGCTACCTTAGTTGGAATCTTTGCCTTCCATGTTGTCTTCCAACAGAAAAAATGGGATCCCATAGAAGATATAATTTTATAAAATGACTTTACCTCAAAATCTCCACTGGCTGTTAGCTATTCTTACCTTGGCAGCCTATGACTGCTGCATGAAATTTTGGATAAGTTCCATCAATTCCTAATATTGACAAGTTATGGTAAGCACCACATTCCAGAAAAAAGCCATTCTCCGTAGACATATAATCTGCCATTGCTACGTTCTTGTCTCATATGTATATATATGAGATAAATTATTCTTCACGTCAGATTCTCCTATTCTCTTGGGGATAAAAACTTTGTTCAAATGTTCTTTGACTATGAAACTGATGCAAAACCCGTGTAACATCATCTTTAACGATCTCCCAGCTAGCTTGGAAAAATGTAATGGTAATGCCATTGGGACCTAGTGCTCTGTCACCATTCATACTTTTTCACTTTCACTGCAGCCCAAACCTCCTCTTCATTAAACTGCCTTTCCAGCCCATCTGCCTCACTTTCTGTTTGTGGTTTCTACTGAAGATCATCCAACAATGGGTACTTTGCATATAGCCCTTAAACACTATTTATATATATATATATATATATATATATATAAGTAAATAAAGGGAAACGATAAGTCCATAATATATCCCCTTAACACCATAAAAAAAACCTCTCTTTTTCTCATTAGGGACGGGTTCAAAGGGTCTTGAATCGGTGAGGTTTCACGTTGTTAGAAAAAAACCCTATGTTTTCCTTCTTCCTTACAACCTCAATTTTAACCCCTTTTTCATAAGTGAAACTCAACTCCATATAAATATATATTTTTTAATCACAGTTGAGCTATTTAAAGGAAATAAAAAAGTTATATTGGAACTCGAGTTCTTTTTTTTTTTTTTTATGAGGAATCTAATCTAATAACATATCATATCATGTACTTTTTTTTAGAATCAATATCATATCATGTGTAAGATAGCTCATTCACTTAGATTAGGACTTTCAGGTAACAATTAGTAAATTAAATAATTAATTAATTAAAAAATAGGTAAAAAAAAGTTTCCTGAATAAAATTTTCAAAATTGGATTAAAGTTAACTCGACTAATAATATATTTTATTCTTGAGTAGAGGTTTAATTACCGAATCATACCTACATCCACAAGAAACCATTATTATTATTATTTTTTTTTTTTTTTGGGCCTTATGGTAATGAACAGTAGTCATAGAGTTGACATTATAACTTAAAATTTTATTTTATTTATCCAAAAAAAAAAAAAAAAAAATCCATGAACAAACCCTAGCTTGTTTATAAATTTGTGTATGTATGATGCCTTTAGTCCTCCACTAGTACTATACGAGAAATACTATCCCTAAATAAAAGTATCATATGGATAACTATATCATTGTTTACAAGACTACAATTTATTTTAACAGTTTTCTAGAGCTATTTCTTGGGTTCTTGGACATCCCTCTTGAAATGGATTTGGGTTACTAACTTGCTCATTACCTTCTGCCGATAGAAATGTCTGACCATGTGAATTAGGAATGAAATATTTTCTAGAAGGTGTTCCTGAATCTTCTGAGAAAGTAAATTAATTCGGGCTCCGTGTGAATTGAACAACTTATTGGACTTGTTGGGCAACAAGTGTTTGGTGAGGCATCACGTGTGCCTATACCTTGAACATTGTCAACGTCACCACTATCTTTCAATGGTTTATTCCTAAAAGTATGCGAGCTAAGGTCTTTGTTGTCAAAGATTCTTAATGCATGACAAATTCTTTTCCATATTGAGATTTTTGAATCAAAGTTGATCCAGATTTGCTGCCTCTCCTTGTAAAGGAACATGGAGAAGGAGATGATGAGAGCTAATAAGGAAGCAATGCCTGCGATGAGGAATAGGCCCCAAAAGCTATCTAGGCTAAGACTACAAGAAGAAACATGTTTGTTGGAGCTTGGACAATTACTTTGGTCCCCAAACCATGCCTTTTCAATTTCTTTCATTTTCTCTCCTTCAGTCACATTTAATACTGCTCGTGAAACATCAGATACTAAAGGGGAACCTTTTGGGAAGACCTGCGAGACATTAAAATAAAAGAAATCTACATGAAAAACTACAAACTAACACAAACACATACACATGAGAGAGAGAGAGAGAGAGAGAGAGAGAGAGGGAGAGAGAGAGAGCTTACAAAACCCAACCCATCTGTTTTATATATGGATTGAACCATGGTGTACTTGGAGCAATATTGCAATAGTAAAACCTTCATACAAGGGATGTCATCAAAAGCAGCAGCTATACCTCCATTTGCACTTCCTTTTGATAAAAGTTCATCACATTCTTCTACAGATTTATATTTCCATAGCTTAGTTGGATCAAAATTCATTTCTTCTAGAATGTCCAAAACATAAGAACCTTCTTGGTAGCCCACATATTCCCCATTCTTAATAAGTTGGTTAACATCAGTAACAGTTGGTTGCAACTGTTGGACGGTTAAGAGTGATGTCAAACTCGCCGTGTAACTTTGAGTGATAATGAGCACCACAAAAACCCATATGCTGACCACAAACCTTGCTAAATTGCTTAATAGGGTCTCCTCTGCAAATTAAATTCAAATGGGCTTTAGAAAATTACATAGTTACTTCATAAATGTCAAGTTGATACGATATTTAAGATACCATCTAGGTATACTATTAGTCTATTACTTGTTTTAACGCATGATAATGTTGAATTTAAGGAATCTTAGGCTATAATATTAGAATATGTCATAAGAAATTTTCGTATTATAGGCTAGTAAGCAAGTTGTCAAATAGTTTATCATCACTTGATTATTTTTGAAGGATGGAAATTCTAAGTTTCTAAAGCTGTTATAAGCCTCCAAGTAGTGCACAAGCTGTTAAAGATTGTGCATTTTGCATATGCCTTCTATTGAGTATTTGAATCATTCATTTCTACGATAATAAATGAGAAAATGATGAAAGGAACTTACTCTGTGCAAAAACCATGGTTGAGAAGGAGTACCATAAGCTTGTTCCAATCTCATGTGATGGAGGCCCGCGAAAATCTTCATTTATTCGATGTTCAAGAACCCATACCACAAAGCCAATGAAGACAAAGAAAATCCCACTTGTTATCCAAAGGTCCCAAGTTAATGGCTTCAAGAACACCCATGCATTATTCCTCTCATTGTCTTTGATTGGCACTACCATTGTTACTCCAGATTCCATGTATGGCAATGTGAAGTCAATATAGTTAGTCCTATTTGCAATGATAGTTGTATCTGCAGCCAGAGCATCGAAGTTCTGTCAAAGTAAAATATTTACTTCCATCATTTCCAGTACTATATGTGAGCCCTTGTTTAGATAGATAACAAAATCTAGAAAGAAAATGTAAACTAGGAAATATAAAGGCTCAAAATGTAATCTTAGTTATTAAAAATAGTAAGTTAAGGATTTTTACTAACCCCAAGATATACTTGATACACCATATCATTATATGTACCAGCGCTTTCACCATTTGGCTTTGCAAAAGGAATGAACTCGTAGTCAACATTATATGGTAATGCTTTCATTACAGCCTTGAAGATTTCTATGCTATACCCTTTGACATTTGCTGTGTTAGTGCTAGCATCATGTTCCACCTTAACAAATTCAAAAAAACCATCCTTCACTAGAACCCCTACTCTTAACTTCTTCCCATTTGTTGGAATCTCCCAACCTTTGGGGACAGAGCTTGAATCACCTGGCCATATAACTGGTCCTAGGTTTCTTCTCGAAGTGGAATACGTGCTTGTGTTTGTAGAATTCAATTCCCTTACGAGTCCATTTTCTGGAGTCCGAAATGCAACCCCTCTTTCTCCATTAACATTCACATTAATTATCTGAAAAGTTGATGATTGTAGTTGCCCATTTTCGAGATTAAACTCTCCAGCAAGGCCAGTAAATCTTGTGTCCAATAATGCTTGGTGAAGTTTTGGACCTTTTAGAGAGACCCCCATAGTTGCAAGATCAATTAAGTTGCTTGAACCAGTTGTATTTTCAAAGTCAAAATTTGGAGTCCCAGCTTTCTCAACTGCCCTGGCTAACGCTGAAGCAGCATCATATGCCCATAGTCCCCTAACATTCAATTCAACATCCAAAATATTTGGATTGGCTTGATGGAATTTTGTTTTCCATCGAAGTGTAAAATTTTCAAGCTCAATTGTTTTTGGAACATAAGTCTTTACACCCAACACCCCCTGCATTGAATCATGTACTAAAGATTCTATTGAGCGAATGGAATTGGTCATCCCACTAGTCATGATCCAAACATAACCTTCACTCATCATTCCAATCTCTTTTGCCTTGGTGAAAAGCCGACAACCAACATCGCTTGGGCCTGGCATGTGCACAATGAAGACTCTAGTTTGCATTGTCATCAACTTATAAAGTTCTTGACCAATTTGGTCATCTGAGGCCAATGGAGGAATGACACTTCGATAAGGGACATGGGCATCAACTTCTTGCAAGGCATCAATCAAGAAGGAGGGTATCATACCTTGTCCATACTCATTATCAGTGTAGATTGGCACAACTTCTCTCCATCCAAAGGCTTGAACAATCGCACTTATAGCTTTCACTTGAGAGGAGCTATTTTGAGTGGCTTGAAAAAAATATGGACTTTGAAGTGAAGTAAGAGAAGGGCTTGTTGCTGAGAATGCTATAATGGGCACTTGGGCTTTCTCCCCAAGATTGATGATAAACTTGGCTTGCATAGAACTTTCTGGCCCTATGATGGGCTTGCACTTCGACGTTTTTTATTAGGTCTATAGCTGTTGTTGAAAAAAGAAGAAGAGAGAAAGTAAATGCCCAGTCAAACTCTAACTAATGCGGAGTCTTAGAAACAAGGCGAAAATGCACTTTTCGTCCCTACATTTTGAGTCAATTCCCATTTTGGTCCCAAAATTGATTTCTTTGCAAATTTCATCCCTAAAATTTGAAAATCGTTTTTAAAATGGTCCTTGCCGTGAACCAACAGACGGAACCCTCCTACGTGGCAGACGGAGTGCCCTTCTTGCTGACGTGGCGCTGACGTGGCCATTAAAATATTATTAAAAATAATTATTTGGCATTTTAAAATACCACATCAGCATTTTAATTTTTTTACTTAATGCCACGTCAGAAAATTTATATAAAAAAGAAATTAAAATTTTTAAAAAAACCTTAAAACTAATTTAATTAAAAAAAATATTACTTATCCTTATTAATTTTCATAAGAACATTACAACTTGTTCTTGTGTTCTTCCCAATCAAACCCAGCAACGAACTCAACCTAGATTACAAGAACACAAACCCAGCGACCAATAACTCAAACCCATATCACAACAACACAAACGAAAAAAAGAAGAAGAAAGAAACAGAGATCAAACACAAACACACCCAGATCACAACAACACAAATGAAAAAAGAGAGAGAAAGAAACAGAGATCAAACACAAACACAGACCCAAATCACAAATAGAGATCAAACACAGACCCAGATCACAACAACACAAACGAAAAAAAAATAAAAATTAGAGATCAAACACAAACGCAGACCCAAATCCAAAATTTTCCCATTGTTTTCACGGCATTAAGACCTCATGGCCTCCATGATCAAAACCTCGAAGATCAGCCTCTTGATATGCTCGCCGTTGGTCAATATTGGGTGTAAGGTTTTGAGCGGAGATGAGATTTTGAGATTAGAGAGTTTGGGTTTAGATCGGCGGTGCATGGTGGAGAAGAATCCGTCTCCAAATCGTTCACAAACCCAAACCACCGAAGCGGCGGCGCTCTTCTTCACCGGAAAAGGCAACAACCTCAATGCCCAAGCTAGATCGACACGGTAACGAACCGACTTGATTCGTCTTGGGTTGCTGGGGTTTGATCTTGGGATGGGTTTTGTGGGTCTTCAATTTAAAGGGTTAGGGTCTATCAAAAAAATAATAATTTTAAGGGTTAGGGTTTGTCGGATTAGGGATCATGAGATTGTGGGTTCTCTTAATCTTGATTTTGATTTTTGAGTGGTCATGTTGTTTGGCTCTTGAGACTAAGAGAGGTGTTCAGTGTGTGTGAGAGAGTGAGAGATGAGAACATGGAGCTTGAACTTCAATCTTTACAGCTTAAAAAAAGTAAATTTTTTTTGTTTGTTTTTTTCATTTTTTTTTAATTAAAATTAAAATGGAGAAATCTGGCTTTTTATTTTTAATAAAATTAAAATTAAAATTGAGAAAACTGATGTGGCGCTGACGTGGTATTTAAAAATACCAAATAATTATTTTTAACAATATTTTAATGGCCATGTTAGCGCCACGTCAGCAAGAAAGGCACTCCGTCTGCCACGTAGGAGGGTTCCGTCTATTGGTTCACGGCAGGGACCATTTTAAAAACGATTTTCAAATTTTAGGGATGAAATTTGCAAAGAAATCAATTTTGGGACCAAAATGAGAATTGACCAAAAATGTAAGGACGAAAAGTGCATTTTCACCTAGAAACAAATGAGAAATAAATGAAAATTTTATTAATCATCCATTTTTGCATAGTCAACGAAGAATAGAGACTATGACCCACCCTACCCCACTTTGCCCGATGCGGATTTTATTTAATACATGTTTAAATTATTTTTATGAAATATATGTTTAACTTATTTATACATGTGATTTTTTGCATATATGAGTATGTATCTAATTACATCACTACATGTGGGGAATTTCTCCAAGTCAACATAAACGGTGTTAACCTCCTTTTTTACGCTAACAAAGTTTCTATCTCAAAAAAAAAAAAAAAAAAAAAAAAAAAAAAAAACCCAATCAACCATTGTCGTCTCTCTCAAACCTCAACTTCCACAAGTCCACCCTTCCTCCTCCTTTCCTTACAACCACTCTAAGCTCTACCTCACTGCCACCAACATCCTTTACCTCATCGGATATTTCTCCAGCATCCCTTTGAAGAACAAACCCTAAAATTTCCAACACCTGAAAAACCCAATCTAGAAGAAAAAAGAAAAGAAAAAGAAAAAACCCATAGATAAATCAATCCACTTAAAATCCAACCCATCAAAAGCAAAACCCATAAGTGAGAGATTTTGACAGAATTAGAGGAGGAGAAGAGGTGTTGGTGAGTAATGGAGGAGAGAGAAGATTAGTCCATGCTAGTGGTGGGTCGGTGATGCCTCTGCCATGGGAGGACAAAAGCAAAGGTTTGCGACTGTGAGAGAAGGTTCGTCGAAAACATCTTCTTCAACTCTAGCATTGGTGACTCGACGTGGCGGATGGTAACCTCAAGATCTTGTATTGCTTGGGAACTCGTCAGCAAGGAAGATGATGTCGACATTGGTATGGCAGAGCTTGCAAAGGAGGTGGTGATGGAAGGAGAAGGAGGATGAGGATTAGTTGACACATGTAGTGATGTAATTGGGGGAATCTAAAGAACTACACCCAAGGAATTATACTTAAATTTCGCCCTATAATATTATACATGTTCTATTAATATTCTCAAAACACTTGTCTTTACTTCTTTCTATGTACTCTCATAGTAGTCATTTTCATGTATTTTTCATCTTTATCTTATCAATGTCTGAATCATCTTATTAGGATTAGTAAAACATTTTCAACCCGTCCTAAACCTGACTTGCCTCACTACTCTTCGCATGGGTCCCGACTCCAAAAAGGAGATGGGGCAACCATGATCCCACCCTATTTTGCCTTATTACCATTCCTAGGACTATAGAGGTCTTGGTAACCAATTGAAAAGTTTAACTATTTAATGGAATAATATATGAAGCTAGTTAGAAACATTCGTAAAAATATCGAAAATTTCACATCCTAAAGCATATAATTTATTGTTAAGAAGAAAGTAAAGTGCTGACAACAATTGTCGGTACTCACCAGGAGTACAACCAACAAATGAGGTTGGAGCATACGGTCTAATAAAAGTTTGAATGTGTTAGGTATGGGTGTACTTTTGGCCCATCAACCAGATCAATATGCTGACATCTTGGGATGGTTTTGCAAAGTTTGATGGGTTAGGTTTTTAAATTTTCATTTAGCTTTTAGATTACTTTTTTTATGTAGAGCTTTTTAAACACTACATTTTCAATTACAAGTATTCTTTAGCCCACTTTTAGCAAATATAAATTGGCAAAAAGCTAAATAAGTTGTTGCCAAGTAGAATGGTTGAAATTAAACTAATTTTTTTATTAGATTTGACAAAATGACTCCTAACTCAACAATCTGATCCCTACACTACATGATTGGTTGGTTTTTAGAACTACCATGAATTGGGATGAATTAAAGATTTTCCAACTTGTGAAGGTCCAGTTGGGTTGAAAAATACTCCAAACTCAGCCCAATCGGAGCCATACACGCTTAATCATAGGAAATTGTCCATAGCTGCCCGCAACAAAAGAATTGAAGTTGAAAAAGAAAAAGTAAGATATTTTGGTGGTGGAGTCTAGCTTAATGATTAGAATAAGAGAAGTTCTTAGTCAATAACACTTTCATAATAAATCTTAGATAGTAGGTTGTGATTAGTTCTTATGCTCCGTAGCCAACGTCCACATCAACCCACTCTATCGACACTAACCCAATGGTTTAGGCCTTTCTCTTTTTTTGGCAGCTCCACTCACCTATTAGTTATTCAATGACTTAGTAAGTCATTTTAATCTAACCTTTAGGTCTCCTTCCTTCATGACCCAACCACAAAACTGCAACTCATTTGATCTCATATACTAAATGAGTTATATTAGATTACTCAACGTGGTGGTTAAGTCTAATACCAAATACTAAGAATCCATGGGTAGACTCACTCTTGAAAACCAACTTGCAAGAGGGGTGCCCAAGAACTTATAAACATATGGTTAAGCTTACACTTAATCCATGTGATATACTAGGATAACTTTAAGTTATGTTACAACACTAAATATTTTTTTATTGGAAGCAAATTTTAACTAGTCCACTGTTGGATTAGATCTTCTTGTACTCCACATGCTTGCAAATTTCTAGATAATATGAGATCAATAAATATGTCATTGGTAAAATATATAATTTTCAAGTTTTCTTTTTTATATTTAAAATTGTACATAGAAGTTGGGTTTATAAATCAAATAGTAAATAACATTCAATTGAAACGAAACTTTGCACGTTATGAATTGGGTTTATAAATCTAATAGTAAATAGCATCCAATTGGCACGAAACTTTGCACGTTAAGAATATAGAGAATATGTAATCTAATGGTGAGATTTATGAATTATTAATCCAATAAAAAGCTATTAGATAGTATAACATAATTTTGAATTACACCAAATACAACTTAAATCTAACCCATATATGAGTTGCTGCAAAATTTTTGTAAATATTAGTGGTGGGTGTTGCGAGATGGAGTTCAAACAAGGGATGGTGGATACAGTTTAGTGATGGCTGGAGTTGAGGTTGGTAACGACAAAATATCTTGACACCCTGGCCATAATTAAAGATCACCACAGATCACTAGCATGTGACTGCAAAAAATAGTGGTGGATCTATGAATAGAGTACGACTCTGATATTTTTTTATAAGTATATAATATATATTATTTGAAAGTTTCTGTTCAAAAAATTTACCCCATAAAATTAAAAATCAGTTTCTCCGAAACCTAAAAGTGGCTACCTAGCTCAAATCTGTAGCCTGTGACCCCTTTCAAAACGAAATCAATAAATAAAAATTATTTTTTATTAACAAAACAAAAACAAATCCATTATTAAAGAAAAACGGTTCTTTGCTAGAAAAAAATGCAGATAACTAAATATCATAACTATGTGTTCTGCATGACATTTTGGTGGGTTGGATGAATCAAAATTAAAAGTTTGGACATTTGTTTGCATTCTACCATGTTGTCTAGCTCTACTTATAGAATTATTTGGTTCTTTTTTTTTTTCCTTTTTTTTCCTTTTTTTTCATAGATATTTTACACAAAAAAAGTTTATCTCTAAACTAATTTGGAAGAATATTTCTCCAATCCAATATGTGATAGTTGAAAAGACTATTCACCTGTACTTCTAATCACATAACTTTTTTAATAAATCATGTGATTTGTTTAAATAAAATATGTGGAGGGTCTTATAAATGGTCACGCAGTAGGTTAGAGAAAATTCATCTAAACTTGTTTAAAGGAAAACTTTGACCTTGCGATATGAGTATATAAGATTTTACCATATTATTAATAATTTAAATGATTAGTAAAACTCAAGATGACAGCTACCTCTCTCTTAAAATCCCTTACACGAATAGTGAAACTCAAAAATGTTTACTTAAAGCCATTTAATTAGAATAGTTCAAATACATTTTTACTCTCCCCAACTTTAGTATCTCTATCATTGTGGGCTATCAGTTTTAGAACTTGTAGTTAACATCCTAAAGTTTTAAATTGTTGTTAATGTCATGTAGCCCGTCAATCTAGTTTAATTAATCGGTTATCATTAACTATCCTATATGTCGTTTTGTAAAATGATCGCATCAATTAAAAATTAACCATCGTGATTTTTTTTTAGAAACAACCATCATGTATTTAATAGAATTTGCAGTTTAGGAGGGTAATTACAATTTATTATCTATTTATATTTCAATAGTTACACTATGGAAGTATTCGAACCCTTGTTATTTAGGTTGGAAATACCATAAGATGCTAACGATTAAATTACAAAGTTCTTGACAAATTTAATAAAGCAAAATGACAACTATACCAATCCCCTAATGTTTAATAATCAATGAAAAAGTGCATGCTTATAAAAATAAATAAATTAACAAGTGCATGTTCTAACTTAAAATATTAATAATTAATTTAAAAAAAAAAAGATGCCGTACGTTCTTCATAGATTCCAATTTTTGGTCGAACCGCATCTTTGGCTTCCAAAAGCCTCTACCTAACCTATGGTGAATTGAACCATCATCTACGAAACACTAGATACTACATAGAATAACAAAAGGAATTATTATTAATTCAAATTTTTTTGTAATGTCTTTCGTTTAGTACTAGTGGTGTGAAAGTTTAACAAAGTACATCATATTACTAATCATTTAATCCCACCATTGCTGCAACTACGAAGGGTTCCAATCTAGTACGAAGAAAATACTGCAGAGAGTGATTAAAAAAATAAAAACCGAAAGCTATCTAACACGAGACCTTACCTACAGTCTACAGATGGCGATGAATAAGAGGGAGAGGGAGATTTACCTGCAGCAGCTGCTTCAACAACATCACTTTTGGAGTCTCTGGAGCTAAGAAATAGCCTAGTTTTGTAGTAACTATTGGAGGCGTAGAAGTCTGCAAGGGCCATGTTGATGCAACTCAGACCCATCTTCCCAGTCCATGTATCGAAGTCAAGAATCACACCCACGTTAACTGAGATTGTCGTGTTTTGTGCTTTGGCCAAGAAATTACTTTTAGAATGAATAATGAAGCAGAACAGAAATGAAAAAGCAATTCTGGTAGGGATCTTCATGATTATGTTTTAAATACCTTGTAAAATTCATCATCTTATTACTCTTATTTATAGGACAATGTCATCAAGTTGTCAAACGTAGGACAAACCTATAATAAATTATATATCTTTGAAAAGTAAAACACCAACTAATAAAATATGGATTGTGTTTATTTTACACTGATTGTCAAGTCATGGTTCAGAGTTTTATGGGCTCCGTGTAAAATCATGTAAAACAGTTTATGTGAGACAAGTATTACCATGACCATATGTAACCA
This sequence comes from Notholithocarpus densiflorus, assembly GCA_030021035.2. Taxonomy (NCBI): domain Eukaryota; kingdom Viridiplantae; phylum Streptophyta; class Magnoliopsida; order Fagales; family Fagaceae; genus Notholithocarpus; species Notholithocarpus densiflorus. Next base: position 6,018,281 of record JARYZH020000012.1, on the reverse strand, counting down.
AACTTTAGGAACTTTAGAGCATGTTTAGTACGTATGTTTAAACAACAGTTTTCAGTTTTTTTGAAAATACTTGTGGGTAGAAAAATATGTGAAAATGCATGTAATGTTATTTAAAATGATATACCAAACAGTCCCTTAGCATTTCTTAGGTGTGATCTATTCTATTTCAAGTTCAAGACAAGTTAGAATTCAAGCATATAAAAAAAAAAAAAAAAATCATTTAACTTTTTTTTTTTTTGAGGGAAAAAAAATCATGTAACTTGATCCATCGAGATTCGTGCAAAAATAATTTTTCAATTATGTTTCTTCGGCCGCATGCACTACGGTTTCGTCACTTTCAAGCCAAGATATAAAAGCAAACTTAGGGCATGTTTTCCAAGACTGTTGGAGAGCGGTGGTTTGTACACAAGCAAAGAAATTCTTCCATGCTCTCTTGAAACATCAACCGAAAATCCAGGTTCAATTCTAAAGATTTAAAGTGATTAAGACAATGTTCCAGTAATACGTTAAGTGAATAAATGTAACTGGAGCTATTTCCGTAACTAAGAAATAGATTTTGAACTACTTTTTTGTGACCGGTAACACTTCAGTTCAAACCTCACATACACTAAAATCAAAGTGTTTTGACCTAATAATAGAAAATTATTATTACAGAATGAATGTTATAAGTTAAAATTTTATTGTATTTTTTAAAAATAAAATAAAAATAAATAACAATCGCCAAGTGGCAGCCAAAGCTCATCCCATGGGCCATGGGATAGCATGGAATATTTGTTAGCCTTTGGACTCCTCATTTAAAGTATTGAGACGTACCTATTGAGCAAACTGCAAAATTATAACGTATAAGCTCCCATCATCTTCTGACTTCTACGGCAAATTCCCCCATCTCCATGGTAACTACCAAATTATCAACTTAAAAAATATATATATATATAAATATATATATATATATATATATATATCTCTCTCTCTCTCTCTCTTCATCTACGTTTACCTTGACCAAATAAAATATTCATAGTCGTATGTGTAGGTCAGCGTAAGATACCTTGCTTTGAATATCGTAAATATAGAAAGGCATTTCTCTATAAATAAAATTAAAATATAAATTTAGAATGGTGGATAATAAACTGAGGGGCATTCCATGCAGCCAGGTGCCCGGGTCTCATCTTTTCTAGAGATATAAACTAGTGAGTCAATAAGAGTTAACTATTAAGTCAATTGTTTACCAAAAAAAAAAATATATATATATTAAATCAATTAAAAAATATATAATAAATAAATAAAACAAAAACTACTCTGTCATTAATGACACACTCCACACAAGATTCACAATTTTTATTTTATCTTACGTTCTGTTTGTTTCAACAATGATGTTTTCTAGAAAATGAGTCATTTTTCAAGAATCATTTTCAATAAAACTATCCCATTTTTCAATGTTTGGTAGTAACTTTAAATAGTTGAAAAACAACCTTCTAACTTCCTTTTTTTTAGTTTGGAGTTGTTTTCCAAAAAAATTTAGTGGAAAACAATATCTAAAAATAAGTCATACTTTTTATGTTGACCAAAGATAGTTTTCTTTTAACTTATCTTTTTTTATGCTACCAAATACTGAAAAACACGGAAAACTATCTTTACACAAGGTTTTCCATCAAAACAAATGGAGCGTTAATCAATTTTATCACCATTACTCTGTCATTGACACATTCCACACGTGATTCATAATTTTTATTTTATTTTAATCAACCTTATCACCATGACAAGTTATCAGTGGAGTTGGAAATGTATAGCTGGTTTCTATAAGCTTTGTCAAAAAAAATTATTTGATGGAAATTTTGAAAAATCTACCATTAGAATTGTTTTTTCATATACTTTTTGTACTTACCAAACTTCAAGATAATCCGAAATTAATAACTGCTATCTTATTTATAAAATGTTAAATTTTTTTAAGTTGATACATTTTTTTAATTATACATAAAAAATGAGTTTATGAATCAAATATAAATAACATTCTATTGACATGAAATATAGTACACGTGTAAAGAATATAGAGAATATGTATTTAATTGTGAAATTTTCAAAATATTAATTAATAAAGAATTATTAAGCGTGTAATATTATTGAAAATTACATTAAGTGTAACTTGATCTTGAATATATATATATATATATATATATATAAGTTTAACTCAGTTTTGTTGTCAATAAATAAGTTTAAACATAATGCTAATTATTCCAAATAATTTGATCATATGCTAATTCTCTAAAAATTTTGGATCTCTCTCTCTCTCTCTCCCTCTCTCTCGGGGCTTCCGGCACATGTAAGCATCTCCATGCTAATGTGTGCCTAAGTCCTACCCGGCTACGCTATTAGTATTGCTCCTAACGTGTGCCTCTCGCTTTTCATTTTATAAGGTCTTTTAGTCCCCTCGAGGGACTCTCATCACCCTTAGTATGTTGGTTTTCTCCATCCTCGTTGTTGGTCTCACATCGGCTTAGATCAGTTGTGCTTCCTATGCTGGTGGCAGTTAGGTCACCCTCCAAAGCCCTTGGAAGGAGTTTCCAGCTCATATTTGACTCAAACCAATCCGTATATGAGCTCCTTAAGCACCAAAATGATAAATCTTGTTAGATTCATATTTTTATGTAATTGGCATATCCTATGACAAAACGTACTTTACTTGTATTTGGGTAAATCTAAGTTCAAGATGATCATTACAAGTGGTTACATTGAAGGCCTGGAGATTACTCAAGAACTACTCAAGAAAAGCTGAATCTATAGGTCTCGATACCTGTCGATCTATCGAGGTTTACAGAAGCTCGATACCTATCTCGATTTATCGAGCTTACGGGATTTCTGATATAGCCTGCAATGTTTTATTCTAAGAGGCTATTTGTTTATGAGTTTGTATAATCCTTATAGGACCAGGAAAGCCCAAGGTTTGTGTAAACCTAATTGGAATAGAAAAGCATATTTAAAAAGGCCCATTAAGTTCCTATTTAAATATGGAGGTGGAGAAAGAAAACCCTAACCATAGAAAGCTTCATAAGGTTTTTTTTTTGAAACCCTAGCCTTCTCCTATAGAAGAAAGAGTTCTTGCTGCGTTTCTTGTACGCCTTTGGGTTTTATAACCAAGCAAATTTTCTAGCACCAACATTGAAGATCTTATTGGTGTTTCTGTGTGAAGCTGTTGCAAATCAACTACAACAATCAAAGGGTTGCTGTGGAGTTAGTCACGTGCTGAGATTCGTGCAAATGAGTAAATCACGTACTGGGATCCGTGCAAAGAAGTTAGTCACAGATTGGAGATTTATACATTAAAGGAAAGAAGGCTACTACAAGATCAAGTCCAATTGGGTATTGGAGCAAAGATTCAACTATAGGTTGGTATTTCGAGATAGGCCAGGGTAGTGGTAAGATTCTTTATATTTGTAACCACTTGATTATTGATTAGTGGATTCTTGTGAGTAGTAACCTTAAAATCACCCGGTGGGGTTTTTGCCTTACGAGGTTTTCCCTATTTGTCAACAAATCACCGTGTCAAATTTATTTTCCGCTGCATTTAGTATTTTTGGTGATTTATTGGTGCCTCCACGATTTGTATGCAATTGAACCTAATTAATCAACTTGGGTAATTGAATTACCGGTGGGGTTTTTGCCTTGCGAGGTTTTCCCTATTTGTCAACAAATCACCGTGTCAAATTTATTTTCCGCTGCATTTAGTATTTTTGGTGATTTATTGGTGCCTCCATGATTTGTATGCAATTGAATCTAATTAATCAACTTGAGTAATTGAATTAATTAACCGGGGTCAAGCTATCTTAACCCAACAAATCTTAAGTACGGATCTCAAATACCGGCTGATTTCCTCCTCCGGCTATCGAACCCCTGTATCTTCAGGATACTCCTTATTTAATACCATTCTATAGATTTGTATGAATGTTATTTGGTCTAAAAACCATCCACATGTGTTGTTTTGTTTTATTTTATTTTATCTTTTTTGTTCTGTCATGAGTCATTGTTGATGCTCAACAAAGATACTCAAGTATAGCTTCAATTTGCAAGCAACCTTTAATGAAAAGATATTTCCTGGTCAGTGTCATCTAAAAGATTATCAGAAATCTGAAAGGTCCTTTATTCTATGATTATATATATATGGTTGGGTTCAAGTAACACTTGGTGTAACTCTATGCAATGTTACACCACTCAATATTTTTTAATTGTGCGTGAATTTTGACAAATCCACTGTTGGATTATATTATCTTTGTGTATTTGCCATGCTTGCACAATTTTAAGGTGATCTAAGATCAATAATCATGTCATCAATCAATTGTTTAAATTCAAGTTTTTTTGTAGTTTAAAATAATGCAAAAAAGATGAGTTTATGGATCAAATAGTAAATAATATCTGTTTGGTATGAAAATTGGCTTGCATGTTAAGAACATATAGAACATGTAATTCAACGGTGATTTTTACAAAATATGAATTTAATAATAAGTTATTAGGTGGTGTAATATTACTTAGATTGCAATCTTAAGGAGTATGTAATAGTATAATATATTCTTGTAGATCACACTTTGAATGGGTTGAAATTTATTCATTTTAGAAGTCGATGGTGGTATTTGCCTTCTCAAAGTAGGAATGTATTTTATGTCATATATAAAATATTAAAATGGAAGCACAATCAAGAATATAAATTAGATTCTGCATTCCAATTTTATTCTAACTCTCACACCATTTATACCCTAATTTTTTTGTCAATTATATTTACATGCATATTCATGCATCTAAAATTAGAAAAATATAAAAGGACTTAATTAAAATTCACTATTAATGTAGGAGTTTAATGCATTACAATGATCATGAGGGTTCATTTCACATGTGTCTTTTTATTATTGTAGCTAAATGCAAATATGCCAAGTTCATTGTAATATTTAAAAATTGAATGGAAAATTAGTTAGGGATACATGCACATGCTAGATTTTAGAAGCGGTTTGAAGTAGAAGCCATGTACTTTTTTAAATCTAGCATGCCTGTAATTTGTTACAATTATATTGTTCTAGTATGTGATGATTGTGACTTACTTATGAATTATCTCATTACCAATAACTAACCCTTGAGATAGGCCACAATAATTATCGATATATCGATCAATCGAAAATAGCGGGTCCCTAATCCAAATCAAGCTCATTGAGTTGTCCAATTTCTAGTATTTCATGCCCTAGCTGATACAGTATAAAAGAACTTATAAAAAAGACAATATATACTTTTGGAGAGCTACATATTGTGCGCATGGGGTTTCTATTGACGAGTTCTCTCATACCATCAACCAACTGATAATCATGGTGAAGTTCCTGCACTCCAGTCACAAATATTTCTATTATGAAAAATTTCGACAAGGTTCTTCAAGTCACAAATAGGGCCTTAATGAGAAAAGAGTCCATAGTAAAACAATCCAAGGATATGGAGCTACGTGTGGCCACATCAATAAGTACTACTTAGTCTAACTAGAGAATTAAGGTTAATTATGCTATAAAACTTCAATTCTTGTATATATGATGGATATGTTTCCTTAAGGGTTAGTGGTAAATCTTGGAGAGTTTTCATCATTTAGGGTTTTCTCTTTGTAACTGTATCACTGTGAGTTAAGGACATATTTTATGTAATTGGCTAATCCTTTGACAAAATGCACTTTATTTGTAATTAGGAAGATCTAGGATGAGTTTAGTACTTCAAGAAACAAGAGTTCAAGTCAAGTGTTCAAGCCATGAAGATCTAACCAAGAAAACAAGTGAAGAAAGAGCTGTTCACTAAAGCTCGATAGAAGTCTCAACAGAATCCTTTCTATCGAGAATTAATATTGAAGCTTGACACAAGCTGTTTCTGTCGAGAATTATGAAATCAGACTTTTCAGATCTAATTGCATGCAAATTCTTGTATATTTGTGTAGGGTTTCTTTTCTCACAACCCTAGACATATATAATGCTTATTTTAAATGTCGTCACGCAGGCATTGAGTGACCTAGTGCCTTATTCTCTCTGAAAGAACCTACTACATTTTTACGCCAAATGGTTTTGTAACCAAGGAGCTTCCTGATCTTCATTGTGCATGAAGTGAAGAACTTTGCAGCCAACAACCTTCTTCAAGTTGCTAGAGTTAATGACGTATTAGAATCCATTCATCATTGGTTAGTCACGTACTGAGATTCGTGCATTAAACGGAAAGAGTGTCATTACAAGATCAAGTCCAATTGGGTATTGGAGTGAAGATTCAACTGTAGGTTGGTAATTTGGGATAGTCCAAGCGTAGTTGGTAAGATTCCTTTTACTTGTAATCGCTTGATTATTGATTAGTGGATTCTTGAGAGTGGTGGCCTTAAAATCGCTCGGTGGGGTTTTTGCCTTAGTGGTTTTCCCCATTCGTAAACAAATCACCATGTCAAATTTAATTTTCGCTGCATTTAGTTATTTGGTGATTTGTTTGTGCTACCATGCTTTGCAAGTTAAATTGACTTAAGTAATTAACTTGGGTAATTAATTAATTTGTAAGGAGTCAATACATTTTTGCCCGATCACTATGTTATTTACTTTGCGCGTAAATTTATATTTGGGTTATTGTTTTGTATCAAAGTTAACCATAAACTAGTCATGCAGTCATAATTGGTTAATTTAATCAACTTGACTTAAATTGTTTAATTTGACACAACTAGAGTCTAAACTATCCAACAAATGTTAGTTTTAGTGCTTTTTGTGCAAAATGTGTCTAGATCATGTGCTACACCTTTGGAGTTTGGACATCAAACTTATTTTTGGAATTTCAACTGGTATTTGCAATCTCGATGGCTACGCATCCATGCTTTGAATTGTTGCCTTAATAAGTTAATAGTTCAACATTTTTAATAAAACTAATATGCTAAAAACTTCTAATTTTTCAAGTTTCTAGGAACAAACTCAATATATTACTTCTAAAACACATTTTAATCCATTTTGTAAGTTTGAATTTATTCAACTATGTGTTGGCTTTATTCCATGTCAAATTTGCTTGTAATTTAGCATTTAGAAATCTTGTATTTAGGTGAGAATAATGTAAGGGTTGTGTGTGAGAGAGTGTGAGGAATTGATCTAGTGTGTGCATCAAGAGGCAACTCATGACTGACTCGCGAGTGATGACTCGCCAGAATGTGTCACACGTGTGGAGCATGTAGGAAGTTGAAGGGTCAGGACAACTGGATCACTACAGGACAAAAAATACAGTCTGGCCTTTCTGTTATCTGGCGACTGGAACTTGCAACTCATCCCAGTTGCAAGTGACTCGCCAGTGCACCCTGTTTTGCTGAAAATTGACTTTTCACATTCCATCTCATACCCTACTATAAATACCCTTATACCCACGAAATGTAGAGAACTTCTAGAGAGAATTTTGAGAGAGAAACCCCAGAGAATAACAAGATTGATTCATCTATAATCTTATTCATTTGATTCTCTAAATTCCTCTACTCTCACCCTCTCCATTATCATACCCATGAGAGGATCTTAAGCAAAATTCTTACCTCACCACATTCAGAGCAGTGAGAAGGTTCTTGGTATTTGGGAAGCAGTTCAAGAGAGAACCAATTCATTTTGGTTGATGCAATGGGCTAATTGCGGGATCCGATAAGCTAGAGAAAATAAGGTTAGGCGTAATCCTGTTGGAGCAAGAAGCTTGGAGGGCTTAGGTGCATCTTGTAGATTAGGCTTGGAGGGTCTATTGCTATTCATGTATCCCAACTGATTTTCTAGTGGATCATTTACCACTTGGAGGGCGGCGGAAAGGTTTTTCACCGAGTTCTTTGGTTTTGATAGGCCAAGAATGTATTGACCCCTTACAATAAATCAACCAATTAATTAGCCAAGTTAATTAATTAATTCAATTAAGATGCAATACGCATGGTAGCATAAACAAATCACCAACTAAGTTAATATGCAGCAGAAAATAAAGTTGACACGGTGATTTGTTTACGAATGGAGAAAACCTCCAAGACAAAAACCCCACCGGGTGATTTTAAGGTCACCACTCCTGAGAATCCACTATTATCACAACAAGCGGTTACAAGTAAAGGAATCCCAGTACCTTATACCAACCTATAGTTGAACCCTTACCCCAATACTCAATTGGACTTGTTCTGTAGTGACAACCTCTCCTTTCAATGCACGGCTCCCAGTACGTGACTAACCAATCGATGCACGGATCCAAGTACGTGACTAACCACCAACTTAAGAAAGATGTTAACTGCAAAGTTCTTCAGTTCATAAACATGATGAAGATCACGAAGCTCCTTGGTTACAAAACCCTACGACGTACAAACGCAGTAGCTTCTTCAAGAGAAAGATGAACTAGGGCAAATTGTTTCCGGTCACAATATGCTTGTGAAAAACCTTTGCATCAAGTTGCACTCACTTGCATCAGCTGTAACGGCCCTTAAAATAATCTTTATATATGTTTAGGGTTGTGAGAAAAGAAAGCCTAAACATGTATACACGGATTTGTATGAAATCAGATCTGAAAAACTGATTTTTGTAAATCTCGATAGATAGGGTATCTATTGAGCAATTGTCGAGCATCGGGCAAAAGCTGCCTTTTAAACCTCGATAGATGATATCTATCAAGCTAGCTGTCGAGTTTTAAAATCCAACACTTCTTCACTTGTTTCTTGGATAGATTTGCATGGCTTTAACACTTGGACTTGAACTCTTGTTCCTTGCAGTATTAAGCATATCCTATATCTACCCAATTGCATGTAAAGTGTGTTTTGTCATAAGATTAGCCAACTCTAAATGACATATGTTCCTAACATGATTCACATATATTGGTTTTTAGACTCCTTAAAAACACAATTGGATTAACCTAGGTAATTAGCCAAGTTGTTACTTAGTCAAATTATTCAAATCTAGGTTAACACAATCAATCAATCATATCATGTAAAGCAGCGGAAAGATAAATAACACAAAGATATGATCACCCAGGAAACCAAACCGGCAAAAACCTGGGGAGAATTTAACCTAGCTATCCTCAAGGTAAACTTGAATCCACTATCTTGAAAGAATCGAAGTTCATACAATAAGACTTACAAACTCTCTGTTTGACTTCTTATTGCTACCCACCAGTAGAACTTACTGACACGACCACGTGCAAGTTCTGAGACCACGGACTCCTTCTTTCTTGGATTCTCCAGCAAGATACAAGCACACCTGCTTGTGTTTCTTTAAGCTTCAATGGCAACAACTGAATTGATCATCAAGGTGTAGATAACATCTCCTCCTTGAAAACCCTAAGCTTTGTGTAAAGGAAAACTCATCTAGATCTCACATGAGATTTACACAAAACAGCAATATGAGCAACCTCTAAAACGTGGCTAGGGTTTGCCTTATATACCTAGGGCAAAACATAAAACCCTAAAATGTTTTAATGAGCTAGGGTTGAGTTGAAATTTTGCAGAAAAACGCTTCAGACCCGATTTTCGATTGATCGAGCCTAAGCTTCGATCGATCGAACCAGGCCGAGAAGCATAAATGAATCCTACAACAGCTTATTCCAACTTTACATAAATGAATCAACTTTGAGCAAGTCTAAACACGACTAAACATATTGTTTTGATCATGGTTTGCCAACAATACACATTAGAGTTCTAAATACATAAAATCCTAAGTCTTTAGAACCTAACAACATATGTCCTAACAATTTCCCCCTTTGGCAATCCGTGACAAAACCACAACAAACAAATGATCATATGAGAGAAGTCATAAATCACACAACTCATACTCACTTGTTGAATACAATAAAATCTAATCCTAACACAAACTCTTGAAAAACTTTGCAAGAAGAGAGTTCATGGCAAGAAAGATTTTGACAACTTGTATTTCTGAAACACTTTAAACAAAATTCATCATGGCATCTTAGTGTGAAACAGAAATATAAGATTGCATACAATTAATAAGAAGCATGTGTGTAAAGAGAGAAAAAAAACAACACATGAAGAGATAAGTGAAAGAATGCAATAACAACCTCAATATATATAACAAAATGAATACAAGGTTTGCTATCACAAAGTAAGAATAATGTATCTAAAAAGTAAAGAAAAGAAAAGATACAAAAAGTCCTCACTACATCCCTCATAGACAAAAACACTCCCCCTAACAAAAATATCTCATATGCTAACTTTCCCCCTAAGAACATGACTACTCTCATACCTAAAACTACTCCCCATTTTTGTCACGAATGACAAAGGGCAAGTAACTTAAGCAGTCATCTCGTCGTCACTGGAAGAGCTAGCATCCTCATCCTCATCATCATCATCATCATCGACATCGTCATTGTCATCGTCATCATCCTCAGATGCCTCTAGAGAAGGAGAGGGAGACTCCACAAAGCCACCAAGGCGAGCTTGTCGTCATGTAATACGACCGACACGAGTATTCACCTGACACACTCATCACTGAATGTGTCAAGGCGAGCGTCCATGCGCTGAAACTGCGCCATGACCGCCTCGAGGGTCACACCACTCGCAGAAGAAGAAGGAGCGGAAGATGCCGGAGAAGTCGCCGTCTCGATCTGTAGCCGCTTCGGTCGAAGCTGGGCCTTGCTCTGTCGAACGGTCATTGCGTCTATGGCACACATGACAAAGAAGTGTGTAGACTCAGGATAGGAGACAGACGCATGGCGGAGAAACCGCATGATAGCCGAAGGAAAAATGAGCTTATCACGGGTCGCCGAATCCTTACAGACATCTATAAGGGAAAGTATGAAGTGAAAGGGAAAGTCAATAATAAGTCCCTCAAGTAGGGATAACAAAAAATCGAGCACGTGGCTTAGTAATGGAGTTATAGTGAGACAAGGGATGGAAAACAAATGTCATCACCATGTTAAGGAATCTCGGACCTTTTGCAAAGCCCGAGCAAGGGGTATTTTGACGGTCACCTCAAGATGAAGGTTTCTCACAGAAGAAAGACGAGAGTTTGTCTTTGGACACAGTCCTAAGAAGATCACAGTCGGGGTAGTTAGCAAACTCTACCCTCGGTACGTGTAGCACCTCGGATATAAGATTCGGAGTGACTACTATGCGCGTACCTCGAATGCGAGTGATGAAATGAGGTACATAATAATCAAATCCGTGCATATTAAAGTAAAACTCTTGTATGATCATGGAGGGACAAGTGACCGGGATGCCACACAGTGACTCCCAACCCCTACTATAGATGACAGTGGGAAGGTCAATATTGGAAAAGTCCTATAGAATGACTTGGCGTTCCGAATGAATGCCGTGTCGGGAGAAGTTCTCCGAAAAGTCCTTACGGGCTTTATCATCACAGAACCTGACATGAGAGGGGGTAGAATTAGAAGTAGATGCCTCGGAACGAAGAAGGTTCCAAGACGGAGTAGACTTGCTCTTTGGTGCCATAGAACAAACTAACCGAAAGAAAGAGAGAGAGAGAGATAGAGAGAGAGAGAGAGAAGCAGAAAAGTACCAACACAGATTAATATGAATAAGATAGAAAAAATGGTACGTATGCATGAAAAATGCATGAACATGTGACATGCAAAAGTAAAAACATCATGGGCTCAGCCCAATCCAATCCTACCAGCACACATGATTTCAACATAGTAAACACACATCTAAAATGCATGAATCATTGTTAAAATGCAAATGTGATGCAATGCATGATCATTTAAAATCATTTAAACAAAAACCAACCCAAAAATTTTGCAAAAAACTCATCAATTTTGAAAAACCCCAAATTTTTTCAAAAATCCCAAAAAGTTAGGTCAAAAGAGATGAAATGCATGATAAAATTAGAGAAGAGAGAACATACCAGAGAAAGAAAGATCAAACAAGTCCAAAAAACTTTTGGGTTTGAGGTTTAGAGAGAGAGATGAGTTTGGGGAGGTAAAGGGACAGATTCTGTCGAGAGAGATTGGAGAGAAATGAGATAAAATCGTGTTGAAGCTTATACATAGAAAGCACGATTCTCGATGGATCGAAAGGTGTCGAGAGGTGTCGAGCTTTAAATCTCGCCAGATGGAGCTATCGAGAGGTGTCCACAGCAAAGTGACCTCAATGGATTGAGAAGCTATCGAGCATCTATCGAGCATACAGAAACTTCCTCGATGGATCGAGAAGCTGTCGAGACAAATTCTCAAAAACTTCGATGGATCGAAATTGTGATAACAGCTGTCGAGAAAAGAAGATCAAGAGGCTCGATAGATACTGTTGAGAGGTATCGAGAAGCTGTCGAGATTGCTCAAAACCAATTTTTCAAAGAATAGAAAAACACAGACATGAATGCAATCAAACATGCTACTCAACCAAAGATCCAACTAATATTTTAATCTCTCAAAAACGTCTCTCAACAAGAAAATGTCAAGCATTTAGATCTAAAACACACACACACACACGCACACACACACACACACACACAAAATAAGTCTAACCAATTTTATATTTCAAAAACAAGTCAAGACAGTTTAGTGAGCATACATTAACACATGTATTCCTTGTGATGGTCAAATCACATTGTACCTGCACATGTATCAAGAATAGCAAAGAATATTGCATGTTGTGTGTGAAAAACATCGCAAGATTGCATAAGTGTGTACATGTTATGACAATTTGAGATATGAGAAAATCACTTTAACTCACACACAATCATAACTGCTTGATGGAGACTATCACTTTCGAGTTACATCCTATAACTCCCACATCTCCTAGAAAACATGCTTGCAATCATATATAAAGCATTTTGATTTTTTTTTTTTTTTTGCTTTTTATTTTTCTTTGCACATTTTCTTTTGTTAAGCATATCATGCAAGGGCATATAAGAGAAAGAAAAGAACTACCCAATTATGTTAATCTTTTGAAATTACATTTTTGCTATGTCGAAGCATACAGATGTCATTTCATGATTGGCGGGCAACAGTGGTGAGATGGTTATTTATGCCTTTCTCTTAGGATTTTCTAGTCCTTCTAGTCAAAAAAAGTGATATGAGTGTTAAGTACAAAAGATTACTTAATCTTACTCATCACAAACATGAGCCACAAAGCTCACTTGCTTAGTTGTGCATAGAGATGCTCATCTAAGCTACAAAAGACACAAAGTTTAGAAAATTTCGTTTCAGTGGCCATCCAAGGTACACAAGTACCAATGTATACAAAACACACACCGTTATTTTTCTGATTTTTCAAATTTTTTTATTTTTATGAAAAAAAAAATAAAGTAAAACTGAAAACAAACAAAAACATGTTAAACAAAGCAAAGCATAGAAACTAGATTGACTCAAATAAGAAAGCAAAACACACAAGTAATGCATAACAAAAAATAGAGGGATAGAGAAAACGTGACTAAATCACTTTGAGCTTTTTTCCTTCCACACCTTGGAAGAAGCTTTCTATTTTGCAAACCCTTGATCCGGTGGTGAGGGGGAAGTATTGAAACCGTTTAAGTTCGAAAGGAACATGAGAGCTTTGGAAGATCTCCAAGAGGAGCAAAAGAGGATGGAAACTGATTCTAGTTTCCCGATGAGATCATATTGTTGCTCTGTTGAGTGGCTAACCACTTATAGCAATTAGGTCAAGTATGTCCAATCGCTCCACAGTGATGACAGAGATACTGCTTTTTCTGTTTGGGCTTTGAGTATTGCTCTTCTTCGCCCTAGGGGTGCTCCTAAGATAGATTTACCCTTGTCTATGTTCTCACTAACTAAACTAGTTTTGACATCATTGTTCTCAGATTCAACATTATTAGCAAGTGAAACAAAAATAGTAGTACTAGTAGAAGTAATATTAGGAGAAGAGATATCATACCCTAAACCGATTCGATCAGAAGCAGATTTCTGGAAGCTAAGTATCTTGTCAAGCTTTGCATTTGAAGTCCTCTCCAACTGAGTTTTGACTTGAAACAGCTCCGCTTCAAGCTTCTTGGTCTTTTCAGCCAAGAAATTATTCTCAAATTTCAGTGCTCCAATGGTCTGATTAGCTTCATCAAACTTCGTGGAGATTTCTTCTCGTTCAAGCTCCACATCACTGAGCTTCTTGGTGGCCAATCTATACAACTTCTCATGCTTTTCCGAGACTTTGTACAATTTTGCATAGGCTGTATGGATGTCATCTTTTCAAACTTAGACTCCACCAAGTCCTCTTCTTCATCCACATCTTCAACAATCCCCTCAGAAGGATTTACAGTGGTAGTGAAGGCATTCAGGATTCCATCATCCTCATTTTCCGAATCATCCTCAAGTTCGGTGTCATTCAAGGTAGCAACAAGTGCCTTGCTTTCCCAATGGTCTTGAGATACGTAGGGCACTCTTGTTTCATGTGTCCAAAGTCTTGACATCCAAAACACTTACGTCCTGAGGGAACAGTGTACTGACCGTCATCCCGAGCATCCTTCTTTCCTTTGTCTTGGCTCTTGAACTAATACGAACTGGACTGCTTACGGTCTTTGTCAAATCCTTTAGCGTTGGCATACTTCATAAACTTTTTGAACTGCCTTGTAATGTAGGATTTCATTTTAGAATCATCATCATCTGAAGACTCATCAGTGTTACTGCTCTTGGCCTTCAATGCCATGCTCTTTCCTTTACTCGATTTCCCAATCCTTGTCAAACCCAACTCATAGATTTATAGATTGCCAACCAGCTCGGTCAAAGGAATTTTGTCAATATCCTTTGATTCCTCAATTGCGGTGATCTTGGCATGAAATCTCTCGGGTAGGGATCTAAGTACCTTTCTAACAATCTTGGGTTCGGGAATGATTTCCCCAAAATTAAAGGCTGAGTTCACTATGTCCTTGAGCTTGGCATAGAACTCATAGAATGACTCATCCTCCTCCATCTTGATCTCTTCAAAGTGTGTAGTAAGCCTCTGAAATTTTGAATCTTTGACAACCTTAGTTCCTTCATAGGTTGTCTAGAGGATGGTCCACACTTCCTTTGCAGTTTTAGTAAAGGATATCTTCTTGAACTCCTCATTCGTGACCGCACTGAATAAAGCATTCAATTCCCTGCTATTGAAGTTAGCTGCTTTGATCTTAACATCATCCCAATCAGCCGACACTTCCTTTGGCTTAGTCCAGCCTATCTCCACAGCTTGCCACACTTTTTCATCTAATGACTGCAAGAAAGCTCTCATGCATACTTTCTAGTATGCATAGTTATTGCCATCAAATAAAAGAGGTATAATTAAATATTGTCCTTTATCCATGACAACAGGGGTCAATGGATCACACTGTTAGGACATATGTGATTCACTTGTTAGGAACATATGTCACTATTTTGTGTAATTGGCTTATCTTTTGACAAAACGCACTTTACTTGTATTTGGGTAGATCTAGGATGTGTTTAATACTTCAAGAAACTTTGTTTCAAGATCAAGTGTTGAAGCCATGCAAGTCTGTCCAAGATTCAAGCTGAAAAGTGTCTGTCATTAAAGCTCGACAGCAAGCTCGACACCTAGCCATCTATCGAGCTTAAAGAGCTGTTTAGCCCCATGGCTCGACAGCAACTCGACAGATAGGGTATTTGTCGAGGTTTAAGAAAAACAGATTTTCAGTCCTGTTTTGATTATAATCCGTGATTCTGTGTTTGGGCTTTCTTTTCTCACAACCCTAAACATATAAAAGGATTATTTTAAGGGCCGTCCAAGGAGACACAAGTTGCACAAGTGTTGAGCAAAGTTTGTTCAAGCAAATTGTGACCGGAGACAGAATTTGTCCTAGTTCATCTCTTTTGTGAAGAAGTTGCTGTGTTTGTGCACCGTTGGGTTTTGTAACCAAGCATCTTCTTGATCTTCATCGTCTGGATGAACTGAAGAACTTTGCAGCCAATAACCTTCTCTAGTTGGTGATTGAAGTCGCGTACTGGGATCCGCGCAATTGGTTAGTCACGTACTAGGAGCAGTGGCGGCTCCAGGAATTTTTTTCAGGGTGTTCCTCAACAAGCATAAATTACACAATCTAATAAAAAGAAAATTTTGTATATTGACAACAACAACAATAAAAAAAAAACACACAAATACATAAAGTTTACAATTGCATTCTACGAGTTTTCATATTTTGAAATCATTTCATGATAATCTCATTATCAATGCTATAATAATAATAAAATTATTAATTATTGTTGTTCAATTGTTTCATTAATTTGTTTGTCTTTTATAAACTATAATTTGTTATATTGTTGTTTTATTAATTATAAAATTATTAATTTTTGTTTAGCCTAACATAATTTAATTTGTTTGTCTTTTATAATGTATTGGTTAATTAAATTATTAATTATTGTATATTAGTTGCTTCTCCCAATTAATTATTGGTTAATTAAATTATTGTTTATTAGTTGCACTAGCACACACCCCATGTGCATTTACTTCCCCCAATTTAAAACCTAGAAGTGTATTATTTTCTGAATTATTATATTTCTTTCTTTTGAAGAATAAATTAGTAATTATTATCTTTGCCCATATTATCAATTAAATTATAACCCACTAAGTATAATGACTGAGATTCAACAAATACCAATAGTAGACAAATTGTTTTTCAAATTTCAATGTCTAAATTGCTCATAAAAAATTTAAATGTATAAAAAATCTTATTAAATACAACTAAATAAATTTTCTAGTATTATTTTAGATATGATATACTGTAGTATATTATATTCATTCATAATGTTATATAATATAAAATACTTTAACAACAAATAAGCATGAAAAGGAAAAATCATATGGTCCATACCTAACCACTTGTGTGGGTATTATCAATTGCTTTTGAAGACTTCAAGTTCAACCATACACGTGGTAGAGGCAACAGGAAATTGATAAGTGTTTCTTGGTTGGGCAAAATGTAACACTCTAGTACTCTACTTCGTAAACAACGGAAGAACCAAAGAAGTAATGAAAAGAAAAACAGAAGAAAAAAAAGAGCAGATCAGATTAGGATGCCAGAGACTGAGAAAAGTGTGAAGACTCACTTGTTATGGTTGCCACCGTTGCATCATGCGTATGTTGCTCTATTGCTTTAGGTACGTTGGAATGAGATTCTAGCAGACTTGCAGCGATGGATGAAAAGCTAGATGAATCTGTTGTCGTTGATGTGGCTCCCCCCTCAACCCCAACGTGGCTCCGCCACTGGCGCCGTCCGTTGGTTGTTGTTGTTGATGTGCTCTATTTTGGTTTTGCTTTACTTGATGAATCTGTTGCTCTGGTTTCTTAAGGTTAGGTTGTAATCGCGTATATTGGGTTTTTGTTTTTGTTTTTTTTTTTTTTTTTTTTCGAGAATCCGTGGGTTTGCTACCATGTTGGGTTGCTTTACCATGTTTTTTTCTTTAGATTGGGTTTGTAATCTGATGTTTAGAATTGATGTTGGGCTTTTTTTTTCCCTGGTGGGCTGCTCTGTTACATTTTTTTTTTTGCTCTGGTGGGTGTTCCTCATTTTGATTGAGAGTGTTCCTAATTTTTTGTTTAAGGGTAAACAAATAAAAAAATTTAATTATTATATATATTTTTTTTTTTTTTTTCAGGTCAGGGTGTTCACACCCTGACCTGAACGTGGCGCCGCCACTGACTAGGAGTCGTGCATCAATAGGAGAAATTGTCACTTCAGAACAAGTTCAATTAGGTATTGGGGTAAGGGTTCAACTGTAGGTTGGTATAAGGTACTGAGATTCCTTTACTTGTAACCGCTTATTGTGATAATAGTGGATTCTCGGGAGTGGTGACCTTAAAATCACCTGGTGGAGTTTTTGCCGTGTAGGTTTTCTCCATTCGTAAACAAATCACCGTGTCAATTTATTTTCCGCTGCACTTAGTTTAATTGGTGATTTTTTTGTGCTACCACGCGTTTGTATGTTAATTTGATTAATTAATTCACTTGGCTAAATTAATCAATTAATTCATCACAAGGGGTCAATTCGTTCTTGGCCTATCACACACAGCAAATATTAACCATAATCAAAGTGTGCCTGCTCTGATTGCACTTGATAGGCTAAGAATGTATTAACCCCTTATGATAAATTAACTAATTAATTAGCCAAATTAATTAATTAATTCAATTAACATGCAATACGCGTGGTAGCACAAACAAATCACTAACTAAGTTAATATGCAGCAGAAAATAAAGTTGACACGGTGATTTGTTTACGAATGGAGAAAACCTCTAAGGCAAAAACTCCACCGGGTGATTTTAAGGTCACCACTCCCAAGAATCCACTATTATCACAACAAGCGATTACAAGTAAAGGAATCTCAGTACCTTATACCAACCTACAGTTGAACCCTTGCCCCAATACCCAATTGGACTTGTTCTGTAATGACAATCTCTCCTTTCAATGCACGGCTCCCAGTACGTGACTAACCAATCGATGCACGAATCTAAGTACATGACTAATCACCAACTTAAGAACGATGTTGGCTGCAAAGTTTTTCAGTTCATCAACACGATGAAGATCACAAAGCTCTTTGGTTACAAAACCCTACGGTATACAAAATGCAGTAGCTTCTTCAAGAGAAAGATGAACTAGAGCAAATTATCTCCGGTCACAATATGCTTGTGAAAAACCTTTGCATCAAGTTGCACTCACTTGCATCAGCTGTGACGGCCCTTAAATTAATCCTTATATATGTTTAGGGTTGTGAGAAAAGAAAGCCTAAACATGTATATACGGATTTGTGTGAAATCAGATCTAAAAAACTTATTTTTGTAAATCTCGATAGATAGGGTATTTATCGAGCAGCTGTCGAGTATCGAGCAAAAGCTGCCTTTTAAACCTCGATAGATGATATCTGTCAAGCTAGCTATCGAGCTTTAAAATCCAGCACTTCTTCACTTGTTTCTTGGACAGATTTGTATAGCTTTAACACTTGGACTTGAACTCTTATTCCTTGCAGTATTAAGCACATCCTAGATCTACACAATTACAATTAAAGTGCGTTTTGTCATAGGATTAGCCAATTCTAAATGACATATGTTCCTAACATGATTCACACATGTCTTAACAGGTTTCCTCTTCACTAATGTTTTACACACTAAGTAAGCTTTCACATTTGGACGGCGAATTCTACTGTTCTCCTTCAGCAGTCAAGAACAAGTCGGATTAGATTAACTGCAGATAATAACTGTTGAATAGGTCTGAATTTATAGCACGAAAAAACAAAGTTTGTGGAGCCTCTAACATAATATTAATGTCTAATTTGTTTGTCAGTTAGTTTCTCGTTTGTTTTTCTGCTGAGTATTTTCGGTAGGTTTCAGGGTGTTTAGAAAGAGTCTCTGAATTATAATATTGATTTGGTGCTGAACTTTTAATATATATTTATGTAATTATGTTCTAGAAGAGTGAATGTATTACAAGTATAATTTTAAAGTCTAATTTGTTTGTTTGTTAGTTTTTTTTCCTTTTTTCTTTTTAGTATTGTCAATTGGGTTCAAAGTGTTTGGAATGAGTCTTATTATGATTTGGTGCTGAATTTAATATACGTTTATGTACTGGTACGTATGAACGTATTAGCATATTACCAGCAATAGTCTTCATCGTGAGTTTTTTTTTTTTTAATTATTTTTTTTTTCTTAGTAAAATCCGAACTTTCATAAGCAGAAACAGCTATATTAGAATTTAGAGGACATATTCTCTCATAGCACAACTCAAGAGTTATCATAAAACAACAACATACATAAGGCATAAAATTTGGTTCACAAAAACAATAACTCATCTCACTTAAGAAATTTGGTTGATGAGTTGTTAATTAATGTAAGGTTGAATTTAATCAACCATCTTGTTGGCTTTATTCCGTGCCAAATTTGCTTGTGTTTTAGCAATTAGTAACCTTGTATTTAGGTGGGAATTCATTTAAGGGTAGTGTGTGAGAGAGTGTGAAGAAATGCTCGAGATTGTGCAAAGAAGTAGAGACTCGCGGCTGGGACTCGCGGGTGACTCGCGACTGGCAAGCCACCAACTGCAGCACACGAGTGAAGCATGCAGGAAGATGAACAGTCACGCCAGCTGGAGCACTACAGGACAAGAAGTTCAGACTAGCCAGACCGTTAGCTCGCGACTTGAACTCGCGACTCAGTCAAGTCGCGACGCCAAGCCGCCAGCCAGCCCTGTTTTGAAAAATTTGTCTCTTCGCATTCCACTCTCACCCCAGTATAAATACCCCTTATACCCACGAAATGTAGAGAGCTTCCAGAGAGAATTTTGAGAGAGAAACCCTAGAGAAAAACAAGATTGACTCATCCACAATCTTCATCTTTGATTCTCCAAATTCCTCTACTCTCACCCTCTCCATTGTTACATCCTTGAGAGGTTCTTGACCAAAACCTTTTCTCACCATACCCACATCTATGAGAAGTCTTTTTGGTGCTTTGGGAAGCAGTTAAGAAGGGACCAATTTCATATTGGTTGATGCCATGGTCAAGTAGCGGAATCCGGTAAGCTAGAAAAGACAAAGGTTCGGCGTAACCTCGTTGGAGCAAGAAGCTTGGAGAGCTTAGGTACACTGAGTAGATTAGGCTTGGAGGGTCTATTGCTGTTCATGTATCCCAACTACATTTTCTAGTGAATTATTGACCGCTTGGAGGGCGGCGGAGAGGTTTTACGCCGAGAGCTTCGGTTTCCTCTTCAATAACACATCGTTGTGTTGTCCTTGTGTTTGCATCTCTCTTTTCTTAATCTTTACCTTTTAATTTCTGCTGTGGATGTGATTTTAATTGGTTTAGATTGATTATCAATTCTGTTATATGCTTATGTTCATATTCCGCACATTAATTGTTTGATAATAAGCTTGAATTGATAGCTTGTAAATTGGGGGTCTAAACGTTCAAGGGTGTTTTATACACATATTAAACTTTCATTTGGTATCAGAGCGGGAATACTTGTATTGGTTTCATTACCTAAGTGTGATCCTTGACCCCTTGTGTTTATTTGCCATGAATAGTGCTTTGTATGCCTCTATGCATGTTTTGGATGTTGATGAGTGTAACATGCCACGTGTTTGTGAAAATGCCTCTATGAGTGATAATCCTCATGATTGTGATGTTATGTTACATGAATCTTTGGGTGTTGTTGATATTCCTAACATCAAACTCTTTAAGAAAAAGGCTAAGAAGTTTCATAAGGATTTGAGAAAGTTATTTTGTGAAATGGATGATTTGATTGCTAAGCTCAATGAATCCAACAAATTGGTTGAAAGATATAAAAAACTTGCTGAAAATTCTCTTGAAAAGTTGAAAAAGTTTGAATGTTTGAATATGGACTTGGATGCTAAACTTGTGTTGTCTAACAAACTTGTTGATGAGCTAAAATGTGAAAATGAATCTCTTAAAATGCATGCCAAGTGTTTGATTGCTGAACCTATTGCTAAAAAGGATGAAAATATTTGTTGCAATCATGTTGTGATACCCAATCTTGTACCTATTGTGTGTTCTACCTTAAAGGACAAATCGGTGTACATTCCTCCATATAAAAGAAATCAAAAGGTGGAGAGAAAGGCTGTTAAGTCAAAGCCTCCGTTTAGGTCTCAACCTAACGCTTTGGATGGATCTAAGTTTGTTCCAACTTGCCACCATTGTGGTGTGATTGGTCATATAAAACCTCAATGTCATAAGTTGAAGAGGGAACAAAACCATGATGCTAGATCCCTTTCCAAAAAGCCTAGTGGACCTAAACACATTGTGTGTCACCATTGTGGTGCTTTTGGTCATCTAAGACCTCATTGCTCTAAGTTTCATGCATATAAAATAATCAAAAGAAAAGAGAAACTTGAGCTTCTTGGAAGGTATGCTAAAAAGGGTAAACTGGTTTTGAGTGAAAATAGCATGTTGTTAAAGAAAGTGTTTAATGCTCTTAACTCCTTGACTATGTGCATCTTCGGTTTTCATTCTTCCAACTCTCGTCTTACTTCTCATGAGATACTCATTCCAAACAATCGTTCAGTTTGGATGAGGAATGGTTCCTATGATTGAGTTTTTGCTCTTTTGGTCCTTGATCTAATTCTTTCGATCTTTGTAGGACCCTTCATGCTTTAGATGCTTCATTGTCATGCATTTGTGCATCATGCATCTCTTTATATGCATTGTTTTGTTTTGTGTTTTTTATCTTACTTTTATGTCTTTGTTTTGTGTGTGTAAAAATCCAAAACCACATAAAAAGTGAAAAATTCAAAAAGTTTGATCGTATATGTTTGAGCACATATCACATGTGAGTTTGGCCTAGTACCTTCGTACTAATGGCGTAATGCATTTACGAGCTTAGCTTGTTTTGTATGCACCTATATCTTTGTGGGAAAAATCTTGACATCTTTGTGTGATTGTTGTAAATCGATTTTCAAGCCTGTCATGAATGATTAGTCAATAGTCATGTTGGTTTTTATACATGCGTAGACTTGTGCCTATATCTCTTCCCACTCTTTTTTATTTTTGCTTAAAGAGCTCAACCAACGTAAATCTCAAAATGAAAAGAGATAATGAGCTGTAAAAGCCGTCGCACATACTAGTATTCGACTAGGAAAAAGGGAAAGCGACTTTTTGAAGATGTATGATGCCCAAAGAGCCAAAGGCTTGTTCATCAATTTGAAATATCAAAAATTTCAGGCATCGATCTCAAAAAGAGATGTAAAGATAAAAAATGATCAAATGTTATGAATTGTAAAGAAGCCAAATGAAAAGCTTCAAAGATATGTAATCATTTTTCGTGGGAGGTCATATATATTCATTTCTATAATTGAGATAGACCACTTGACTTAGTACTAGTTGTGTATGACTTGATTGAATTGATCATTGAAGTTTCACTCTAGACTAAGGACTATTCCACATTTGATACACACACACAACACACATGCCTAATGTTCAATGAATGCCATATTCATTTGTTTGATTGTACTTGTTTAAATGTGATGTGTGTGTGCTCAACCATATATGGATCAATCTAAAAAGATTTTTGATCATTTTATATGTTTTTAGAAGTGATTTTTATCACTCTTTGTGTTCATGTTTAGTGCTTACTTTGTTTTTCATTGTTTAAACATGTTCTGTGTTGAAAAACAAGTGTCAGAATTTTTGGCTACTCATTCTAGCTACTTACGCGAGTAGCGAGCAAGTTGCGAGTTTTGGCTACTCGTTTTGGCGACTTGCAAGTCGCGAGTCCCAGTCGCGAGTTCACACAGAATGGTTTCGCGACTCACTCGCAACTCAGCTTGCGACTCGCCAGCAGTGAAAAGCACAGAATCAGCTTTTTAAAGAACTTTTTTGTGGAAAACTTGTTTTAAACCTCTCCCATCCTCTCTAAAACCCCTCTTTCAATATTTTTACATCAAAACCCAACCAATTTGAATGGTTTTTCATTCCATTAACATCTCTAAGGTAATTTTAAACTCTTTTCATTGTTTTAGATCATTGGATTATGTTTTGGTGAGTTTTGTGCTCTTGGTTAGGATTTTCATCATAGGGGTTGGGAAAACTTAATTTTTATCAAAAAAATTTCATGGGATTGGTTTCTTTTGATGATTTGCATTGGATGTTGGCCCCTTGTGGCAAAAAGAACATGTATTAATGGTGGTTTTCATGTTGTTCATGCATTGTTTCACATTGTTGTTCATAGTGTGCACGCTAGGTGTTTGATAAAATGCCTCTTAGGCATTTTCTCACCTGTTTGGACTCCGATGAGTACCAAACTTTGGGGTTTCTCATGTTTCCTCATTAGGAACATGTCTGATTCATTGGTTGTGTATTTAACACACCTTGCCCCACATGTGCATTTTCCATGCATTGGTCATGCATTGCATATAGCCACCTCTTGCACACACCTTTGCTACCCTTGTCATGCATTGGTCTATACCTTATTTCTTCATCCTAGCATGTCCTTTTTCCTTTATGCTTTGTAGCATGTTTTAAGATGTCTTTGTTTTTCGTTTGAGCTTCATTTTCTCATTCATCTTGCACCCCTCATGCATCATACCCTTGCTCATATCTTCTTTTCTTTCTCTCCTTCCTCTTGACTATTTTGTCTATTCGTGACAAAAAGGGGGAGAGTATATGACAGATGTGCACACTCTTAGGGGGAGTAATTCTACCTTGTGCACATTTGTAGGGGGAGAAAGTCATAGGGGAGATGCATATACCAAGGGGGAGAAGACATTTTTTTTGAAAACCTTGTTCTCCTTTATGGTGTTCTGAGTTATGTTTAGTATCATCTATGCTTTGCTGCTCTCATCGCATCATGCTTGTGTGTTGGACATGCATTCATCCTTATGCTATTGTGCTTCATTGAATGCATGTTCGGATGATCAATTGCTTTGCTATGTGATCATTGTAGTCATTTTTATATGACTGTTTTGGTGTATGATCAAGTTGCTCACATGTTTCACATCATGTTTACTTGATCGCAATTTACTTATTACATTATACTTGTCTTTTTATTGCTTGCTTTACCTTGAGGGTCTAATATGTTTTGTGCAAGTGTATCAGGTTACAAGTATATATGTTCTAAGTTCATCACAACTCCTATGACTCATGATAGGGGGAGTATTGATGTTGAAGAATAGGAGATAGAAAAGGCCTATGTTGATTAATATTTCAGTGTTTATGTTATATTTTTCAGTTTATTTACAGTACATGTGTTTGTACCTTTGCTTTGTAGCTTTAGTACTTGTTGTTAAATGTCATGCATTTTCTTTAAATACATCACTCTTGTGCCCTTTGTAGGATTTTATTCCTAGATGCATATACTTCATGTATCGTGCATTGGTCGAGTGTTGGACATGCAAATGATACTTTGCATTGAGCTTATTAGCTTCCATGTCCGGATGTTCATTCCAAGTGTGAATGAGTATTGTGGTCACCATCTTATAATGATTGCTTGTTTGGTCAAGCTATGGTGTGTTTCTTGAACTCCATTTTGCTTGATCACATTGTGCTTGCCTCATATGCATTACAAGTTTTTCTGCATACAATGATCTTATTGTATTGTTGTGTTTCAGGAGTTACTTGTTCATATGTTTCAAGAGCTACACAGATTCTAGAGTTAGGTGTGAGTGAGTTATGTTCAACTGTTCCCAACTCATATGTTAAGTCTAGAGTTTGTTTTAGGGTTTTGTCACGGAATAGCCAAAGGGGGAGATTGTAAGGTTGAATTTAATCAACCATCTTGTTGGCTTTATTTCGTGCCAAATTTGCTTTTAGCAATTAGTAACCCTGTATTTAGGTGGGAATTCATGTAAGGGTAGTGTGTGTGAGAGTGTGAAGAAATGCTCGAGATTGTGCAAAGAAGCAGAGACTCGCGGCTGGGACTCGCGAGTGACTCGCGACTAGCAAGCCGCCAACTGCAGCACACGAGTGAAGCATGCAGGAAGATGAACAGTCACGCCAGCTGGAGCACACTACAGGACAAAAAGTCCAGACTGGCCAAACCGTTAGCTCGCGACTTGAACTCGCGACTCAGTCAAGTCGCGAGGCCAAGCCGCCAGCCAGCCTTGTTTTGAAAAATCTGTCTCTTCGCATTCCATTCTCACCCCAGTATAAATACCTCTTATACCCACGAAATGTAGAGAGCTTCTAGAGAGAATTTTGAGAGAGAAACCCTAGAGAAAAACAAAATTGATTCATCCACAATCTTCATCTTTAATTCTCCAAATTCCTCTACTCTCACCCTCTCCATTGTTACATCTTTGAGAGGTTCTTGACCAAAACTTTTTCTCACCATACCCACATCTGTGAGAAGGCTTTTTGGTGCTTTAAGAAGCAGTTAAGAAGGGACCAATTTCATATTGGTTGATGTTATGGTCAAGTAGCGGAATTCGGTAAGCTAGAAAAGATAAAGATTCGGCGCAACCTCGTTGGAGAAAGAAGCTTGGAGGGCTTAGGTACATTGGGTAGATTAGGCTTGAAGGGTCTATTGCTGTTCATGTATCCCAACTACATTTTCTAGTGGATTATTGACCACTTGGAGGGCGGTGGAGAGGTTTTACACCGAAAGTTTCGGTTTCCTGTTCGATAACACATCGTTGTGTTGTCCTTGTGTTTGCATCTCTCTTCTCTTAATCTTTACCTTTTAATTTCTGTTGTGGATGTGATTTTAATTGGTTTAGATTGATTATCAATTCTGTTATATGCTTATGTTCATATTCCGCACATTAATTGTTTGATAATAAGCTTGAATTGATAGCTTGTAAATTGGGGGTCTAAACGTTCAAGGGTGTTTTATACACATATTGAACTTTCAATTAAGAATTTAAGATGGATATCACCGACACTTTAGTAGGGTTCAAGTCCAGAAGGATACATAATTACATATATATGTATACTTTTTTCGTTCAAGTCATTGTAAAAGTCAGTGGGTCCGGCAACGCTTTGTTTTCGGGCTGCTCGACCTTAACTATCTTCACTTGAGTCAAACATTCGGGGAAGCTTCCTACTGAAAATTAAATAAATGAAAGCCAACTTTATCTGTAAGTTAATAAATTTGAAATGTCAGATATTACTAGCCAAACCGATAAACTAAGCTCTCCGTGTCCTATCATAGCTTTTTTTTTTTTTTTAAGGGTTTGTTTAGCAAGTGTCCTTCTCTTATTTGTTAATTAATCAACAATTTTAAGAAAATTTTGATATCTCTTTTATAAAAAATAGAAAAAAAATTATTAAAAAAAGTTTCTTTTTTATTTCAAGTATAAGAATTTTGTAAAAGTATTTCTGAATATTCTAATATTCTTAGAGCATCCGTCAACAAATTTTTTTTAAAAATATCAAACTACACTTGGAAAACAGAAGGTTGTTGGCCAGTTTTAGACATGGCAAAACGGGCGGGTCAGGTCAGGTTCGGGTCGGGTCAATCGGGTTGTGGGTCAAAAACGGGTCATTTTAAGCGGGTTAAAATCGGGTTCGGGTCAATCGGGTTGCGAGTCGGGTCCGGTTGGGTCGGGTTGACCCGTATTTTTCACATGATTTTTTTTTTTTTTTTTTTTTTTTTTTTTTTTTTAAAGAAAACAACATGTATTTGCTATTTGGAAAGTTATACAACAAATTACTTAATGTAAAATGTATTATTTTGAATTCACCACTTATATCAAGAATGAACTCAGTTAAACTTATTAATACTTATTCAATAATTTTAAAATTATACAAATCCTAATATTGCTATCTAAAACAAAATAACACAAAGATAAGTAAAACAAATACACAAGTTTTATTTCTACACAATATCAACATCCCAAAACATAAAACAAAATTACAAATGACTTATTGGATAACTCATTTGATAAAGAATAAAAACATATAAGAAATTTGCAATCTTGAAAATTAATTTTATAATCTATTATCAATTGTGGTTGACACTCTATTTCAATTTGAGATATACATTGAATGCTTACTTATTTACACATGGTCTTTTTTATGAATATCATATCATTGTTAAGCAACACATACTCTAAGAAATATCATAATTTATTTTGAAAAGTCGTCTATTTTGGACATAAATTGTTAAAAAATAGGTCTAAGCATTCATAATTTATGCTAGTTTGATACTTTGGCTTCATTATTTTCACACTTGTGAATGTTTCTCACACATGTCTACAATTTTAAATCTATGTTTTTAACTCTACAGATTATCTTGGCATGTACTTTGCTATTTGATATCTAAAAATCTTTACTCATTACAGAATGCTCAACCACATGCATTTATCTTTCAATTAATTTGCATATAGTTATGTAAATGTATCAATTGTTTCCTTAAAGTTCACAATAAACAATTAAACCAATATTGTCTTAATTTTTCTAATTTTTTTTTTTACCAAAAAAAAAAGTTTTAAAAAAATGGTTCGGTTCGGTTCAGGTCGCGGGTCGGGTCGGGTTGACCCGCAAAAAACACGGGTTGGGTCACGGGTCAACCCGTGTTTGCTTCGGGTCAAAAAAATCGGATTCGGGTCGGGTCAGAAAATTCTGACCCGTTTTGCCATGTCTAGCCAGTTTGGTTAGAGATTTTTAGTATCGTTATTTAAGTGTTGTGAAAATACGTGTGGGTTAAAAAGTGTTGTGAAAATACGTGTTTTATTATTTAAACACCGAAAACTATTGTTTAAAATTACATACCAAACAGGCCCTGCATCTTGCTTGCCAGAAGGGTCTTTAGACTTCATTCTGGAATCTTTGAATAGAATAAATAGATATCTACCTTCAAGCTGTCGTTGCCTAGAATTACCTTTGAAAGAGCTTATAAAGTCAATATCATTTTCTAAAGAATTAAAAACAAAAGGGGTATTAAAAAGAAATCAAATCTGTCAATATGAACAAATATTTTGTTAGCTTCTGTTTAGCCAGATTCTTTTATGATAAGTAATAATTTGTTAATGAAGAACCAAAAAGGACGAAGCCCAAGTAGTTGGGAAAACTTTGACTAAAATTTTATGTATTTTTTGGTCTCCAAATATAGGGCAAGTCAAATCCCAGGTGAACCAAAATTCCAACAAATATATTCAATATTGTAATATGAAAACTTTAGGAGAAATGTCAAAGATAGAACGAGAGAAAACAATCAGAAATCTGTGTATTAAACTCGCTGAATAAGATTACACTAATGCTTTGTTTATATAGTTGTAAAGCAGAGCTTGAGTAAGTTGTAACTCCGTAACAAGTTACTAAAACAAACAAAAAGTAACAGTACTTTTTTCTTTTTCTTTTCTGCCTAAGAAAAATATTTGTATTGGGTTAAAAACTAACTAAAAAATACAAATAATTATTAGGTATAAAGCGCACAAATAAGTATTAGCTAATTTATTTTTCTTCATAAGTTATTGGGCTCTAGATTCACAATTACTTCACCACACAAATTGGATTTTTGGCCCATATTCTCTTTTCTACATGGATTGGTGGCCACGAATACAAGTGACTCATCACCGAGGAAAGTGTTTGACGCTATTAAGCACTTTTTAGCACAAATAGATAAATTGCATCACTCTGTAAGCAACAAACTTTCACCATCTTCTTCATTTAAGCTGTTGGAGCTAAAGCACTTTCCAGCGCAAAATATGTGATTGCATCACTTCATATTATTAATAGAAATTAAAGATATAATCAATATGAATCAAAAATGAAAGGTCAAAATGAAATTTTTTAAGCATAAAGAGCTTAACTGAAAAAAAGAAATCTCATATTTTAAGGGCCAAAAATTTATTTAATTAATTTTATAGTATTAATCATTTTATCAGTAGTCATAGGTGTCACAAAAAAAAACCAAGATTCTTATAGCTTAATTGATACCTCATGATATTTTCAATGAAGACATAAATTCAAATTTCTCCTCTCCATTATAACTATTGAATTATCAAAAAAATAAGTATCACAAAAAATAAAATAAAAACCAAAAACAAAAAAAAAAAAAAAACAAAAAAAAAAACTGCAAGACATGCATAGGATAAGATTCCATAATTACCTCTTTGTATTGTCTAATTATCACAATATAAGATATGCTTTCAGTACCTAGCAAGTCCACAAATTTTTTTGTTTTGCTGAATAAAAACACATCATTAGACAAATGTAAGAGATACGAGCCCGTCATTTTCGCTCGCCTTAAAGAATAGCCAGCAAGGCAAGGCAAAGAGGGGAATAGACCCAACTCAGTTACAATAGTTAGCCCAATGGGCAATATCTAGCCCAGTGAGCTATGTATGAGCAACTACATTACCTTTCTATTAGAAAAATTTACAAGCCCATTCCAAAATGAATTTAAGTAAAAATTATATCTTCTATAATGTCATTGATAGAGTGTGTTTGGATAAAGTGGGAGGAAAGGGGATGAGAGAACCTTGTTTTGATGCATTTTAAAGGGGATGGGGAAGGGTTTGAAGGGATTTAGAGGCATATCTTACAACTCTAAACTAGTAATTATACAATATTGAGTAATTATACAATATTTATAAGTACAATAATAGCGTAATATTTTCTTTCACATAATAGTAAGTCCCACTATTGTACTCCCAGAGTATTTTTGTAATTTTCCCCTCTAACCACCCCCCCCCCCCCTTTACTTGGGTTATGACTATTGGGTAACAATTAGTAAATTAACAAATGAATCAATTAATAAATTAAGATATACTTTAGTTGGTCCATGCATCGAGAGGGTAAGACTAAAAGTTTCCTAAATGATTTTCTCAAAAAAAAAAAAGTTTCCTAAATGAAAATTGTATTGACTTAATAATCTTAATAAACTAAATAATTTTTTTCGAAATTGGATTTAAGTTAGCTTGATTAATAATATATCTTTTTCTCAATTAGTGGTTCTACATCGAATCCTACCTACATCAAGAAGAACAATTATTATTATGGTCTAATGATAAGAATAATTTTCATAGAGTTGACATAATAACTTAAAATTTTATTGTGTCTATCCCAAATAAAAACAAAATCCGTGAACAAATGGCAACTTCTTTATAAATTTGTGTATGTGTGATGCCTTTAGTCCTCCACTATGTACTATACTAAGAACACTATCCCTAAAAGTTTGTTTGGTAGGAGTGAAAAGTGGGGAGATAAAAAATGATAGAGAGAAAATAGGAGGGAAGTGTGTTTTGTTGGGCGGGGAAAGAGAGAATAAAATGGCGGTGTCCAATTGTTCTCTCCAAGTCACCAAAACTCAATCTCCCCAAATTGGGGAGAAACCCAAAAGAAAATAAGGAACAAAAGCTCCTGCTTTTTTAACAAAGATATTGCTCCAGCCACAATGTTCATTTTTTTGAACATTTGAGGTCATTTTCATCATTTATTTTTTGTCTTTTTCTGTGTTGTCACTTATCATTTTGTGTTTTTTTTTTTTTTTTGCTAATTATCATTTTTCATGGGGGTGTTAATCAGTTTATTTTCTCTTCAGTTTTAGTTTTTTTTTTTTTTTTCTTCTTTCCTCATTAGCATCTTCTAAAAAAAATAATAATAATTAAAAAAAAAAGAGAAAATTTTTGGGATTTTTTTTATAAAAATTAAGTGCCCATTTATACACAATTTTTAATAAAAATATAACTTATTTTTTTTATCTAATAGGGACATGATAGTAAATTTATACAATTTACATTTTTTATCATTTTATTTTCCTTCTCAATCTTTTCCACCCCCTAACTAAACACCGTGAAAGAAAACTAAAATCTCTTTTAATCTTCCACCTTTCCACCCCTCTCTATTTTCTATCACCCCACTTTTTCATCTCCCAATCAAATGAACCATAAATGAAAGTCCCATATGGATAACTGTGTCATTGTCTAAAATATTTAAATTTATATTAACATTTTTCATGAGCTATTTCTAGGGCTCTTGAACCCTCTTCATTTGGATTTGGGTGACCAATTTCCTTATTAACTTCTCCCAAGAAAAATACCTGATCATGTTAACTAGGAATGAAAAATATTCTAGGAGTTCCTGAATATTCAGAGGAAGTATATTTAGGTTCTGTGTGGACTAAACAACTTGTTAGATTTGTCGGGCAGTTAGTATTATTTGGCGAGACATCACTTGTGCCTATACCTTGAACAATGTCAATGTCACCTCTATCTTTTAGCGCTTTATTCCTAAAAGTATGAGAGCTAAGGTCTTTGTTGTCAAAGATTTTTAAAGCATGACGAATTCTTCTCCACATTGAGTTCTTTGAATCAAAGCTGATCCAAAATTGCTGTCTCTCCTTATAAAGGAACATAGAGAAGGAGATGATGAGAGCTGATAAGGAAACAATCTCTACGATAAGGAATAGGCCCCAAAAGCTTTCAAGGCTAAGACTACCAAAAGAAATCTGGGTGTTGGAGCTTGGACATTCACTTTGGTCCCCCAGCCATATTTTTTCAATTTCTTTCATTTTCCCTCCTTCGGTCACATTTAAGATTGCTCTTGAAACATCAAATACGAAAGGTGAACCTTTTGGGAAGATTTGTGAGACATTAAAATAAATAAGATCTACATAACCACACACCTACACAAACACATACGAGAGAGAGAGAGAGAGAGAGAGAGAACTAACGAAGCCAATCCCATTTGTTTTGTATATGGATTGAACCATGGTGTACTTGGAGCAATATTTTGATACTAAAATCTTCATATGTGGAATGTCATCAAAAGCAATAGCTATACCTCCATTTGCAGTCCCTTGTGATAATAGTTTATCACATTCTTCTACAAATTTATATGTCCTAAGCCTAGTTTTGTCAAAATTCTTTTCTTGTAGAATTCCCAAAACATAAGAACCTTCTTGGTAGCCAACATCAACATACTCCCCATTCTTAATTAGCTGGTTGACATTAGTAACAGTTGGTTGCAGTTTTTGAACTGTTAAGAGTGATGTCAAACTCTTCCTCTTTGTCTCTCTCTTTCTCTCCAATAATATTTTTTTTTATGTTTACAACCCATGAGTAGTAGGTTGTATATTTGAGAACCCACTATTCACGGTTGCTAAAATAAAATTGCAATACATACTCGGATAAACTTGATTTTTGAGGTGTTAGTTGGTAAAATAACAACTGGAGGGGGGGGGGGGGGGGGGGGGGGGGTGTTTACACCTCCTATGCTAAGCAAGATGACAAATAGATTATTACTTGATTATTTCTGAAGCATGGGAATTCCAAATTTCTAAAGCTGTTATAAGTCTCCAAGTAGTGTATATATGTAGATTGCATTATTTTGCGTATGCCTTCTATTGAGTATTTGAATCATTCATTTCTACTATAATAAATGAGAAAATGATGAAAGAAACTTACTTTGGGCAAAAACCATGGTTGAGAAGGAGTAGCATAAGCTTGTTCCAATCTCATGTGATGGAGGCCCACGAAATTCTTCATTTATTTGATGTTCAAGAACTCATACCACAAAGCCAATGAAGACAAAGAAAATCTCAGATGTTATCCAGAGGTCCCAAGTTAATGGCTTCAAGAACACCCATGTGTTTTTCCTCTCATCTTCTTTGATTGGCACTACCATTGTTACTCCAGATTCTGTGTATGGCAACGTGAAGTCAATATAGTTAGTTCTATTTGCAATGATAGTTGTATCTCCAGCCAGAGCATCGAAGTTCTGTCAAGGTAAAATATTTACTTCCATCATTTCCAGTACTATAAGTGTGCCCTTGTTTAGATAGATAACAAAATCTAGAAGGAAAATGATAAACTAAGAAATATTAAAGCACAAATGTAATCTTAGTTATAAAAAATAGCAAGCTAAGGATTTTTACTAACCCCAAGATATACTTGATACACCATATCATTATATGTACCAGCGCTTTCACCATTTGGCTTTGCAAAAGGAATGAACTCGTAGTCAACATTATATGGTAATGCTTTCATTACAGCCTTGAAGATGTCTATACTGTATCCTGTGACCATCGTTGTGTTAGTGCTAGCATCATGTTTCGCCATAACATATTCAAAAAAGCCATCCTTCACTGGAGCTCCTACTCTCAACTTCTTCCCATTTGTTGGAATCTCCCAACCTTTAGGGATAGAGCTTGAATCACCTGGCCATATTACAAGTCCTAGGTTGCTTCTCGAAGTGGAATACATGCTTGTGTTTATAGAATTTAATTCCCCGATGAGTCCATTTTCTGAAGTCCAAAATGCAACCCCTCTTTCTCCATTACCATTCACATTAATTATCTGAAAAATTGACAATTGTAGTTGCCCATTTTGGAGACTAAACTCTCCGGCAAGGCCAGTAAATCTAGTGTCCAATAATGCTTGGTGAAGTTTTGGACCATTTAGAGAGACCCCGATAGTTGCAAGATTAGTTAAGTTGCTTGAACCAGTTGTATTTTCAAAGACAAAAGTTGTAGTCCCGGCCTTCTCAACTGCCCTGGCGAGCGCTAAAGCAGCATCATATGCCCATAGTCCCCTAACAATCAATTCAACATTCAACATGGTTGGATTGTCTCGATGGAATTTTGTTTTCCATCGAAGTGTAAAATTTTCAAGCTCAACAGTTTTTGGAACATAAGTCTTTACACCCGATACCCCTTGCATTGAACATAAGTCTTTACACCCGATACCCCTAAACCCTTTACTCATCATTCCAATCTCTTTTGCCTTGGTGAAAAGCCGAGAACCAAGATCCATTGGCATGTGCACTATGAAGACTTTAGTTTGCATTGCCATCAACTTATAAAGTTCTTCACCGATTTGGTCATCTGAGGCCAATGGTGGAATGACACTTCAGTAAGGGACTCGGGCATCAACGTCTTGCAAGGCATCAATCAAGAGGGGTATAATACCTTGTCCGTACTCATTATCAATATAGATTGGCACAACTTCTCTCCATCCATAGGCTTGAACAATTGCACTTAAAACTTTCACTTGGGATGAGCTATTTTGAGTGACTTGAAAAAAATATGGACTCCGAAGTGAAGTAAGAGAAGGGCTTGTTGCTGAAAATGCTACAATTGGCACTTGGGCTTTCTCCCCAAGATTGATGATAAACCTGGCTTGCATAGAATTTCCTAGCCCTATGATGGCTTGCACTTCTACATTTTTTATCAAGTCTAGAGCTATAATTCAAAGAAGAAAAAAAAAAAAAAAAAAAAAAAAAGCCCAACTTAATACCCAGTCAAACTCAAACTAATGTGGAGCTTTAGAAACAAATGAGAAATGAAAGGAAAACTTTGGTAACCATCCATATTTTGAATAATTAACGAAATATAGTGGTAGATTTTGCATTAAAAAAATAAAATAGAAACAAAAACAAGAACAAACAGACGAATTATAGTGGTCTTAGTAACCAATTGAAAAGTGTAGCTACTTAATAGAATAATATACAAAGCTCATTAGAAACATTTGTAAACATTATACAAACAAATAAGGATTACTACAAACAAATGTGGTTGGACCGTTGGAGCGTTTGGTCCAATAAAAGTTTGAATTTGCTAGGTAGGTTGTACGTTCAAGTTCAAGTCTGTTCAACCCATCCCATCAACTTGATCAATCAATCTGGAGCCAACATCTAGGGATGATTTTGAATGGGTTGACTGGTTAGGTTTTTTTTTTTTTTTTTTTTTTTTTTTAAGATTGGTTAGGTTTTAAACTATTTATTTTGCTTTTAGATCATTTTGTTAATGTAAAGTGAGTAGTGTTAGTACCACATAAATTATCACAATTTTTGCTAAAATTATTTTTCGTGTCAGATTGTGATTGGCTATCTATCACTTTTTGTGTCTTTGACAAGAAATGTATAATAACTATATTGGATTTCAAACATAGTTTTCAATATTTTTGTGAAATTTCAACCGATGAAGATAAAAAACCGAAGCTCCATATAATTGATAAAAAATGCATAATTTTTTGTCAGTTGGAATAACTAAAATTATACATTTTAAACCAATATGT
Source organism: Notholithocarpus densiflorus (assembly GCA_030021035.2). Classification (NCBI taxonomy): domain Eukaryota; kingdom Viridiplantae; phylum Streptophyta; class Magnoliopsida; order Fagales; family Fagaceae; genus Notholithocarpus; species Notholithocarpus densiflorus. The sequence continues at coordinate 5,982,949 of JARYZH020000012.1, read as the reverse complement.
TTCAAGGGGCTAAAGTATAATGGATTATTACCAACCCATACAAAGTATTTTGGCCGGTTCAATACCATATTTATTACCAAGTCCAACAAAATCTTACAAGTCGTAAGTAAATGTGCTATCAGTGTTGATTCATGCTCTGAAGTCTGAACATGAAATTATCCCCTTAGACAACTCGTGTGACTTAACCAACGGGCCCCTAAGAAAAATACTTCAAACTTCAAGGCCAAAAAAGAAAAAGAAAAAGTAAAACACAGCACAATTATCATAATTCCAGTTACTTTTGTTTGCATTGATGAATTATTTCGCACAAGTTCATCAAAAAAGAATTATTTCACACAAGATTACATTCTGAAAATCAACCAAAATAAAAAGCACAAGGCTGGTATGGTTGCATCGTACTATATGGAGAAAATTTGCAAAATCATCTTTATTTCTAATTTCACAATGCTAATTACCCAGTAAAGTGAGTAGTGTTCGTACCACATTCTCTTTCGCTTGTGTGGTGTGTTTCTTAAAAAAAAAAAAAAAAAAAAAGGTTTTACTAATGGATACCCAAAGTTTATATATTAATAAATCATTTTAAGAAATTTTTTATAGAAAAATGAAAAAGTGATAAACTGTTTTGACAGTTTTTTTCAATTCTTTATAAAAACTTTTCTAAAATTAATGATTAATATATGCCCTATATTGGACCAAAAAAAAAAAAAAAAAAAAAAGGAATAATCTTGATCGTGAGTTGTTAATTAAGAATTTAAGATAGATATGGGCTCTACTAATTTAAGGATACATATGACAACTTTGGTGCGAGTCAGTGCAAAAGCCAATGGGGTCTGTTAGGCTGTAATGCTTTGTTAGTTTTCAGCTGCTTGACCTTGACACTTGACTTTAGTCAACAATTCTCTCGGAAAGTTTACTGCTGAAAATTAAATAATGTTACATAAAAAAAATTTGACAATATTTTCTATAAATACTAATATGATAAGTTTGTATTGATTTTTATTTGAACTTACCATTAATGTCAATTTTTTCCTTACATTAATAATTTGCCACATCATTATGTGTCAAATTTTTTTTGTCTAAAAGCTTTCTCAATAAAATAGAGTATTAACTCATGACGTCTGTTTTCAATAATTGTACTCTTTATTATTAGATCAAAACACCAATAAATTTTTTGTGTAGGTGAAGATTGAATCTCAAATCTTTAATTTAACCATCAGAAATTATACTAGTTGAACTAACTGAATTAGAAATGTCAAGTGAAATTAGCCAAACGGCTAAAACAAATTCTACTCCAATTATAACAAGTTTAAAAATATCAAACTACAATTGTAAAATAGAAGAACATGGCATCTAGATAGCTTGCCGGCAGGGTCTTTCACAATCATTCTGGAATCTTTGAATTGAATCAAAAGATATCTACCTTCAATGTGGTTGTAGAATTACCTCGAAAGAGCTTATAAAATCAATCTCATTTTCCAAACAATTCAAAACAAAAGGAGTATTAAAATGAAATGTCGTCAGTCAACGTTACAAGAATCTTTTATGATGAATGAAGAACATGTAGGACTAGGCCCAAGTAGTTAGCAAAACCCAGGTTTACCAAAATTCAAACAAATATGTTCAATATTCTAATACGACTTTAAGAGAAAATGTCAGAGATAGGAATGAGAGAAATATAAAACCCTCAGAAATCTATGTATTAAACTCATTGAATAAGATTACACTAGCGTTTGTAAAACAGAGCTTGAGTAAGTTTTAAAACATAATAAAATAATCGCTAACCCTATAAAAAAAGTTAATAATAATAATAATAACTAGTCGCTAACCCGTGCTATGCATGGGAAAGTTCAGGAAATTTATTTTAATATATTATATGTTTTTTTTTTTTTAATTAAGCACTAATAAATAAAATTTGTATATATATTTTTTTTGATACCAAACAAAGGAAGAGTTCATACAATGTTACATAGAGCAGGATTGTACCACCTGTAATACAAGGATGTGTTGACAGCCTGTTTAGCAAAACACCACACAGCCTTAACTACTATATGAGGGACAACCAGAGTATTACAAAATAAACCATTTTGAGAGAGAAAGTTCAAATCAGCTATCCTACTACTATCCAGCCAATCTGTGCTTTTCCTCAATTTGAAAACTTGGTGGAGATTGACCCTGTCAGTTAAGAACAAAACATGCTGAAAGCCATAGTTTTTAGCTATGATACCAGCTTCCACCATTTCTTCAAGTAGAGCTCCTATTGCTGTGTTGGCGAGACTGCAATTAACCCCTGAAAACACTTCCTCTCCCTGCATATTTACAGCTACAAAAGCATATGCTCTCCTTTGTGGCTTTGTTTTTCTTGCTTCAGCTAATTTGATCATGAGCTGATATTGCCCTGCATCTGTGAGATGGCCTGACTTGGCTGCTCTAAGCTCTCTGGTAGGATGGTATGGACCTGCATACGCCTTCCTGTACCTGCAAGATAAAGTTTTGGCTGTTAGAATAACCTCTAGGGGATTCGGGTTCAAGCCTTGGTGAAGCACTTTGTTTCTATGATTCCAAATTAGCCACAAAACAGTAAACATTGATTGAAGGATGACCAAGCTTTGATCTTCATTATTTAAGTAAGAGATGATATAGTCTTTTAACCAAGACTGAACAAACACATTGGTGATATCAGAAGTATGCAGACCAAGATCTGAACCAAACCAACAAGCTCTAGAAAAGCTACAAAAGAGAAACAGATGTGTAGAAGTCTCTTCTCTTCAGCATTACATAAGGGGCAAGTGTCATCAGCACTGATGCCTCTGCTATGAAGAGTGGTCATGGTAGGTAAGCTGTCATGGAGAAGTTTCCACACAAAATTGATAATTCTTAAGGGTACATGGGCTTTCCAAATTGCAGTCCATATCTTCCTTTCCTGCTGGAATTGTTGTGACCCTAAAGAGTCTTCAGTTAACAACTCATAAGCTCTCTTGGTACTATAATTCCCATCCCTTGAGTATTTCCACCTAAGCCTATCCTTAGAATCATTGACTTTGGAAATGGGCATTTGCAAAATGTTGACCGCTTTAGGGTAATGGTATAAGCTCCTGATTAAATCCACTTTCCAACTTCTAGAATTATGATCAATAAGATCTCCTACTGTGCCAGTTTGCAAAAAAGGAAGCAAAGAACTATCTCTTAAGTTTGGCGACCAATCAGGATGTGTAAGTGGTATATCAAAACCATCTCCAACCAACCATCTGCCTTCCCGAAGAATAGGATTACCTTGCCGAACAATATTTTTCCAAACCCAGGAATGGTGTGCTTTAGGTGTGTGGCCTTGCAAGGATTCATCAGGATGGTACTTAGCCTTAAAAGTTCTAGCTAAGAGGGATTGGGGACTGTTAATAAGCCTCCAATACTGTTTTGCCAACAAAGCTTGATTCATAGGGCCGAACTTCTTAATGCCAAGACCCCCCCATCTTTTAGGCTTGCAGATTTTATTCCAATTGATCAAATGAAGTTTTTTCTCTCCAGTTTCATCACCCCACCAAAAAGACCTCACAATAGAATCCATCTTGTTGCAAATAGATTCAGGAACCTTAAAACAAGAGAAAGTGTATAAAGGAAGAGATTGGAGTACAGAAGAGATGAGGGTAGTTCTGCCAGCCTGTGAAAGAAGCCTAGATTTCCAACCCTGCAGCTTGGAATGAAGCTTATCAATCAGAAAATGAAAATCAGCAATACAATTCCCTCTCAACTTAAAATTGATACCAAGGTATTTGCTAGGGTGTTGGACAAGGTTCACATTCAAACTTCTAGCTATGGATACTTGACATTAAAATTGCAATAATATAACACCAAAAACTTACATACAAATAAATACAAAAATAATTTGTTTATGCTTATATGTTTCCACTTCTCCTAGTTGAAAATCTTCATTACTGTATACAATTGTATCTTTGTATGATGTAATCTCATTTTTAACCTCAAGGCAAAGTTAAATCATGGTCCCAAAGGACAACATAAAGTTGTTTTCAGGCCCCTGGCAGAGCTTGAGTAAGTTTTAAAACATAATAAAATAATCGCTAACCCTATAAAAAAAGTTAATAATAACAATAATAAAAATAAGAATAACTAGTCGCTAACCCGTGCTATGCACGAGAAAGTTCAGGAAATTTATTTTAATATATTATATGTTTTTTTTTATTAAGCACTAATAAATAAAATTTGTATATTTGAACAAATAAATCAAGGTTTATAGTAACAATTTCCACATTAAAATTGCAATAATATAACACCAAAAACTTACATACAAATAAATACAAAAATAATTTGTTTATGCTTATATGCTTCCACTTCTCCTGGTTGAAAATCTTCATTACTGTATACAATTGTATCTTTGTATGATGTAATCTCATTTTTAACCTCAAGGCAAAGTTAAATCATGGTCCCAAAGGACAACATAAAGTTGTTTTCAGGCCCCTGGCAGTGTTCTTTCTTTTCCATAGTACCCTAGATCTCCCAAAAGTATAGCTTATATGCCTTGAAAAAGAAAATAACTTATTAACTTCCTTGACAATAACAAAGACCCACCACATGAAAATGTCCACTTAACAGAATAAGAATCATATTATTTAGTTTCACTAATCCACAATTGAATTTAGTAACTCACATTAAAGATAACACCAAAGACTTTAAATTACATACAGTCCATCATTTCCATCATGAAAATCAAAAGATATGAGCATGTGGTTTGAAAATCAACCTACAAAATTATCAACCTGCAAAAACATTGTATTTTTCAAACAGCAACACTTAAATTACCAAACAGCATCATAAAGAAACATGTGCATCTGCAACTTTAGGGCCATCAAATATCAAAGGCACCATACATAAGGACTTCCCCAATTGCCATTCCTAAATTCCTATTGAACATTAGAATAATCAACACTATAGTCATTATCACTGTATTTTAACACCCATAACAATTCTTTTTATTAGACTGTAACCTGTATACATGTCACGCACAGATGCCCTTATTTGAGAAAAGATTACAACCATTAATTGAAGACATTTCTGCTAGCGTTAACTTTTCTCAGGAAGAAGATCATGGAATCCTATTGTCTTCTTAAAGTGTCCAAAGATTATGTTCAAATACAAGAAGACTACTGTATTACTCAACTAAAGGACTATAGTCATCAGTTATCACAAATAGTGTGCTACTCTGCTTGAAAGTTAGAAATCCTTAATCCTGTGAATGGAAAAAAGTTAAAGACAGTAACAAAGGAGCAATGCTAACTTCATGCTTCTTCAAGATCAAGATAAATACACAGCAATTGCAAGAAAAGCAATATTCCCATCAGAGAGGCCCTAACTGCTTGGAGGTAGGAAGCATGTTTAGTACAGAAAAATTACTGTTTGACTTCGTACGTTTTTCATTGGTATCAATGCCCTCTTATTAGTGTTTTTTGTGCAAACAGAATTTATCATTCTCAAAACAGATAAAGGTTATCAATTTACTTTGATTTTGTTTAACAACCTATAGTGTGGTGAGTCAATAGTTCTTTCTATATTGTACTTTAGGCTCGTTGCCCCTTTCTACCAACATCCTTCCATGATAAATTTTAATTACGATTGATTAACAGCTGAATCCAAACAAAGCTAAAAGAAAGTACAAGACAAGAAGTTGTAAATACCAGAAGATTTTCACACAAACCAATATAAGTGTGAAATCGTAAACACAAAATGCAGAACAGTCAATAGAAGATCATCCTTAAAATAATAAAATAAAATAAAAGGGTATTTACAACCCTTCTCTGATTGAACAAATATGATACTCTCCTACTCAAAATAAAAACATCAAACTCTAAGTTACCTATGCATTGAGGCAATTAGTTTGACACTGAGATAAGATTGCCTTCATCAACATGCTTGTGGATGACATCAAAGTATGTTGATGGATACAAAAATACTTCGGTAAACAACAATGCTGGAGAATTCCACACGCACACACACACACACATATATATATATCAAAGTAACAGCTGAAACCCCGTTAGCCAATGTTTAGTGACAACTACATTACAGTGTCACAGGACTTAAAGTATAAATCTCATTATTTTCTTAAGGCATTGTGAATGACAATTAACAAAGACAACAGCATGAAAATGACTACAGATAGGGCATGAATATGAACAATGTACAAATACAAATATGAAACAGGCTACAAAAGGCCAAATGAGCATAGATATCAATCACACAGGCACAAAATTTACTGACCTTCCATGGAGCAAACAAATCCCATCCAGGCTTAAACCCAGTAGCACATATCACAGCTTTAGAATCATCACCTATAGCTTCTGCTAGCCTCTCAGAACCCTCTGTTACATCAGTTCCATCAAACCCCATCTGATATATAGATCATCATGCACAATTCAAAATCCCATTCAACCCTAAAATCCCTTTTTTATGAAACCAAGAGGAATAAGTTTCAAATAATAAAGCTCTAACATAAATTTTCTAATTCCTATTGATCAACAGCGAGTCAGCAATATCAATAAAAGAAATTTGAAATTTAAAAAAAATTAGATTGTAATTTTTCATACAGCAATTGGAGTCAGTAAAATTTTTATTAATTTAAAGGAGAAGAGAACAGCGTTCATCTAGAAATTACCATCTCGATGTTACTCTTCTCCTGTCTCTCTTTCGCAGTGTTCATCTAGAATCGGACTCCCCCAGATTTCGCAATCGCAGATCTTCAAAATGGTTTTTTGCTTTTGGGTTGTGGGTTTGATATGGTCTGATTATGGTGGTTTGTGGGTTGCGCTTGTTGTGGGTGGTGGTGCTGCTACTGCCTGCTGAGTTGTGGTGGTTGTGGGTGGAACGGGAAAGGAGAAGGGGAACGGGAGAAATAGGGTCTGAGGAAGGAGATCTCTGTTGGTTTGTGGGTACGGTGGGTTTTGATTGAGGAAGGAGAAGGCAGAGAGCCGGTTTTGCGTTTATCGGGGTTTAGAAAAGTTTTATGTTGCGTGAAAAAGTTTTTTTTTTTGTGTTTATGTTTTTTTCTTTTTATATTACGCTGATATGAAAAATTCTGGAAGTTTAAGAGGTTTCGATTTTATATATATATATTAATAATAGCTCAAAATAACAGTACCTTTTTTTTATGAGCCGTGCAAAATCCTTGTATTGGGCTAAAAAATACAAACAATTATTGAAAATAAAGATTAAAGCGCACAAATAAGTATTATCTAATTTATTTTTTTTCTTAAGTTATCGGGCTCTAGATCCATAATTATTTCACCGTACAAATTGGATTTTTGGCCCATATTCTCTTTTCTACATGGGTTGGACTACAAAGCCACAAATACCAGTGACTCACTTACACACCACCAAGGAAGTGATCTCAGTAACACACACAATCAATCCTCTAAGTCTTTTTGTTCGTTTAGAAGAGTTGGGAAAGCCTTTGCAAATGAACAGTGACTTTTGTAAATAGTGTAATTACTTTTCTTTTTTTTAATACACTTTTTAATGGACTTTTTATTCTTATTTAAATATTATTTTTTTCACTTTTTTATTATTATTTTTTGAAAATAAATTTTATTAAAAAATCTTCTTCTTCTTTTTCTCAAAATCTTTTTTGCATTTTCATCAACAACACTCAATTCTTAAAACCCAAATTTTATCATTTAATATCATTGACATCAACAAAACCCAAATCTTAAAACCTTGATTTTATTATTCAACAACACTCAAATTAGATCTTTATCATCCAACAATACCCAAATCTTAACACCCATATTTTATCATTCAAGAACACCCAAAATCTTTTATTTTAAAAAAAAAAAAAAAAACCAAATCTTAAGCTAGAGAGAGAAAGAGGATTTGGAGATGTGAGATATTGTCTATTGCTAGCTTCGATCCAACATTGATTGTTCTCTTCTCCACTAATCCTAACTGTGACTGGGTTTGGTGCTGTTGAATTCAATTAGATGATGCTGGGTTTTGTGATATTGGGCAGTGAACGATGGCTGTAAGAGAAGATGAGAGAGATGTTGGAGCTAATTTTTGTGGGTTTTGAGAGAGACAATGTTGCATTTTGAGAGTGCTCTATTAGACAGTGATGAAGAGAGATGGAGAGAGAAATACTGAGTGGCTCTTTTGGTGTAGCAACTCAAAAATTTTCATTTATTTTTTTGCATTTTAGAGAAACTATTGGAGCTGATTTTTGTGGTTTGCTTTCCAAAATGGAGAGTAAAAAGACTTTAAAGGGCATTTTGAAGATGCTTATCAAATACTAGAGTGTAGGACTCAATTTTTTTTTTCTTTTTTTAGAAACAAACACACACACATAAGGAAAAAAGAAAGGAGTTCTAACACAAAAGACCCAATTAGTATGGTCTAATAATTTCATTTTATAGATTTGTTTGTTACATTATGAACCGGATCAACGGCTTACTTAAGCAAATATTAATTTTATATAAAGGAGGTGTAATCAACAAGTGTTGGGTCAAGTGCACTTGTACCCTCATTTAGATGAATTAACCATATAAAGGTTTTCTGACCTAAATACGTAGGACAAGAAGAACAAAGCAAAATCAAGTTTGGCAAATCTGAGTTAGCTCTGGACAACTTGGGTTTTGGAAGATTTAGGATTAGGTTTTGGTGGGGAAATAAGGTCTCTAATGGAGAAATAGGATAGTAGATTGCAATCAATCATAGCATGTGTGTGGGTTAGGATACTTCCCCTAGCAGCTGACCACAAAAAAAATGCTACCTTAGTTGGAATCTTTGTCTCCCATGTTGTCTTCCAACAGAAAAATTGGGATCCCATAGAAGATATAATTTTATAAAATGACTTGATTCTCAAAAAAAAAAAAAAAATTATAAAATGACTTTACCTCAAAATCTCCACTGGCTGTTAGCTATTATTACCTTGACATCCTATGATTGCTGCATGAAATTTTGCATAAACTCCAGTTCCTAATATTGACAAGTTGGTAAGAATATGATTTGCCATTGCTGCGTTCTTGTCTCATGTGTATATATATGAGATGAATTATTCTTCACGTCAGATTCTCCTATTCTCTTGGGGATAAAAACTTCGTTCAAATGTTCTTTGACTATGAAACTGATGTAGAACCCGCATAACATCATCTTTAACGATCTCCCAGCTAGCTTGAAAAAATGTAATAGTAATGCCATTGGAACCTGGTGCTTTGTCACCATTCATACTTTTTCACTTTCACAGCAGCCCAAACCTCCTCTTCATTAAACTACCTTTCCAGCCCATCTGCCTCACTTTCTGTCTGTGGTTTCTACTGAAGATCATCCAACAATGGGTACTTTGCATATAGCCCTTAAACACTATTTTTTATTTTATATTAGTAAATTAAGGGAAATGATAAATCCATAAGATATCCCCTTAACACCATTAAAAAAAAAAAAAAAAAAAAAAAAGAAACCTCTCTTTTTCTCATTAGGGACGGGTTCAAAGGGTCTTGAATCGGTGAGGTTTCATGTTGTTAGAAAAAAAACCCTATGTTTTCCTTCTTCCTTACAACCTCAATTTTAACCCCTTTTTCATAAGTGGAACTCAACTCCATATAATTTTTTTTTTAAAATCAAAGTTAAGCTATGTAAAGGAAATAAAAAAGTTATATTGGAAATTGAGTTCTATTATGTATATATTTTTTTCGAGGAATCTAATCTAATCTAATCTAACCTAATAACATATCATATCATGTACTTTTTTTTTTTTTAGAATCAATATCATATCATGTGTAAGATAGCTCATTCACTTAGATTAGGACTTTTCAAGTTTCTCAAAAAAAAAAAAAAAAAGATTAGGACTTTTCAACTAACAATTAGTAAATATATTAATTAATTAATTAAAAAATAGGTAAAAAAAAGTTTCCTGAATAAAATTTTCAAAATTGGATTAAAGTTAACTCGATTAATAATATATTTTCTTCTCGAGTAGAGGTTTAATTATTGAATCATACCTACATCCACAAGAAACTTCTTTTTTTTTTTTCTTTTTTTTTTTGGCCTTATGGTAATGAACAATAGTCATAGTGTTGAGATTATAACTTAAAATTTTATTTTATTTATCCAAAATAAAAACAAAATCCATGAACAAACTCTAGCTTGTTTATAAATTTGTGTATGTGTGATGCCTTTAGTCCTCCACTAGTACTATACAAGAAATACTATCCCTAAATAAAAGTATCATATGGATAACTATATCATTGTTTACAAGACTAAAATTTATTTTAACAGTTTCTAGAGCTATTTCTTGGGTTCTTGGACATCCCTCTTGAAATGGATTTGGGTGACCAACTTGCTCATTATCTTCTGCCGACAGAAATGTCTGACCATGTGGATTAGGAATGAAATATTCTCTAGAAGGTGTTCTCGAATCTTCTGAGAAAGTAAATTCGGGTTCCGTGTGGACTGGACAACTTATTGGACTTGTTGGGCAGCAAGTGTTTGGTAAGGCATCACGTGTGCCTATGCCTTGAACATTGTCAATGTCACCATTATCTTTCAATGGTTTATTCCTAAATGTATGCGCGCTAAGGTCTTTGTTGTCAAAGATTCTTAATGAATGACAAATTCTTTTCCATATTGAGTTTTTTGAATCAAAGTTGATCCAGATTTTCCGCCTCTCCTTGTAAAGGAACATGGAGAAGGAGATAATGAGAGCTGATAAGGAAGCAACGCCTGCGATGAGGAATAGGCCCCAAAAGCTATCTAGGCTAAGACTACCAGAAGAAACCTGGGTGTTGGAGCTCGGACAATTACTTTGGTCCCCAAACCATGCCTTTTCAATTTCTTTCATTTTCTCTCCTTCAGTCACATTTAATACTGCCCATGAAACATCAGATACTAAAGGGGAACCTTTTGGGAAAACCTGCGAGACATTAAAAGAAAAGAAATCTACACGAAAAACTACAAACTAACACAAACACATACACATGACAGAGAGAGAGAGAGAGAGAGAGGAAGCTTACAAAACCCAACCCATCTGTTTTATATATGGATTGAACCATGGTGTACTTGGAGCAATATTGTGATAGTAAAACCTTCATACAAGGGATGTCATCAAAAGCAGCAGCTATACCTCCATTTGCACTTTCTTTTGATAAAATTTCATCACATTCTTCTACAGATTTATATGTCCTAAGCTTAGCTAGGTCAAAATTCATTTCTTCTAGAATTCCCAAAACATAAGAACCTTCTTGGTAGCCCACATATTCCCCATTCTAAATAAGTTGGTTAACATCAGTAACAGTTGGTTGCAACTGTTGGACGGTTAAGAGTGATGTCAAACTCGCCATGTAACTTTGAGTGAGAATGAGCACCACAAAAACCCATATGATGACCACAAACCTTGCTAAATTGCTGAATAGGGTCTCCTCTGTAAATTAAATTCAAATGGGCTTTAGAAAATTACATAGTAACATCATAAATGTCAAGTTGATAGGATATTTAAGATACCATCTAGGTATACCATTAGTCTATTACTTGTTTTAACGCATGATAATGTTGAATTTAAGGAATCTTAGGCTGTAATATTAGAATATGTCATAAGAAATTTTCGTATTATAGGCTAGTAAGCAAGTTGTCAAATAGTTTATCATCACTTGATTATTTCTGAAGGATGGAAATTCTAAGTTTCTAAAGCTATTATAAGCCTCCAAGTAGTGCACAAGCTGTTACAGATTGTGAGAAAATGATGAAAGGAACTTACTCTGTGCAAAAACCATGGTTGAGAAGGAGTACCATAAGCTTGTTCCAATCTCATGTGATGGAGGCCCGCGAAAATCATCATTTATTCGATGTTCAAGAACCCATACCACAAAGCCAATGAAGACAAAGAAAATCCCACTTGTTATCCAAAGGTCCCAAGTTAATGGCTTCAAGAACACCCATGCATTATTCCTCTCATTGTCTTTGATTGGCACTACCATTGTTACTCCAGATTCCGTGTATGGCAATGTGAAGTCAATATAGTTAGTCCTATTTACAATGATAGTTGTATCTGCAGCCAGAGCATCGAAGTTCTGTCAAAGTAAAATATTTACTTCCATCATTTCCAATACTATATGTGAGCCCTTGTTTAGATAGATAACAAAATCTAGAAAGAAAATGTAAACTAAAAAATATAAAGGCTGAAAATGTAATCTTAGTTATTAAAAATAGTAAGCTAAGGATTTTTACTTACCCCAAGATATACTTGATACACCATATCATTACATGTACCAGCGCTTTCACCATTTGGCTTTGCAAAAGGAATGAACTCGTAGTCAACATTATATGGTAATGCTTTCATTACAGCCTTGAAGATGTCTATGCTATACCCTTTGACATTTGTTGTGTTAGTGCTCTAGCATCATGTTCCACCTGAACAAATTCAAAAAAAACCATACTTTACTGGAACTCCTACTCTCAACTTCTTCCCATTTGTTGGAATCTCCCAACCTTTGGGGACAGAGCTTGAATCACCCAGCCATATAACTGGTCCTAGGTTTCTTCTCGAAGTGGAATACGTCCTTGTGTTTGTAGAATTCAATTCCCTTACGAGTCCATTTTCTAGAGTCCAAAATGCAACCCATCTTTCTCCATTACCATTCACATTAATTATCTGAAAAGTTGATGATTGTAGTTGCCCATTTTGGAGATTAAACTCTCCGGCAAGGCCAGTAAATCTTGTGTCCAATAATGCTTGGTGAAGTTTTGGACCATTTAGAGAGACCCCCATAGTTGCAAGATCAGTTAAGTTGCTTGAACCAGTTGTAATTTCAAAGCCAAAATTTGTAGTCCCAGCCTTCTCAACTGCCCTGGCTAGCGCTGAAGCAGCATCATATGCCCATAGTCCCCTAACATTCAATTCAACATCCAAAATGTTTGGATTGTCTTGATGGAATTTTGTTTTCCTTCGAAGTGTAAAATTTTCAAGCTCAATTGTTTTTGGAACATAAGTCTTTACACCCAATACCCCCTGCATTGAATCACGTACTGAAGATTCTATCGAGCGAATGGAATTGGTCATCCCACTAGTCGTGATCCAAACATAACCTTCACTCATCATTCCAATTTCTTTTGCCTTGGTGAAAAGTCGAGAACCAACATCGCTTGGCATGTGCACAATGAAGACTCTAGTTTACATTGTCATCAACTTATAAAGTTCTTGACCAATTTGGCCATCTGAGGCCAATGGAGGAATGACACTTCGATAAGGGACACGGGCATCAACGTCTTGCAAGGCATCAATCAAGAAGGGTATCATACCTTGTCCATACTCATTATCAGTGTAGATCGGCACAACTTCTCTCCATCCAAAGGCCTAAACAACCGCACTTATAGCTTTCACTTGAGAGGAGCTATTTTGAGTGGCTTGAAAAAAATATGGACTTTGAAGTGAAGTAAGAGAAGGGCTTGTTGCTGAGAATGCTATAATGGGCACTTGGGCTTTCTCCCCAAGATTGATGATAAACTTGGCTTGCATAGAACTTTCTGGCCCTATGATGGCTTGCACTTCGACATTTTTTATCAGGTCTACAGCTGTTGTTGAAAAAACAGAAGAGAGAAAGTAAATGCCCAGTCAAACTCTAACTAATGCGGAGTCTTAGAAACAAATGAGAAATACATGAAAATTTTGGTAATCATCCATTTTTGCATAGTTAACGAAGAATAGAGACTATGACCCACCCTACCCCACTTTGCCCAATGCGGATTTTATTTAATATATGTTTAAATTATTTTTATGAAATATATGTTGAACTTATTTATACATGTGATTTTTTTGCATATATAGTTTTCTCTCCCTCGTAGGAGCTGTCTCTCTCGGCGCACGATAGAAGTTCCTGGCTATTGTACGCTCGAGTCATTTCTGCTACGTTCGTGAGCTGTGCTCTGAAGTGTAGCCTTATCTACCTCTTTGGTGGGCTGGGCTACCCATCTCAGCGGGTCACGCGCCGCCTATGTGCTCCGGCCTGGAGTGGGTCTCCCGACACTAAAGTGGGTCTGCTTTGCCCTGTCTGTGGGCCGTTTTCTTGTGGCCGGCGTTGGTCACTTTTCTACCCCCAAGTGGGTCTAATAGCTGTTGTGTTTGGTGGTGCTTTCATTGTCATCCTCAAAGTCTTTAGTCCGACGGCCATTGATACATGCGAGGTAAATCGCTGCTCTTCGGGCCTCGAGCTTTGTTGTTGTGGGTTTTGATCTTTTTAAACTATTTGGCTGTGTATTGGGTTTCTGTAATAGAAGGGTTGGGCTACTTATTGACTGTGTATTGGCTGTGTATTGGGTGTGTATTGGTTGTATTTTGGCTGTGTATTGGGTGTATTGGCTGTGTGTTGGCTGGGTATTGGGTTTCTGCAATGAGAGCTTTAGGATGGAATTGTAGAGGCATTTGCAATGCTTCAACGGTGAGGGGCCTCAGAGCTCAAAATAGAGGTCATAAGCCAGATATAATTTTTTTGTGTGAAACAAAAGCAAATGAAGAACGTATGGAATATGTAAAGAGAAGGGTGGGTTGTAATGAAAAGGTGGTAATAGAGGCGAAGGGTAGAGCAGGGGGATTATGTTTAATGTGGAAAAACAATGTGCAAATTGAAGTGGTGGAGTTTAATAAGTATTTGATTGCGGTTAAGATTTTGGACCCTGGTGGAGACTGGTATTTGGTTGGATTTTATGGTCCCCCTTATGCAGCCAAGAAGAGAAAGGCTTGGGAGAACCTTTGTGCTTTATTGGAGACATTTCAAGAGCCTTGGATTTGCTTCGGGGACTTCAACATTGTTATGGATAGTGAAGAAAAGGATGGGGGAAGAGCTGAGTGTTCTATGTCCCCTAATTTTTTGAAGGACATTCTGTTTGAATTGGGAGCAATTGATTTGGGGTTCTCTGGTAGTAGGTTCACTTGGAGGAAAAAGAGATGGGGAAAGAATGTATTAAGGGAGAGGCTAGACAGGGGTATTTCTAGCATGTCCTGGAGATTGGTTTTTCCAAAGGCAACCATTCAACATTTGGGTGCCATAAATTCTGATCACTGCCCTATCCTTTTGGACACTCAGCTAGCTGATCATTACCTTCCTAGGCCATTCAGATTTGAGGCTACTTGGACAAGGGATACAAAGTGCTTCGAAATCATTAATGAAGCTTGGAAAGAAGAGATGGAGGGCTCAAATTTCTTAAAATTATGCATGAAACAACTAAACACTCAATTGGCGTTAAAGAAGTGGAACAAAGAAGTGTTTAGTCACTGCCAAAGGAGAATAGACGTGCTTTTAACCAAAATCCAAGAGATACAAAAGGAGGATTGCACGGAAGAGAACTGTAGAAAGGAAGCACATCTCCAAGCTGAACTGAACGAGTGGCTCCTGAGAAATGAAATTCTCTGGAAACAAAAATCCAGAGAAGATTGGCTCAAGGAGGGGGACAAGAACTCAAAATTTTTCCATCTATCTACCATCATAAGGAGAAGAAGAAATTCAATAGATGCAGTAAAGAATGATTCTGGGGAATGGATCACAGACAGAAGGGAGATTCAGAAGCACTTTGTGGAAAAATTCAAGACCTTATTTAATGAAGAGGAAGTGGACTTTCCAGAAAATCTGGATAATCTAATCACTCCATGCATCACTGAAGAAGAAAATACGGAGTTATGCAGAATTCCAACTCAGTTTGAAATCAAGAAGGAGCTATTCCAGATGCAATCTCTAAAAGCCCCAGGACCTGACGGCTTTCCTGTTTTATTCTACAAAAAATATTGGGCAATTGTGGGGGAGTCCGTTACAAGAGTTGTCACATCTTTCTTTCAAGCAGGGAGAATGCCGGATGAGGTAAATAACTCTTTTATTGTTCTTATTCCTAAATCACAAAGCCCTACGTCATTTAATCACTATAGACCTATTAGTTTATGTAATGTTGTGTATAAGATCATTACAAAACTGTTAGTGTCAAGATTGAGGAATATTCTGCATAAGCTTATCTCCCCCACACAAGCAGCATTTATTCCAGGAAGATGGATTGCTGAAAACCAGGTTATTGTCCATGAAATGCTACATAGTTTTAAGACAAGAAAAGTAAAATCTGGGTTAATGGCTATCAAAATTGATCTTCAAAAGGCTTATGACAGAGTGAATTGGAACTTCCTCCAAGTAGTACTCAAGAACTTCGGGTTTGATGAAAAATTTGTGAATTGGATACTTGAATGTGTTTCAACAGTGTCCTTTGAGTTACTAATAAATGGGGGAAAGACAGGGCAATTTAGACCTAAAAGAGGGTTAAGGCAAGGGGACCCTTTATCCCCTTACCTTTTCATATTATGCCAAGAAGTCCTCTCAAGAATCTTGGAGAAGGATTTTATGGAGAAGAATATTAGTGGGGTTAAGGCTAGTATAGGCAGCACTCCCATCACACATGTAATGTACGCGGATGATATTGTTTTATTCTCAAAAGCATGTAGAAGGGAAGCTAATGCCATTAATGAATGCTTGGAAAAATATTGTAGGTGGTCTGGACAAATGCTTAACAGAGCAAAATCAGGGATTATTTTCTCCAAGATCACCCACCAGCAGACTCGCAGGGGCATAAAGCATATTCTACAGATGAAAAGTCTTAAAACAGACTCTGTTTACTTGGGGGCTCCTTTATTCCTTTCCAAGGCTCCAACAAAGGACTTTAAGTTCTTACAAGAGAGGTTGGAAGCCAAACTGAATGGGTGGAGAAGTATGACTTTATCATGGGCGGGAAGATCCACCCTAATTAAAACGGTGGCTCAAGCGTTACCTACATACACAATGTCTACCTTTGACATCCCCTCTAAGGTGTGTGACAAGTTAGATGCTTTGACTAGGAAATTTTGGTGGAATCCAAAAAACCCAAATGGAAGGTATTTGGCTTGGGTGGCTTGGGAAAAACTTTGTCTACCTAAGGGAAGTGGAGGGTTGGGATTCAGAAAGAGCAAGGATTTTAATAAAGCTCTTTTGGCTAAGCTTGCCTGGATGATTGCTTCAAATAGGGACAGTTTGTGTATGAACCTTCTGAAAAGCAAATATAAGGTAAGAGAGAATTGGATTCAAAGTGAACCTTCTAAAAATGCTTCCCCAACTTGGAAAGCTATTGAGAAATCCAAACCCCTTATTGCTAAGGGTGCTTGTTTCCTTGTTGGAAATGGTGCTTCAATTAGTGTATGGGAGGACCCTTGGATTCCATGGCTAGATGGGTTTAAACCAACTCCAAAGGATGACTCAATTCAACGAAACCCTTTGATGGTATCAAACTTGATATTTACTGAGGACCATTGCTGGAATCTAGCTATGCTTAATGAGTTGTTTAACTCTGAGTCAGTTGAAGCTATCAAAAAAATCCATATTCCTTTGAGGAGCAGAGCTGATAAACTTATCTGGGTCCCGGACAACAAAGGGGCATTTTCTGTGAAATCTGTTTATAAGGCTAACCAAGACCTTCCTTGTGGAAGCTCTACAGTTCAATGGCAAAAGATATGGAAGATCAAAGCTCATGACAGAATCAAAATGCTTCTATGGAGAATTGGGTCCAATGTTCTACCAACCAAAAACAACCTGGCATTAAGAATAGGGACATCTGATCCAAACTGTGTGCTTTGTGGCAGTGAACCTGAAACAGCAACTCATTTATTCTTTCATTGCCAAGTAGCAAGGGCCATCTGGTTTGGATGTAGTTGGGGCATAAGAACTGACAAAATGAATATTGCATCAAACGAGGACATCCTCAAAGTAGTCTTGAATTTGGATGAGCTGAGTACACTTCAAATGACAGTCACCATGGAGGCTATCTGGCACCTTAGGAATTAGGTTTGGCATAATGGCAGTGAGGTGAATATTATTTCTACCATATGCAATGCAGAAAACAGAGTAAAGGAATATTTTTTGGCTTTGGACCATGAGCATGA
This sequence comes from Notholithocarpus densiflorus, assembly GCA_030021035.2. NCBI lineage: Eukaryota > Viridiplantae > Streptophyta > Magnoliopsida > Fagales > Fagaceae > Notholithocarpus > Notholithocarpus densiflorus. The sequence continues at coordinate 5,965,020 of JARYZH020000012.1, read as the reverse complement.
CAAAGATAGAAGTGAGGAATTAACTTCATGGATGCCCCCTCCAAGAAACTATATAAAACTAAATGTGGATGCTGCTGTCTCACAGGCTTTCACCTCCTTAGCTGTGGTAGCAAGAAATGAGTTTGGTGAGGTGTTAAAGGTATGGACTAAAATCCATGATTTATGCTCTCCTAATCAAGCTGAAGCAGCTGCAATTTAGTGGGCTCTAAACTTGGCTAACGATGAAAATTGGAGCAATATCGTTGTGGAGGGAGATTCAAAAATATGTTTAGATGCCCTGTCCAAAGCTGAAGAACCATCTGATTGGTCCATTTCCTCCATCACTCGAGATTCTGCTGTTTTGAGTGTATTTTTTGATAATTGTAAGTTTTGTTGGGTTAAGAGAGCTCTGAACTCAGCAGCTCACTCAGCTGCTAAATATGTTGTTGCCCTTAAGGCAAACTTCTTGTGAAATAACTATGATTTGCCTCCCCCTATTTGGAAAGCTTGTAGGCAAGATTGGGGTTCCTTTTGTAGTTCTTCTTAGTTTTAATGAATTGGCTGGTTATCAAAAAAAAAAAAAAGATTTTTTTGCATATATGAGTATGTATCTAATTACATCACTACATGTGGGGAATTTCTCCAGGTCAACATAAACGGTGTTAACCTCCTTTTTTACGCTAACAAAGTTTCTGTCTCAAAAAAAAAAAAAAAAAAAAAAAAAACCCAATCAGCCATTGTCGTCTCTCTCAAACCTCAACTTCCACAGGTCCACTCTTCCTCCTCATTTCCTTACAACCACTCTAAGCTCTACCTCACCGCCACCAACATCCTTTACCTTGCCGGATATTTCTCCAGCATCCCTTTGAAGAACAAACCCTAAAATTTCCAACACTCGAAAAATTCAATCCAGAAGAAGAAGAAAAAAAAAATCAAAACCTATAGATAAATCAATCCACTGAAATCCAACCCTTAAAAAGCAAAACCCATAAGTGAGAGATTTTGACAGAGTTAGAGGAGGAGAAGAGGTGTTGGTGAGTGATGGAGGAGAGAGAAAAATTAGTCTATGCCGGTGGTGGGTCAGTGATGCCTTTGCCATGGGAGGACAAAAGCAAACTGTGAGAGGAGGTTCGTCGGAAACATCTTCTTCAACTCTAGCGTTGGTGACTCGACGTGGCGGATGGTAACCTCAAGATCTTGTATTGCTTGGGAACTTGTCAGCAAGGAAGATGATGTTGGCAGTGGTATGGCAGAGCTTGCAAAGGAGGTGGTGATGGAAGGAGAAGAAGGATGAGGATTAATTGACACGTGTAGTGATATAATTGGGGAATCTAAAGAACCACACCCCAGGAATTATACTTAAATTTTGCCCTGTAATATTATACATGTTCTATTAATACTCTCAAAACACTTGTCTTTACTTCTTTCTATGTACTCTCATAGTAATCATTTTCATGTATTTTTCATCTTTATCTTATCAATGTTTGAATCATCTCATTAGGATTAGTAAAACATTTTCAACCCACCCTAAACTTGACTTGCTTCACTACTCCTCGCATGGGTCCTGACCCCAAAAAGAAGATGGGATGGAGATGGGCAACCATGATCCCACCCTATCTCGCCTCATTACCATTCCTAGGACTATAGATGTCTTGGTAACCAATTGAAAATTTTAACTATTTGATGAAATAATATATGAAGCTAGTTAGAAACATTCATAAAAATACCAAAAATTTCACATCCTAGAGCATATAATTTATTGTTAAGAAGAAAGTAAATCGCTGACAACAATAATCGGTACTCACCAGGAGTACAACCAGCAAATGAGATTGGAGCATATGGTCCAGTAAAAGTTTGAATGTGTTAGGTTAGGGTGTACTTTCAACCCATCAACCAGATCAATATGCTGACATCTTAGGATGGTTTTGCAAAGGTTGGTGGGTTAGGTTTTTAAATTTTTATTTAGCTTTTAGATTACTTTGTTTATGTAGAGCTTTTTAAAACACTACATTTTCATTCACTGTCCGCCACTTGGACAGTTGTGATACAAGTTGTACCATTTTATATGGTCTTAGAATGTTGGGTAAAATACTATTTTGGTCCCTAAACTTTACTATAAGTTTTTTTTTCGTCTTTAAACTTTAAGAAACTCGTTTTTTGTCCTTAAACTTTAAGAAACTCATTTTACTCTAGAATTTTTCTATGTAAAGTGTTTTAAAACCTCGCACTTTCCAAAAAAAAAACTAAAACTAACAAGCTGATGCCCAACAAACAATTATAGAATTAAAACTAAAAAAAAATTTATTAGGCTTAACAAAATTGCCCTAACTCAAAACTGTCTGATTATAGGATTGGGTTGGTTTTTAGAACTACCATGAATTGGAGACTTTTCAACTTGTGGAGATTGAGTTGGGTTGAAAAACACTCTAAAGTCTAAACCCAACTCATACACGTCCTGGTATTAGGAAATTGTCCATAACCACCCCGTAACAAAAGAATTGAAGTTGAAAACAAACAGTAATATATTTCGGTGGTGTAGTCTAGTAATTAGAATCGTACAAGTCATCGTCCAAAGAAAAATTAAATTTTGGTGTAATTTTTTTGTTTAGAAGAACTTTTGGTGTAATTGGTTTAAGCATGGGACATTGATTAAACTGTTGATTTTAATAATATGATGTACTATTATAAATACATGTAAAGAATGATGATTACTTATAAAGAAATGCTAGATCTCAACAACGAAACTCTTAGAAATGTAGCAATAGTCTCTTTACCATTCAAACTCGAGGTTTCAAATTATAATTGCCATAAAAGAATTAGTTTATGGGAAAATTCTAAAAAGATACCATAGGATTTGGGTCAATTTAAAACAGAAGATTGCACTATCCATTTAAATTTTTAAACCCTGGGTTATTCTTTTTTCCTTTTCTACTGGTTCTCTCGCTCAAGTGGCGGCCTTGCTATCATTGTTGACTCATGGGATCGGGCAATTTGGGCGATTTTGTTTTGGAGTTGTTGAGATGGAGTTGAATGTAGCACCAGCTCAATGTATTTGGGAACCTAAGGCAACAACTTTAATGGGCCTTTTTTTTTAATAATTAAATCATATTGTATTTATTTAATTTTTTATATCAATTTTTTCTCCACTTAAAATCTATTTTTCTTTCTTTTTGAGATGAAAAATTATTAATTAAATTTTTGTGTTTAAGTCTTGCTAACATTCTATTTTGAATTGATAGTATGGCTAATATGCTCAGATAGAATTTTATCAATATTAATTTAAAAAATTCTGTTATTTTTTGCTTATTACAAGTAAAAAGTTTATCCAAAGACATTTTTTGAGATTCAAATAGTAAAAAGTTTTTCAAAGATATCCAAATAGGTTTTTTCTTGTAGAAATTTATTTTAAAAAATATTTAGGAATAAATGAAACTCGATCTATAAATAGAAAATTATAATTAATTAGAATAAAATAAAATATAAAAAATAGAACAATATTGTAGGGTCAAGGGCCCAAATCCTATTTTGGGCCTTGGGCCTGTCCGAGGATATGGTCAACCCGAGGACAATCCAAGGAGGAACAAATGATGTCGAATGGTTCAAGCTCGAGATTTGATGAGCAAGGTAACGACGGGAGATCAGTCCGAGGAGGAATAGGTCCTCAGACACCGTAAATGCAGCTCAAACACGTGTCCCAGCAATCTAGGAAACTTTCCAGGAAGCTCCGGTAATAAAGACACATATCCTAAGCACACAAGGGTGAGGGGGAGTTCAGAAATATCTAAGGAAAAGTTGCTACCACCGCATTAAATGCATTGTAGCTACTTTTCTAGCCGCATTTATGTGGAGAAGACCCCTGAACAGTGTTTCCTTGGCAACCGCAACTCATAGAGAGCCAGAAAGGGTGTTTGATGGGACAACCACTCAAGTAGCAGCTTGGATGATTGACAAATGGAGGGCTCAGATCACTGGGAAGGGGGTATATAACATAAGAGACCCCTGGAGAAAAGGGGATCGAAAGAAAAAGGGAAGATACACTGTAGCAGTCTAGAACCAGACTTGTAACAAAGCCTTAAGAGCAATATTTAAGTAACCAAGTCTCCTCGGACTTGGCCAAGTACACTCCTTCTTGAATAAATACCATTTATTTGCCCCTATTCGTCATCAACATCTATTGAACCGTTGCTTAACTCACTAAGGCCCAGTTCTTCAACATTCTCTCTACAAATTCATTGTTTTTGGCTCATTGGGCCAATATCCCGTACCTTTTGGGTTTAGGCTGCAAAACGAGACCCTACAAATATAACTTAATTTATCAAAAATACAATTGCATCTTTACCAAACAGTATGATCACTTTATACTCTAAAGAGTCTAAACTATACAAATAAATTTATCAACTACAAGTTAAAGGACATGCTTACCAAAATGAAAAGGGCATGCCTAGTGTATACTATTAAGACATTAAATTTTTTTTTAAGTTGATTTTGTTTACTATACTATTAGATATTTAGTGTATTCTTCTCAAAAGAAAAAGTATTAAGTGCATTAAAATTTAAATTTAAAAAAAAAAGTATAATAAAGAAAAGTAAAAAACTAAATGAAATTATAGCCTTGAAGGCTCACATGCCATGTTTGGTTTAGGGTGTTTTTATCACTCATCACTTACTTTTTGTGGGCCCACACCAAGTGTTGTTTGATTAAGTTTTCATTCTTAATTTCCAGAACTCATAAGTGAAAAAACTAAGTTAGAGTTGTGGAAAATGAGAACAATTTTTTATAATTTTCAAGTTATGAAAACTGAGATTTTGTGGTATATTTATAAAGGGTCCGGTTAATGTGTGAGGGCACACATTAAGTCACCTATATTTGGAAATAATTTCTTGGAAATTGAAAAAACTGTCAATACTTTTTCAATTTTCGAGAAAATGTTTCCAAAAATAAATGGCTTAATGTGTGCCCTTAGGGCACACATTAGTAAAATCCATTTATAAATCTTTGCAATTTTGTGGGACTCGCACACATGACTAGTCTCATCAAGTCAGACCACATATGTGGTCCAACGGCCACTTTCTTCTTCACTTTTTCTCTCTCAAGTTTTAGATGCTTCCTTCTTTCTTTCTTCTTCTCATCTCTTTCTCTCAACCAATGTTTCCTTCCTTATTCTTCAACTTGGACACACCACTTGAACCTCCCAATGAAACTCTCGGCCTAACTCAGCTCTCATAGATCTCTCACATTCAAGTTCTTTTAACAGCTCTCTCGGCGTCACAGCTTTCTCAGCCTCTCATCTTTGGTTTGGGTAGTTTGGTTCAAGATCTATTGGTAGTTTGGTTTGAGATCTGGTGATTTGTTTGTTTCTAAACCTCTTTGATTTGGATTTTTGGTTTTTTTATGGGTTGTTTTGGAATTTTTTATTGTTTAAATATCTATGGGTTTTTTTTTGGGTTGATCTGGTATTTTTATGGCTTTCTTTGGTTAACATCTGTGTGTTTTTATGGAGCTATTGATGATCATAATCTTTGCTATTGTGATTAATGATTAGGTGTTTAGAGTGGAAGAAAAGTAGCATTTTGTTAGTTAAGATTTGGAAAGGAGAGATGAGATATGGGTTGGGATACAAATATGCCTCCTTACTTTTTTCCTTCTATGGAGTGTGGAGAGAAATGGAAGAGTTTCACGCGGGTGCTTAACAATAGATGTAATAGCAGTTCTAAGTGTGACTGACTAGTGGACTCCACACTTTTGAGTTAAAGTTGCTCTTTCAAATTGAAAACTAAGCCAAGAACTAATGCAAACACATCTGGGGAGTGAGTTAAGAGAAAATAGAGAATTTGATATAAGATAAGAATTAAAGTTTTGAATTATGAAAACTAAGATATGAGAACTGGGATAGGAGTCCAGTAGTAAACCAAACATGGCCTAATGACCATGCTAATATGATGGAGATAACTCATTCTAAGGAAAAGTAGTTAGGAAAAAAAAAAAAAAAAAGTATAAAGTGTCTCTTCCCTTTCTTTGTTTTGGGAGACTGTGCCTTAATTTTGTCTCTTCCTCTATTGATTTTAATAGACAATGCAATTAATTGGTCAATAGAGATGTCTTAAATTTTTTTTCTAGTTGGCTTAAAATTTTTCTCAAAAAAAAAAAAAATGAGAGGGTTTTAATTAAAATGTGCATTATGTAAGGGTAATAAATAATATATATATATATTTATATAATTTTATTGATTAATAGAGGGGGCTTCAACTCAAACCCACGAGACCTTAACTATACAGCTGGGAATGATCTAAAAATTAGTGAGTGGAGGGAGATTTACCTGTAGCAACTGTATCAACAACATCACCTTTGGAGTCTCTGGAATGAAGAAGTAGCCTAGTTTTGTAGTAACTATTGGAGGCATAGAAGTCTGAAAGGGCCATGTTGATGTAACTCAAACCCATCTTCCCAGTCCATGTATCGAAGTCAAGAATGACACCAACGTTAACTGGGATTGTCATGTTTGTTTGTGCCTTGGCCAAGAAATTACTTTTAGAAAGAATAACGAAGAACAAAAATGAAAAAGAAACTCTGGTAGGGATCTTCATGACCATGTTTTTTTTTGCTGAATAAGTACTTTATTGCTCAACCTGAAAGAGGGGAGAAACCAAAGAACTGGGCCAACTTCCATCTCTATCCAAAGCCTGCAAAATTGAAGAAGACAGATTTGAGATGGGAACCGGCCTAGTCCAGCTTACAAGAGCTGCCCATTGGGCCAAAAGATGGGCAAAGACATTGCCCTCTCTACAAACAAAAGAAAATTTTACATTGTTAAAGTACTTTACATAATACAAAATATCATCACATAAAGTTTTAATACTCCAGTGGGGATCAACACCTGCATTACGAATAGGCTCAATAACATTCCAAGCATCTCCCTCTAGAATAATGTTCTCATAGCCTTCACTAGCAGCAATCCTAATAGCGCTCCATGCTGCTCTAGCTTCCCCCACCAAAGGACTATTGGGAACAAACTGGTTAGACCAAGCTTTCAAAGGATTACCCATAGAATCTCTACTTACCACTGCTATTGTGGTTTTTTCCTCCCTTATTGCAGCATCAAAGTTCAGTTTAATCCAACTGGAAGGAGGCGGCAACCAAGACGCATCTTTATTTAGCCTCATGGACTGCTCATTCCAAGCTTGCTTGTGTGCTTGAAAAACTCTTAGGATCTGCCTAGCAAGCTCTGCTGGATTACTCTTGTTCCTTTCCACTTTAGCTTTATTTCTGGCCCACCATAATTGGTCACAAAATATTGCTGCATACAGCTGAAAATCCTTGGCCATTTCATCATCTAGACCAAGTTTAGAGCTTGGGTATAGAATAGATTTAATCCAATCCACTATCGAAACATTTGCTAAATTATGGACAACTAGAGGCCAGGGAGCCATAAGCCAAATCTGGGCAGCCCAATCACAATGCAGAAAAAGATGCTCTAATGTTTCATTGGCATTATTACATAAAGGGCAGTCCAAAGAAGGAAGGGGAAAACGGTTATTAAGGACAGAGCAAATAGGGAGGATATTCCAACACATTTTCCATAAAAGATTCTTGAGTCTGGCGTTAATTTTGAGTTTCCACAACTCTTTCCAATCTTTGCTTGACATATGGCGATGCCTTGAAGAACTAGAGCATCTAATGGCCTTATAGGCTGACTTCACTGAGAATTCTCTTGAATGAGAAAGACGCCAATAAATTTGATCTTGCTGGATATGGATAGGGAGATGAATGTTTAGAATATTTGTCACCGATGAGGGTTCAAATAAGTTTGACAACTTACCTCTGTCCCATTGTCTAGTGTCTTTGTCAATTAAGTCAGCAACCAGATGGACATCCATTGAGATTCCACTTCTAATTTTTGGAATAAAATTAGGCTCATTGGGTATCCACGGGTCTTCCAATATCCAAGTGTTAAGACCACTGTTGATCCAGTGACACATCCCTTTTTTGATAACCTCCCTGCACTAGAAGATACTTTGGGATGCCCATAAAGCACCTCTAGGAGTGGGCATTTTCATAAAGTTTCTATTCCGAACATATTTTTTCCTGAAAATATTAACCCACATTTTATTCACTCCCTTTGCAACTTCCCACGTCATTTTTGCCACTAAAGCTTTATTCATGTCTGCCATTTTTTTTTATTCCAAGTCCGCCAACATCTTTGGGGGTGCAAATTGAGTTCCAGCTTTTGAGACAACATCCATGTTTGTTATCCTCCTTTGATCCCCACCAAAATTTTCGGTTTAGAGCATCAAGCTTGGAACAAATTTGAGGGGGGAGAATGAGGGACGAAGCTTGATATGATGGGATGGAAGAAGTCACTGATGAAATAAGAAAGAGATTTCATTTTCCAGCCTTGCAAACGCTGTTTAACTTTCTCAATTATTTCCTCTGCTGCTGCTTTTTTATCCCTACCAGATGCTATTGGAATGCCCAAGTACTTCTCCTTCCTGTTTGAGACATTTATACCAATGAAGTTTGCTAACCGCGATTTCTGGGTACGAGGAGTGTTCTTGCTGAATATAATGACTAACTTGAAGTAATTTATCTTCTGCCCAGACCAGTTTGAGAAAATATCCAAGCAAGCTTTAATTCTCCTTAAGTTTTCTTCATTTGCTTGAGCAAAAATAAAGAGATCATCTGCAAATTGAAGATGAGTAATGGGAGTTAAATCTCGAGTTAACTTATAGCCTTTTATACCACTACATGTGGCTTCTCTTTCTATCAACCGGGCTAAGACTTCTACTGCCAAAACAAAAAGAAATGGGGAAAGAGGATCACCTTGTCTTATCCCTCTTTGAGGCTTGAAGAAACCAAATGGGCTACCATTAATAAGGATGGAGAAAGATGTAGTAGACACACATTGCATCACCCATTGAATCCATATGGAAGGGAATCCAAAGCATTGGAGAACTTTTTCAAGGAAATTCCACTCCATGTGGTCATAAGCCTTTTCCCTATCAATTTTTAGAGCCAACCATCCTATTTTCCCTTTCTTCTTTTTCATAGAATGGAGAATTTCTTGGGCAATAATTGTGTTCTCTTGGATTTTGCGGCCTGGTATAAATGTAGTCTGCCAAGGTGAAATCAGCTTGTTTAAGACCTGTTTGAGTCTGTTTGCAAGAAGTTTGGAGATGATTTTGTAAAGTACATTGCATAAACTTATCGGTCTAAATTGATTGACAGAAGCTGCATTATTCCCCTTAGGAATGAGAGCAATGAATGAGTGGTTGATCTCTTTTAGCATATATCTCCTATTGAAAAAGCTAATGACTGCTTCAATGACTTCTCCACCTATGATATTCCAATAGAACTTGAAGAAAAGGGCAGACATCCCATCAGGGCCAGGGGCCTTGTTAGATCCCATGCTAAACACCACTTCTTTGATTTCATCTACAGTAGGGTTCTTTGTTAACTCTCTATGTCGTCTTGGGATAAACTTGGAGAAATAAGACCATCTAAATTATTTGGAAAAGAAGGATTGGATGATGTGAACAGACCTGTAAAAAATTTCTCAAAGCATTTCCCAATTTCTTCTCTGCCTGAGATCCAATTCCCCTGCTGATTTTTCAAAAAGTCAATTGCATTCCTCCTTCTCCTAACAATTGTTGAGAGATGGAAGAATTTTGTATTTAGGTCTGTTGCTGGTAGCCATTTGGTTCGAGATTTTTGTTTCCATAATGATTCCTCTCTTATCAGCCACTTATGTAGTTCTAAATTAATATTAGCTTCTTTCTCCAAGTTCTCTGATGTGGGCTCTTCCTTCTAGATTTGATCTAGTTGATCCCATTTCTCCTTAATCTTGGTCTGGATATTTCCAAACCAATCTCTATTCCATCGACCCAAGTCTTCCTTCGTTTCCTTGATCTTCTTGCACACTTTGAACATAGGGGTCCCATTTAACCCTTTCTTCCAAGCATTCTCAACAACAAACATACTAGTTTCATCTCTAGTCCACTCTTCTACAAACTTGAAAGGCTTTTTGACTTGCCTCTGCTCTCCATCAGTATTAAGAATTATTGGGGAGTGGTCAGATGAAGAGGCTGGAACATGTTTAACAGTAGCTCTAAGGAAAATGAATCTCCATCTCTCATTTGCAAACCCACAATCTAGTCTTTCCTTGATGTTTGCTAGGCCCTCCCGCTTATTAGCCCAAGTATAAGGATTTCCAGAAAACTGAAGGTCAATAAGACCATTTTTATCAATTATAGCATTTGGACCTCCATTGGACGAAGTTGCCACCGGCCTACCTCCCTTTTTATCAGCTTGAGAAAAAACATGATTAAAATCCCCAAGACACAGCCATCCCCTATTAAAGGTTTCTCCTACCTTATCAACATCATCCCAAAATAGACCTCTATTATTCCTATTAGGAGGGCCATAGACCAATGATATCATCCATGGCTCATTTACTGGATCAGAAAAAATCAAGCCATTAATCATATTATTGCACTTTGAAGTGATCTCCATATCAACTCTAATTTTCCACCTAACTATAAGCCCACCTTTCTGCCCTCTGGGATTGACAAAATCCAAGTTATAAAGCCCCAGGGACTACAAAAACTTCCTTACTCTATCTATGAGAATCTTAGTTTCAGATAAAAATACTACATCTGGGCTAATATCCCTTATTAAAGCTCGTAAAGCTCTCTTTGCCGCAGCCCGAGCCAAGCCACGGCAATTCCAGGATAAAACAATCATGGCTGAGTTGGGGGCATGGTAAGGCCCGCCTCCTCAGCTATTTTGGATGTAAGGGAAGTATCACTAAAAGGAGAGTGTAGACTTCCAGAGCTTACCTCTTGTGGAGAGCTACCAGCTTGCAAATAGAATGCTCCCTAGCTAAAGCTTTCATCTTCTTTTTACGAATGGGCCTGCAATTGTTGATATTTTTCTGTTGGGCGAAATTAGTCTGATTGGTGGATTGTTGGGCTATTTTAAGCCAACCCGAGCCTACTTTTGTAAGCTTAATAGCCCTTTTGCTAGGTAGCCAATCATTTGCTTCTGATTTCCTTTTAAGTCCTAGCTTGTAGGGTGTATTCTCTTGACTTTCACTACTGCCCTGTTGATGATTAGGCCCGATAGTTGAAGTGGGTTCACCTTCATTATAAAACACAGTCCATGATAGCATGTTACTTTGGGCTTTAGAAAGCCTAATTAGAAGAGTTGGATCCATAACTTCTGAGTTAGCTGTGGGCCCATTCAGTTGATCAAGTGGAGTTGATATCTGTGGGATATCCATATCTGGAGTTGATATCCATAACTTCATGACCATGTTTGAATACCTTGTGAGTGTTTAGATTCATGGCCTTACTGTTATTTATAGGACAAGGTCGTACGATAGTCAAACGTAGGTTTTTTTTTTTTTTTTTTTTTTTTATTTTATAATTACCCGGCCCAAACGTAGGAATATTTGAAAAGTGGGGACAAACCTAATAAATTCTTTTATGTTTGAAAAGTAAGAACCAACTAAACAATTATTATCAATGCTGATGATGGTAGCCTTACTGCTATTTATAGGACAAGGTCGTACGATAGTTTTTTATTTTTGGTTAAAGGTCGTACGATAGTTAAACGTAGGAATGTTTGAAAAGTGAGGGCAAATTATTGATTTTACGTGTGTATAGTTAACAAGCTATGTCCCTGAACAAGTCTTACTTACTTGCTCTTGTCTAATGTGTTTTTTCCTTCACTAGTGTATCATTCATGAGCTTCCATGTGTCAACCTCCACTACCAAAAAAAAAAAAAAAAATCATAATACAACAAGTATTATTGCAACAAAAAATAATAATGAAAGTAATATATATACACACTATTGCATCTCTAAGTTGTTTTTTGTTGTAAAAGTAACTTAAATTTATTACATCAATATGAGATTGTAGCAATAATTATTATATTACATCTAAATGTATTGTTGTAATAGCTGACCCTTATTTTATATTGAGATATGTTATTGCAATAGGTAATCTTGTATTTCACAACAAATTATATTGTTGTAATAGGTTATGTGCATGCCCAAGAACAAAGCTATAAGGCTAGAATACACTTGGGCTCACAACTTACTTGTATAGTGGGCTTGAATTTCCTACTTTGGGTCGTTCTTAACACAGAAACTCAAAGAGATCACTTTTCTCTCTTCCTAGTGTCTGCTAGCCTTTTCTCTCTTCTCTCTTTCTTTCTTTCTTTCTCCCCCTCTCCCCCCTCCCCTTTTCTTATTCTCACTTCTCCTATTTATAGCCAAGTATTAGTGGGAGGGTTATGATTACTTTCAAAACTAGTGCAATGTGTGGTCCAATGTTGTTAATTATAAATGGGCGTTTAGGTGAGAGTGGCTTTGGAAATGGTTCCCACTTCAGCGAATTTGCTCGGCGGCGATGTTCCCTAAGGCACTGCTGGGCGAACACAGGATGGTGTGGCCAAACAATTACAACTTTGCTCGAGGACGATCTACCAAGTGAGGACAATGTGGCAAGGCAAGGTGCGAATTGGTGTCGGCTGCCTGCTTCTCGGGCCTTTGAACGACACTCAGTTTGGGCTCGTAGCTTTTGTGGGTTTGGGCCGAGATTCTGGGCAGGGCAGAAATTGGGCCCCTGGGCCATACTATTGATTCAAAGTCCAAGGCCCAATGAGCTTAGACTGCACGGGGCCGTACATTAGCCCCCCCTTGATTCGTGCTCGGCTCTCAGGAACGAATCAAGAAGCTGGAGAGGCAGCGGTTTCCTAAGAAATTCAATGAGTGTATTTCAGGCGGTTTCAAAGTCTCATTAATGCGCTTCTCAAAAGGTGCACTGCGTCTGACCTTCTAATTTCAGCTGTCATCATTACCTGTCTGTTCGCGAACCGAGGCACGCTTGTCGGTGGCTCTGGGTATCCGTAAGGTTGTGTCGTTTCATTACTGCTAATTAACCCCCGTTATTGCTCGTGAACCGATGCCCAAATTTCCCTCGCTCCTATATATAGCCCATCTCAACTCATTTCCTCACTTTTTTGTTCTTCAACTTCTGAAATTTCTCTCTGCCGAGCACTCACCTGCGCCCTTGTCCACTAACCTAGAATCTCCTTCTCCTTTAGAGCCAAAAAGTAAGTCTCCTCCCCCTTTCCTTTGCTTTAATTTCTTTTCCCAAGTTCCTTCTAAATCTCAGTCTTTAAGATGGGTTTTGCTTACCTTTTGAGTACTAAGGCATCTCTAGCCACCTTTAGGCGAGACTATAACGTCCCCGATGATGTGGAAGTGATGTATTGCCATGAAAGCAAGATTGCTCTCCACAGAGGGGCAGGCACTGCCTTTTTCCTGTTGATGTCAATTCTAGAGGGTGGGGTTAGGTTCCCAATAGACCCTCTTTTGCTTAACACCCTTACGTATTACGGATTGTGTCCCGAGCAACTTCCCCCCAAATTTTACCGGGTAGTGAGTTGTGTGAGTAGGTTAAACCAAACATTCGGTTTGCAATTAGACCATCACGACATAAACCACATGTACAGCTTGTGTGGAAAAAAGAAAACTAATTACTACTTAAAGGTTAGAGATATGAGGGTATGGCTAATCTCATGCCTGCCAGACTCTAACAGAAATTCTGCCGGAGAATTCGTCCGGGTGCATGGCAATTGGTTTGCCGGTGGCGTTCTCCCTCCCCTCTCACGGCGTGAAGTGGGATTGTCCCAATCTTTAGTTTGTTTTCTCCTTTCTATACATAGCTATTTTAATTACTCTGACTCTGACTCATTATCCTTTGGCTGCAAACGGTTCGGTGTTCACCTAAGACGTTAGGACAGTTCATGTACGGGACCTGAATTTTGTACTCAGGTCTGAGATCTTTGTTCACAGGGACGGGTAGCTCCAGGCGTCCCATCTAATTCTCGGCGTAAACCCCGTGTACTCCACTTGGCAACCTTTTGGCCAAGCTCTCTTAGTAGACAGCCCCCTCCTTTCCTACATAGACGTTCGGCACTCGAACTTCTTACCTTCAAAGTTTACTGTAGGTGAAGCTTTGGATATTGGTCGACGATATACTTGCTCGGATGAGCTCGCACCTATCAGGGACCAATCAGCCGAACCAGCGTCTCAGCTTCTCCGAGAACGTGCCCACGAAGCCGTTCAACCCGAAGCCGTTATTGCTGAACTAGAGGCTCCCGTTCAGGAAGCCAAACACGCAGCCGCAGAATCTAGTGACTCTTCTAGAACACATCCCGCCTGTGGTGAAGCAATGGTGACCCGCAAGACCTTAACAGTTAGCCGCTTTATCCCTAGCGCACCTCAGACCGTGCAGCAACAGCCACCTCAGGGACGTGGCCAAACTCCTCTTGCACATCCTCCACCTCCTCCCCCTAATGCAAGAACTCGTAAAAGACCACGGGCCACTGAACAGACCTCCACCAGTCCGAGCGACACTCAAACTACAACTCCTCTTCCATCACTAAGGGGGATTGCCATTCAGGAGCGCCCGGCCCAGGTTGGGACAAACGTGGCGTCCTCTTCCCGAACAGCACCAGCATGGCAGCCCACTTTCGAGCTGGACGGTATGCCTTTCCCAGCAAATGCCAACGTACGGGTATGGGAGAAAGGAGAAGGTGGTCGGGTTGCGCAAAGCTTAGTGCACGGCTTGCTTCTTCCCGAGGATGTGAGCACTTTCGCAGATGGGACTGAGGAGTCCTTAGGAAGGAGGCTTCAATGGCATACTATCGCGGTACGATCTCTTTCCTTGTATATATTTTACTTATGTATTTATTCATTTATTTACTATTTTTATCTTTTATTTTTGTTTATTATTATTTACGCACATTCCCATTATTGCCGTACGTACCATTTCTTTAAATTGTCGTATATGATTGATGTTTTACTATCAGGCCGCTCAGCTAGCTCACGTCCTGAATGAACGGTTGAAGGACATCTCTGAGGAGGTTGATCGGGAAAAGGTCGGCAGGGTGGCGGCCGCCAAAGCGGCAAAGGACAAAGCGCAAGCTGCTGAGAATAGAACCGCTGCCGCAGAGAAAGCCCGGGGGTTGGCGGAGAAAAAGTCGGCGGAATTGGCAATAAAACAAAATGAAACAGACCTGAAGCTGGCTGAAGCGGCGAGCCTGAACGCTACCCTTGCTGAGGAGCTAACTGATTTGCGAGCGGCATTGGAGGCTTGCAAAAATAAATGGTACGACGAAGGATTTGCTGACGCGGAGAGGGGTGTAGAGCCGGTCATTAAGGAAGCTCGGTAGCTATCCTTTCAGGAAGGTTGGATGGCTACCTTGCATGCCTTAAGAGTGCCCGAAGATTCCCTCTAAGGGATCCTGGAAGGATTCCCTTTCCGGATCCCTCTTCAGTTGTGCAAAACCCTACTGGGCCTATTGATGAGGAAGAGACGAACAGTCTGAGGGAGCTGGTTGAGTAGATTGATGCACACGTGGAGCTGATCGGGACAGAAGCTACCAGTAACCCCTCCACCGGTGACCCTTCCGGTGAAAACGCTCAGTTTCAAGCTCCAGCCTCCGAGCCTCGGTCTTCCGAGAGGGAGATCGAGAAGCAGCCTGTGGACCTTACCGTCTGATTTCCGAACACGTTTTGCTCTCGTTTTATTTAAATAATCTTTATTTTAGTTTGATCCGCCTATGTCGCCGGGCTGTGGCGACTAAATAGTTTATTTATTTTCCGGGTTTAACCTTCGTGTCACCAGGTTTTGGTGGTGAAACAATTTTTATGTTTTAATTTTGATTAAGGTATGTTTGCGGATTGGTTGTCTTAATCATACTTGTAAACACTTAGTATTTTGCTTAGTCTTTTTGTTATACTTTTTCCTTTTCCATGTGTGTGTACGCTTCTAATGAACGGGATGGTCGCCCTTCAGATGATTAGGCTGCTCTGCCCCTCAGTGCTCGGAAACCATATAGTACATATTGGCTCTTCCGATCAAGGGTTAGAGTGTAAAAAGCCAAAGGTCAGGTTTTCGTTCTGAGATATCCTTTGGCCTGGCGATTTTCAGCCGAAGTGCGCTACAAGCATTTTGGTGGAAGGCTTCCTCCCTATCATAATTACCGTAGAATTTCAACATGCTCGGTTTAAAGGAATGAGTCGAGAAATATGCTCAAGTCCTCAGTGATCATCTTTAGAAATAAGTCTCCACCTGTCATTTAGAGAGTTTTTAGAATAAGGTTTCCACCTGCTCGGTGATAGGGATCGAACCGAGAAACAGGCTTCTGACCTTAGAGAAAAAAATTAGAATAAGGTTTCCACCTGCTCGGTGATAGGGATCGAACCGAGGAGCAGGCTTCTGTCCTTAGGAAAATTTTAGAATAAGGTTTCCACTTGCTCGGTGATAGGGATCGAACCGAGAAGTAGGCTTCTGTCCATAGGAAAATTTTAGAATAAAGTTTCCACCTGCTCGGTGATAGGGATCGAACCGAAAAGCAGGCTTCTGTCCTTAGGAAAATTTTAGAATAAGGTTTCCACCTACTCGGTGATAGGGATCGAACCGAGAAGCAGGCTTCTGTCCATAGGAAAATTTTAGAATAAGGTTTCCACCTGCTCGGTGATAGGGATCGAATCGAAAAGCAGGCTTCTGTCCTCTGGAGCTTTCTTAGTGCTTTAGCTTCTTGGATCCTTAATAGCTGGCGTTACCAAATAAATAACAATAAAATCAAAAACAATTGCAAGGAGAAAACTCATTATTATATTAGCCAGAGTAATATGCATATTTGGATCTGCACTTCCATGTAGGGACAGTTAGTGATAGAACTTATTAAGGTTGTGAACGTTCCATGGTCGGGGCAGTGGTGTCTCGTCCATGTTTTCCAAATAATAGGCTCCCGCCCCTGCAATGGCTGTGACTCTGTACGGTCCTTCCCAAGTCTGGGCCAGCTTCCCGGCATTCGTATCTCGCATGCTTCCCACGGCTTTCCTCAGCACTAAATCCCCGGCACTGAATTCCCTCACCCTTATATCTTGGTCATAGCGTCGGGCAAGCTTTTGTTGATATTTGGCTAATCGTATACTTGCTGCTTCCCGGGATTCCTCTAACATATCGAGTCGTTCTACCAGCAAACTGTTATTCTGGGACATGTTAAACTCTGAAACTCACGCACTACACAAATTGATTTCAGCCGGTATTACGGCTTCTGCCCCATATATGAGAGAGAACGGGGTCTCCCCCGTGGACCTCCGAGGAGTTGTTTGGTATGCCCATAAGACATTTGGTAGTTCTTCGGCCCAGTTACCCTTTGCACCTTCCAGCCTCCTTCTCAGCCCATTCACGATTACCTTGTTTACAGCCTCGGCCTGGCCATTACTTTGGAGATACGCCAGAGAAGAATACATGTTCCTGATGCCGAGATTGCTGCAAAATTCACGGAAAGCTCCGCTGTCAAATTGCATTCCATTATCTGATATGAGGGAGTCCGGCACCCCAAATCTCGTGATGATATTCTTCCATACGAACTTCTTCACATCCACGTCCCGAATATTAGCCAGAGCTTCCGCCTCCGCCCACTTGGTAAAATAGTCAACAGCCACCAAGACGAACCTTCGGTTGCTCGTCGCTCGAGGAAATAGGCCGAGGATGTCCAACCCCCATTGTGCGAAAGGCCAGGGATTGCTGATCGGATTCAAGTGGCCTGCCGGCTGGTGGATCAAGGGGGCGTGCTTCTGACACTGCTCGCACTTATGAACGTATTTTGCAGCATCCTTCTGCATTTGGGGCCACCAGAATCCTTGAGTCATTGCTCGGTGTGCCAACGATCGTCCTCCCACATGACTGCCGCACACCCTATCGTGTAGCTCGGCCAAGAGTTGGCCCACTTTCTCTGGGTGCAAGCATAGAAGGTATGGTCCCCCAAAAGACCTGTGATATAGCCTCCAATCTTCTGACAACCATTACCGGGCAGCCACTCTACGAATTTTGTTAGCCTCCCCTTCATCGCACTGAACCCGATCCTCAGCTAAGAAGTCAATGATGGGGTCCATCTAGGACAGTCCGAATGTTGTAATTGTTGTGACTTGGACCCCTGCAGCCCCCACATCACCTGCCACCTTAATGCTTGGTTCTGGAACAAGCTTCACCTTAATCAGTCGAGGAATTTCCCCGGCTATTGATGATGCCAGCATGGCAAGGGAGTCGGCATGTCTGTTCTGCGCCCGGGCAACTTGGATCACCTTAACCGTACAGAAGTTGTTAATAGTTTGCTTTACCAAATCTAAGTATTCTTTCATCTGAGAATCTCGGGCCTCAAAACTGCCCTGTACCTGATTAACTATCAATCGCGAACCCGAATAAATTTCTACGTCCCGGGCACCCAAGTTTGATACTGCCCTCAATCCGGCAAGTAAAGTTTCGTACTCTGCCTCGTTGTTGGAGGCTTTGAATCCCAATCTGAACGAAAGCTCCAACCGCATACCTTCCGGGGAAATTATGACAATACCGACACCGGCACCCATGGCGCTGGAAGCACCGTCCACATGTACCCTCCACGGACGACACTCCAACTGGAAAATCATTCCCCCTTGGTTCTTAGGAAAAAACTCCGCCACAAAGTTTGCTAACACCTACCCTTTTACTGAACTCCTCGGCTTATACCTTATGTCGAAGGCCCCGAGCCGGGTTCCCCACTTAGCTATCCGTCCCGTGAAGTCAAATCTTTTTAGCAACGACTGTAGGGGGTATTCGGTCAACATATACACTATATGAGCCTGGAAGTACTGAGGTAACTTCCTGGTGGCGTATACTAGTGCCAATACCAATTTTTCTAAAGGCAGATACCTAGTCTCTGCATCGACTAGAGTCTTGCTGATGTAATACACGGGCTGTTGTACTCCTCGGTCCCTTAAAAGTACGGCACTTACTGCGTGGTCGGACACTGAGAGATACATAAACAGGTCCTTACCGGGCTCTGGTGCAGTCAGCATCGGTGCTCGTGTCAGGTATCCTTTAAGATCCTGAAAGGCTTTTTCACACTCATCGTCCCACTGAAATCCTTTCCATTTCCTTAAAAGCTGGTAAAATGGACGACAGTGATCGAAAATTTAGAGATGAAACGGTTTAGAGCGGCTAACATCCCGGTCAACACCTGTACCTCTTTCGGATTGCTCGGCGACTTAAGGCGCTTCACGGCCTCAATCTGATCGGGATTTACTTCTATCCCACGGTTGGTGATCAAATATCCCAAAAATTTGCCAGCCCCCACTCCAAAAGCACACTTCTCTGCGTTAAGGCGCAGCCTATGTTGCCACAATATCTCAAACACCCCCTGAAGATCGTCTACATACCGCTCTCCCTGCTTCCTCTTCACTACCATGTCGTCAATATATACTTCTACCGTACGCCTAATTTTGTCCCAAAGCATCCTCGTCATCATTCGTTGGTATGTTGCTCCGGCATTCTTTAGCCCGAAGGGCATCACGGTGTAATGATAGTTAGTGTCGGGAGATATGAATGTCGTCTTCTCCTGGTCCTCGGCTGCCAGAGCAATCTGATGATATCCCTGACAGGCGTCTAAGAAACTCATCCTCGAGTGCCCGTAGGTGGCATCTACCAACTGATCAATTTTTGGCATAGGAAATGGATCATTTGGACATGCTCGATTTAGATCCGTGAAATCTACACAGACCCTCCATTTGTCGTTCTTCTTCCTGACAACTACGGTATTCGCCAACCACTCTGGAAAAAAGATGTCCTTTATCGCCCCGGCCTCCTTCAACCTCTTAACCTCCTGCCCTACTGCCTCAACATGTTCTTTGGCTGACCTTCTCGGCTTCTACTTCTTCGGGGGAAATGAGGGTTCTACGTTGAGCTTATGAACGATAAACCCCGAATCTACCCCGGGCACCTCGTAAGGGCTCCAAGCGAAGACGTCTATATTTTGAGTAAGATACAACAACAACTGTACTCGATCTTCGCCTTTCATACTTGCTCCAATCTGAAAATACCTATCAGTATCCGGTAATATCTTCACTTTTATCAGCTCCTCGGCGCAGCCAGCCCCCATTCCTTCTTGGGGTTTCTGTGATTGCTATAAAGGAACTTCCTGAGATGGGCCTCCCTGCCCTAGCTGCTTCTGTTCGGATTGCTCTTTCCCCTTGGCTCTTTTTAGTTGTTCAGTTTGCTTTCCTAAATTGCCTTGATTCTCCCGTTCAGCTTGCTCTCGCTTCCAATTAACTACAGCAATAAGGCACTGTCTGGCCACTTGCTGGTCTCCCTTTACCACGACAATACCCTGCTCAGTGGGGAACTTAATCTTTGCGTACAGGGTAGATGGAACAGCCCCCATTGAATGGATCCACGACCTCCCGAGTATCGCCGTATACGGAGAAAATGAAGCTACTATTATAAATGTTACCAGTACCTCCTTCCCCCCCATAATCACGGGAAGTGAAATTTGCCCTTCCGGAATTACTACTTTTCCATCGAAACCGACTAAGGGCGTACCATTCTTCGCAAGATCCTCCTTCTTCAACCCAAGCCCCTTGAATAGGTCTGGATACATTACGTCTGCTTCGCTTCCTTGGTCTACCAGTACCCTTTTCACCAAGAAGCCGCTTATCTGGGCTGTGACTACTAATGCATCATCATGCGGTTGGATCGTCCCCTCAAAATCACCATCGTCGAAAGCAATAGCCTCCCGTGCATGCCTCATTCTTTTGATCGACGGCTGTATGCCCGAGCAACTCTCCCCTGGCACTACAGTCATCACTCATTTCCTTCTTCCTGTAATGAGCCTCTCTGGGGCAACATGAATGACTTCGATTACCCTTACAGGGGGTGGAAGAGCGTTCCCCCTTTGCTGAGTATCTTGCCCCGCACCTCTATCCCCCGAGTCCAGTACGAATTCCTTTAAATACCCGGCCTTAACCAAATGCCCGAGATGATCCTTCAATATCCGGCACTGTTTGGTAGTATGGCCCTTGTCCCGGTGATATGTACAGTACAAGCTCTGATTCCTCCTAGATGGGTCTCCCCCCATCTTGTTCGGCCATCGAAAGTATGGCTCATGCTTGATCCAGTCCACAATCCTGTGTACTGGCTCTTTAAACGTCACATTTACCTCACCCATCTGAGCCGCCGGTTCTTGGACCGTTAAGCCCCCTCGGGGTCTGAGTGGAAAACCACTTTGCCGGGGACGATTTATCATTGGTGCTTTTCCCTTACTTTGCAGCTGGTCATCCTCCAGTCGTTTATATTCCTCAATGCGCCTCATCAGCTGCCTCATGTCTTCGGGAGGCTTCTTGGTCAATGATTCCCGTAGCCCGGAATCCTCAGGTAACCCCATTCTAAACGTGCTTGCTGCGAGCTTCTCATTATTCCCGCCTATTTCATTGTATAGCTCCTAGTACCGGCTTGCATAACTATGTAGGGTTTCCCTTGCCCTCATTTTCATGGACAACAGTGCATCTACTGACTGAGGTACACAGCTGCAGGTAACAAATCGAACACCGAACTCTTGAATTAGCTCAGAAAAACTATGTATGGAGCCCTTCCATAGCCCATTAAACCACCTCAAGGCCGTAGGTCCTAGACTCGAAGGAAATACCTTGCACATCAATGCATCGTTGTGAATATGCAGCAACATCATCTGAATATAATGACTAACGTGCTCTACCGGGTCCGTTTTCCCGTCGTAAGAATTGAACGGTGGACGGACAAACTTGCTCGGCATTTCAGCCCGTTCGATATCATCTGAAAACAGGGACCGAGCTGCTTTTCACAAAATGCGACTCATGGCATCCATGGCAGCATTGCGTGGCCGCCTTTCCTCTAGGGAGACCGAATTCCTGACTGAATGGTCCCGTGAGCGATCTCGGCGTTGCCTTGACTCATGGGAGCGAGACTGGTCCCGATGTCGTCGGGATCCCCGTGAATGCGAACGGTCTCGGTGCTGATGGGATTACTGTCAATATGAACGATCTTGCCGCTGACATGAACCAGACTGATTGGACCCCATCCCATATCTATTTCCTCCATTGTCAGCATTCCTCTCTTGGTCATCCCGGTCCCTTCTCCGACACTTGCCCCTCGCCTCCAGCTCTAAGTCTACGACTAATCTGCATAGTCGTTCAAGATCTTCATCTCTCTCCTCCCTCTACCTATGTCCCGTAGCGCCGAAAACTGTTCGTTGGGTCTGGTACGATCCCTCTCCCGAGCCGGACAATTCTTCCTGCTGACCGTGCTCCCTATCTTCCAGCTCCTTTTGCCTGCGCTCACGCCAACTAGATCCCCTAGAGGATCCTACGGACCCACTTTCTGCATAACTCCCTGAATGTCTTTCAGACATTTTTCCCGAGCTTAAGCCCCTTTAGAACCACAGCGTTGTAGGAGATCCCCACAGACGGCGCCAATTGTGTGTGCCCAAGAATGAAGCTATAAGGCTAGAATACACTTGAGCTCACAACTTACTTGTATAGTGGGCTTGGATTTCCTACTTTGGGTCGTTCTTAACACAGAGACTCAATGAGATCAATTTTCTCTCTTCCTAGTGTCTGCTAGCCTTTTCTCTCTTCTCTCTTTCTTTCTTTCTTTCTCCCCCTCTCCCACCTCCCCTTTTCTTATTCTCACTTCTCCTATTTATAGCCAAGTATTAGTGGGAAATTGTCACTATTTTCTTTCATTAGTTTCCTCTCTCACTCATGCCTATTCCCTTTTTTTTTTCTCATCTCAATTTCTCTCTCTCACCCATGCATGTCTTCCTTTTTTTTTTCTCATCTCAGTTTCTGTCTTTCTCTCACCCACATCTATCTCCCTATTTTTTTCTCCTCTCTCTCTCTCTCTCTCTCTCTCTCTCTCTCTCTCTCTTATGCCTATCTCAAAATTCAAATTTATTTACTAACTACAAAATTTATCTCTCAAATTTCCATCTCTCTCTCATATCTATTAACTCTAAATTTTCTATCTCAAATTTCAGTCTCTCTTTCATAGCCTCCTTGGAGAGGCTCTTTATCGATTTAAGGATTTTCTCTCTAACTTTTAGGTAATATTTTGGTTCTCTTTAAATTTTAATTTGATTTTTCTTTGTTTATACAATCTTCAAGTAGTAATGGTGTATGTGTGTTTTTTTTTTCTTATAGAAGTAGTGATGGTGTATATTGGTGTCATTGTGTTGTATATATGATGTTTTTCAACTTTATACTTATTTTCTTATTCTTTTTTTTTCCAAATTAGTTGGTAAGTCAATGAAATGGTCGTGAAGCATGTGTGGATAACACTTTTTGGAAGAAACTTTTCTTTCATGTTGTATTGATTTTTGCATACTTTTCGAAACTATGTGCTTGAATGTAAACTCAAGAAATTGGGTATCTATTTGTGTTTTTTTTTACATATCTATAGAAATGAAGTACTTTGACTTTTTCATCTTTTACGTATATATTTAATTTGTTAGTGTAGTTCCTAGATATGGTTTGCAAACCAAGTTAGTAGATTAATTAATGTAAAAATTATTAGTTTTAAAAAATGACTTATTTATTTTTTTTAAATTATTATTATTATTATTTAAATATCAACCTATTGCAACGAGATTGTCGAAGTAATAGCTTATTTCATCGACTTGATCGTTGCAATATGTGGAATTTATTGCAACAAAATCTAGTGTTGTATAAACCTAATTTTTTCTTGTAGTGCTTGCACGTCTTTTATCCATGGAAACCTCAGACCTCACCGTTGTCTAGCACCATTGACAATATATACTCCTTTATTGGGCCATTTTGCAAGATCATTTGTATGGGCTTTATGTGCTTGCCTTGTGTGCAATATACCGTCCCGCTCCATTTACAAAAGGGCTTCAAATACATGCACCCAGTTCCTACTCCAACTACGAAAGGAATTTTAATAACCTTGCCATCTTTGCCTTACACCACCATGGGCTCTTATACCATTTGTTGGAGAGATATACACATTAGGGTGACTCATTGAGTAATTAATATAACATATATACACGTAACCCAAAAGGCCTAAGCCTAGTGGGTATGTGCTCAATTGTGTTATATTAACCACTCATTTTTCTTATCATTGTTAAATGTGGAACTTCACTTATACCTGTATACCTAACAATGGCTACATAGAAAATTGTATGCATTTATGGAAAACATTATGTAATTATTAGAAATAGCCTATAGTTTAGAAGGCTAATTGCAATTTATTTTTTATTTTTTTGTAAATTAACAATAAAGTAACTAGAAGTGACATTAGAAAAAATGACATTATTTAAAAATAAATCAACTATCATGTAATTAACAGAACTTGATGGAAGGGTTATGTTAATTGTGATTCCAAATTTTAGAAGGTTAATAACAATTTTTTGTCAAATTTATGTAGAAAAATTTGTAGTATTTCTCTTTTCAAAAATGAAAAACAAAATTGTAATATATCTAGCATTACTTTTTCACTTTTGTAGCCAAAAATATTATCAAGATGAGGTTTCACAACAAAATAGAGCACCTCCGCTTGTTCCAATTGTTAAGAGTACTAAGAGACTTTACCTTTTCGTTACACTTTAGAGCATCCACAGCAGTGGAGCTAAAAATATAGCAGTTTAGCTCCACCAAAAGTTACTTTATCTATTTTACCTACACACATGCTACAGCAGTGGATCTATTTTAGCTTTCAACACAATAAAATAATATAAACATCACAATAAAATAATATAACCACTACAATAAAATAATATATCCCACTATTCCAAAAACTTCCACAGCATCAACCACAACCACTTCTCCCATTAGACACAGCCACAACCACACCCACAACCACCACCACCACCACCACCACCACCGGCAATCCACAGCAGAAGAAAAAAAAAAAAAAACCCAACGTCGGCGAACTGGGTCGGCAGAAGGAATGGGTCGGCGAGCTCCATGGGTTTCAGACCGGCAGCTTCGATGAGCTTCAGACCGGCGGCTTGATGAGCAAACGATTGTCGACGTGAGATGAGATGAGATGAGGCGTGAGGCAGCGTGAGGCGTGAGGCGGTGTGAGATGAGGCATGAGGCGATCGGCGGCGTGAGATGAGATGAGATGAGGCGATCGGCGGTGTGAGGCAATCGGCGGCGGAAGAGAAGTTTGCTTGAGAGAGTTTTGAGAGATGAGATGAGAGAGTGACTGAGAGAGATGAGAGAGTGACTGAGAGAGAGAGAAATGAGAGAGATGGGAGATGAGAGAGACTTTTTATTATTTTATTAACTAACTGAATAATTTTTTTTTTTTTTTTTTTTTTTTGCTCTCAGCTATAGTGCACATCTATAGATAGATGTGCACTGTAGCTGAACATCTAAAATTTTTAGATATGCCTCCACTGCTACAGCCTGATTTTTGTGTTTGTGGAGCTAAATTTTAGCAATATAGCAATATGCCTCCACTGCTGTGAATGCTCTTACTAACCCAAAAACACAAACAGGACCTCGATGGTGGTTTACACTACTAGAATTGATACACACAATGTTCACAATCTAAAACACTCACACACGTACACAAATCAATCTAGAGAGAGACTTGTTGAACCTTTTCCTTTCTTTTTCTTTTTTCTTTTTTTCTTTTTTTTTGGCATTGCACACAATGCTTTCAAAGGCAAGCTTTTTAAAACCACACCCCAAGGGTTGGCCTGGAAAGGGGAAAAAAAAGGCTTTGCATTACTTTGTACGGCTATTACCAACAATAATGCCTTAGGTGTTACTCTTCAATGGATGAGTACCATGTAGGAGTTACTCATATATGTGTATACAATGGTGGAGCCAGGATTTTAATTAGGAGGCAAGATTAAAACACAACATTGAAAATAAAATTAATTTCAATAATATTAATAAAAAATAAATATGAGTTCATTTAGAATTCGATATGGACTCACTAGTCACTATTATGATTAGAATTTTTTATAATCCATACTAAATACAAGTATATAATTCACATTATTAAAATAAAGAAAAATAATGATCAATTTATAGTTAATAACAATCAAATTAAAATATTAATCTAAATACATAAAGTTTGAAAATGTAATTGATTATTTAAAATAAATTAATGTAAAACATATTATGAATATGGCATTGCAAAGTTGTATGTGTGCCCCTATATCTTGAATGCTATGAAAAAATTATGTAGAATTCAATATTTTTCTTCTCTTTTTCTATCTTTTTCTATGCAGTTAAAATTTCGGTTTATGTGAAATCACAAAGTTTGAAACATATGAAAAAGCAAGGAGATGAGGAAAAAACTTGGTGGAGGCGCTAGTTTTATTTATTTTTTTGCTGAAAGATAGATTTGTGGAGGCACTAGTTTTTTATGATAATATTTCAACTTTATTAAAAATAAGATACATTCAATTCATCTTATAAAGAACTCAATTATATTAGAATTTTTATTTATCTAAGTTGCCAAGATAAATATCGAAAACTCATAAATAGGTTCAAATTTTATTGTATCTAAAAAAAATTAAAAATTAAAAAAAAAAAAAGTTTTAGAGAAGCAAAGACAGCAGTTGCCAAGTGGCATCCAAAGCCCATTCCATGGTAGCATGGAATTTGCATTAGGTCATATGTAGTGGCGGAGCTAGGATTTTTATTCAAGGAGACAAGATTAATAAAAAATATTAATCGATATTTATAACAAAATAAATAAAAAGTTGCAAACAAATGTAATTATCATACAAGCTCTAATATAAATGTAAACTATAATTTATTTTTTTATATGTATGTCAATTTACTCAACAATTATAGATGTTTTTTCATATTTTAAAATCACTATATGATTTTTTTCATTCCAAATATTCTAACAATCAAAGTAAGAGATTAGTCTAAATACCTAAAGTTTAGACATATAATTTGATTCATTAAAGTAATGAAAAAAATAAACAAATCTAAAAGTGTTAAAAATATATCAAAATACCTACAAAATTGTATATTGAATAGAAAGTATGTATGCATGGGAAAGCATGAACATGTGACATGCAAAGATAATTGCATCATGGGCTCAGCCCAATCCAATCCTACCAGCACACAAGTATGCAACAATATAAACACACATCTAAGAATGCATGAACATTGTTATAATGCAAATGAGATGCAATGCATGAAGTTTTAAGATCAAAAACACAAAAACCCATCCCAAAAATTTTGCAAAAACCTCTTTGATTTGGAAAAACCCCAAATTTTTCATCAAACCCCAAAAGTTAGGTCATAAAAGATGAAATGCATGAAAAAGAAGGATTAGGACCCTTACCAAGTGAAGAAAAACTTGATCTAGGCCAAAAAATCCTTGAGGAAGAGGTTTGGAGTGGGTGAGAGAGGTTTTGGGAGGTGAAGAATCAAGAGAGATCGAGAGAGATCGAGCGAAATGAGTCTGAGATTGCGAGAACCCTTTATATAGAACCTCAGTAATTCTCGATAGATCGAGAGGTGTCGAGAGGTGTTAAGATTTAAAGGGTTCGACAGATGCAGCTATCGAGCAGGTGTCCAAGGCAAAAAGAAGCTCGATGGATCGAGAATCTATTGAGGAGCTATCGAAGGGACAGAAAGTTGCTCGATCTATCGACCTAGTTATCGAGAGGTGTCGAGATTGCGATAAAAAGCAACTGAAGAGCTCGATAGATAAGCTAGGTGTCGAGAGGTGTCGAGGAGCTGTCGAGATTGCTTAAAAACAGTTTTTCAAAGAAGAGAAAAACACAGACATGAATGCAATCAAACATGCAACTCAACCAAGGATCCAAACAACATTTTGAACTCTCAAAAACATCTCTCAACAAAAAAAAATGTTAAGCACATAGATCCCAAAACACACACACACACTAAACAAGTCTAACCAATTTTATATTTCAAAAATAAGTCAAGATAGTTTAGTGAGCATACATTAACACATGTAAACCTTGTGATGGCCAAATCACATTGTACCTGCACATGTATCAAGAATAGCAAAGAATATTACGTGTTATGTGTGAAAAATATCGCAAGATTGCATAAGTGTCTACATGTTATGATGATTTGAGATATGAGAAAATCACTTTAACTCACACACAATCATAACTGTTTGATGGGGACTATCACCTTCGAGATATGTCCTATAACTCCCACATCTCCTAGAAGACACGCTTGCAATCATATATAAAGCATTTTGATCTTTTTGCTTTTATTTTTCTTTGCATATTTTTCTTTTAATAAGCATATCATGCATGGGCATATAAGAGATAGAAAAGAAATATCCAATGATGTTAAGTATTTGACATTGCACTTTTGCTATGCCGAAGCATACATATGTCATTTCATAATTGGCGGGCAACAGTGGTGAGATGGTTATTTATGCCTTTCTCTTAGGATTTTCTAGTCCTTCCCGTCAAAAAGAGTGATACGAGTGTTAAATACAAGAGATTACTTAATCTTACTCATCACAAACACGAGCCACAAAGCTCACTTGCTTAGTTATGCATAGAGATGCTCATCTAAGCTACAAAAGATACAAAATTTAGAAAATTTTGTTTCAATGGCCATCCAAGGTACACAAGTATCAATGTATACAAAACACACACTGTTTTTGTATTTTTCTAATTTTTCAATTTTTTTTTTTTTTTTTTTTTTGGTGTGAAAAACAAAATAAACAAAACTGAAAACAAACAAAAACATGTTAAACAAAGCAAAGCATAAAACTAGATGCAAATGCATGAGAAAGAAGGAGGAGAGGAAGAAATCAATCCATGGAGATGACACCAATATTTTGACGAAGGAATTCAAACCGTTTGCTGTCAAGAGGTTTGGTAAACAAATCAGCCTTCTAATCATCAGTGTGAATAAACTCAAGAGTAAGAGTACTATCTTCAACAAGCTCCCTAATGAAGTGATGTCGAATCTCTATGTGTTTGGTTCGAGAATGTTGAACCGGATTCTTAGATGGTAAGATGCTGTTGACAAATACCTTAATCATGGAGGAGTTTTTGCATCCATAGAAGTTGGGTGCAACAGCTACCGGCAGCAATGTACTCAGCTTCTGCAGTGGATAATGAGATGGAATTCTGCTTTTTGCTCATCCAGGAGACAAGATTATTACCCATATAGAAACAACCCCCCGATGTACTCTTTCTATCATCAGCATTCATAGCCCAGTCAGCATCAGAATACCCAGCTAAAACATCATTTGTGTCCTTACTATACCACACACCAAAGTCGGCAGTGGTTTTGACATACTTTATGATTCTTTTCAAAGAAGTCATATGAGACTCTTTGGGATTAGCTTGATATCTAGCACACACTCCTACACTGTAACTAATGTCAAGTCTACTAGCAGTAAGGTAAAGAAGACTACCTATCATACTTCTATATAGAGATGAATCTACACTTTTACCTAACAAGTCAACAATGAGTTTAACATTTAGACTCATAGGGGTTCTAACAGAACTAACAAATTCCAAACCAAACTTTTTCATAAGATTCTTAGCATATTTAGACTAAGATAGGAATATACCTGAATCTTGTTGACGAATCTGCAATCCAAGGAAGTGAGTCAGTTCACCAATCATGCTCATCTCGAACTTGGCCTACATGAGTTTTGAGAAGCTATGAGCAAGTTCATCCTTAGTCGACCCAAAGATGATATCATCAACATAGACTTGAGCAACGATCAACTCGCCATCTTCCGTTTTGATGAAGAGAGTCTGATCAGCCTTTCCTCTTGTGAACCCAAGTGACACCAAGTATTGTGTGAGCCGATCATACCAAGCTCTAAGGGCTTGCTTCAACCCATAAAGTACCTTCTTGAGGTACAACACATGATCCGGAAAGTGTGGATCAATGAATCCTTTTGGTTGAGTCACATAGACATCTTCTTTAAGGAGCCCATTCAAGAAAGCAGTCTTTACGTCCATCTGGTAAAGCTTGAACTTTAAGTGACATGCTAGGATTAAGAGAATTTTGATGGACTCCATACGGGCAACTGGGGCAAATGTCTCATCCTAGTCTACTCCTTCCATTTGTGAGTATCCCTGAGCTACAAGACGAGTCTTGTTGCGGATCACATTACCCTCCTCATTAGTCTTATTGCAGAATATCCACTTTGTGCTGATGATGTGCTCACCCTCCGGTCTAGGTACTAGAGTCCAGACATCATTCCTCTAAAACTGAAACAGTTCATCATGCATTTCTTCAACCTAGCTTTCATCCTGAAGAGCTTCTTCAACTTTAGTGGGTTCAACTGTGACAAATAACAAGAATAAGACACAAAGTTAGCAACACATTTATCAACAGTACGCTTCCTTAATGTGAGTTCATTCATGTTTCCCACAATAACTTCAGGAGGATGATTTAATTTAATCCTGGAAGAAGGTCCTTTCTCTTCATGGGATTCAGAATCTGGTGAAGTGGATATATCTGCAGAATCTTCCACAACACTCGAAGTACTAGGAGTACTTGGAGATGCGGGCTCTTGTTCAACAATTTCTTGAACTTCCTTTGGCTCAGGAGGAAGAATTTCTTTGGGGAATTCCTCACTAACTTTCTCAGAACCAAAATCTGAAAACTCATCAATAACAACATTCACTGTTTCCATTACCTTCATGGTTCTTTTGTTGTATACCCAATAAGCCTTGCTTGTAAAGGAGTATCCTAGAAATATTCCTTTATCGCTTCGGGAGTCAAATTTTCTCATATTCTCTCTATCCATGAGAATGAAACAAGTACTTCCAAAATTTTTGAAATACTTCACATTTGGCTTTCTTCCTTTCCACAACTCATATGGAGTCTTCTTGGTATTGGGTCTAAAGTACACCCTATTAACCGTATGACATGCAGTGTTAACGGCTTCTCCCCACAAGTTTCTAGCCACATCCTTATTGTGCAACATGGCTCTAGCCATCTCTTGAATAACCCTGTTCTTTCTTTCTACTACACCATTCTGCTGAGGAGTAATAGGAGCAGAGAATTTTTGAGATATACCTGATCTTGTGCAAAAGGACTCCATATATGAGTTCTCGAATTCTTTACCATGGTCACTTCGAATTCGATCAATCTTCAGGCTCTTTTCATTCTGCAATCTTGTGCACAAGGCTTCAATGTGCTCAGGAGCATCAAACTTGGATCGTAGGAGGATAACCCAAGTGTACCTAGTGAAGTCGTCTTCCACAACCATGATGTATCTCTTTCCACCAAGAGACTTGTATCTAGTTGGACCCATAAGATCCAAATGTAGTAGCTCCAATGGTCTAGATGTAGCAGATGTCTGAGTGCTCAGATGTTTAGCTTTCGTCTGTTTTCCAAGTTGACATGGTCCATACACCACATTGCTCACTCTACTGAGCTTTGGTATCCCCAAGACTGATTCATGCTTAGATACAATTGAAAGATGTTTGTAACTAGCATGTCCCATCCTTTGATGTCACAGATCTTCATTTGGTAAACAAATGCTATTGCACACAATATCAACATCGAGAACCAAACCATAACAACTGTTTAGAGTGTGAACACCACTTATGAGTTTCTTTCCAGACTCATCCATAACAAGACACTTTCCTTTTGAGAATAGCACCATGAAGTCTTAATCATATATCTGACTTATGCTCAATAGGTTCACTCTCAGACCTTCTACATATAGAACATTTGCAATGTCCGGCAGTCCAGGTAGAGAGATGATTCCCTTTCCTTTAATCTGTGATTTGCTCCCATCACCAAAAGTGACA
This sequence comes from Notholithocarpus densiflorus, assembly GCA_030021035.2. Taxonomy (NCBI): domain Eukaryota; kingdom Viridiplantae; phylum Streptophyta; class Magnoliopsida; order Fagales; family Fagaceae; genus Notholithocarpus; species Notholithocarpus densiflorus. Next base: position 5,933,398 of record JARYZH020000012.1, on the reverse strand, counting down.
TTGCCACCTTTCTTAGACTCGAAAACCTTGAAGAGAGATCGGTTTCCAGTCATGTGTCTTGAGCAGCCGCTGTCAAGGTACCACAAACACGTGTCCACAACCTTAAATGCGGACTTCATCATGAAGCACACTTCGTGCTTAGATGACAGATCAATGGGAATGGTGTTTTCTCTCATCTGCCTTTTATGACCTAAGCCTTTAACCTTCACTCTTCTCAGACGAACTCCTTTGCACATTTTCATTCTGAGACAGTCTAGTTTGTTCTTTGTCAACTTGAGATCTTTTCCAATAGTCATCATAATGGAATTCAAATAACTTTTAGACTTGCATTTTCTGATACACTTAAACAAGTAGAGATTAGAAAAACAAGATATATTTGAAACAAAGATCTCTTCAAGCCGATTGCAGCCATGACAACAGGGGTCAATGGATCACACAGCAAAGATCAACCCTAATCAGAGTATGCCTGCTCTGATACCACTTGATAGGCCAAGAATGTATTGACCTCTTATGATGAATTAATTGATTAATTAGCCAAGTTTATTAATTAATCAAATTAACATGCAAGATGCGTGGTAGCACAAACAAATCACCAATTAAACTAAATATGCATTGGTAAATTGACACAGTAATTTATTTACGAATGGGGAAAACCTACACAGCAAAAACCCCACCGATTGATTTTAAGGTCACCACTCCCGAGAATCTACTATTATCACAACAAGTGGTTACAAGTAAAGGAATCACAGTACCTTATACCAACCTACAGTTGAACCCTTACCCCAATACCCAATTGGACTTGTTCTGTAGTGACAATCTCTCCTTTTCAATACACGGCTCCCAATACGTGACTAATCAATTGCGCGGATCCCAGTACGAGACTTCAATCACCAACTAGAGAAGGATGTTGGCTGCAAAGTTTTTCAGTTAATCACACGATGAAGATCAAAAAGCTCCTTGGTTACAAAACCCTATGGTGTACAAACACAGCAGCTTCTTCAAGAGAGAGATGAACTAGGGCAAATTCTGTCTCCGGTCACAATTTGCATAAATAAAACTTTGCTCCACACTTGTGCAACTTGTGTCACCTTTAACGTCCCTTAAAATAATCTTTATATATGTCTAGAGTTGTGAGAAAAGAAAACCCAAACATATACCCACGGATTGGATGAAAACAGAACTGAAAAATCTATTTTTCATAAATCTCGATATATACCCTATCTGTCGAGCAGCTGTCGAGCCACAAGATTCAGACAGCTCTCTAAGCCTCGATAGATGCTAGCTGTCGAGATTTAATGAGTAGCACTTTCACACTTGATTCTTGGACAGACTTGCATGGCTTTAACACTTGAACTTGAAACCTTATTTCTTGAAGCATTAAACATATCCTAGATCTACCCAAATACAAGTAAAGTGCGTTTTGTCAAAGGATTAGCTAATTACATAAAATAGTGACATATGTTCCTAACATGTGAAACACATATGTCCTAACAAAATTGTATCTTGATGTCTTTTGTAGCTCTAGTATACAAGTATATAATGTCTACATAGATGATGAAATGGATGATGATGATTAGAAATTTAGGACGGTGGTTATAATAACCTTAGAATGGGAATAATTAAATGTTCACTTCACCATAATATTCACCTTGCTTTTGGATTTCATATTGTAGTTAGCTAATTTCCATTTGCTAATTTATTTTGGATTTCAAATTTGGAACTTAGAACTTGAAAAATATTTTTCATATGTTTTGATAAATATTTTGGTATTTGGTTGCTAATTAAACATTTATTGAACTTTTTAGATACATTGGGTCAAAACTTAAATATATTTGTTTCGTTAGTATAGACATAGCGATGTATAACGTACAAATTACATCATATGATGCAAATCTAAGTTTTTTTATGGATGAATTTATCATTTGCGTGATTATTGAACATACAAAGTCATTATCAATGTGTTTTTTGCATTAAGTATGAAAATATGTAGGATCTTATGATTCATAATCCGATTTTACGATCTACGATCCTACCTACCATCAATGATCCTACGTAGAATCCCAATTTTGACAATCTTGCATGCAACTGAAATGCATTAATTGATTGGTAAGCCATTTTTTCTTTGTTAAGAAAGACAAGGAGATAAGCGTCACAATACAGTTGAACCTATCTCATCTTAGTTTTAACTTCTCTCCCTAAAAATGATTCTTTCAAAGTCCATTTTAAAACTCAAATCATACTGTTGTTATTATTATTATTATTATTATTATTTTCCGTAGTTGTCAGTTTGTCACAGCCTGTATATATAGAGCGCAGTTCCCTCAATCCCCTTATTTTTATGTTATAAGCCAAGTCAAATATTCTCTGTTACGTTCGACAGTACTATTAGGTTAACTTCAAGAACAATCTTCCAATTATGAATATTTTTGTATAATCCAGTTCTCTTAAAAGAGGTACTGGGTTCGTCATAATTTTTTATTTTATTTTTTATAATCAATGAAAAAGTGCTATTGTTCCTAAAACCCTTGCTTCCCAAAGATTTTTTTTTTTTTTTTTGATAGCGCTTCCCAAAGAATTGAAAATGAAGAATTATAGTTAACAACCTTATAACTTAATTAGTATTTTTTTTTTAATATTTCTAATAGAGGCATTCAAAATTTAAAATTTTCTCATTATTGTAACTATCAAAATATTTCAAGAAAAAAAATAAAAAATAAAAAGAGACAAATGAACAGTTATAAATACCATACTTTCAACTTTCTAAGTAGTACTCCTTTGATGATAGAAAAACACCTAAGCTCTTTCCAATTATGAAACACTACAAGAAATATGTACTATTGCGGTGGTTTTTTTGCAGCAAGTGCAAAAACCGCCGTTATATGTTGCCTATTGTGGCGTTTTTTGGGACTGTCGCTGTACATAGGATCTATTGCGGCGTTTTTTGGGATTGCCGTTATAGGTATAGTATTTTGCGACGTCCTACAATGGCCGGACATAAAACCGCCGCAATATATATGTTTTAGTGGCAGTAACTTACATATAGCAGTGCTCCAAAATCCCACCACAATAAATATATCATTTTGCGCAGATACTATAGCGGTAGTATAGAAAATTGCCGCAATATGTAAGTTATAGCGGCGTTGAGATGACTGCCGCAATATGTACTCCTTTTTGCGGCGCTTTTTCTTCGTTATAGTGGCGGGTTGGACCGCCGCAATATGCCTTTAAATTTCCCAACCCCAAAATTTCCCTCTGTTTTTTTCGCCTTCCCACTTAAAGATCAAATGGTAAATTACACCCGATTGGCATGAAAATTGGCATGCATGTTAAGAACATATAGAACATGTAATCCAACGGTTGGATTTTCAAAATATGAATTCAATAATAAGTTATTGGTTGGTGTAACATTTTTTAAAGTTACATCAGGTGTAACTTGAACCCAACTCTATATTTCTTAATTCAATGTGAATTTTGACAAATCTACCGTTAGATTATATTATCTTCATATATTTTTCATGCTTACAAAATTTCAAGGTGATCAAAGATTAATAGCCATGTCATCAATCAGTTGTTTAAATTCAAGATTTGTTGTTTAAAATAACGCATAAAAGATGAGTTTAAAAATCAAATGGTAAATTATACCCAATTGGCATGAAAATTGGCATGCATGTTAAGAACATATAGAACATGTAATCCAACGGTTGGATTTTCAAAATATGAATTCAATAATAAGTTATTGGTTGGTGTAACATTTTTTAGAGTTATATCAGGTGTAACTTGAATCCAACCCTATATTTCTTAATTCAATGTGAATTTTGACAAATCTACCGTTAGATTACATTATCTTCATATATTTTTCATGTTTACAAAATTTCAAGGTGATCAAAGATTAATAGCCATGTCATCAATCAATTGTTTAAATTCAAGATTTGTAGTTTAAAAATAACGCATAAAAGATGAGTTTAAAAATCAAATGGTAAATTACACCCAATTGGCATGAATGTTAAGAACATATAGAACATGTATCCAATGGTTGGATTTTCAAAATATGAATTCAATAATAAGTTATTGGTTGGTGACATATACGGTTGGATTTTCAAAATATGACTGCGCCTTTCTCTAAATCCAACCGTTTGATTGTGACCATAATTTACCAGAATTAACCTTTCATTACACTCTTCAAATCCAACGGTTTTCATTACACTCTTCAAATCCAACGGTTAGATTTCAAATCTAAGAATGGCACGTGATGGACATGTGTTGTGTACTTGTATGATTATGTTCTTTTAATCTGATCATCCAATTAGTCATATTTTTTTTTTTTAAAAGTAAACGTAGTTAGTCACATATTAAAATTATTACATAAATTTAATAATAGCTATGATCATTTTTTTTTTAATTTTTAATAAGATAGAATGTGTGATAATTTTTGTTGTGTGGTATTTTATTTATTTATTTATTTGAGAAAGTTGTGTGGTGAATTTTATTGAGGATATGTGATTGTTTTTTATTTTTAAATTTTATTTCATAGCTCATTAATAAAATGACCAAGTGACTTCACCAAATTTTATAAACGAACACATACATGTTGTGGTGGTGGTTACCTAATTAATAATGTACAATATATTTTATTCAAATACACTCCATATATTATGTATTAGGATAATTAATTTAGAGTTTTAACTTTCAAGTGTCTCACTACTTAATTAGTAGATTATTTCATAAATAAATAAATCCCCTTTGTTTACATTTAATTCTAATTAAAATAATTTTTTTTTGATACAAGATAGAATTCTACTCTAGCCTAATCTAAGTGTATATGTGTGTGAAACTCCCTTCTGGAGACTTGAACCCCGGCCCTTGCCCCCCACACCCCACAAGTATTTATATTTGTGGAGTGACTATCGTACTAAGGGTGTGCGATGGTAATTAAAATAATTTTTAAGCCACGTCAGTTGTGTGTACCTTTTTTTTTTCTTTTTTTGTTGAGTTAAACCACTCGTATACTTTGAGATCTAAAATAGGTTACCTTGTTCTAGTAGAAGTAAAATTGACCTTAGCTTTACTGTAAAATATTTAAAACACCTTAAAGTGAACAACTAAAACGTATGTTGCCTTAGTGGTTAACACGCGTGCCATGCAAATTTTTCAAGGTCCCATCCAAGGTTCTAACCTCCATGACAGCCTTTTTTTTTTCTTTTCATTTTTAAAGTTACTATTATTAAAACTACGTCGTTTTGGTTCTATTTAAAACTAAACATAAAAACCCCTACGCATCTCTTTCTCATTCAGCCGCCCTCCTCATTCCCCATCCCCTCTCTCCCTCTTCACTCATCCCTTACCTATTTCTGGGGGAATGTGCAAAATAGACAAGTAAAAGGGTTGCATATGGTTAGTTAGGCAACGTTTGAAACAATAATAGAAAGTAGCATCTCGAGTTTTAGAAACTCGAGATCCATATTAAAACTTGAGTCCCAAAGACTTGCTTTGCGAGTGTTTGGGGATTGAAAGTGCCACATAAATCTCGAGTCTTTAAAACTCGAGTTCCATGCAAAAAAAATTTCCCCTATAGTAGCGTTTTTAAGCCTTACAGTGACGTTTTAAAGCCCTATAGCGGCGTTTTCCTGCAAAATTTTTTTTATAAGTGATCACCCCATACCAGATTTAGGGAGCCCTATAATGGCGTTTTTAAGCCCTATAGTGACGTTTTAAAGCCCTATAGCGGCGTTTTTCTATAATTTATGAAACTCGAGTCTTTAAAACTCGATTTTCACGTGAATTTTTTTCCAAATCAAATCCATCCTCTTACAAATCGAGACTTAAAAACTCGAGTTTTATCTTAGAACTCGAGTTTTAGACACTTGAGATGCTAGTTTTCAGTATTGTTTTGATACGTGACAACTAACTAAATTTTTTTATATTTGTTTTTATTTCGAAATGGTGTTCCCTATTTCTTTAGCTAGCCACCATCTACATCTCTTAGATGAGAAGCCATTGAAGATCAGAAGAAAGGTATGTATTTTCGATATTTTAGATCAATTTGGGTTGAGTTAATCTAACAAAACAACACAACACAACACGCTCTCTTTTTCTCTATTTTCTCTTTGTTGTTTGTTCTTGGTCACAGAGAGAGAGAGAGAGAGAGGGGATGAGGAACTTGGATACGGGTACGGATCTGTTTGACCCGAGAACGGGGATGGAATCAGAGTTCACTAGAGGTGGTGTATCGGCTTCTACAGATGTTGATTTTGCATTCGCTTTCAACGATAGTAACTTCTTGGACCGGCAGCTCCGGATCGAGATTATGGGCGACCTGCTCGAGAACCGGCCCGATAACGAAGGTTGTACAAGTATCTGTAACAGTATCGCCGATTGGGCTCGCCATCAGAAGCGGAGGCGTGAGGATATCAAGAAAGATACTAGTAATAGTTTTTTTTTACTTTTCATTTTTCGAATTTTTCTGTTTGGTTGCCGAGAAAGTTTTGAGAAAATTAGGGAAAAACTGTATTTCAGAGTTTAGACTAAAGTTCAGGTTAGTTCTATGAGTATTTGTTTGTTTGCTTAAAAGATTGTTTGATTAGCTAGGTATCGGTCTGGATGAGGAGAAGTTCTGTTTGGTTTGTGAGAAATTTTGGGAAAATAAATGAAAATGAAGTGTTTGATGTTGTTATAAAGCAAAAAGATTTTAATCCGATTTTCAAGGGTCCTGTTTGGCTTATGAAAAATTTTGTAGTTGCTAACTTAATGGGAAAATCTAGTAACAAGTAAATTTTTTTTTTAAAAGGATAAAGGTGCAAGATCTTGTTTTAAAGCTTATATGATGTTATAAAAGTAAAAAAGTCTTCATTCGATTGAGTAGTTCTCATGGTGTGGGAGAAAGTTGAGCATTAGAAAAAATCTTAGATATCAAGTTGGTCGGTCAGTCGTCGGTCAATGTTGTTTTGGTTCTTAGAAACGAAGAAGTGCTTTGGTGGAGATGAAAAATACTCAACTCAGGTGGTGAATGTAGTCTTATAATGCTAAAGATAATAAGAAATTGAAGAGAAATTTAATGTGTTTTTACCATCACTTTCAATACAACCCATATGGACCGTCTCTGGTTGAGATTAATATTTGAGGAGTAGACGGTCGGTCATTGTTGTGTTGTTTCTTGGAAATGAAGACCATGTTTTATTAGAGATGAAGAAAAACTCAACTCAACTTATAAGAAATCAAAGAAAAATTAATGCTTTTCTTTCCCCATCACTTTCAATGCAACCATGTGGGCCATTTTTTGTTGAAATTAATATTTGAGGAGAAGATGGATAACAGTGACTCAACCAAGTCTTAATCCCAACTGTTGGGGTTTTTTGATTTCAACTCTTTTGTTTCTTAGGGAATTGCAGTAATGATTGCGCTGGAAATGGTACGAGATAATTGTTTCCCTATATCTTTTGTTGTAGGATTCCTGTGAAGATGAGAAAGTTGGCTTTTTGAGCCATATGATTGTGCTGGAAATACTTGAGAGTTGACTTCTCATTATCTAGGAACCATGGTTATGTTCTTTTGGTGTCATTCAGTTTCTCTGCAACTAAAAAGTGCTATTGCTGTATATTTGTTTTAGTGACATATACGGTTAATTTTATTGTGCTGGAACTTATCAAAAGAAAAACTCTAGATGTATTTACGATTGAAGTTCATTATATGTATAAAAACTATACTTAGAATGCGGCGCTTTGTTTCCCTTGTGTGTGCACCTTTTTGACGTCTCATGCCTTGAGCAATACAAGGTCTTGGCACCTTAAAGTTGCCTTTTTCCTTTGACTACATTGGTAGTAATAGCTGCTTCACGCATCACCCATATTAAAGTTCTTTTCTTTTTGATTCTGGTTTTTTTTTTTTCTCAATAATTTTAGATCAATTTTCGATATTTAAATTATTCTAAAAAAAAAAGTGTTGAATTAAGATGAGAATGTTTTTACTCAAAACTGTTTTGATAATTCTGAAAAAAAAATTCTATTTTACATTTGGATCTGTATTTTTCTCCATCTCTAAAGCATTTTATTTTATTTTATGTGTTCTGTTTATAGTCTTTTAATTTCTTTGAATTGAACTGTATGCTTTTGATAATTACAAAACCCGTGAGAAATAAATTTATGTTATTTCAGTTATATATATATCTTGGGAATTGAATGGGAGCCATGTGTTCTATTGACACTTGATTCTTTTTCAAAATGAATCAAGTGTTTAATTAATTGTTGCATTGCGAGATGGGTCATTACTTACAAGATTTTGTGCTAGAAATCCAGCGGAAGTTACTCTGAGTTGATGTATAGGCAGAAGGAAATATTTATTTTTCTTACATGTGATGCGACTGACCCTAACTAATCTATTGCGAATCTGTAATTGACCCCAAAAAAGTAAGGCTTAGTTGTTGTTGTTGTTGGAATGAAAATATCAGGAGGGTGGCTTGCTTTATGTTGAAGCTGATTCATCAGGAGCAGACAGCTGGAAATTGGAGCCGATTGTCGATCTTTTGAAACAGGGAGCTGTTGGGGTCATTCCGACAAACACTTTGTATGTTGCACTTCGTCCTCTCACCACCTCCTCTCTTCTTCGGTTTTGCCTCAGCTAATTCAAGGCTGCATCAAGTCTCATGGCTTAATATATTTGACATATTTTTGTGATTGGTAGGCTATGATTATGTTTCTAGAATAACTTAAGCTGTTGTGCTTGTTCTGGACCCTATGATGTGCCTTATAGCTGTAATATTAGTTGTGGTTATATGGTCAACTTAATTTTGAAGGAGATTTCCTTCTGTAATTATTCATTTTGACCTTTCAGTAGTGCCCTTTATTTATTTATTTTTAAATAATTAGTTATTAATTGAAGTTAATGAAAAGCATTATGTTGATATTTCTATCCTTTCTTAAATTTCCTTCACCATCTGTAATTAATGGGTCTCAAGGAAAAGTCAAAGTTTTCTAAAGTTAAAATCTTTGCTATTGGCCGCTCTATCTCAACTTTTCTGATGGTTTTTAAATGATGAATCTATAGGTCTACTTGCTTCTTTTGTAACTTGGATCAGCCAAATGCCACAGTTCGTTCTAGAGTCGGAAATCCCAAAGGTATTGACACAAAACCCAATCTTTATCTTCTTTTTACAAGAATGCTTGATTTTTTTTTTTATAAAAATTTTATTTACCACTTTATTGGCATACACTTTCACAACTCAAAAAATTGTGTAAAGAAAAACTATACTGGTTTTATAGTGAGAAAAAGTGATAAGAATAATTGCATGCACTTTTTTTTGTGTGTTTGAATCTCATTGGTTTATGAGTAGTGGAAAAAAAAAGTAGATCAATTTGGAAGTTGCAGCAATCTGTATATAATTGCCAGAAAGAATAAGATAAAAATTATGATCATAGAATAACTTAGAAATAATGTGCAAAACTCTCAAAAATTTTGTGAGTTTCACTTATTAAAATAAGAAATAAAAACATTTTGAATAGATAATATGAAATGCAATTTGCATATTATTGCAAACAAATCATTATAGATAACCAATTAACCATACATGTAGGACCATATGTATCAAATTTATTTATTTATTTTTTGCTGTATTTTGTTGCATTTTGTTCATTGTTGTGCTCCTAGGTTCATTTCATCACCTAACTTGTATGTAGGACGTTCCTCCGATCTTACAATCCCTAGCTCTCCAAAAATCATCAGCTGCATCCCATCAACCAAGTAGCTTATAAATTTTATGTTGGTGTTTGACGACATTTTGTGTACAAAGAACCACTTTTGAACAAACACATTTTTTGCAAGTGTTGAAAAATATTTTGAAACACTTTGAAGCTTTGATTATGGTATTAGTTTAATTTAAGTGTTGAAGGACTTTCTGTGTACAAAGGACCACATCTTTCTTTTGTTAATTTTATGATAATGGTTATAGACAATGTTATATATTTGATAATATATTTCTATGTTAATATAATGTTAGTTTGGAGACATTTGTGGTATTGTCTTAGTAGAGCTAAAATTATTATAGGTTATTTGTAATAGAAATGTGGTTTTAGAACCTAGGAGGGAAAAAAAAAAAACCTATAGCGGCGGGCAAAAGCTGCTACTGAAGGACTAAAAGACCTTATAGCGGGCTCACAACTAAATGGTGTGTAGAGTCTGTTGTTTAATAAACCCTATAGCGGGCTCAATGCCCGCCGCTGAAATGTCACTTGACCCGAATGGTAACCTCATATGGCGACGGTTTTCTGCCAGTCGCAATAGGTCAAAAGTGTCGCTAAATGGCCGATCTATTGCGGCACCGCAAAGCTGGCGGGTAGAACCGCCACAATAGTCCCTGCTGCAATAGGCCAAATGGACCTTTAGCGGCGGTTCTTTGGGCTTTTGCGGTGGTTTTGGCCGGCCGCAATAGTCTTTCGTAATGTGTTTGTATTAAATAAAATAATTTAATTAGTATTTAAATATATAAAATGCTTCATTTAATTTATGGCTTCAGGCCTTAAATTATGGCAAGCTGGCAATGATTGAATGGAATGATATACAAAGCATTTTTTTTTTAATAAGAAATGATATACAAAGCTTATTAGAAACATTTGTCAAATTATCGTAAATGTGTTCTTAAAGCATATAATTCATTGTCGACAAGAGAATTAGGTGCCAACGAAGAAAGTCGGCACTCACCAGGGTCACATGTCTCACAAGAACCTAACAGGGAGTACTACAAACAAATTTGTTTGGAACGTGTGGTACAATAAACGTTTGAAGTTGTTGGGTAGGGTTTTCATTCATCCCATCAACTATTAAACGTTTGGGAATTTGTGATTTGCATATTTCCATGTTGACTAGCTTGGATTTGCATACGTAATTATTAAAAAGACTATCCATACATACTTCTTTCCGCAAAACAACTTCTTTATATATATACACACATATATTACAACTTATGATATTCACTCTATGATAATTGTTCTTTAACATTAGGCTAAGGGCTAAGAGTTAGCTCCAGTGCACTATAACTAACACGTGTTTATACATCAATTGGTTTTTGGTCTAGGTAGAGATTTGAACCCCAAATTATTTATTCAACAATAAAATACTTTACCGGTTAAGTTAATTGGAACTCATACCACATAATTGTTTTTAATGAGTCAAGTAACTTGTTTAATTAAGACATGTAAATGGACTTATGAATGGTCTCATAGTGCATTAGAGAAAATTCCTCCAAACATTTTTATAATGAGGAGGGGTATTTGAACCTTAGCTATTTTGTTGGAGGAGGTATCAATCAATTGAGTTACAAAACTCTTGATAATTTTTTTTTTTTTATTAATTAATATTTGGGGTTGGGAAATTTAAACCCTGGATGTCTTTATTATAAATGTGTCACTCAATTGAGTTACAAGGTACTTAGCAAAGCCCTTGACAAATTTAATAAGGATTATGACAGCTATACTAGTCCCTAATGTTTAATAATCAATGAACAAGTTCATGCTAATAAAATAAATAATACAAGTGTATGTGTGGACGTAGGCCATTAGATCGAACCATGTAAACCTTGTGTTTAATTGCTCTCTTCTCTCTATTATACTCTTTCCAAAACCCTCTCCTAAGTTACAATTTGACAATCGACAATAAACTCCTCTGATGAATTCATGATAGTGAAATTGAAACCGTCATCTACAAAAATGCTATATACTAGATAGAATAGCAGAAGTTACTTGCCAAAAAAAAAATATAATAACAAAAGGAATTATTAATTCAAATTTCAGTAATGGCTTCCGTTTTGTGCTAGTGGTGAGAAAGTTTAACGATATAGATCATACTATTAATCACTTAATCCCCATTAATCCATTGCTGCAACTACGAAGTGTTCCAATCCAGTAAGAAGAAAATTCTGCAGAGAGTGATTGAAAAAAAAAAAAACGAAAGCTATCTAACACAATACCTTACCTACAGTCTACAGTCTACAGATAGGGATGAATATGAGGGAGGAAGATTTACCTTCAGCAGCTGCTTCAACAACATCACATTTGGAGTCTCTGGAGTGAAGATGTAGCCTAGTTTTGTAGTGATTATGGGAGGCATAGAAGTCTGCAAGGGCCATGTTGATGCAACTCAAACCCATCTTCCCAGTCCATGTATCGAAGTCAAGAATCACACCCACGTTAACTGAGATTGTCGTGTTTTGTGCTTTGGCCAAGAAATTACTTTTAGAAAGAATAATGAAGAAGAGAAATGAAAAAGCAATTCTGGTAGGGATCTTCATGATTATGTTTTCAATTACCTTGTAAGATTCATGATCTTACTCTCATTTATAGGACAAGGTCAAAAAGTCAAACATAAGAGTTTGAAAAGTGACAAGGACAAGCCTATTAATATATTATTATAATATCTTTGAAAAGTAAGAACCAACTAAGAAAATATTATTTGTTGAATCCATGGCACTAATCAAATTGTGACCATATGTAACTAAAATAGTGATTTTCAGAAACTTAAGGATTTGTTTAGTACTGTTGTTTAAATAACAGTTTTCAGTGTTTAAATAACACAATGCGTATTTTTACAACACTTTTTAATTCACACGTATTTTCACAACACTTAAACAACTTTACTAAAAATCTCTCACCAAACGGCCCCTAATAATTTGTTCGGATGGAGGGAGAGTAGAGGGGAGTAAAGTAAAGGGAGGGAAAGTAAGTTGAATTACCTTATTTGGATGTTTTTTAAGGGAAAATGAGGAAGGATTTGGAAGGGTTCTAACTACTTCTAAGCCATCATTTTTAATTCCCCCAAGTTGGAGAGATTTGGAGGGAGAGTAAAACATAGAAATACTTGACCAAATGAATTACCAAATTTACTCTTACCAAATTAACAAAATTGCAAACTATAAAAAGACTAATTATTCCTCTCCCCCTTACTTAATTTTAAAAACATCCAAATAAGGTAGAAGATAATCATCCCTCTCTACTCTCCTCCGTTCTACTCCCCTCTACTCTCCTCTTGCTCCAAACTTCCAAACATAGCATAAGTGTATCTTGAATGCGTTTGAAGTCTATTTGAAGTTCAAGACAAGGCAGAGTTCAAGTTCAAAACAAAGAAACTCATTCTACGTTCTAATTTCGTTATGGTATTAATACTAATTACTTGTTTGCCAACTTATTTGACCTTTCTCTTTGTTGGGTTAAAATAGCTTGACCCCAGTTAATTAATTCAATTATCCAAGTTGATTAATTAGGTTCAATTGCATGCAAATCATAAAGATATCAACAAATCACCAAAAATACTAAGTGCAGCGGAAAATAAATTAGACACGGTGATTTGTTGACAAATGGGGAAAACCTCGCAAGACAAAAACCCCACCTGGTGATTTTAAGGTCACCACTCCCAAGAATCCACTAATTAACAATCAAGTGGTTACAAGTATAAAGAATCTTACCAACTACCCTAGTCTATCCTGAAATACCAATGTACAATTGAACCTTTGCTCCAATACCCAATTAGACTTGATCTTGTGGTAGCCTTCTTTCCTTTGATGCACAAACCTCCAATTTGTGACTAGCCATTTGCACGGATCCAAGTATGTGACTAACTCCAATAACTTGAACAGATGTTATTAGTTGCAAAGTTTTTCACTTCATCAACAATGAAGATCAAGAAGCACTTGGTTACAAAACCCTATGGCGTACAAACGCAGTAGCTTCTCACAGAAAAAATAAGTCTCTTGGTCTTTGTATCCATGTGTGATAACTCTTAAAATAAGCCTTATATATGTCTAGGGTTGTGAGAAAAGAAACCCTAAACAAATACAAAAGTCTCGGCCGAATTTCAGATCTGGAAATTTTGAAATCGTAATTCTCGATAGATCGAGCTGCTGTCGAGCTATCTATCGAGCTTCACATTAAATCTTGATAGCAGGCTTCTGTCGAGCTATCTGTCGAGACTTAATGAACAACTTTTCTTCACTTGTTTCTTGGACCAATCTTTATGTCTTTAATACTTGACTTGAACAACATGTTTCTTGAAGTACTAAACTCATCTTAGATCTACCAAATTACAAGTAAAGTGCATTTTGTCAAAAGATTAGGTAATTACAATAAAATATGACCCTAACACTTTTAATATTCAAATTACTATTTAGTTTTTTTTTTTTTTTTTTAATTTTCAAATGATTTTTTTTCTTTTTCCAAATAAGTGAATGACCTTGTTTAACACTTTAGTTGTTTGCTATTTGAATTTAAAGTTAAAATTTTGAGAAGTGGATGTTGTCGTGTATACAACACCTAAATGATTAATTAGGACGTTTTAAATAAAAATTAAAAAAAAAAAAAACTTGGAAACTCGCTAGAATAATATTGAACATATTATACGATATATTGATGTTGAGTGAATTTGGATGAATAGTTCTAGTTTGTTTCTCCTTTTGGTTGAGTATTGTCAGTTGAATTCAAAGTGTTTAGAACAAGTCTTATAATGATTTGGTGCTATATTTAATATACATTTATGTACTGGCATGAATGTTTTACTAGTAACGGATGTCTTTAAAGCATTTGTTTTAATAAATTATTTTTAAAAAGTTTTGAAACCACTTTTATAGAAATATTAAAAGGAAAAAGTTCTGTTACAACTCTTCTCAATATCTTTTTATTGGATGCAAATTTTGACAAATCTGTTGGTGTGAGTGTGTGTTCCAAACACTTTTATTATTATTTATTTTCTAGCCGTTAGAAATTTATGAGTAAAATAGCCGTTGGGTAATAATGGACAATATAGTCGTTGGACTTTTATGAGTTATTAGTAACTAATAACTATAGATTATTATTATTATCATGAATAACTTGTATAATACCCATCATCACATCCTTTTCCATAAGATATATTATACTACTCTATATTTAGATATACACAATTCTATTCTTTTTCTCTCCCACATATTTTTATACAATATATATTTGTTCTAAGGAAAGGCAATAGAGAGTTGTTCTTGAACCTTCATGAGTGGAAGTGTGTCCATCATGAAGGTTGACGCCATAGTCTAATCCTGGGAGGTTCTTTGGCCAAGAGAACCAATCGCACCGAGTTTTACTCTGGGTGGCACAAAGAAACCTTTAAGGACAACGCTTTCACAGCGTGATTCTATAGCATTGTGAGATTGTTCTAAATTTCTTTTTATTTTATATCCTTGCTAATTATTAGGGATACTATTTTTTGTATCAAAACTTGTTTATTCACTAAAATATTTCCAACAAATCTACCATTAAATTATATTTTCTTCATTTATCCTACATGTTTGCAAAATTTTTAGAAGATCAAATATCAATAGTTATGTCATCAATTAAATATTTAAATTTCAAGTTTTTGTAGTTCTAAATTATGCACACAAAAAAAAAAAAAAAAACTAATTTATAGATTGAATAGTAAATAAAAATTGATTGGCATAAAATTTGACATGCGCAATAATAACATAAATAACATGCAATCCAATGGTTAGATTTTTAAAAGATGTAGTCATGCTAATTTTTTTAGATGTTGTAGCTATTAGGGTCACATTTTTATGTAATTAACATATCTTATGAGAAAACGCACTTTACTTGTATTCAAGAACATCATGAAGTACTCTTACAAGTGGTGACGAGTGATATTATTAAAGACATGAAGAATACTCAAGAAACAGTATAAGAAAAGCTAGAACAGAAGATCTCGATACTTGGCTCAATACCTTTAATCTATTGAAATTAAATGAACCTCGATACCTTTTGATTTATCGAGATTCGTGGATTTTGATATTCCATATTTGTTTTCGTCCCATGATAACAAGGCTTTTCTAGGATTTCGTGCTCTAAGTTTCTAGAGGATATAAAAGCAACATTTTATAGTCACCATTATAGACAGAGACTCATATTGAGATATAAGCTTTGTAGGAGTTGCTGCAATTTTATGCAGTGTCATGATGTCATCAGACCCCATTTCGGTTTGTCCAATGAAACAAAATATTTCGGTACCGGCTTATTTCAGCACACCTTTTTAAGGTGTTTCAGGGTTCCTAATATATATATATATATATATTTATTACTATTATATAAAATAATGAATTTAATTTAATTAAAAAATATTAAATAAAGTGAGATTAAAGAAAATCATAATAAAGCAATTAAATTGGTTATTGAGAAAAAAAAATTTCAAATTTGGGTTTTCTTGCAAATAAAAAATTATATTGGGATATTTATATGTCGTGAAGCTTCCTAGAAGCTCCACTCCCAAGTCCCACCACCTACCCCACGAGATAGCACATTCCAAGGAAATTCTAGCATTTTGCCCCTATTTTGTAAAAAATTTGGCAATATGCCCCTGTTTCCAAACTATTTAGGTCCATGCCCCTGTTTTGAAACTCGATTTTCTCAAAATCGAGTTCAGCGTCACTATAGGTTAAAAAAAAAAAAAAAACTTGCATGGAACTCGAGTTCCAAAACGCCATTATAAGTCCTTAAAACGTCGCTATAGGGCTCCTTAAAACGCCATTATATTAAAAAAAAAAAAAAAAAAAACTTGCATGGAACTCGAGTTCCAAAACGCCACTATAGATCCTTAAAACGTCGCTATAGGGCTCCTTAAAACGCCATTATAGGGCTGAACTCGATTTTGAGAAAATCGAGTTTCAAAACAGGAGCATGGACCTAAATAGTTTGGAAACAGGGGCATATTGCCAAATTTTTTACAAAATAGGGGCAAAATGCTAGAATTCCCCACATTCCAATGTTTTGGCTTTTTATATATGGGTCCGGTTAATGTATGCCCTTAGGGCATACATTAACCATCCATTTTAGGAAAATTTACATGGGGAATTGAAAAAACTGTCAAAACAGTTAATTACTTTTTTCATTTTCTATAAAAAATTTCCTAAAATGATTTACTAAGGTGTGCCTTAAGGGCACACATTAGTAAAACCCTTTATATATTCCCAAAGTCTCATATAGTTATCACCGCTTTGAAAACTCTCTAGATGCAAGCTTTGAACTTTGAAGAACTAAGAAAGAAAGCTTCTTCGTCCACCATAGTTTGAAAACTCTCCAGATGCAAGCTTTGAAGAACTAAGAAAGAAAGCTTCTTTGTCCACGCGTGATAGCACTACATTCCAATGTTACTAATTTCTTCTTATTTTTCTTCCTCTACTCTTCTTTTTTAAGTTTATGTTTGAGCTTAAAAGCTGGCTTCATACCAGCCGAAATTAAAATTTCAGCCAGAATTCCCCGAAATAGGCTATAATGGCCGAAATTGACTAGAATGACACGGAATTTAATCCGAGGTGGAACAAGGGGGTTTCTCGTTCCATATTGCATACCAGAATGATATTTTTCAGCCATTCCGATCCGATTGGAACAAAATTCAAAACATTGATTCCTTGTGTGTCTTAGGGTTATGTACCAAGCTGCTTCTAGATCTACAAGCATGAATTGAAGAACTCTACATCAAACAACAACTTTTAAGTTGTTGTGCTGTTAGTCACATATTGGGATTTGTGCAATGAGCAGTCTCTACAAGAACAAGTCCAATTGGGTATTGGAACCAAGGTGATCGATATCGTACCATACCGGCCGGTACCGCCGATATGTACCATACCAGTATGTGCACCGGTACCGAAACGTAAATGTTTTGTATCGATTTAAATACCGGCCGTATTGGCCGATTTCGGCTGTTGGGCATACCGACTGGTATAGAAATAGGCTTTTTTTTTTTTTTTTTTTTTCCTTCCAGTTTTGTAATTTTTGAATTTTTCTGAGGGTAGAATGGTAACTTATTTGCATTAACTTATAAATATTATTTATTTTCTTAGTATATTAAAGTCTAAAGTCTAAAATTATGAATAATTTGTTCTGAATTGAGGTAATGTTTTATGGTAAACTTTTATTTTTATTATAATATATATATTTATATATGTATATTTATAAATATAAAAAATAGTGGTAAACCCAAAACGGTACACCGGTATTGACCGATACCAAAATATATCGTACCACTAGTCAAATCGATATAGCCACCGGTACGATATTGACTCCCTTGATTGGAACTGATACTAGTATAGGTTTGTCGGTTGAACTGTAGGTTGGTATTTTGGGATAAACTAGTGGAGTAAGTTTTTTTATATTTGTAAACGCTTGTTTCTTGATTAGTGGATTCTTCAAGAGTGGTGACCTAAAATTCACCTGGTGGGGTTTTTGTATGCGAATATTTTCCCCATCGTGATCAAATTGATGTGTCAAATCTATTTTCCACTGCATCTTATTTAGTTTGGTGATTTGATTATGCCTCTATATTATTTTCATGTAATTTAAATAATTAATTAACTTGGGTAATTGAATTAATTAATTAGGGTCAATCTATATCCTAATAGTAGCTAATGGCTACAATCAAGAGTCAAGTTTGTAGCCAAACTTTGTCGATATAAAAATTTGTGAAAAAATTCAATTGCTTTTTTTCTTTCCCATAAAAAATTTATAAAAGTATTTCCTAAATGAATGCCCTTAGGGCTAAACTGTAAACCATACCCCTTAAGTTTGGGTGTCTATAGATTTTACACCCTAATGTATTTTACCTCCTAAAGTTATATTTTATTTGCATCAGTAACCCCTTCGTCCATATTTTCCATTACATATGTCACATAAGTTAGCCATGTGTATTTAAATCCTTCAATAAAATGATGCCAAGTGACATAATAACAATGGCGTGACATCATTTTATAACACAAAATAAACATACGTGGCAAGTTTATGTGGCACTTAATGAAAAATATGGTTGAAGAGGCTACTGATGCAAACAGAATATTACTTTAGGGGTAAAATTAAAATTCTAAAATTTCAGGGTGTAAAATTCAAATACTCCCAAACTTTAAGGGTGTAGGTTGCACTTTTAGCATGAACAAAATCCTTACTAGTAATAGTCTCATGTAGTGTAACTTAAGAATGTATTGTGTGTAGTATAAACTTGCCTCTACCCTCACTTAAAAGTTATTATAACTTTTTACTTTTAAGTGGAGTTTATAACGTGTCTTTATGTTATAAGTGACTTAAAAACTTCATTCTCTTTCGCTTGTGTGGTGTGCATTTCTTAAAAAAAATAAAAAATGATTTACTAATGGATGCCCATAGTGTATATATTAATAAATTATTTTAGGAAATTTTTTATATAAAATGAAAAAGTGATAAACTGTTTGATAGTTTTTTCAATTCCCTATAAAAAAACTTTCTAAAATAGATAATTAATATATGCCCTAAACCAAGAAAAATAAATAAAGTAATAATCTTGATCATGAGTTGCTAATTAATAATTTAAGATAGATATGGGCTCTACTAATTTAAGGATACATATGACTACTTTGGTGCAAGTCAGTGCAAAAGCCAATGGGGTCTGCAAGGCTGTAATGCTTTGTTAGTATTCGGGCCTCTTGACCTTGACACTTGACTTTAGTCAACAATTCTCTCAGAAAGTTTACTGCTGAAAATTAAATAAAGTAATGTTGCATAAAAAAAATTTTGACAATATTTTTTATACATACTGATACGATAAGTTTGTGTTGATTCTTATTTGGACTCATTGTTGATGTCAATTTTTCCCTTGCCATTAATAATTTGCCACATCAGTAGGTGTCAAGTTTTTTTTGTGTCTAAAAACTTTCTCAATTAAATAAACGAAAGCCAACACTAAGGTTTTTTTTTTTTTTTTTTTTTTAATAAAATGGGCATTTGCCCCTTTTGCCCAAAACAAGTAGCAAAATGCCCCTGTTTTGAAACTCGATTTTAAAAAAATCGAGTTTCAATGAAAAACTTGATTTAATGAAAATTGAGTTACTTGCAAAACGTTACATGGAACTCAAGTTCCATGTAAATTTTTTTTTTTTTAAGTTTTTTTTTGGCCTATAACTTGATTTTCTAAAAATCGAGTTTTTCATTGAAACTTGATTTTTAGAAAATCGAGTTTAAAACAAGGGCATATGGCTAAATAGTTTCAAAACAGAAGCATTTTGCTACTTGTTTTGGGCGAAAAGGGCAAATGCCCATTTTGGCCGAGTTTCAATTCATGACGTCCGTTTTCAATGATTGTGCTCTTTGTTATCAGATCAAGACACCAATAAGTTTTTGGTATAGGTGAGAATTGAATCTTAGATCTTTAATTCAACCACTAGAAATTATACTAACTGAACTAAGTGGATTTGAAATGTCAAGTGCAATTAGCCAAACGGCTAAAATAAGTTCTATACCAATTATAACACATTTAAAAATATCAAACTACAATTGTAAAATAGAAGAACATGGCATCTAGATAGCTTGCGGGTAGGGTCTTTCACCATCATTCTGGAATCTTTGAATAGAATCAAAAGATATCTACCTTCAATGTGGTTGTAGAATTACCTCGAAAGAGCTCATAAAATCAGTCTCATTTTCCAAACAATTCAAAACAAAAGAAGTATTAAAGTGAAATGTCGTCAGTCAACGTTACAAGAATCTTTTATAATGAATGAAGAACATGAAGGACTAGGCCCAAGTAGTTAGCAAAACCCTAGTGGACCAAAATTCAAACAAATATGTTCAAGATTCTAATACGACTTTAGGAGCAAATGTCAGAGATAGAATGAAAAAAATAAAATAAAATAAAAAAATAAAACCCTCAGAGATCTGTGTATTAAACTCATTGAATAAGATTACACTAGCGTTTGTAAAAGAGCTTGAGTAAGTTTTAAAAAATAATAAAATAATCGCTAACCCTATAAAAAATAATAACAACAATAATAATAATAATCGCTAAAAGTAATAATAACTTTTTTTTTGGGCCAAGCAAAAACCTTGTATTGGACAAAAAAATACAAACAATTATTGGGTATAAAGATTAAAGCGCACCTATAAGTATTAGCTAATTTATTTTTCTTCATAAGTTATTGGGCTCTAGATCCATAATTACTTCACCACACAAATTGGATTTTTGGCCCATATTCTCTTTTCTACATGTGATCTTGATAACACACACAATCAATCCTCGTAAAGGGCTTGACAGCTATTAAGCACTTTTTGTTCATTTAGAAGAATTGGGAAAGTCTTTGCAAATGAATAGTGACTTTTGTAAATTGTGTAATTACTTTTTTTTAAATACATTTTTCAATAGATTTTTTTTATTCTTATTTAAATATTATTTTTTCACTTTTTTTTTTCCAAATACATTTTATCAATAACTCTTCTTCTTCTTCTTTTTCTCAAAATCTTTTTTGTATTTTCATCAACAACACTCAATTCTTAAAACCTAAATTTTATCATTTAATAACATCGACATCAACAAAACCCAAATCTTAAAACCTTGATTTTATTATTCAACAACACTCAAATTAGATTTTTATCATCCAACAATACCCAAATCTTAACACCCATATTTTATCATTCAACTTCAAGAACACTCAAAATCTTTTATTTTTTTAAAAACCCAAATCTTAAGCTAGAGAGAGAAAGAGGATTTGAAGATGTGAGATATCGTCCATCGCTAGCTTCGATCCAACATCAACCGTTCTCTTCTCCACTGATCCTAACAGTGACTGAGTTTTGTGCTGTTGAATTCAATCAGATGGTGCTGGGTTTTGTGATATTGGGCAGTGAACGATGGCTGTAAGAGAATATGAGAGAGATATTGGAGCTAATTTTTATGGGTTTTGAGAGAGACAATGTTCTGTTTTGAGAGTGCTCTATCAGACAGTGATAAAGAGAGAGGGAGAGAGAAATGCTGAGTTTGGGGGAGAGAGCTAGAGAATGAATAGTAGCTCTCTTGGTGTAGCAACTTAAAAAATTTTCATTTATTTTTTTGCATTTTAGAAAGGCTATTGGAGCTGATTTTTGTGAGTTTGCTTTCCAATATGGAGAGTAAAAAGACTTTAAAGGGCTTGTTGGAGATGCTTACCAAATACTAGAGTGTAGGACCCAATTTTTCTTTTTTCATTTTTTAGAAACAAACACACACACAAGAGAAATGAAAAGGAGTTCTAACACAAAAGACCCAATTAGTATGGTCTAATAATTTCATTTTATAGATTTGTTTGCTACACTATGAACCAGATCAACGGCTTACTTAAGCAAATATTAATTTTATATAAAGGAGGTGCAATCAACAAGTTTTGGGTCAAGTGCACTTGTACCCTCATTTAAATGAATTAACCCTATGAAGATTTGCTGACCTAATTACGTAGGACAAGGAGAACAAAGCAAAATTAGGTTTGGCAAATCTGAGTTAGGTCTGGACAACTTGGGTTTTGGAAGATTTAGGATTAGGTTTTGGTGGGGAAATAGGGTCTCTAATGGAGAAATAGGATAGTAGATTGCAATCAATCATAGCATGTCTCCGGGTTAGGATACTTCCCCTAGCAGCTGACCACACAGAAAACACTACCTTAGTTGGAATCTTTGCCTTCCATGTCGTCTTCCAACAGAAAAAATGGGATCCCATTATAGATATAATTTTATAAAATGACTTTACCTCAAAATCTCCACTGGCTGTTAGCTATTCTTACCTTGGCAGCCTATGATTGTTGCATGAAATTTTGCATAAGCTCCATCAGTTCCTAATATCGACAAGTTATGGTAAGCAACACATTCCAAAAAAAAGCCATTCCCTGTAGACATATAATCTGCCATTGCTGCGTTCTTGTCTCATATGTATATATATGAGATGAATTATTCTTCACGTTAGAATCTCCTATTCTCTTGGGGATATAAACTTTGTTCAAATGTTCTTTGACTATGAAATTGATGCAGAACCCGCATAACATCATCTTTAACGATCTCCTAGCTAGCTTGGAAAAATGTAATGGTAATACCATTGGGACCTAGTGCTTTGTCACCATTCGTACTTTTTCACTTTCACAACAGCCCAAACCTCCTCTGCATTAAACTGCCTTTCCAGCCCATCTGCCTTACTTTCTGTCTGTGGTTTTCTACTGAAGATCATCCAACAATAGGTACTTTGCATATAGCCCTTAAACACTATTTTTAAATTTTTTTTTAAATTTTTTATATATAACTAAATTAAGGGAAACGATAAGTCCATAATATATCCCCTTAACACCATTAAAAAAAAAAAAAAAAAAAAAAAAAAAAAAAACCTCTCTTTCTCTCATTAGGGACGGGTTCAAAGTGAATGTTTAAATAGTGTGTAAAACACCTTGAACTTTTAGATCCTCAAATTACAAATTACCAATTTAAGCTTATTATTAAACAATGTATGTGCGGAATATGAACATAAGCTTAAAATTGAATTGATAAAACAATCTAAACCAAATAAAATCACAACCATAGCAGAAATTAAATGGCAAAGATTAAGGGAAGAGAGATGTAAACACAAAGACAACACAGCGATGTGTTATTGAAGAGGAAACCGAAGTACTCGGCGTAAAACCTCTCCGCTGCCCTCCAAGCGGTCAATAATCCACTAAAGAATGAAATTGGGATACATGAACAGCAGAAGACCCTCCAAGCCTAATCTACCCAGTGTACCTAAGCCCTCCAAGCTTCTTGCTCCAACGAGATTACGCCGAACTTTTGTCTTCTTTAGCTTACCGGATTCCGCTATAGCCCATAGCATTAACCAATATCAATTGGTCCCTTCCTAACTACTTTCCAAGCACCAAATAGCCTTCTCACAGATATGGGTATGATGAGAAAAGGTTTTGGCTAATGTACCTTTCAAGGATGTAACAATGGAGATAGTGAGAGTAGAGGAATTTGGAGAAACAAAGATGAAGATTGTGGATGAATCAATCTTGTTTTTCTCTAGGGTTTCTCTCCCAAAATTCTCTCTAGAAGCTCTCTATATTTTGTGGGTATAAGGGGTATTTATACTGGTATGAGAATGGAATGCGAAGAGTCAGTTTTTCAAAACAGAGCTGGCTGGCGACTTGGCCTCGCAACTTGACTGAGTCGCAAGTTCAAGCCGTAAGCTAATTGAATGGCCAGTCTGGACTTTTTGTCCTGTAGTGCTACAACTGATATGACGATTCAGCTTCTCTGCATGCTTCACTCGTGTGCATCTTCTGGCGGCTTGCAAGCTGTGAGCCACCCGCGAGATCCAGTCGCGAGTCCTTGCTTCACTGCATAGTCTTGAGCATTTCTTCACACTCTCTCACACACTACCCTTACATGATTCCCACCTAAATACAGGGTTTCTAAGTGCTGAATTACAAGAAAATTGGCACGGAATAAAGCCAACAGAATGGTTGATTAAATTCAACCTTACACAAAGGGTCTTGAATCGGTGAGGTTTCATGTTGTTAGAAAAAAACCCTATGTTTTCCTTCTTCCTTACAACCTCAATTTTAACCCCTTTTTCATAAGTGGAACTGATCAACTCCATATAAATTTTTTTTTTTTAAATCAAAGTTAAGCTACGTAAAGGAAATAAAAAAGTTATATTGGAACTCGAGTTCTATTTTATATATATATATATATATATTTATATATATTTTCGAGGAATGTAATCTAATCTAATCTAATAACATATCATATCATGTACTTTTTTTTTTTTTTTTTAGAATCAATATCATATCATGTGTAAGATAGCTCATTCACTTAGATTAGGACTTTCATGTAACAATTAGTAAATTAATTAATTAAAAAATAGGTAAAAAAAAGTTTCCTAAATAAAATTTTCAAAATTGGATTAATATTAACTTGACTAATAATATATTTTGTTCTCGAGTAGAGGTTTAATTACTGAATCATACCTACATCCACAAGAAACTTTTTTTTTTTTTTTTTTGGCCATATTGTAATGAACAATAGTCATAGAGTTGACATTATAACTTAAAATTTTATTTTATTTTATCAAAAATAAAAACAAAATCCATGAACAAACTCTAGCCTATTTATAAATTTGTGTATCTGTGATGCCTTTAGTCCTCCACTAGTACTATATGAGAAATACTATCCCTTAATAAAAGTATCATATGGATAACTATATCATTGTTTACAAGACTAAAATTTATTTTAACAGTTTTCTAGAGCTATTAATTGGGTTCTTGGACATCCCTCTTGAAATGGATTTGGGTGACCAACTTGCTCATTATCTTCTGCCGACAAAATTGTCTGACCATGTGGATTAGGAATGTAATCTTCTCTAGAAGGTGTTACTGAATCTTCTGAGAAAGTAAATTCGGGTTCCGTGTGGACTGAACAACTTATTGGACTTGTTGGGCAACAAGTGTTTGGTGAGGCATCACGTGTGCCTATACCTTGAACATTGTCAATGTCACCACTATCTTTCAATGGTTTATTCCTAAAAGTATGCGAGCTAAGGTCTTTGTTGTCAAAGATTCTTAATGCATGACAAATTCTTTTCCATATTGAGTTTTTTGAATCAAAGTTGATCCAGATTTGCTGCCTCTCCTTGTAAAGGAACATGGAGAAGGAGATGATGAGAGCTGATAAGGAAGCAACACCTGCGATGAGGAATAGGCCCCAAAAGCTATCTAGGCTAAGACTACCAGAAGAAACCTGGGTGTTGGAGCTTGGACAATTACTTTGGTCCCCAAACCATGCCTTTTCAATTTCTTTCATTTTCTCTCCTTCAGTCACATTTAATACTGCCCATGAAACATCAGATACTAAAGGGGAACCTTTTGGGAAGACCTGCGAGACATTAAAATAAAAGAAATCTACATGAAAAACTACAAACTAACACAAACACATACACGAGAGAGAGAGAGAGAGAGAGAGAGAGAGAGAGAGAGAGAGCAAGCTTACAAAACCCAACCCATCTGTTTTATATATGGATTGAACCATGGTGTACTTGGAGCAATATTGCAATAGTAAAACCTTCATACAAGGGATGTCATCAAAAGCAGCAGCTATACCTCCATTTGCACTTCCTTTTGACAAAAGTTCATCACATTCTTCTACAGATTTATATGTCCTAAGCTTAGCTGGGTCAAAATTCATTTCTTCTAGAATTCCCAAAACATAAGAACCTTCTTGGTAGCCCACATATTCCCCATTCTTAATAAGTTGGTTAACATTAGTAACAGTTGGTTGCAACTGTTGGATAGTTAAGAGTGATGTCAAACTCGCCGTGTAACTTTGAGTGAGAATGAGCACCACAAAAACCCATATGATGACCACAAACCTTGCTAAATTGCTAAATAGGGTCTCCTCTGTAAATTAAATTCAAATGGGCTTTAGAAAATTACATAGTTACATCATAAATGTCAAGTTAATACGATATTTGAGATACCATCTAGGTATACTATTAGTCTATTACTTGTTTTAACGCATGATAATGTTGAATTTAAGGAATCTTAGGCTGTAATATTAGAATATGTCATAAGAAATTTTCATAGTAAGCAAGTTGTCAAATAGTTTATCATCACTTGATTATTTTTGAAGGATGGAAATTCTAAGTTTCTAAAGCTGTTATAAGCCTCCAAGTAGTGCACAAGCTGTTATAGATTGTGCATTATGCATATGCCTTCTATTGAGTACTTGAATCATTCATTTTTACTATAATAAATGAGAAAATGATGAAAGGAACTTACTCTGTGCAAAAACCATGGTTGAGAAGGAGTACCATAAGCTTGTTCCAATCTCATGTGATGGAGGCCCACGAAAATCATCATTTATTCGATGTTCAAGAACCCATACCACAAAGCCAATGAAGACAAAGAAAATCCCACTTGTCATCCAAAGGTCCCAAGTTAATGGCTTCAAGAACACCCATGCATTATTCCTCTCATTGTCTTTGATTGGCACTACCATTGTTACTCCAGATTCCGTGTATGGCAATGTGAAGTCAATATAGTTAGTCCTATTTGCAATGATAGTTGTATCTGCAGCCAGAGTATCGAAGTTCTGTCAAAGTAAAATATTTACTTCCATCATTTCCAGTACTATATGTGAGCCCCTGTTTAGATAGATAACAAAATCTAGAAAGAAAATGTAAACTAAGAAATAAAGGCTCAAAATGTAATCTTAGTTATTAAAAATAGTAAGCTAAGGATTTTTACTAACCCCAAGATATACTTGATACACCATATCATTATATGTACCAGCGCTTTCACCATTTGGCTTTGCAAAAGGAATGAACTCGTAGTCAACATTATATGGTAATGCTTTCATTACAGCCTTGAAGATGTCTATGCTATACCCTTTGACATTTGTTGTGTTAGTGCTAGCATCATGTTCCACCTTAACAAATTCAAAAAAACCATCCTTCACTGGAACTCCTACTCTCAACTTCTTCGCATTTGTTGGAATCTCCCAACCTTTGGGGACAGAGCTTGAATCACCCGGCCATATAACTGGTCCTAGTTTTTTTCTCGAAGTGGAATACGCGCTTGTGTTTGTAGAATTCAATTCCCTTAAGAGTCCATTTTCTGGAGTCCAAAATGCAACCCCTCTTTCTCCATTACCATTCACATTAATTATTTGAAAAGTTGATGATTGTAGTTGCCCATTTTGGAGATTAAACCCTCCAGCAAGGCCAGTAAATCTTGTGTCCAATAATGCTTGGTGAAGTTTTGGACCATTTAGAGAGACCCCCATAGTTTCAAGATCAGTTAAGTTGCTTGAACCAATTGTATTTTCATAGCTAAAATTTGTAGTCCCAGCCTTCTCAACTGCCCTGGCTAGCGCTGAAGCAGCATCATATGCCCATAGTCCCCTAACATTCAATTCAACATCCAAAATGTTTGGATTGTCTTGATGGAATTTTGTTTTCCATCGAAGTGTAAAATTTTCAAGCTCAATTGTTTTTGGAACATAAGTCTTTACACCCAATACCCCCTGCATTGAATCACGTACTGAAGATTCTATCGAGCGAATGGAATTGGTCATCCCACTAGTCATGATCCAAACATAACCTTCACTCATCATTCCATTCTCTTTTGCCTTGGTGAAAAGCCGAGAACCAACATCGCTTGGCATGTGCACAATGAAGACTCTAGTTTGCATTGTCATCAACTTATAAAGTTCTTGACCAATTTGGTCATCTGAGGCCAATGGAGGAATGACACTTCGATAAGGGACACGGGCATTAACTTCTTGCAAGGCATCAATCAAGAAGGGTATCATACCTTGTCCATACTCATTATCAGTGTAGATTGGCACAACTTCTCTCCATCCAAAGGCTTGAACAATCGCACTTATAGCTTTCACTTGAGAGGAGCTATTTTGAGTGGCTTGAAAAAAATATGGACTTTGAAGTGAAGTAAGAGAAGGGCTTGTTGCTGAGAATGCTATAATGGGCACTTGGGCTTTCTCCCCAAGATTGATGATAAACTCGGCTTGCATAGAACTTTCTGGCCCTATGATGGCTTGCACTTCGACATTTTTTATCAGGTCTACAGCTGTTGTTGGAAAAAAAAAGAGAGAAAGTAAATGCCCAATTAAACTCTAACTAATGCAGAGTCTTAGAAAAAAATGGAAATTTTGGTAATCATCCATTTTTGCATAGTTAACGAAGAATAGAGACTATGACCCACCCTACCCCACTTTGCCCAATAAGGATTTTATTTAATACATGTTTAAATTATTTTTATGAAATATATGTTTAAATTATTTATACATGTGATTTTTATGCATATATGAGTATGTATCTAATTACATCACTACATGTGGGGAATTTCTCCAGGTCAACATAAACGGTGTTAACCTCCTTTTTTACGCTAACAAAGTTTCTGTCTCAAAAAAAAAAAAAACCCAATCAGCCATTGTCGTCTCTCTCAAACCTCAACTTCCACAGGTCCACTCTTCCTCCTCATTTCCTTACAACCACTCTAAGCTCTACCTCGCTGCCACCAACATCCTTTACCTCGCCGGATATTTCTCTAGCATCCCTTTGAAGAACAAACCCTAAAATTTCCAACACCCGAAAAATCCAATCCAGAAGAAAAAAAAAAAAAAAAAAAGAAGAAGCAAAACCCATAGATAAATCAATCCACTGAAATCCAACCCATAAAAACCAAAACCCATAAGTGAGAGATTTTGACAGAGTTAGAGGAGGAGAAGAGGTGTTGGAGAGCGATGGAGGAGAGAGAAGATTAGTCCATGCCGGTGGTGGGTCGATGATGTCTCTGCCATGGGAGGACAAAAGCAAAGGTTTGCAACTATGAGAGGAGGTTCATCGGAAACATCTTCTTCAACTCCAGCGTTGGTGATTCGACGTGGCGGATGGTAACCTCAAGATCTTGTATTCCTTGGGAAGTCGTCAGCAAGGAAGATGATGTCGGCAGTGGTATGGCAGAGCTTGTAAAGGAGGTGGTTATGGAAGGAGAAGGTGGATAAGGATTAATTGACGCATGTAGTGATATAATTGGAGAATCTAAAGAACCACAACCGAGGAATTATACTTAAATTTTTCCCTATAATGTTATACATGTTTTATTAATATTCTCAAAACACTTCTTTTTACTTCTTTCTATGTACTCTCGTAGTAATCATTTTCATGTATTTTTCATCTTTATCTTATCAATGTCTGAATCATCTCATTAGGATTAATAAAACATTTTCAACCCGCCCCAAACCCGACTTGCTTCACTAGTCCTCGCATGGGTCCTGACCCCAAAAAGAAGATGGGATGGAGATGGGGCAACCATGACCCCACCCAATCTCGCCTCATTACCATTCCTAGGACTATAGAGGTCTTGGTAACCAATTGAAAAGTTTAACTATTTAATGGAATAATATATGAAGCTAGTTAGAAACATTCATAAAAATACCGAAAATTTCACATCCTAGAGCATATAATTTATTGTTAAGAAGAATGTAAAGCGCTGACAACAATAGTCGATACTCACTAGGAGTACAACCAACAAATGAGGTTGGAGCATATGGTCCAATAAAAGTTTGAATGTGTTAGGTAAGGGTGTACTTTTGACCCATCAACCAGATCAATATGCTGACATCTTGGGATGGTTTTGCAAAGGTTGATGGGTTAGGTTTTTAAATTTTTATTTATCTTTTAGATTACTTTGTTAATGTAGAGCTTTTTAAAACACTACATTTTCAATTACAAGTATTCTTTAGCCCACTTTTAGCAAATATAAATTGGCAAAAAGCTAAATAAGTTGATGCTAAGTAGAATGGTTGAAATTAAACGAATTTTTTTATTATTAGATTTGACAAAATGACTCCTAACTCAACAATCTGATCCCTATACTACATGATTGGTTGGTTTTTAGAACAATCATGAATTGGGTTGAATTAAAGATTTTCCAACTTGTGGGGGTCCAGTTGGGTTGAAAAATACTCTAAATCCAGCCCAGTCGGAGCTGTACACGCTTAATCATAGGAAATTGTCCATAGCTGCCCGTAACAAAAGAATTGAAGTTGAAAAAGAAATTTTAAGATATTTTGGTGGTGGATTCTAGCTTAATGGTTAGAATAAGAGAAGTTCTATGTCAACAACAATTTCATAATAAATCTTAGGTAGTAGGTTGTGATTAGTTCTTATGCTCCGCAACTAACGTCCACATCAACCCACTCTATTGACACTAACCCAATGGTTTAGCCCTTTCTCTTTTTTTGGTGGCTCCACTCACCTATTAGTTATTCAATGACTTAGTAAGTCATTTTAATCTAACTTTTAGGTCACCTCCTTTCATGACTCGACCACAAAGCTGCAACTCATTTGATCTCATATACTAAATGAGTTATATTAGATTATTTGACGTGGTGGTTGGCTCTGATACCAAATACTAAGAACCCATGGGTAGACTCACTCTTGAAAACTAGCTTACAAGAGGGGTACCCAAGAACTTATAAATATATGGTTAAGCTTACACTTAATCCATATGATACACTAGGATAACTTTAAGTTATGTTACAGCACTAAATATTTTTTTATTGCAAGCAAATTTTAACTAATCTATTGTTGGATTAGATCTTCTTATACTCCACATGCTTGCAAATTTCTCGATAATATGAGATCAATAACTATGTCATTGGTAAAATATATAATTTTCAAGTTTTTTTTTTAAATTTAAAATTGTACATAGAAGTTGGGTTTATAGATCAAATAGTAAATAGCATCCAATTGGAATGAAACTTTGCACGTTAAGAATATAGAGAATATGTAATCTAATGGTGAGATTTATGAATTATTAATCCAATAAAAAGCTATTAGATAGTATAACATAATTTTGAATTATACCAGGTACAACTTAAACCCAACCCATATATATGAATTGCAGCAAAATTTTTGTACATATTAGTGATGGGTGTTGCGAGATGGAGTTCAAACAAGGGATGGTGGATACAGTTAAGTGATGGCTGGAGTTGAGGTTGGTAATGACAAAATATCTTGACACCCCGGCCATAATAAAAGATCACCACAGATCACTGCATGTGACTGCAAAAAATAGTGGTGGATCTATGAATAGAGTACGACTTTGAAATTTTTTTATAAGTATATAATATATATTATTTGAAAGTTTTGGTTCAAAAAATTTACCCCATAAAATTAAAAATCAGTTTCTCCGAAACCTAAACGTGGCTACCTAGCTCAAATCTGTAGCCTGTAACCCCTTTCAAAACGAAATCAATTAAAAAAAAATTTATTAACAAAACACAAACAAATCCATTATTAAAGAAAAACGGTTCTTTGCTAGAAAAAAAAATGCAAATAACTAAATATCATATCTATGTGTTCTGCATGACATTTTGGCGGTTGGATGAATCAAAATTAAAAGTTTGGACATTTGTTTGTATCTTACCATGTTGTCTAGCTCTACTTAAAGAATTATTTGATTCTTTTTTTTTTCCCCTTTTTTTCATAGATATTTTACACGGAAAAACTTTCTCTCTAAACTCATTTGAAAGAATATTTTTCCAACCTAATATGTGATAGTTGAAAAGACCATTCACCTGTACTTCTAGTCACACAACTTTTTTAATAAATCATGTGATTTGTTTAAATAAAATATATGGATGGTCTTATAAATGATCACGTAGTAGGTTAGAGAAAATTCCTCTAAACTTGTTTAAAGGAAAAATTTGACCTTGTGATATGAGTATATGAGATTTTACCATATTATTAATAATTTAAATGAATAGTGAAACTCAAAATGACAGCTACCTCTATCTTAAAATCCCTTACACGAATAGTGAAACTCAAAAATGTTTACTTCAAGCCATTAAATAAGAGTAGTTCAAATACATTTTTACTCTCCCCAACTTTAGTATCTCTATCATTGTGGTCTATCAGTTTTAGAACTTGTAGTTAACATCCTAAAGTTTTAAATTGTTGTTAATGTCATGTAGCCCGTCAATCTAGTTTAATTAATTGGTTATCATTAACTATCCTATACGTCGTTTTGTAAAATGATCGCATCAATTAAAAGTTGGCGAAAACACCATTTTGGTCCCTACATTTTAGGGTCACGGTCAATTTGGTCCCTACATTTTGGTAGCAGTTAATTTGGTCTCTGTTATTTTCAATTTGTAGTCAATTTGATCACTACTGTTAATTCACTAACGAAAAATGCCTACGTGACAAACAGTTTATCCAGTTAACATGTTTAATGTTAAAATATTAAATCAGATGCTTATGTGTCTAATTTTTAGTTACCACATCAGCAATTACATGGCAAGAAAAAAGCCATATCTTCTTTTAAAAATATTTGTTTTGTACTAATTTTTTTCCTTTCCTAAATAAAAAAACTAGACCACAAACATACATGTTTTTATTTAAAAAAAAAAAAACACGTTTCTCCGACTTACATATGCAAGTCTCAGTAACATATATTAAGTATTGTAAAAATCTAATCTATGACTACGACCAAATATAGGTCATCATCATCCCTATTATGAACTCAATCCATCTGTTTCTCTGACCCTTCACCTATTGACTCTTGTAACTGAGAAATATACCAAGAAAATCTGTGTCTTAACTCTGATTTGTTTTTCTTTATTTTGATGGGACTCTAAATGGATTCTTTGAAATCTGGGATTCCACTAAAAAGAGAACCTTTTCTAGTATTTTTCTTTTGGTAGAACCGAGAGCACCCATTTTCATAGAGACCCAGTGCAAGACTCTCAAGGTTATTGTTGTTTAAGAAGTTAGATTAATTACTTCTAATGGATTTGTGCTGTGGCTGTGTTTTTTATTTTTATTTTTTTTGGTGGTGCTCTTCCAAATGTTTCTGTCAGGTTCTATGGTGGAAAAGTCTAGGAGCCAATTCTGAAAATTTCAAGTTTTTGAAGAAGATGGGTGTGAAAACCCGGCATCTCCAAACTCAGATTCACCACAACCCAACCTTCAAGTACCACAGAACCACCATGGTACCCAGTCCGTGGCCACAGATCCGCCTCACTGGCAACCGTGCCACCACCGCGAAATGCCTCAAGAGTCAAGACACCATTGCCGATCTCGTATTGAAATACATGTAACATCGCCGATCTCCTTGCTCTATGATGGATCTATGGTGCTGGACGGTTGTGTTGCAGTGAATCTGGGTTTGGGGTTTAGTCTGAATTTGGGGATTTTGGCTGAAACTTATGGAGTTAATTTGATCTTTCTTGATTGATGGCATAAAGTTTGCTATGAATGAAAGCCAAATTGAAGGTTAGAAAGAATATGATCTGTGATTGTTGGACTATAGATTAGTGTTTGGTTACCAAGAAATGGAAAGAAATGAATTAAAATGAAATTGGTTAAAAAATTGTAAGAATATTCAAAGAAGAAATAAAGAAAAGGAAAAAAAATTGGTTAAAAAAATATTAAAGATGATGTGGCTTTTTTTTTTTTTTTTTTTTTTTCATGTAATCGCTGATGTGTGGCACATCAGCATCTGATTTAATATTTTAATACTAAACATGCCAATTGGACAAACCTTTTGCTACGTAGGCATTTTATAGGGGAAGGGGGATGAGATAAGAGAATACACTCACACGCCTACACCAAAACTGCATACAACAGTTAGTGTCACGGAGCAAGTGATAAACCCCTTCTCAATATCACACGTTACCGATGTGGGATGACTCGACAACACTGAGTATCTTTTTTATTTGAGAAACACACACACACATATACAGGGGAAGGGGGATGAAATAAGAAAATACACTCACACGCCAACACCAAAACTGCATGCAACAGTTAGTGTCGCGGAGCAAGTGATAAACCCCTTTTCAATATCACACCTTACCGATGTGGGATGACTCGACAACACTGAGTATCTTTTTTATTTGAGAAACACACACACACATATATAGGGGAAGGGAGATGAGATAAGAGAATACACTCACACGCTAACACCAAAACTGCATTTTCCATTAGTGAATTAACAGTAGAGATCAAATTGACTGTAAATTGAAAATAACAGGGACCAAATTGACTGCTACCAAAATGTAGGGACTAAATTGACCGTGACTCCAAAATATAGGAACCAAAATAGTATTTTCGCCTTAGAAGTTAACCATCGTGATTTTTTTTAGAAACAACCATCATGTATTTAATAGAATTTGCAGTTTAGGAAGGTAATTACAATTTATTATTTATTTATATTTCAATAGTTACAATATAGAAGTATTCGAACCCTTATTGGTTAGGTTAGAAATACCATAAGATGCTAACGATCGAATTACAAAATTCTTGACAAATTTAATAAAGCAAAATGACAGCGATACTAATCCCCTAATGTTTAATAATCAATGAACAAGTGCATGCTTATAAAAATAAATAAATTAACAAGTGCATGTTCTAACTTTAAATATTAATAATTAATTAAAAAAAAGGATGCCGTACGTTCTTCATAGATTCCAATTTTCTAATTTCGGTCTAACCGCATCTTTGGCTTCCAAAAGCCTCTACCTATGGTGAATTGAAACATCATCTACGAAACACTAGATACTACATAGAATAACAAAAGGAATTATTAATTCAAATTTTTTTGTAATGTCTTTCGTTTAGTACTAGTGGTGTGAAAGTTTAACAAAGTACATCATATTATTAATCATTTAATCCCACCATTGCTGCAACTACGAAGGGTTCCAATCTAGCACGAAGAAAATACTGCAGAGAGAGTGATTAAAAAAATAAAAACCGAAAGCTATCTAACACGAGACCTTACCTACAGTCTACAGATGGCGATGAATAAGAGGGAGAGATAGATTTACCTGCAGCAGCTGCTTCAACAACATCACTTTTGGAGTCTCTGGAGCTAAGAAATAGCCTAGTTTTGTAGTAACTATTGGAGGCGTAGAAGTCTGCAAGGGCCATGTTGATGCAACTCAGACCCATCTTCCCAGTCCATGTACCGAAGTCAAGAATCACACCCACGTTAACCGAGATTGTCGTGTTTTGTGCTTTGGCCAAGAAATTACTTTTAGAAAGAATAATGAAGCAGAACAGAAATGAAAAAGCAATTCTGGTAGGGATCTTCATAATTATGTTTTGAATACCTTGTAAAATTCATCATCTTATTACTCTTATTTATAGGACAATGTCATCAGGTAGTCAAACGTTGGACAAACCTAATAAATTATATATCTTTGAAAAGTAAAACACCAACTAATAAATTATGGATTGTGTTTATTTTACACTGATTGTCAAGTCAAGGTTTCAGAGTTTTATGGGCTGTGTAAAATCATGTAAAAGAGTTTTTGTGCGACAAGTATTACCATGGCCATATGTAACCAAACTTTAGGACCTTAGTGTTTCTTAGGTCTTAACTGTTTCAAGTTCAAGACAAGTCAGAATTCAAGCATAAAAGAAAATCCATTTTGTTAATGTGTAATGGGTTGTGGGCTTCAGGCCCACATTGTTTACTTGTAGAGTACAAATACTTGTACTACACACTTACTTGTACTATATACTCTGCTTCCTATATAAAGACACTCATTTATATTTTATTACGTATTTCTAACATGGTATCAGAGCCGCTGCTCTGAACTTTCTCTTAGGAGTCCTATCTCTTTTGATATTACTCCATTCTCACTGTCACAAGACCATTGCCGTCGCCGTCTCCGTCTCCGCCGCGAATCTTACTCCCATTAACTTTTTGCAAGTACCATCCGTGTTGTTTTGTTTTAATGCTTTTATTTTATTTTATTTTCTTGTTTCCGTACCTTTTTCAAAATTTTCGCTCTAGCATGAGTCATTGTCAATGACTCGATGACGACACTCATTTTTTAGAATTTCACATTATGGTTTTTGGTTGCAACTTGCAAGA
This sequence comes from Notholithocarpus densiflorus, assembly GCA_030021035.2. Taxonomy (NCBI): domain Eukaryota; kingdom Viridiplantae; phylum Streptophyta; class Magnoliopsida; order Fagales; family Fagaceae; genus Notholithocarpus; species Notholithocarpus densiflorus. The sequence goes on along the minus strand of JARYZH020000012.1, from coordinate 5,897,214 downwards.
CGCACATGCAGTATGAATAGCTGTGCTTTGAATTCTTGCCTTATTTTATAAGTTAAAGAAGAATTCAAAACTTTCAAATTTCTAGGAACAAACTCAATATTTTAACCCATTTGGACTGCGAATGCTACAGTAATCCTTCAGCGGTCAAGAGCAAGTCGTGTTTGTATTAACTGTTGAATAGGTCAAAGTATGACTTGTTGAGTATGCTACTCAAAAAAATTTGTTGGCCCTCTCTCTAACACAATATTAAAGTCTAATTTGTTTGTCATTTTTAGTTTCTCGTTTGTTTTTCTGTCGAGTACTTTCAGTTGGCTTTTTGTTTTTGTTTTTGTTTTTCTGAGTATTGTCAGTTGGTTTCCAAGTGCATAGAAGGAGTATCATAATGATTTGGTGATGAATTTAATATTTATTAATGTACTGGTCTTCATCCAGTCAGAATGTATTACTAGCAAGACAGTGGACATATATCATCATCTTAATGGGTTCAATACCACTAGATACTGGACTAAGCCTGACCCTTACCAGTAATAGTCTTTATCCTGAGTTGTTAATAATTAAGAATTTATGTTATGGGTTCAAGTCAAGAAAGATACACATTGATACTTCATCAGTTAAGTATTCAATTTCCCTAATTTTCCCTTTCTTGAGTCAAAGATTCGGAGAAGCTTTATGCTAAAAATTAAATAATTGAAGGGAAAAGTTAACAAATAGTCCATTCATTAATGGACTATTTTTAGAAAATTTTTATGGTTTACAATTTTTTATATTTTTCATAAAAGCATAAAAGTAGTATTAAAACTTTTCTAAAATGATCTATTAAGAAATGTCCTAATGACACTTGTTAATTGGACGCATAAATGAAAACCAACTATAAATAAATGAGTTTGAACTTTGAAATGTATGCAACTAGACAAACTGCTAAACTAATTCTCGACCTATCATAACCAATTTTAACATATCAAATTAACAAATGGAAAATTGAAGAACACGGCATCTAGCTAGCTTGCCAGAAGGGTAATTAGACTTCATTCTGGAATCTTTGAATAGAATCAATTAATAGATATCTATCTTCATGCGGTGGTTGTATTGAATTACCTCGAAAGAGCAAATTAATATTATTTTGTTAGGTTCTGTTTACTGTTTAAAAAGATTATTGTATGATATAAGTAGGTAATTTACTAATGAAGAACAAAAAGAACGAAGCCCGAGTAGTTGGGAAAACTTTGACTATAATTTGATGTATTTTTTGGACTCCAAATATGGAAAGTCATATCCCTGGTGAACCAAAATTCCAACAAATATGTTCAATACTGTAATACGAACTTTAGGAGAAAATGTCAAAGATAGAATGAGAGAAAACAACCCTCAGAAATCTGTGTATTAAACTCACTGAATGAGTAGTAAAATAGAGCTTCAGCAAGTTGTAACTTCGGAACAAATCACTAACAAACAAAATAATCGCTAACAGTAACAGTCCTTTCCCTCCCCCCCCTCTTGGGCCAAGCAAAAACCTTGTATTGGGCTAAAAAATAACTAAAAAAATATACAAACAGCTATTGGGTATAAAGCGCGCAAATAAGTATTATTAGAAAATTTATTTTTCTTTATAAGTTATTAGGCTATAGGTCCACAATTACTTCACTACACAGATTGGATTTTTTGACCCATATTCTTTTTCGTACATGGGTTGGACTTCAAGGCCTAATACAAGTGGCTCACCACCAAGTAACACACAATCTTATCCAGAAAAAAAGTAACATACAATCAAGCCTCATACAGTGCTTGAAAGTTGACACACCTATTAAGCACTTTTTGGCACAAATAGATAAATTAGATCACTCTGTTACGCTAAAAATGAAATTTTAAAATGAAAAATTTGAAACATACAGTGCCAAACTGAAAAAAATCTCAAGTTTTAAAGACCAAAAATTCTTTTTAATCTAATTTTATAGTATTAATCATTTTTTAATAATCATAAGCGACACAAAAAAATGCCAAAACCTTTATAACTTAATATCTTTTGGTGTTTTCAATAAAGACGTCCAGTGTTCAAATCAGCAATTCGGCATTTTGGTCTTTTATAATAAAAAACATATTATCTATATAAGAAAGAAATCAAATTATTACAATAACTTCCATGATTTTTTTTATTCCATTTATTTTCTTAATTGTATCTCTTAATCTATATGAGTTTATTATGAACAAATATATATATATATATATTTATTTATATATATACACACACTTAAACTCAATGTTCTTTTTAGGAAGAATTACACCCCCTCCCTTGAGATTTGAAGAAATTAACACTACCCCATTTTGTTTATATTAGTAATAAAATATTCTAAACTTTTTTAAGAAACTCTTTACAAAAGTTTAATCATGGTTAATAAAAAAATAATTGATAAATTTAAAATAAAAATGCAAAATTTATCAAGTACCAAAACACTTGCAATGGTAAATCTCTCCATAACCTGTTGAAAAAAGAAAAATAATAATAACCAAAATTCATACTTAATATTTTTAAATACACTTTAATTGAACTTTTTAAACAATCGAGAATTTTAATTCTGAAATGGAATTTCAAAACAAATGGCAAGTTAGCACACAACATTTTTAATAGTATTAATTTAACAAAATTTGGTCAATCAGACGTCAAGGGGAAAAGTGTTTTTTCCTTTCAAGTTTGGAGTAGAGTGTCATTTCTCTTAAGTATCCGTTTGGATACTGAGGTTTGTGCGTCTGCGTTTTCTCTTTTTTTTTTTTTTGGAGAAGCGTGTTTCTCAAACTTTATGTCACACCAGTGGGTCCCATACACTGTTCACGGAACTCACAAACCTCTTCTTTCAGCAACTTTTTCATTAAAAATAGGTTCTATGGCACTATTCATACAATAAAAATTATTTTGTTATAGTGTTTTTAGTTTTTAGTTTTCAGTTTTCAGCAGTATCCAAACGGACTCTAAATCTCAAGAGAGAAGGATGTAATTACCCCCTTCTTTTTATAACTCATCATATATGCATTTGTTCGAATATTGACTCAAGGATTTGATCATTGAAATTTTTTGTAGAAAAATATTGTTGAACTCTCTGTGTTTACCTTATACAAAGAGTACTCAATAACTAATATTGTGTTAAGTTAATCATTATAATATTGTGAATATTTACATTTTTTTTTAAATTATCAATTTTAAATATTTTTATAGATTTGTTTTTATAAAACATCAATAATTGTTATTTAAATCTTAATAGAATATACTATTCAACCTATGACCCACTGATTAAGACAATTACCCAAACGAGCCAAACCCTGATCAAGTTGATAATTGTATCTCTTAATTTGTTTGCGTTTATTTTCATAATGAAGACAATGCACGCAACGATCATTTGGAAAATAATTGTCCCGTGCAATTATGATGGGTAAGTTTCTTTGCAAGTTGCAACTATAGTTAATCCTTTGAAAGGAATTAGACTTTTGCTTTGATCACTTCAAAGTAGGGAACTTATCATCACTATCACTAAATTAGAACTCCACAGTCCAGCTCCATTTTTTTATTTTTCATACCTCATACTCTCTTGCCTTCTTTTTTCGTCTATAAATTGTACGTGGAGGTTGTTGCCTTGGACCTGGCCAATGCACCACTCAAGAATTATGACAACCTGATTGAGAAAAGAGGAAAATAAAAACTTTTCTATTTTTATGGACCATATAATAAGAGCAACTTTGTCTCTTTAAGATTTTTTGCATTACTTGTTTTTAATATCTTTCAAAATTAGGAAGGATTAGAATTTTTATGGACTAATCTCAAAATCCCAAATTTTTGCTAGGTAAATCAATTAATTGACTAGAGGTTTATATATAGATTACCGTGTAGAAGTTTATGAAGTGACAGTTGAATATAGGGAGAACAGAGAGAGATTGCAGAGAAATGGTGAACTAGTTGCGCTTTTGATTTGATTGATTGTATTGAAGTTTGCCTCTTTATGTATTTGATTCAATTCGTGTACCCAAATTTCAATTTGGATTGTATATTTGTAATATATAATATAATATATATGTATATATGTGTGTGTATATATATATATATATATATATATATATATATATATATATATATTCGTGTATGTGATTATAGTTGTCAATGAGAGCATGAGCTCACTCTTCTCTGAATCAAAAGAACAGAACAAGCCCAACAAGCACAGCTTTAAGGACTTTCTTCTACACCCTAAGACGACGATGACTACAGTTATAGGAAATTGAGCTGAACTTTAGGAAATGAAAATAACAATCTTGAATCAAATTAACAGTAGCTGCTTTGATATCTAGAGTGTATATTCATAGCATTACACCAAATTTCTATACTTTTGTACTATTGCTTTTGAGAATTAATAATAACATTCTATCTTTTATAATAATAATAATAATAATAATAATAAATAATGTAATGGTTCAATGGATAATTTATAAAAACTGTTCAATTTTTTATTTAAAATATTAATTTTCAAAAAATCGCTACAATTATTATATTATTGACATCATCTTATCTTATTCTAATCATATAAAACTGATGAATTTTGTAAAATTTTAATCCAATTCTTTTTTTTTTTTTTTTTTTTCTATATAGAAGGTTTAATCAAGTTAATCTAACTAAACGTCTTTATAGAAAAATCTGCCTAACATTAATAGCCAAATTAAGTCCAAACAGAATAAGGATTGAAACTCATATCTTTCCGAGAATAAGGATTGAAAACTAGCGGAAATATCAGCAGCTGTACGTATCTCAACCGCACCTCAGGTCCTTTATCTTCTCTTTTCCAATAAATTCAAATTGGAGACCTAGACGACTTAGAAGTGCAATGCCAAATAACAACTACAGAAGTATCGTTGAACACTATAAAAGCAGGCCTAGGCCTATGCCGAACAAATTTGCATTAAATTATCTTCTGAAAATCGATTAAAGGTTTGAGCCTTCTCCTCCTATTTGTCTTTCCTCCTTATATATATGTTACTGCTCGCAAATACTGACTTGTATTTATTAATCCAGATTAATCTCAGCTTTTTCTAAATCATCCACACCACATTGCAGGTATCTCTCTCTTACAGTACTCTCGCTCTCTCTATTTGTGTTTTAGATTAATTTACTGACTGGTTGATTGTGAATAAAACTAAAACCGTGTGTATAGTGTATACGAAACCAAAAAATATATTTTTAAAAAATATTGTCTATATGTTTCTGTTATTTTATATGATATGATCATATGAGGAAGTCTGCCATCTGTTGCTTTCAATAAAGCTGGGTAATATTTTTTTAACCGAAAATATGCTTTCTGGGTTACAGCAGCTTGCACTTTGACTCTTTGATGAGTAATTTATATGAAAATCGTATTCTAAGAGAAAAAGTATTTAAGATTCAAAGGTTATATTTAGAAGTTTAACTTTTTAGAAAGACTTATAAGGATGTTGAACCTAGCTACAATTTTGATTTTCTACAAAGAAAAATACAAAATAATTCAAAAACAGTCATTTTGTGTCTTTTCTTTTGTTTGTTTATGCATATGGAGGACCTGGTTTCACTTAAGGCTCGATCTGAGTCTGTTTGACATGTTCAATGATTTCTGCAATTTTACTATTTTGTACCATCCTTCTCTTTTGCCCTTTTTTTTTTTTTTTTTTTTTTTCCTATTTATATATATATATATATATATTTATATTTTTTTTTTTCCAGAGTCAGAGAGAAAGACAGGACCTGGTGTTATTGCCATGGACCCCAAGTTGATTGATGAAAGTCACGAAACAGCTGCCTCCAAAATTCCGGAGGAGGCCTTAGAAACTGTTAGCTCCTTAAATGGAGTGACAATTCAAGGTACTAGCTACCATTGTTGATAAGAACTTGTAGTTAATCCCTTCCTTTCGTTTTTGCTTTTGTTTCTGTTTTTGTTTTTTTGTTTTTTTGTTTTTTTGTTTTTTTTTTGAGTTGCCTCTTACTCTTCTTCTTTTTGTTTTTTTGGCACAAAGGGAGCTAAAACAGTTTCAACATGCTGAGAGGGGTTAGGCAGGTAAAACAATTTCAACATGCCGAGAAGACAAGGGTTAGGCAATTGCGGAAACAACAGGTATGTACTGAGGTAACATGCCCAAACCGATTGCATCCCTTTTAGTCCCCTCAATTATGCATATACAAATACTCTTTCTTTTTTCTTTTAGAACTTGAGAACAAGGCAACACCTGTTGCTGGAGTTATGGACCCTACCTCATTAGAATTAGGTCTAGGTTTTAAAGGATTGACTACTGTTAATTTTAAAGCTTTTATGGAAAGGTTCGAACATAGAAACTATGACACTGAACCTTTCCTAAGTTTTGGGAGCCGAATGAACCCCTAGTTGATTTTTGCGGGTTTAGTATTCCCAATGTAGGTGTTTCTCTTTTAGAGAATGAGATGGGGTGCCATGACTTCATGGAGAACTTCGCATCTGGATTGTGTATGGGTAACTTTGCATTGAGCGTGCTATGCAAGGTATTAAGGGATATGATTTATTCTAAACTTGATTTCATTAGTGAGACTAAACTTCTAGAGTGGGAAACTGTGGTGAAAGATTTGATGAAATCGGGCTTAGGCCTAGGCTTCCTTCTCGATCGTTTACGGAACGTAAACGATCGAGAAGGAAGCCTAGGCCTAAGCCCGATTTCATCAAATCTTTCACCACATTTCCCCACCCCAGATGCTTAGTCTCACTAATGAAATCAGGTTCAAAATATTTCATATCCATTAATACCTTGCACAACACACTCAACGCAAAGTTACCCATAATCCAAATGTGAAGTTCTCCATGAAGTCATGGCATTCTATTTCCTTCTCTAAAAAAGAAACACCAGCATTGAGAATGCTTAACCCGCAGAAATCAACTAAAGGTCATCTGGCACCCAAAACTTAGGAAAAGGTCTAGCATCATACTTCCATGCTCGAACATTTCCGTAAAAGCTTCAAAATCAGCTGTTGTCAGTTCTTTTAAAGCCTAGACCTCCTTTTGATGAGGTAGGTTCTAAGGCAATATCCTTGATTATGACTCTAGCAGTAGGTGTTGTTTTGTTCTCGAGTTTTAAAATGGAAAAAAAAAGTATCAGTATATGCAAATAATCAAGGGGGGGCTAAAAGGGATGCAATAGGTCCGAATGGGTTGCCTCTGTACATACTTGTTGATTCTACAATTGCCTTACCCTTGTCTTTTTGGCATGCTGAAAATATTTTACCACCCTCGGCCAAAAAAAAAGGGGTGAAAGGAAAGGAATAAGTGGCAACTCAAAAACAAAAGCAAAATCGAAAGGAAGGGATTAACTACAAGTTCTTATCAACAATGGCAGCAAGTAGCAATAACACTAGATCCGACCTTTTTTTAGAGAACATTCCCTTCAACTCTCTTTTTTGTTAGTGACTTTTATTTAAAGAGATCTCGTCTCTCTAGTCTCGTTTCAAAAGAAATTTCCCTATTGCTTTCATTCGTTCATGCATGTCAGGAGGTTTTAATTTTCTTCACATGTTTAAATTGTTCATATGATTTCTTTGTATGCTTTGTTTAAATTTTTCACATGATTTCTTCACATGCTCATACTGCCATGGTCAATTTGTTCACATGATGATTATATGAATAAATTAAACATTGTTCATGCATTAACATAAAAATTAATTCTAGATCTAAAATTAGGTCTTTGATTTGATTTTGTAGATCTATTTTCAAAATCTATAGATTTTTCATATTAAAAAACAGATCTGAAATCTCTTTGTAAAAAACATTCTATTTTTCATATTGAAAACCAAATCTGAAATCTGTTTTCAAAATCTGCTCATTGTTTTATTTTTAAAATCATATCTGAAATTTTTTTATTCAAAATCTAATTATTTTTCATAGCAAAAATCAGATCTAATATTTTTATATATAAAATATGTTTTCTCAGGTAAATCTCTTACTTTGTTTTTTAAATCCAAGTTGTTGTTTATTTAATTTCTAAAATCCTCTTTCAATAAGTAGATCCATAAAATCTAGGATTAGATCTAATCTTAGATCTAGAATCAATATGTATATTTTGGCATATCAAAAATTGGCATATTGCATATTGTATGTGGATACATAAAAGGAAATTTTAAGTCTAGAAGGTTGAACTTTGTTCGGGTAGAGTGAGTGCCTAACATAAGCTTTCACCATGTGCCATATTGAACATACCTCTTTAGACTCGAACTAACATAATTATTCATAGGCAATGCAATGTTTTAAAGTTTTATAGACAACTGGCAAACCTGAAGTAACATAATTATTCATATGCAATTGCACTGTTTTAAAATTTTAGACGACTACCTTGACACCCCGCCTCAAACACCCATTACCCACACGTTTCGTCCAGCAATAAATCAAGTACTTGTACTTAAAAATTAAAAATAAAAGGAACATCATTTTCACTAGGCGAAGGAAAGATATCTAATAGTTTTTTTATTAATAAATTTTTATTGAAACATTTTTTCTTCTTTTTTTGTTTTTGTTTTTGTTTCGTATGTTCTTTTTTCCCCGTTATTTTCAAGTTCTTTGAGTGCATTTTTTTTTTATTAAGATTTCCACTTAGGGGTTTTGATTTTTATGTTTGGGTTTCTATTGCTTTAGTTTCTATGGGTCATATTTGTATGTGCTATTTATCTTTTTTTATAAAAGCTTATAGAAATTGCAATTGGGAAATCAACTTCACAAACCCATTTACATACTTGATTAGTTTTGGTGATAATATGCTCTTTCTTTCAAAGATTTCCTTTTAAAGATATTGTTTGCTAATTTGTGGGTTGACAAAATAGAACTTGGATAGTTTTTTTGCAGAGTTGGTCTAAAATTTCCCACGGTCAAGGTGGGATGCAAAATTGGGTGTGGACACATAACTTGAGGTCATTCACAGCGAAAGCTCCTACCTATGCTATGGAATTCTTTTAAAAGCACACCCTGTAAGTACTTTTATTCTGTTTTGAGAGGATTAAAGCTTGATCATAATTATCTCATTGGAATTTTGGCATAGTTAGAAAAAGGGGCAGCAAGGTATATAAATGTGCACTTGCATAAATATTTGTATGTATCAGTCTTGCCAATTTGGAGTAAAGAATTATTATATTCAACTATAAGATAAAATGAAGATATATATGATAGTAGGTATAATACAAAACTAAAAAATTAAACTAAAATTAAAGTATAATTTTTATTCATATATATATATATATATTATTTTGCTTCTAAAGTTGGCTAAATTAATAATGTCTAGCATGCGTGTTGGATGGAATTCATGATAAATGTAATGGCTCAGTTACTGTTTCATATATCAATGCTTGGTATTTTTAAAATAGGCAAATATATACTTCCATTCTTCATATTTTTATAATAGGTCTTGATGTCTACAACCTCCCATTAAAGAATATGTCGCTTTGTTTAGTGTTTTGAAGTGCATTGTTTCCCCATAGTGTTGTACTATAACAAGAATAACTCAAGCTATTGGTTATTGTGTCTTTTATATCACAGAGGGGTAACAATGTATATTTTCTTTATTTGTAAGCAATCAATTTACATATTTGCAAGCATAATTTGGGAGGGACAAATGAAATGATTTGTTAGTGGTAAGGTATTTGAGAAGATTTTGGATTCATAATCAATCTTTTTTAAAATGTGAGTTAATGTTATTCATTCAAGGTTTTATTATATATTGTTGAAAATACATTTGGCAGTCAAACGGATACATATAGAAATTGAATTAATTTTTGGTTTCAGTTGTTTTCAATAACTGAAATTTAGTTTCCTTTTGGATGAATTCCAGTCAGTTTAGCATCAACAAAATAGTGCAAAAAACCAGGGTACACTGCAAAATTAACCACCACAGGAGGATATTTTTAGTAGTTAGGAACTGCCAGAGTGGTACCATTATCTAGAATTCAATGTTGCTTCCAATGACAGTGCTAAGCAAAAAAAGAAAAAAAAAAAGAAAAAAAAAAAAAGAAAGACAATTTGAAGATTCTCTAGAAGTTGAACTGGTAGCTGTTTTGCGTTGCTAGAATTTTGCTCATGAAGAAGGCCTATATTTTAGAAGGTGATTCAGCTACAGTCGTCAAGTCCATGATCCATATGCATATTGATCAACATGGTTACGAAACATCATTGAGGAGGTAAGATTATTACTGAACTCTGAAGTTTTTGTTGTAAAAAGAGAAGTTAACATAGGAGATCATAGAGTGGCTAGGCATGTCCAATTTGTGACGAATTTGATAGGGTGGATGGATGAAACTCCATCTTTAATTTGTCCAACAATTTATCCTTGATGTAATTGCAATAAAATATATGTTTTCCTTCAAGACAAAAAAAAAATTGGAAAGATAAGTTATTTAATTATTTATTATCTTGAATCAACATTTTAATTTGGCTTGAATGTAATGAAAATGATTGTTTCTTAATTGTTTAGAAAAAGAACATCAGGCAATCACCCATAGGTATTTGTAATTCATTGACATAATGTGGCTAAGATTAAAAAAATGCTGATAATAATGATGATAATGATAACCTTGAGTATGGTGCATGATTTGATTTAAAAAGGACTCATCCAATTGTAGTTTCTCTAAATCAATTTGCTTTTTTTTGCATGAATAATAATAAAAATATCTCGTGCATTGCATGGGTTATATGTTAGTTTTTATAAATGGTGAAAATGTTGTTTGGTCAAAAACCATCCGTGTTGTTTAATTGTTTTGTTTTATTTTTTTTGTTTCATACATTTTTTTCTAAATCTTTGCGCTAGCATGAGTCAATAAGAGTCATTGTCAATGCTTGGACGACAACACTCATTTTTGTTAGGGGAAAGGTTTATCTCCAAACTAGTTTGGAGATAAACTCTTCAAACTTTATATATATATATTGAATATGAATTTTAAAAACCTAACTGTTTGATTTCATGTTCTTATTATATTTTTTATGCTTACAAAATTTCAAGAAGATAAAAAATTAATAGCTATGTTATCAATGACATGTTTAAATTTCAAATTTTTGTGGTAAAAATTATACACAAAATTAAGTTCATTGATCGAATAGTAAGTAACATTAGATTTGAATGAAATTTGAAAACATGTTGAGAATATAAAAACATGTAATCTAATGGTTAGATTTTAGAAATTTACATTCAATAAAAAATATAGGACAAGTTTAAAAGGTCCCTCTTCAAACTAGTTTCTTTCCAAAGATATAAGACAAGATCCTTAACGTTTGAAAGTTGCAATTTGAAAATGTTTCAAAGTTTCTTTGTTTTCGTAATTTGATTTTCATTACTCAGAGTTTTCCTACCCGTGATTCCCTAAAAATGACACTTGTCATACAAGGTTCAGAATGGCATTTGACTCACAGGAATCTAACATTTTTCTTTTACCAAAATTTTACAAGAACCAGCAAAGGGGAAAAATAATAATAATAATAATAATTTGAGCCACCACTGAAGGGAGTGTACAAAAAGAACACGGATGGCGCAATGATTAAGCAATTATACTATACATGGCAAGAATCATAGTGTGGTAGTTGTGAGGGATGAGAAGGTGAGAGCTTTTGCAGGCCTGCAAAATGAAACTGGTGCAAGGGCCAGAAGAAATAGAGCTTTAGCCGCACACTACATACCATAGGGAATTTAGGCGTGCAAGAGGTCATACTTAAAAAGGATTCACTAAGTTTTACACTAGCACTTAACTCAGCTGAGAGTCTGAGACTAATCCTTCTAAAGTTGGGCACTTGTCGACGAAGAAAAAGCTGTTCTCCAGAGTTCTAAGCGGTGAAGCATAAGTGCATAACCCATAAGAAAAGAAGTTACAGAAGTGGAGACTCTACAGTCTACACATGTTATTGTAGTCTTTGGCCGAATGAAATGCCAGATATTCTTACAAGGTCTACAAATTTTATCGTTAATTCCTTTTAAAAGAAATAAAAATAAATAAATAAATAAATAAAAAACCTTTTATGGCTCTTCTTGTCACTGGAGACCTTCGTCCTCAGGAGCAGAATCACATTGAAGCTTGGAGTGGGGGTATGGCCCACATAAGCTTCTCAAATATTAGTTTTTTTTACCTCCAAATTTACTTAAAATTTTCAAAAAATATATGGCTGGCCCCCCTAACTTCTTAATAATATTAGATTTTTACTCTTAAATTTACTTCAAGTTTTGGCCAACTCTTCTTATTTCTTGTATGACACTTCTAAATTGGTTCAATTTTTATATTTACTACTATTTTGGACCCTTAATCTCAAAATTCTAGTTCCACTCCTAATGCCACTATGTTAGTTTAGAGGTTAGGACTTGGGAGGAAAAGGAGGAATAGATGCACGCCTATGTTTTTGGACAAAAGGAACAAGAAAAGAAGATGAGGGGGCCAAGCAAAAACTCCACCAAATTCAATATGCCAAAAGGTGAGCCAATTAATTTAGAATTTCCCACATTTGTATCTTATGAGATAGTCTTATGGAATTTACCTCTCATAACATGTGAACGACATCCCATACATATGGGTTTCGCATGTTGTGTAGATTAATAATAGAGAGTTGTGATTTATTTTAAAAAAAAACTGTCTCCATTTTTCTACTCTATAAAACGAGAAAATATCAATCTATTATCTATTGCTCTCCACTTTTTTCTATCCTCGCTCAATACGCACACCAAAATCATGACTTGGGTCTCTTATAATAATCTTATATTTACGAATTTTGAAAGTCAATTAGTCAAATAGATTTAGATCCCACTTCTAATTGTAAAATTAATAGATTCTTAAATTCTTTTTTTATGATTTTACTGATCTCAAAATTCTTAGATTTAAAGTGTTTTTCATTTGAGTCTATATTTATAGAGGATTTGCAATTCTCAAAAATTATTATTTTTGAATTTTTTTTCATATGAATATAATATTTTATTTTATTTTATAGAGAATTTGAAGTTACAAAGACTATTAAATGTTCTAGAATTTTCTCAAAAAAAAAAAAAAAGTTCTCGACTTTAATGTGCACCCAAAATTAGTGGGAAGAGAGTTAGTGGCTATATTCGCTGATATTGGTGGTAATTAAGTGTAGTTTAGACAACTCTAACTTAAGCTGCATTTCCAGAATTCATAACTAAATAATATAAAGAGAAATGCTATGTTTACAATATTTTTACAACATTTTTACAATAAATCCTAAGTGGCAGGTTGTTACTGGTTGTTATTGTTGGGGCAAAAAAGTAATCTTAGTGTTAGTTTCAAATTTGAACCAATAACAACTAACCACCTGTGATTTGTTGTAAAAATATTGTAGACATAGCATCTCCAGTTTTAGCATTTCATAGACTTCTGACATTAAAATTTTAATCTTTATCTATCTGTTAGATAATATACTAGCTGTGGTTATTAAAATCTTATGATCCACAACTTTATCCTACGATTTGACTTCGGAACTCAGTACATAGCCCTGCATTATTCATATGATTGGCTCATCTCTCCTGACTCCTGAAAGCATAATTTAAGTTTCTACATGCCACGACATAGGTTATCAAGAATAAAACTAACATACATATAAAAGATCCGATCTAACATAGTCCGTCTGGCAAATCAAGTCAAAGTCAAGCTTCATAATTTCTCTTCGGAATATTTTCCAAGCAAGCTGGATTGTTCAGTTTGAACTGTTTTCTCCCATTGCTTTATTTTGATTTGATACCTTTTTTTTTGGTTTTTCCAACTTTTTGAAAATGGACCTTTACAATATTGTCTAAAAGAAAAAGTATTGGTACTTTTAAAAAGTGTGGTTTTAAAATATTTTCTTAAATATACACTCTGAAGGTGGTTAGAGCACTCAAAGTCAATGCTCTAAAACCAATTGAATGCTAAAATAGAGAATGCTTTAAAACCCATTGAAAGCTAAAATCATAATTATTAAACTTGGACTGACCCGTTGGAAACCCGGTGACCCAGTTCTTAAACTGGCCTGAATGTTTAAATGGACCATTTCTGCATAAGTCCTGGTCAAATCTAGTCAAACCCAATAGGTTTGTGGCGACCAGAGTAACTTGGATGAGTTTATATAACTCGGTTCAGTTTTTAAATTTGTAAAATTACATTTATAGATCCACTTTATTGACTTATTTACTGTTTAATATGTTATAATATAGTAATTTAAAGAGGAGAAAATCTAAAGAATTAAAACAAAAAATGCATTTATCTGTCTGTCTACCTACTTCCAAGATTCCTATCCTATCAAAAGACTACTCAATTATTGTGAAATATTGATTTTGAATTATAATTGTCGTTTTAATTTTGGCATATGCCCATTTTTTTAATTTACATATTTATGTTATAATTTCTCAAACTTATTTTTATATATTTTTATTTTTAAAAAATTTTTATTTAATTTTTCAGTTCGACTTGTAACCCACTGGTTGAACCACTGACCTAGTGACACAATGGTGGATTCCACAAAAACCTAGTGACCCACCCCACATGTAAAAACTCTACTTATTGTTAATTTTCCGACAAATATTACAATTTTTTTAATAAAACCTGTTTCATTAATAAAAATATATTGAAATTACAAATAAATTCATCTCATTTATCAAACTAATTTTTAGCAAAAGCTAAATAATATTATCCAAGTTGTAAGGACCAGATTTGAGTCTCTAGCCCGAAAGGTGGATTGACTTAGGCCCAAAAAGCCCAAAACAATGAATTTGTAGAGAGTGGGTTGGAAAACTGGGTTTTAATGAGTTAGACAACAAGTAAAATGGATTCAAATGACAAGGAAAGGAAGATAGATTGATTTGAACTAAATAAAATCGTCCTCGGCAAAGTCCGAGGAAGTCAGTCCATATATATATCTCAAGTTTGATTACAAATTCAGTTCTTTATTTCTACAGTGTTTTTCTCTTAGATTCTCGATCACTTTCTCTCAGTGCATCTCTCTCCTTTTATACTCCCTTCCCATTTCATCTTTACCCTCCACGTACTGGTCAGATAGTTGGTGTTGATACTTGTCTCATCAGCACCTTCCTAAAGTCTATATGTAGTAGCTGTAAGGCTGAAAACCACTGTTCAAGTATCACCTCCACATTAATGCGGCTAGAGAGTTAGCTGCAGAGCATTTAATGCGGTGGTAGCAGCTTTCTCCTTAGATATTTTAGGAATCCCCCCATCCTACGTTTTTGTAATGCTTATCCATACCAACAGAATTTCCTGGAACGTTCCCCTGGACGGCAAACCATCTATTCGGATCTCAGCTTTGGTCAGCCGAGGAGGCCTTCATCCTCGGCCATCCTCCTGGGCCCTTATGACCAAGACTAACTTTCTTTTTTACTAACACGGACTCCCTTGACAATGTTTACTCCTCCTTGGACGACCTTTCGTCCTCCGATTGGGTCCGAGGCCCAATATATATAGAGATAATGAGCTCCTAGGCCCAATACCCCTACACAAGTATTTAACAAGACAATATCACCCAAAAAAAAAAAAAATTTCTCATAATTCAAAATCAATAATTCAATAGTATATAAATTTGTTTCTAATAAAGATAGAAGAAAAAGTTAAAATTGGTACCTTATTTCCAACCTTGCCAGAGAGAAAAAAGAGACAAAGAGTTATGTTGGGTAGAAAAAAAATAAGCTGATGATATGTTTGTTTATATATTAGGGTTTTAGGATATGAAAAAATTATAATTTAACCATTATCAATGTGGGGCAAAACACGATTGGTCTAAAAAGTCTAAACTCATCCCCGCCCCATAGTGCGGGGCTAAAATCTCACCCCATTTCTACCCCACCACTTTTATGGTATGGGGAAAACTTGCGCAAGGTGAAGCGGGAAGGAATAAGTCAAGTGGGGCGAGCCAAAATTGCCATCTCAACTCACACACGTAACAACATAAAATTCCACAAAACCTATCAAAATGACAAATGGTTAATAGTAAATTAAAAAGTAATATTAATTGTGAGACTAGATAGGAATTAATAAAAGCTTGACAACTCAATTATTGTAGAAATTGTTGCGAAAATTATTGTATAACATTACTTCTCTCTCACAATGGTGGATTCAACAAACACAAGACACGTGAATTCCACAAAAGTAAGACTCATCCTTATATAAAAAAGGAGTTATATATGCTCATTACACCATAGCTTCTCTTGTAATAGAAAATTTATTTTATGAGATAGTTTCATAAGACATTTTATTTTTATAAATAAAATCAAGCTTCATAGTTTCTCTTTGGAATATTTTCCACGCAAGCTGGATTGTTCAGTTTGAACTGTTCTCTCCCATTGCTTTATTTTGATTTGATACCTTTTTTTTTTCCAACTTTTTGAAAATGGACCTTTACAATATCGTTTAAAAGAAAAAGTATGGGTACTTACCGTACTTTTAAAAAGTGTGGTTTTAAAATATTTTCTTAAATAGATACTCTGAAGGTGGTTAGAGCACTAAAAGTCAGTGCTCTAAAACCAATTGAATGCTAAAATAGAGAATAAAAGCCATTAAAAGCTAAAATCATAATTATTAAACCTGGACTGACCCGTTGGAAACCCGGTGACCCAGTTCTTAAACTGGCCCGAATGATTAGTTTACAAAATGGTGCAAAGTTTTCTCATACTTGGACCCCAACGTAAATTTCCCTGGTTCACGCCCTATAAAATTAAGCAAATTCTTAGTGATTGCTCGCCAATTGCTCATCTTTGAGTTGAGAAACCGGAATAACGAACTTAACGTCCAAAATTCCAAATGACCATAACAACTCTCTTCCTCTCCTTCCTTCTCCTCCTTTTCGGACTTGCGAACTCTGAGTCTCAGCTAAATGACAAAGAACAAACAGTCCTCCCATGCGCTTGTGGGCACGGCCACGTGGCTTCTTCTTCTTGTCTTGCTTAGCCACCTTTGGTGTCTGACCTCTCACCTTTCCGGCACGTGCCAACGATCCGTGAACTTTACCTGCTCACACACCCATTTCAATTACTCCATTATCGAACCCAAATCTAAGCAAATATTATACAATAAAGAGAAATTCAGAGAGGGGTTGAGATATTTTTTTACCCATGGATGAGTCTTCTTAGTGCTTTTCTTATTCTTCTTTCTCTGATGGAATCGCCGGCGAGCACACACAGCGTGAGAGATTAGGGTTAGGGTTTTGTGTTTTGGGGGAAGTGTGTTATATATAAGGTGGGCAAGAGATGTGATCCAACGGCTGAGAAGTGAGCACAGATTAATGTTGGGTTCAGATTTGGGGGATGAGATGGATGGAATGATACGCTGTCGTTTTTGTCTGAGTTTGATGAGAAAGGAGGCTAGAGCCTAGAAGCCCAATTGTCCAAAACGTTGAATATGAATGAATGACATTATGGGCCTTTATGGGCCAACAAGCAACCAAATTAATCTTATGGTATAATTTTTGTCAATTTTTTTTTTGAGATGGTTTTATAATTTATCGTTCGCTCCTTATGATAACTCTTTAGTATCAGACCAAAATATTATTGGTTTTTGCTTTTTGGTGTAGGCTGGGAATAAACATTTGAACCCCAGATCTCTTATTTAACCATGAGAAATTTTACTAGTTAAACTAACAGAAACTCACAATTTTTGTCAATTTATAATATCACTTTTTTTAATGGATATATAAGGTGTGTTTAGATACCGTTTATTTTGCTGAAAATAATAAAAAAATAATTTTCCGTTACTGTTCACACTTACAAAACACTGTTCATTTGCCTTAATGCACTGTTCATGTCTCATGAACAATGCAAGAGGCGCTGGTCAAAAAAAAAAAAAAAAATGCAGACGCAGGATGATAATTTCTATCCAAACACTCACATAGTATTACATTTTTCTCAAGTTTAATATATATATATATATATATATATTAAATTTTACTAAAAGTTTATTTTTTTATCCCTAAAAACCTAAATTATTGAAAATGTTTCAATTTATGTCCTTAAACTTTTTTTTTTTTTTTTTATCTCTAAACTATTAAAAAAATATTTCTTTCCTTCTATTTTTTTTAACTCTAATATATTGAAGAAAAAGAAAATCTCTTTACAAAATTTAGGGATAATTTTTTTTTTAAAGTTTAGGAATGAAAAGAAAATTTTTGCTAAAATTTAAGAACCAAAATAATATTTTATCCAAATAAAAGGCTAAAACATAATTTTTGTCTCTATATTTTATAGAAAGTTTTTTTTTCATTTTTAAACTCTAGAAAATAGTTTTTTTTTTAAATTATTAAATATATTTCACTTGAAGAATATGAAAATTGTTGTTAAATTATTAAAATGTTTCACTTTTTATAAATATGCAAATTGTTTTTAAACTATTGAAAAATGTTTCATTTTTTATATAAATATGTCAAATTGTTTTTAAACTATTGAAGGCTTGTTTGGTGAGTGAGTTCAAACTCACATTTTCACATTTTAAACAACATTACACACTTTTTCACCCACACGTATTTCAAAAAACTCCTAACAACAATTCTCAAATTACTTTACCAAACACCCCCTGAGAATGTTTACTAACATGTTTAAGGGAATGTGCAGACTAGCAGTGTGAAGGGCTTCTATATAGTAAGTTAGGCAACGTTTGAAAGAATATTGGAAAGTAGCATCTCGAGTTTTAGAAACTCGAGATCGACATTAAAACTCGAGTCTCAGAGACTCGCTTTGTGCTCGCTTTGTACTGGCTGAGTTGGACAAAAAATGCCACCTAGATCTCGAGTCTTAAAGACTCGTTTTGTACAAAATAAAAATCGAGTATTTAAGACTCGATTTTCTTAGGGAAAAACGTGATATGAACTCACAATATTTAATTAAAATTTGCATAGAACTCGAGTCTTATAGACTCGAGTTCCACTGGGGAAAATAATAAAAACTCACACGCATAACACTCAACCCGTATATAATAACACATGCATAACACAAGTGCTATAAACACAGATAGCCTGATACACAGCCTTCTCACCCAAAAACAAAGCATCCTCACTAAGTCTCTCAGCCTCACTAACTCTCACTCACCCATAACTCTCACACCACATTGCCTCTCACTCTCACTCACCACACTGCCTCTCTCACTGCTCTTCCCTCTCAACAAATTCATATCTCAGGTAAGGGTTTGCATAATTTGATTGTCATTGTAGTTGGGTATTAGTTGTTTATGGGTATGGGTTAAAGAGTTTGACTATTTATTTTGTAGATAGTTAACATAACTTAGTTAATTTACCAATATTGTGAATTATAGAACTTTGTTTTGTTAGTGTTAATTTTTTGAGTATTTATTTGCATGGTTTTTGTTATCAAAATTTTATCTATCATTTCTAGGCTTTTATTTTTATCATGATCTTACAAGTTTTTTTGACTTTATTCATCATTGTTTTGGGTATGAAATAAGTAGTGAATGAATGTAATGAATGGGTATGTAATCATGCTCCTCTACCCATCTAGTTCTTTCAAAACCCTTTTAGGCATTATAGGCCACCACACAATGGAGTAATAGATAATTCCGTCTTTCCATCCACTAGGATTAGAAGGTTTACATCTTGGCCTTTAGATATTAATGGGCAATGGGGCACTCTATAATCTGGCTTGAATATGTTCAGCCTTAAGATCACATTACTTTTTTTCCCCCACTTTACGACTATGTGATTTAACTAATATAGTAACTTGACTTTAACAGGTTTACAATGGCTGAAATTGATATAATCCTATACCACGGTGGTTCGCTTAAGAATGCCAATGCGAACAAGGGATTGCCATTTGAAGGGCCAGGTATAAAGACCTATTATACCCAAATTGATCGTAGGTTGAAGACCCTTGACGAATTGAAGAAGATTGTCATGGAAGAGTTGTGTGAGAATCCTGCTGTGCACAACATACAAATTACTTATCGTATGCCAAATGAAATCCTGAAGCACCGAATTAATTACAAGTATATGGCGATAGAAACAGACAAACATGTAAAGATCATATTTGACAAGTTGGAGAGAATACCTGAAGTAACTAACATTGAATTGTACATACAGTTGGAGCCGCGTGCAGTCTGGCAAGAGGATATTTAACAAACAACCACAAGTTTACAGGTTACGGTTCTGGATGCTTAATATAAGTATTCTACACATGTAGAGGATGATGATGTTCATGCCGATGGTGATGATGATGATGATGATGATGACGACGACTATGTTGATGAGACTACTGCTGTTAACAATGATGATGACGATGATGATGACGACTATGTTGATGAGAATATTGCCATTAACGGTGAAGATTTTGCCGATAGAAATGAGTATGAAGACATGATTGACAGAGGGGACTTTCGGGACTTTGAGGACTTTGAGAGGGACATTGATAACGATGAGACATTGGACGGTAGTGAACCTGATGCAGACAATGTTATTAGTGTCCAAAACATTACGAACACAATCCCTGCCTACGCACCTCCTGCGTTGTCATTCTCTGCAAATACTTGGGAAAATATGGTTGATCCTTCACATATTGAGATGTCATTTGTGTCTACTTGGAGAGAGGGGATGAATTTGTGTAAAGGGTTGACTTTTACCAATAAAGTGGAGGTGAAGCGCGTATTAACAATTTGTGCCCTCAAGGAAAACAAATATTTTATAATCAGTAGGTTGACGACGAAAAAACTTTGTGCGAAATGCGTGCATGAGTCATGAAAGTGGTATGTCTGCGCAATTATGAAGCCTAATCTCCACAATACTTGGATGGTCACCGTGTATGTGGGTCCTCACATGTGTATACCGATTGGGATGCGAAATGATGGTAGAATGATGAGTTGTAATTTTATTGCATCAAACATCCATAAGAAGTTATGTGAGGATCACACTACTCTAGTTAAGCATCTTAGATCTATGATAGAGACGAAATATAATGGCCATAAGCCTTCTTACTACAAGGTATGGGATGCGAAACAAAAGGCGATTGCGAAGATGTTTGGGAATTGGGAAGAGTCTTACCAAATGTTGCAAAAGTTGCTAATGGCATATATTGATCAGGATTTGACTACCCAGGTGTTCTATCGTATCACACCCACCGATGAAGATGACACTGTATTGTTGCATTATGTGTTTTGGTCTTTCAGTCCATGCATATCATGATTCAAATATTGCAAGCCGGTTATTAGTATTGATGGGACCCATTTGTATGGTAAATATCAGGGAAAGTTGTTGGTGGCAATGGCAACCAATGCTGACAACAAAGTATTCCCTCTCGCCTTTACTGTTGTGGATTATGAGTCAGGGTCCAGTTGGAGGTGGTTTTTACAGTGCCTCAGAGAAACGATTGGCCACGTGATACTTGACGAAGGCATTTGCATAATTTCTGACCGACATCTCGGTATCAAAAACGCTATTGCAAACTGGCCTAGAGGGGATGATGGAAGAACACGAGTATTTCATAGATATTTCCTTCGACATGTTGTTAGCAACTTCAATACCCATTTTCAGAACTTGACTCTAAAGTTAGCGGCGTTGAAAGCGGGATATGCTAGTCAGATAGTTAAATTTGATACCATAATAGAGTCCATTAAGGAGGTGGAAATTGAGGCCATTAGGAATAAGAAGAAGGTGACGGGGAAGGATGGCAAGGAAAAGAATCAAGATTATCTTCCATACACATACCTAATAAGCGAGTCTATGGATATGTGGACCCAGTCACATGATGGTGGGAGACGTTTTGGGGCAATGACAACCAATATATCAGAGTGCTTCAATGGTGTATTGAAAGGTGCACAAGGCCTTTCTATTGCCGCGTTGTTTGAGTTCACTTGGAATAAACTTGTTGAATATTTCCACGACCAGCACAAAGAATACCATTATGAGTTATCAGAGGGTAAGAAATTGAGTGAATATGCCTTATCCACGTGGGATGGAAATAAGTGTAAATCTGAGAAACACTATTTCAAGCCATTTAGCAATGAAGAGCTGATATTTTAAGTAGTTACCCAACTCAACATGTGTAGCGCAGGAGGGGGAAACCACAGTTATGAAGTTCGGTTACGGGAAAGAACATGTAGTTGTGAGAAATGGAAAAACATAGGGATTCCGTGTTCACATGCAATTAGAGTATGTGACCATTTACATATTGATTCAACCACATATATTCACCCATGTTATGGTTTGAACAATGCCCTTAACACTTATGAGCATGCATTTGTGGTTATTAAGTCACAGTCATTGTGGAGGGATCCCATGGGGCCAAAGTGGTTGCCTAATCCAGCATTGTTGCGGGCCAAAGGTCGATCAGTGAAATCAAGAATAAGGAATGAGATGGATGGAGTGAGGAATAAGGATCGAGAACCGGGATGGCAGAAGGAGGACGCAAATTTGATAGAGAGTCAACCCAAGCAGACATGTGGACTGTGTCATGCTTCTGGGCATAACCGCAGAAAATGTCTGTAGTCCCGTGGCGCTTCCACAAGCGGTCATGTTCCACACTAGGTAGGTAGATGGCAAAAAGTTATGCATCGGTTAAATAATTGTTGTTCATTCAATGTTTACCTAATGTTTACTATCTTGTCTCCTAACGTGATTACTCTACGTTTTTCAGGCATGCTTCTATGGACGACGTTTTTGTCGTGCGGACCGCCGATCTTAGGAAAAGTGACTACGTTGTATTGGCTCTATGTGAACTTTTTGGTTTTTGTTTAATGTACTTGTAATTCTCTATCCAATGTACCTCTATGAAGATTGTGATTTGAGTAGTATGGTTAGAACTGCAAATTAAGTGTGGTTGGACATGTTTAGAATGTTGATATATTAAGAATGCCTTTCGCTGCGATGTAAGTGCATTTGCATTGTAAAACTATGTTTATGCAGAGAGCGTAACAGTTTCTATAGTTGGTGCCTATTGAGAATGCCTTTTGATGTAATTTAAGTGCATTTACATTCTCAGTTTCTCTGCCTTTCAATGAGTGTTTATGGATTACATTCTCAGCTTCTCTATCTCTGTTTCTCAGCAGGTGCATGCACACATTTCAGTTTCTGGTTTGCCTGTATGTCCAGGAAAAAAAAAAAATTTTCCAACAGCAAAAAAATTTCCCAGTTTCTGGTTTGAGGAATGAGCAGAGCAAAACAGAGCAAAACAAAAAAAAAAAAAAAAAAAAAAATTTCAGTGGAACTCGAGTCTATGAAACTCAAGTTCCACTGGAAAAAACAAAGCAAAACAGAGCAATCTCTCGGCCTAAACAGAGCATTGAGCTTTTTTGATCTCGAGAATTAAATGCTCGAGTTCTTGTTCAAATATTTTTTTGAGAATCTCGAGTTTCAAACACTCGAGTTATTTTCTTTTTCTTTTTTGTCATTTTTTTATTTTTTTTAAATCTCACTTTTTTTTTCTTTTGTACAAACGAGCTTTTTTTTGAAATGTAAGTATTGTGAACATAAGTTTGATGGAGGTTACTGATCATGATATTTTTACCCCCTCTCTTCGCCTCCCCCTCCTCCACCTCTAGCCACAATGGGAGGAAAACAGAAAGAAAAGAGAAGGAACTGACAAAGAAATTATGAGACACAAGTCAAAGTATTTCCCCATCCGATTAAAAATACATTGTCACCATAATTAGTTTCCATCAAAAGATACAAAACAACTTACAACAGCAGTTGCCCCACTAAGAGCTTCCTTCAATGTATCAGGTAAAAGAAGGTTTCCTGGAAATGGGAAGAATTTTTTGGAGGCATTAAACAAAATCCCAAAAATAAAGTCATCAAGAAATAGGCCAATTCAAGAAGGCATACCTTGATGCCAGGTAACGTGGTTAGCCCAAGAATCACGTATAGATGATCTACCAGACCTAAAAGGAAGAAGAAAAAATTAAGGAAAAGATGGTGAATCTTTAAAGAACCAGAAAGTTCCCACAAAGGCTTCTACAGAATTATTAAAATTTTCACTGAAATTGCTGAATTTAAATTTCCATTTTTTTAATTATATGTGCAGGTTTACAAGACATTATAAATGCCTATCTCAACTGATTTGCTTTATACTTATCCAAAAAGAAATAGAAGTCATTTGCTTCATGATAATAAGTCAGCTTAAGAAGACTGATGGACACAAACACATTTGATTCTAAGAAATTGAAAATCATTAACAAAGGTCCAAGTAAATCAAGTCAGTTGCACATATATCAGGGAAATGCAGCATTTGGTAGCACAAGCAAGCAGTGATAGGTAGAAGAACCAAGAGGACAAAATGCAAGATGCACAAAATTATATCATTTCTGGTACTTGCAGCAACGTATACAAATATCAATACTTTGATTTTCCAAATACAATTATGCATAACTTTCTCGCCATCAGAGCATCCTTGGACTTCTACTAATCCAAGTTCATATACGATGAAAATAGATTATACTGCATTTTATGCATTAAAATGCGATTCAAGTTAATATACCAACAGGCCAGTCATATCCAAAATGTCATTAGCATCAGCAGGCACAATAAATTGCATCCACCTAGATAAGAACCATTGGCAACAAAGAAAAAAAATATTTATGAAAATATTAAGAGTTCTGTACCTGCTGAGGCTAGCAACAGTCAATCCACGATCTAAAGCTTCTCTACAAACATGTGATCCAACAAATCCACTTCCACCCAAGACAAGTAACTGAATCAAATTTCATTCAAGGCAAAGTCAAGAGAGCACAAGAATCCATACAACATGATTAATGGATTACAAAATTCATAGTAATCTGCATCCTCACAGTGTAATACCTTCTCTGTTGGAGGTGGGGGAACATCTACTGTCTCTGCTTCCTCAACTTTGGATGTTTTGTCAACCTTGAATGGTTCATCAACCTTGGTAGAATCTGTTGTCATATATCTCCAATTTCCGGATACAGCCATTGTACTATATTAATTGGAATGAGAATATAAAAAAATTAACATCATAGGAAGCATGAGGGAACCATATAGTCAACCTGCTATCTCAATTGAACATAAGATACAAATCCACTATTATGTTATAGAACAAAAGCAACTAAAGTCACTTGACCTAATAGCCCAGCCAATGATGTCAAAAGAGATTAAAAAAAGTGCAACACATTACAACATGAGCAATTTATTTGTTGAAGCAACATAGCTTTACAAAACGTTTGTTATAACAACACTAACATTTCAAAAGTAGTACCTGAAAGCTACATAAAATGCAAGGCCTAAAATATTTGACATGCCCAGTGGCATAAGCTAAGCTTCATTAACAGAGGTATAAAAAGGTGAAGTAGCTGATAATACAAACACCAAGTGGAATAAAAAATAAAAATAACAACTACGGAACTAACAATGACATCCACATTCAAAATGGGCTCACCTATAATTAACAGTCATTTGCACAATTTGAGTTTCCCATATTGGCAAATATAGTTTGGATATTAGAAGGATCAGTAGCACTATGATGCAGCACAAAAAATAGGAAAAGGTTGGATATTGTTCTACCTAGACAAAACCCTTGATTCCACCAGAAAATAAAAGGATCTGTCAACAAATATTTTGAATGAACCATGAGAATCACTTCTTCTTTTTTCACATGTAAGCCTATTTATATCGTAAACTTTAAATGTCATTAACATTAAACAGACCCCAACCAATACGGTGTCCAGCTATGGCCGTATTTTGACAAGTAAAGTCATAAAAGCTAAAAATAAATAAAAGCCCCCCTTGCTCCCCCTCCTCTTCCCTCCAAATATCTTGTCCTAGATCACATTGGCATTGCTAGGTTGCAAAATCAATTTATCTCCAAATCATAGCCAAGAGCCTTATAGTTCAATTGACACCTCTTGGTGTTTCCAAGAGAAACATCTAAAGTTCAAATCCCTCCTCCCCCAACTATCGAATTATAAAAATTTTTAAAAAATCACCAAATTATAGATTCAGTCATTCCAGTGTTGTGTGTACACTCATTAATAAGAATCATTAACAAAACAAAAAATTATATATATATTTATATATTAAAAAAAAACCCACAATTTACATAATCAAATGAAATTCAATAACGCATACAAAAAAACAAAAAAAAAAGTGAGTTAAACACGTACTACATGTAACAGTTTCTAGACAACCCAGTTTCACAGCAATATCCTGCAAACTTTAATTACTAAAAATTAGAAGCAAATGAAACCCAGAAATTTCACAGACCCAGTTACTTTTATATCCAAATTCATCAATGCAGTCGAACCCATGTCATATATCAGACAAAAAAAATTACAGCACATACATAAACTCATACAATACAGAAAAATGTTGCCATAAAAACCCCATAATTAGTATTAAAAACCCAAGTAGTATTTGGGTCAAAATGTAAAATTGTTACAGAATAAGAGACTTACTTGAGTCTGGGAATCGATTGTTTTGAAAAGATCAACCGAGAAATAACTGACCTCATTTGATATTGCCCCTTTTTTTTTTCTAAAGTTGATATTAGCTATGAAATTCTCTCTCTCTCTCTCTCTCTCTCTCTCTCTGTGTTTGTTTTTTTCTTCACTGGAGCAGAAGTGGGAATCAAAGATTGCCTTGAGGCACAAGTAGTGAGAGGAGACTGAGGCAAGTGGGTTCACGAAGATGAAGAACAGTTTGGTTCAGAGAGACACATGGCGGGTGGTACTGCTGACAGGTAAGGTAGCACATGTGGCTCAACGTAAGCCTAGAGAAACTATTGTAGGCTTTGTAGCGGAAAACTCTGTCTATGGTGTTTTGGGCCGACTAGGTTTTGCCATGTAGCTGGGCTTAGGACCCCAAATAAATCTTCATCATCTATGTATTTTATATTAATAGCTAAAATTTAAAGAAAATTCAATTAGATTCTAAAATTGAAGTCCAATTTTATGCTGTGTCCTAAATTATTTATTTTTAGAGAGTTTTACTCTTAATTTTGGAGTAAAATGTGGGACCACATCATAAATATCCATTCAAATGAGTTATTGTGTACAAAAACTAAAGAGTTTAGAATTAATGAACATAAATTTTTTTTTTAAATTGACAATTTACATTTTCTACTTAATAATATTCTTACATGATTTTTTAAAGAGTTAAAAAATATATATATATAAGAATGACTATCAATAATATTTAAGTTATATATGTAAGAATTATACTATGCCTATTAATGTATATTGTTTAAGTATATCCATGCATATGCATGAGGTAACAAGCTAGTTTGAAAAATAATAATAATAAATACAATCTTATATTATTTGGATTTGAATTCAAAAAGGATTTCTGTAAATTCTCATGTTTGTACGTCATCACATTTTATTTAAATTTAAGAATATATTGGTTTCCATAGTGTCCACAAAATTGTAACAATTAAAAAAATGTTGAATGTTAACCCATTTTTTAATTCTCTACCTCACGTGTGGGAGAGTGGTAAAAATCTAGAAGTTATGTTTAGATGGTATTTTTCTCTAAGTACTCAAAAAATTAGAAAATTAGGTGAATTAAGCAATCTTAGAAGTTGCTTAACAAGGCGGCTAAGAGTTATGTAGTTCAGTATCACAACTTGTTTTCCTTCGTTAGAAAAATAAGGGTTAAATTCCCCTATTTCATTGTTGTAATTATTGAATTATTAAAAAATAAAAACAAAAGACATTGCTTAACAAGTATGGCTTTTTTTTTTTTTTTTTGAGAGAATAACAAGACTTTGTTTAGCCACAATGTTTTTCTTAAACTAAGGTTCTCTAATTTTTGGAAGATATAAGATTTTTCATCTAAGGTGCAATTTTCTACCATTCTGTCGCTCTCCAGTCTCCCCCTCCAAATCCAGACAATAGAGTCAAATCGTCTATATGTAGATTTTGTCCCCTTAAAAGCATGAAAGACATAAAAAGGCAAAGCTTGAAGAACAAATTTGATTGGGGTTATTAATATATGTAATTTTCAAGTAGGCTTGCCATGTAAATGCAAGTGCGTCATCCGAGAGAAGGCATGACAGAGGGAATAAAACTCAACATGACATACTTAAAACATGAGATGGGGATTTATTACTTTGTATAATAATTGTATGCAACATCCTCTCACATAAAGGGATGGCCTCACAAGTGTAGAACATATCTCTAAGACGAGGTGATAGTATCATAATTCAAAAATATAACTGTGGCATGAATATCCTACAGTTATAGAGATTTAAAATCACAAGGTAGTGTCTAGGACTTAATGACAAGTTTCATAGAAAATTAAGGATGAAACATCACATGACCATTCTATCGCTAAATGACTTCTTAAACCAGGGACACACGTCTATGACATAGGATTAAGACTTGGTGTAATAGCTAGGGCTATTGCACCATGCAATTCCTTCTCAACAGTTTAAATTAAAAGTAAAAAAATTAATTTTGATATCAACCATTAGATCAAGGAAGTTAAAAAAGTAAAAAAGTTGAGAGTTAAAAAAAAGTTAATAATTTTGAAAAAGTGAAAATGATGTGAGAGGAATTGCATGGTGCAATAGCCCTAGCTATTGCATCGGATCCCAATCCCTATGACATATGCCACTAGTTTGGGATTTACTTAAAACTTACACAATATTGTCAGTTGCTTATATCAATTTGAAGATTATTTATTTTCTTAGTTGTTACATGGTCAAGTGCCTCCTATCGACTTAGCTATAACCATCTACTCAAACCCTTACCCCCAAGCACACTTTGTGAATCGAAGGTGCCAACTTGTCTAAAAAGTGCAGTGGTGTATAATACTTCTCTTATAGTTAGACCTTTTTTTTTTCCTATTTATTTGATTTTCAAGAAGAATTTCGTTAGAGAGCATTATTCAAAACTATTTAGGTATCTAAATTCATTTGGAACTCAAATATTTTAAACTCAAGTTCCTTAAAAAAAAAATGACTTGAAACTTAAAAACATCTCGAATTAGGTTTTTTCTTCATAAAATTTGTGTTTGTAAAAATCAAGTTTCAAATGACACTTCATAATTTAGTAGTTTGAAATGATGCTTTTTAACGAAATTGTCCTTAAAAATCAAATACCAATTATGTGAAAAATAAAATAAATAAAACCATCCAAGGTGGGTCCCTCAAAGGCTAAAGCGGATGTAATTTAGTAATTTATACAACAAAAATACTAAGACCATAATATTTGACACAAATTACTTATGCCGTAAGTGGTGGAGTAAAATTGGTGAGTTTATATAGATCCACAACTCCATAACTTACACACTTGCCATGTGGTTGTGGACAAGGCAAAGTTGCGGTAAATATTTATTTATTTTTTTATGAGACAGAAATTTATTTATTTTGATGGAACAAAAATTTATTTTATTTTAAGAGAAAAGTTGCTTAAAAAATTGTGGCACTCGTTTAGTCTTTGTATAATCCAAAGTCCACGAAGGACGAAATCACGAATATATAATTCCACTCAACGATTCGCAAATCACAAACACAGTTCCAGCGAGGGAGAGGATGAACCATAATAAGCAACAATCAAGCGATGGTGGGCACGACGATGACGCTGCGCTCTCAGATTTCCTCGCATCCTTAATGGATTACACTCCCACTGTAACTCTCCTTTTATTTTAAAAAATAATATTGCCCTTTCTCTTTTCTCCTGTAAAAAAGAAAAAGAAAAATCCCAATCTAAACCGTTTTCAGCTTCATATTGATATTAATTGAACTGTTTTGTACCGAATGGAATTTGACTTTCAGATACCAGACGAGTTGGTGGAGCATTTCTTAGCTAAGACCGGCTTTCAATCTCCCGATCTTCGACTGTAGGTACTTTCTATTCATCTTCTTTTAATGTTACATTTTCAAATAGTGTCGATGAACTGAAAATAAAAATAAATTTTAAGAAATTTATTTTATGTTGTGCTTTCTGTTTTTTTTTGGATTTGATAATATGTGGTCGGTAATTTTCTTTGAATTTATAAAATAGTATTTTACCCTTCTAAATTTGATGGGCTTATTTTTAATTTTTAATTTTATGGAACTTATTTGTGGCAAAGGCTATCCTTTGGAGATTATCACTTTAGAAACTATATGTAAATTTTCACACACACATGTTCATTGTTTGGAAATGCATATGTTTTGCTAACAGATTATTATTATTTCTTTAGAAAAGATTGTAGTCAAATGAAAGCATAGTAGAGTATTAGTTGACTTTCACATTGTTGTCTTAAAAAAACCAGTTTACGTCGTCGTTGGGAGGTAGATTTAATAAGAAAAAGGAAGACAGGTAGGTGTCGGTCAACTTCTTGTTCACATAGTTATTTTTGTGGTAGGGATGTCCTGCCAAAGGTTAATGTGATCACCGAGAGTCTGCATGATGGTGCAGTCAGCAAGTCACTTTGACTTGGCCCTCTTGTATCAAGCGTGAGAATACTCGTAAAATTTAAGTGATCTAGTTAGCACAAGGAAAGCCAGATTCTCTTTTACAGTTGTAGTGGACGTAATTTAGCAAAGGGAAATTTATGAAGGTGTGCAAATTATGTTACGCTGAAGGGACAATCTCTTTATGCCCGTGCTCTTTTCCTTTTGTGCTAGTCTTTTGAGTTGTTTTTCTCCTATTTCTCACTATCATATAGCTACAAGTGTTTGATTGAAGTTAGTGGTTCAAATTTCTGCAGAATAATTAGGATATCTTGATGATTTTGTCTATTATTATTCACAATCATCAATCAATTGATAATTAAAAGCTTATGTTTGTGATGTGGTTGACTATTTTCATTGTTTATTGTCAATGTATTCAGAGTCTAAAACATTTCCCTTTGAGCTGAATATTTTAAGAGCTAATAATCAAGTTTTATTTATGAAATTGGATGTTTAAGCCGTTGAGCCATAGCTTAGGTTGAGAACTTGGATGGGTTTGGATTCAGCTAGGCCTTAAGTTCAAGTCTTCTTTCATGAATGGGCTCTAGCTCAAATGGCATATTCTCCCTTTGTAAGAGTGAGGTGGAGGGTGAGGTTGCGGGTTGAGACCCACACTGTGCAAGAGTAAATTACTGATAAAAAAAGTTTAAATCTTCTTAAAAAAGAAAAAAGAAAAGAAAAGAAAAGAAAAGATATCAGATATTCTATATCTCATGATCTCTGTCTCAAACGACACTTCCTCTTTCTAGAATAGTGGATAGATGGGGAGGTTGTGGGTCCAAAAAATAAAAATAAAATATTTGATGTTATATGCCCTTGGAATTTTTCTTTTCCTGTTAAATCCTGTCTAAATAAAATTCGTTGGCTTCATTTTTGCAGAACTAGGCTGGTAGCCGTTGCTACGCAAAAGTTTATAGCTGAGGTTGCAAGTGATGCTCTTCAGTATGCTACTTAACACTTATGCTATTTCATCACACACACGTATACATGCAAACATAAGATACAATCCTTTTCTATGATCTAGGAATATAAACTGCAATGCATGTTTAGGTTTTGAAGGAGAGGCATAGCGGTGGGAGTAGAAGTTGGTGAAGTCTTTGTACTTGACATATATATATATATATTTATATATATATATATATATATTTATATATATATATATATATATATATATATAACCAGTTATTTTGGACATGTAGGGATGTGGGGCTACATTAGATGCTTTCAGCAATTATTTTCTGTGCGTTTGGCTTCTTATATCTCAATCAAGCTACTTCAAAGTGCAAACTTAGACCTTTTATGGGTTTGTCTAGGGCCCTAGGCATAGAGGCATTGTACCTGGGTTTTAAATCTGTGTATTTTTTGGGTTAGTTTGGATCCAACCCTGTTGTCAATTGATTCTAAGATTTTTTTATGGAGTATTTATGGGTCATCCTCTATACTATCAACTCAAAATTGCACCCCTTAGTAGTTGCTTTTCTAGTTAGTTATTAATTGTTAACTTCATATGATGTGTGATATAGGCAATGCAAGGCAAGGCAGGCTACTGTAGTTAGGGACAAAAGGGATAAGCAGCAAAAGGTGCTCCACATGCACTCTTTCTGTACATTTGTCTTTATATCATGATTATTTCTGGCTAGTTAAAGGCTTTTCTGGGAACAGGATAAGCGCCTTGTATTGACGATGGAGGACCTCTCAAGGGCATTGCATGAGGTAAGTGTTAAAAGTGTTTTTATAACATGTGTTTCGGATTGATGTAGTTTAGTTGTAACTTTGGATGCTAACTTTGTAAATTTCAAATTGAATTTAATACGAACTTTGGAGATTTGTGAAAAGATACACAAATATGCAGCTATATGATTATTTTATATATACAACTACTGGAATAAATATGGGCTTAAATATGTTAATTGAGCAGCATATTTTTGCTAGACATTAGACTGTTAACATTTACTTATAAAAGAAAAATGATTATTTAGTATGTCTTACACCAACCATAGGTGAAAAAAATGCAATATCCATATTTGGTATTTTTTTTGTTGATATAACAATATAAAAGAAAATAAGACACATGAACAGAGAGGACCATGGAGAATAGGATTTCAAATAAATAGATGTAAAGTAGTAGAAGGAAAAAAACTTGAAGTTGAGTGTAGGATTGTATGATCTTACAATCTGAAAGAATAAACAATTTGGATGGGATAAAAATTCACTTTCTAGTGGGACTGTTGTAGGATTGCTTTCCAAGTCATTGGATTGTGTGAAATCTTGAATTGGAATTTTGTGTAAAAGATTAGCCACCCAATTCCAATCTATACATGAGGCCATCGCTAGTGCCCATGTTTAGGCCTAACTCACGTGCGCTTGGGGTATAGCTGAAATCTAGGAGTACTTTTAAGGATGGAACAAATTCATACTTTCGGCCTTTTCTCTTGGGAGTCCCTTTTTGTTGGGCATCTTGTGGAAGCCCATTAAGATTAGACCAGCCAAATGGCCACTAAAGTATAAGGCATGTTCATATCATCATATGTGTTTTAAAAAATTTGTATCTGAATCTGCCAAGAGCCTTTGAAGGGTTGCTTAATGAATCACATGGTGTAAGCCTTTCTAGCGGATTACATCTTCTGCCATGATGGGGATGTTCATTGGACTATTATGTTTATTTGATCCTTTCATGATTGGGAGTTGAAATCCTTCACTCCTTTTGATCTCCTAAATTCCTCCAATATCAAGAGGATAGGAGCAGGGTTGATGAAGTGAAGAAACACATCGCAAGTAATGTGTGACTGTAAAATACCTATTAAGTTAAATGGTAAATTTTATAAGATTGCTATACGGCCAAGTATGCTCTATGGTACTGAATGTTGGGCTGTTAAGACGTAACGTACCCATAAAATGAGTGTAGCTTAAATGAGCAGGGTGGATAAAGTGAAGAAGCACATCACAAGTAATGTGTGACTGTAAAATACCTATTAAGTTAAATGGTAAATTTTATAAGATCGCTATACGGCCAACTATGCTCTATGGTACCGAATATTGGGCTGTTAAGACGTAACATATCAATAAAATGAGTGTAACTGAAATTAGAATGTTAAGATGGATAAGTGGAAATACACAAAAAGATAGGATTCAAAATGAGGAAATCCACTTGAAGATAGGGGTAGTCCCTATTGATGAAAAGATGAGGGAGTCTCTTGAGATGGTTTGGTCATGTTCAGAGGAAAGCGATTAATGAACTAGTAAGAAAGAGTGAGTTGATCGGTGGCAATTTGTTCCTATTACACATACCTTATGGACTTTTATGCTTCAGGCTTTTGGTATTCATTGGGTTATGCCAGGATCGGTGGCGGGATTGTTATTTTGTTGGCATCAGTGGCTTGGGAAGCATAATTCAAACATCTGGAATTTGATTCCAGGCTGCTTAATGTGGATTGCTTGGTTGGAACGAAATCGTCGTTCCTTTGAGGACACTGAGAAGACGTTGGATGAGTTAAAGGTTTTATGCCAACGTAGTCTTTTTGAGTGGTCTTGTTATTGGGGTTTTACTGATTATTCTTCTCTCTCTAAGTTTATGTTTTCTCTTAGATTAGTTTCCTGATTTCCCTTTTTTTTGCTGTTTGTTTTATCTTTTTCTTGTTGTTCATCATTATGAACAACTTGTACTATTCCTTATTTTTTCAATAATAATAGTTCTCTGATTACCTTTCAAAAAAAGAAAAGAAAGAGTGAGTTGATCTAAGTTGAGGAAATGAAAAAAGATAGAGAAAGAGGAAGAGAAAGGCCGAAAATAACATTATTAGAAGGAATGAAAAAGGACATGTCAATTAGGGAAGTAATAGAGAGCATAACTTCAGATAGAATAGAGTGGAGGAAAAGAATTCATGTGGACGACCCTAACTAATCTGTTGAGGATCCATAACCAACCCCAAAAAATTTGGGACTAAGACTTTGTTGTTGTCGCCATTGTATTCCTTTATGCATAATGTGTACTATTTGGAGAGGACGCAACAATTGCATGTTCGAAGGGACAGAGTGATCCCCGTTGGAGTAAATTTTTTTATTTATTACATGGTATGTATGATTAAATGGCTGCCTTAAAAGTAGTCATTTTATTTTTCTAATATGATGAAAGTTTTGGATTTGTTACTTATCAATTTTTTTTTTGGATTTGTCATTTTTGTACTTTTAATAATATTTTTAGCAATCCCTGTACACTTCCAGCCTACATAGGTTCAGATGTTTCTCTTTTTTCTTCTTTTGAATATAAATTTTCAGTTACTTATCAAAAGTAAAAGTAAGGTATTTGATGACGTGGAAAAAAACCATAGATATGGCCCAAATGAATAGTTTCGTAGGTACTGATACATTGCAATAGCTTATAACAAATGCGTTGGCCAAAGGAGTGAAAAAAAAAACAAAATCGAATGTGAAGCAAGACAAGTAATCAATTGGTCACTAGCTTGAGTGTGACCTCAAGTGGAGGGATTGGTTTTAAATCACCTTCCATTATTTTAGCATGAATTTTATCAATTTTTATTTATTATTTATTTTATAAGTAAGCATGAATTTTATCATTTGGAACGTAAGTGTTAAATGACTCCTTGAAGTAAAAGGAGGTAAAGGCTATGAGATAGCATTGGTGTGCCTTGTGGAGACTCAGGTTAAGATGCAGTAATGGAGAATGCTTTGAGGGTCAAGGAAATAAAGGAATGTATGGTATCTGGATGGGGTCTTCTAAATAATTATGAGAATCTTTATTTGGGAAGAATTTGAATATGCTGGGATAAAGATATCTAAATGTTTCTTTGCTGCAGAAGCCTGAACAGGTGATGCATTGTGCTGTGGAAATTAATAGTGATTCTTTTTATGCTTCCTTTGTGAAATGTTCAAATAATGGGATATTAGGAGGCAATTATGGAGTGAACTAAGATCCTATAAGGCTTAGGTAGCTGATAAATCTAAAGTTAAAGTGGCTGTTGAGCCAAATAGCACCCAATTGCTGAGTTGTCAACCGCTAGCGACCATCATCAATTTTGGGTCTTCCTCACACTGTTGGTGTTAGGAACACAATAATGGTTTGATTGTTCTTTAGGAAATCCTAGTAGAATCTTGAATGGGAACAATGAGGGATTAGAGTTTCTTGGATCTCGGGTTTGGTTTATGGTTGAATGTGGAAGTGTGGATGTGAGTAGTTGATAGTTTGGAGGACTTGGATGAGGGATTTAGAACATGGGAGGGTCAGCCAAGGCTAGGGCAGAAAGTGCGGATGTGATTTGGGATGGGTTCTTGAAGGAAAATGGCTTAGGGATTGATGGTAATGCAATAGCATTTTGGAATGGAAAGTGGAAGATTGATGGTTGAATTGGTTTGAATGTATGTATGAGTTGAGACATTGAATGGGTTGTGACTTCTTTGAGAGAGCCACTTTCTCCTATTGAGACCTCTAAGGGAGTCTCTTCCTCCAATGCAAGGCAATTAAGTCTAAGCAACAAATTGGTAATTTCATTCAATGAATTGGAAGTGTGATTGCATTTTGATCATTTATAGAACCATAGAGCTAATCCTATTGGCCCACATTACCTCATCTTATTGGTTCTATTATTCCCTATGTGCAACTAATAATTCCAGCGTGTCAATATTATTAACATGTGATAAATGTGATTAGCATGCTAGGAATTGTAATTACCTACTCTATCTTATCCTACTAACGACTAACCAACTCAAGCTAATCATGTGTACTCCTAGAATCTCTATAATCTGAGATCTTAATTGTCATCCCAAGCCTACCGATCAAAAAAAAAAAAAAAATTGTCATCCCAAGCCTAAATCATGTGCATGGAAGTGATAGAGAACCACCACTTGAAAACAGAGAGAACTGAGCAAGGATTGTCAATCCTAGGCCTAAGTGCTGTCTGGCACTTAGGTCTACGAACTCAAAACTTCTTCAAGTTCTGCCCTCATTCCTCAAATTAGCTTGTGTTTCCTATCAGTTGGGCTCAATTTTTGCAAATCCCAATACATCATTGCCAAATTGCGATAGAAATCCACAAGTTCGTTGCGACGTCCCTAAAACCTCCATCACTGTTGATGTCCATCAATTCACCTCCATCACTGTTGATGTCCATCAATTCATCAACCATTCCTGGGTTGATCGTCAGTCACAAACATCTAATGCCCATTTACAGATTGTGGAGCTATTGGTGTCGGAGAGGCGTGGTTGATGGATTGATTTTGGTCATGATACCAAAATTTGACGTGGCACAAATCAAAATTAATGCCACGTCAAAATCGAAGAACATAAAAATAAAATATCCAAGAAATCAATGCCTAAGTTCGCTTGGAATCAGCTTGGAATCAACACCAAGTGAGAGGAAACAAATTTAGGAATCAAAACTTAGAGTTGATAGGAATCAATATCAAACCATTGAAAAAACTTCAGCGGAAATTTTATTAATCTAGCAAATTATATACTACTATAATTTACCCTAATTCTAATTTATTTAGGAAATCTCAATTATTGAATTACAAAAAATACAATTGACACTAGAAAATTAAATAAAAATACTATTAATGTTATTAACTAATAAGACCTAAATAAATTCAAACAGACCAATAGAAAAAAAAAATTACAATTGACTTCTTAAATAAAACTGTTTTTGTGCTTCCCACATCAAATTCTCTCATGGATGAGTGCATGGTTGTCAAAATCGTGTTATGGACTGTAGGATCGCACGATTTTACGATCCCAGCTCACCAAAACGTTTAGGATCGCATTAGGATCGTAAAAATGGTAGGATCGTGTAGGATTGTATAGGATCATCATATAGGATCGTAGGCTAGGTTGCACGGACACGCCATTTTTGGCGTTGTGTCGGTGTCGGACACCGGAACAGGTACGACTCGCTGGATTCCGGTGTTCGGCAGTGTCTTTTTTTTTTTTTTTTTTTTTTTCGCTTCTCCGACACGGCGCCGACATGGCTCCGACGCGGCGCCAACACGGCTCCGACACGCTAGCAATGAAAAAAAAAAAAAAAAAATCAATACCATTGATTTTGAGATATACCCTAAAACAAAAATTCTTAAGAGTCTGAGAAGTCTAAGTTAAAACCCACATCTCAAGTTCTCAACCCACCCTCTCTCTGACCTCTGCCCGCTGCCGCTGCCGCTGCCCTTTATCCCTCACTGGAGCTAGATCTGGCTGATCGGTGAGCTCCATAGACGTTGACGCCGTGCCCTGTCCCTTCCGATCGGCGAGCTCCTCCTCTCTCCTTCTTCTTCTTCTTCTTCTGCTTCTTTTTCGTTTTCTTTTTCTTCACTCTCTCACCCAGATGCCTTCTGTCTTCTAGTCTAGTTCATTTTAACTTTTCTAATACTTTTATATATTTCCTCTTTGCGTTGTGTGTCTTCTGCCAACCCCACGTGAAAGTCACTTTCAAACATTCAATTTCAAATTTTAACTATTGAGTACCATATGTCAGTGCCATGATGTCTTTGATATGCCATTGGTCCAAAAGAAAATAATTTATTTTGTCAAAAAAAAAAAAAAATTTATATTATTATTTTGACTATTATTTTTAGTATTAGTATTAGTATTTGAATGAAGCCTATTTAAACTTTTGATTTGTAGTCTAAACATTTTATGTGTATTATTGTACTACTTTGGGTGTTAGTTTACTTATTTCTTACATAATTTAAATTCTAGACATAAACGTATTTTATGTCTAAAAATATTAAAAAATATGCCTAAATATAAAATTTAATTAATTATTTAACCGCCGTGTCCCCGCTGTGTCGTGTCCTTATTTTTCAAAAATTCCCGTATCCCCTTGTCCATGTCCGTGCAACATAGATCGTAGGATTATATGGGATCGTACCAATCCTACCAAAAACATAAATTTTTGGTTTTTTTTTATTTAATTTTTTTTTTATGGGATAAATTTTGTTTTGATGAAATTTTAAGGGTTTTTATTTTTTCATGTTGTGATGGTATGACTTTTTATTTTTTATTTTATAAAATTATGTTAACCTAAGCAAATGTTTTTTAGTTTCTAATTCACTTGTAATAAAAATAAAGGAATACTTCATCATTTCTAAATGAAGAATTTGATGCTGGCTTTGCTGCCTTTTAAGCTATAATGTTGTTAAATTTGTTTGATCAATATATTAATTTGTGTTTTAATATTACTAAAATAATTTTTTTATATATAATTTTATTAGTTATGCTTGTATTTGTATATTGATTGATTGATTTTTTTGAGCATGCTCTTTAATTGTTGCTGAGTGGTATAACTTGAATAGTTGAGTGTGAAATTGTATCTTGATGTTTTTTGCAGTTCTAGTATACAAATATATAATGTATACATAGATGATGAAATGGATGATGATGATTAGGAATTTAGGACGATGGTTATAAGAACCTTAGAATGGGAATAATTAAATGTCACTTCACCTTAATATTCATCTTGCTTTTGGATTTCTTATTGTAGTTAGCTAGTTTCCATTTGCTAACTTATTTTGGATTTCAAACTTGGAACTTAGAACTTGAAAAATATTTTCCATATGTTTTGATAAATATTTTGGTATTTGGTTGCTAATTAAACATTTATTGAACTTTTTAGATACATTGGGTCAAAACTTAAATATATTTGTTTCGTTAGTATAGACTTGGCGATGTATGACATGCAAATTACATCATATGATGCAAATCTAAGTTTTTTTTATGGATGAATTTATAATTTACGTGATTATTCAACATACAAAACTATTATCAATGTGTTTTCTGCTTTAAATCTGAAAATATTTAAGATCTTATGATTTACGATCCGATTCTATGATCTATGATCCCACCTACCTTCAACGATTCTACGTAGGATCCCGATTTTGACAACCTTGGATGAGAGGCAGTTTGGAGGTAAGAACAATTGAAGGGAAAAAGCTCTTAGTAAGCTCGTCGTAGATTTTTGGTGGTGAGGATAGTTATTTTTTTGGATATGTTTCAGGCAAAGTAGAGTTTTTCTCGTAAAACGGCATATACACAGTAGCTTAAAGTAACCATTTGATATAGACTTTGATGAGACATTACTTGCGTTTATCTTTAAAAAGGAAGTATTCAGTGAACAAGGTTCCTGATTTTGGGGTTTTGAGAAAGGTGATTGGTAAGTGGACTGACTCTCAACTTTGGAGAGGTTGATTTTTGGACTCAAACCCGTGACTCTTCGTTTGGGTAAAGAGAATATTTGCCATCACAGCAAGGTCTGACATGGGTCCATCTATTCTTTTGTAAACTATATCCCATGGAACTGTTCTGTGACCAGTATAATGCTTCACTTCGTTGATTCACTATCATATCCTGGCATTCCTCAGTAATCCAATGCATTCAGTAAAACGTTTTATTTTTCTTAGAACCTACACTACTGACAGCTAACAGATTTTATATGACAATGGACACATTTT
This sequence comes from Notholithocarpus densiflorus, assembly GCA_030021035.2. Taxonomy (NCBI): domain Eukaryota; kingdom Viridiplantae; phylum Streptophyta; class Magnoliopsida; order Fagales; family Fagaceae; genus Notholithocarpus; species Notholithocarpus densiflorus. The sequence goes on along the minus strand of JARYZH020000012.1, from coordinate 5,857,410 downwards.
ATTGGGGCAGTGTTGTGGGTAAACACCCATGGAAGCATAACCCACATTAGATACACAGATGTAAGATCATGATGTTATATTCTCTGATATGAATAGAAGCTTTTTTTTTTCCAATTTTTTTAGAGCATATGGAATATAATTGTTCAATAGCTTTGGATCCATTTATTTGAAGGTGATACTAGAAATAATTGAATGCCAGTTATGTCACTTTGTTGGTGTTTAGAATTGTTCTAGATGCCATTGTCACTGATTTAGGACCTGTTTGGTAGAGGAGTTTGAGTAATGTTGTTTGTATTTTTTTGATATACGTGTGGGTAAAAAAGTGTGTAGAAATACGTGTAATGTTGTTTAAAAACTGAAAACATGTGTTTGAGTATGCTTACCAAACAGGCCCTTAGATGTTCTATAGTTCTTTCCCTTGATTTTAAAGTGCATACTGGTTTTGCTGTTATTTTCAGCATCTTAGTCATCATCATAATCAGAAATTGATCCATTGGTTACCTTTTTTCCGTAATTAATCCCTTAGTTGTTGTCAATGAGCAGCATGGCGTGAATGTGAAGCACCAAGAGTATTTTGCTGACAGCCCTTCAATTGGTATGGATCCTGCTTCAAGAGATGAGTGAATATTGGATTGGATCTATGCCAGAAGTTTAAATATACTACCCTATTTAGGGGTTTCAAAAATACTGCGAGAAGCTGAGGTTCACTGTATCTTTATCATTATGTTAGCCAATGGAGATATGTTTAATATCCAGTACCTGCTATTTTTCATTCATGCATTATATTGTGAAAAAGTGTGTTAATTTTATAGTTATGTTAACCAGAAATCCTCCCCTTTTGTCTGTATTTTTTTCCCCGTCTTTCATTTATTCTATTGGGGCAAAGTCTTTTGGTTCTATAATTACTTGAATTCAGCAATACAGTCCATTTTTTTTTTTGGGGCAAATTGATCCCTGTCCAAATTCAAGTTAACAGAATTAATGTCGTATATCAAATTGCTGATATAGTAATAACATCCCTTGTGTACTAAATTATTTTAGTTGTGTTTTAAATAAAATATATATTATTAATTAACAAAAAGTGGACCTCTCTCTTCCTCTTCCAAACCCTAACCCCATCCCACCCTCTCTCTCTCTCTCTCTCTCTCTCTCTCTCTCTATATATATATATATATATATATATATATATATATATATATATATAAGGAAGCTAATTTTGTTGCTCACAATATTGTTAAGTCATTTAAGTGGGCTCTTTTGTGTAACCGTGAGGGGAAGATCCCCCATCTATGCCATCCCATCTCTGTCAAAAGAATAGGTTGAAGGATATGGAGTCAAAAGAATAGGTTAAAGGATATGTGAATTGGAATGAATGTATAGGAATTCTGAAATTGTGTCTGTCTCCAAAAGTGCATGCATGGTTAAAGCCTTAAAGGTATGTAAGCATACCCAAAAACCTGTGTACACAACTTTCTCCATGCGCACGCGTGCACAGCTAGACTCAGGAAAAGCAAAATCTATGTTTTAAATTTTTTGATTTGATTTCTTTGATACTTTTCATGTTTGGTTATCATGTTTGACTCCGATTAAGTTAGAAAATAATGCATGAGCTGATTTTTTTTTTATTTGATTGCTAATTAATTAGGAATCTTGGATTTGATTTATTTAATTTTGATATGTTGTGTCTTACTTTGTTTTAAATAACTTATTAAACGAATAAGTTAAACATGAAATGTGAATTGGAATGAATGTAAAGGAATTTTGAAATTGTGTCTATGTAAAACTAGCATACAAGCATTCTCCATGCGTATGCAGCTTGACCTAGAAAAGGTTGAATCCATGCTTTGATTGTTTGATTTGATTTCTTTGATACTTTTCATGTTTGGTTATCATGAATGACTCTGATTAGGTTAGAGAATAATAATTAAGTAAAGTCATAATTTTTTCTTTTAACTTTTTCATAATAAATTTGATTTGACATATTAATGCATGGGTTGATTTTGTATGATTTAATTGCTAAAATAATTAAATGAACAAAAAATTGGGGCAAAACACCTAGGAATTGTCTTTACACACTAGTGCAAATCATCGCTGAAGAATTGCTCAAGCAAAAGAAAATCCAATATTGCAATCGGAAGTAGAGGTCATTGCTTCTTATAAGGACTCAAACACCCCCATGAACTCGGCAAGTACAAAGTATCATCTCATTGACAACAAGAACCAAATACAATCTACTTCATTTCAAAGTCAAATACATCAAGCATTCATGGTAGGATAGGTTTTGAGTAACCTAATCTACAACCCTTAACAGATTTTCACAACTTAATGGTTAATCAAAATCCTACAAAAGGGTTCTCATTGCCCAACTTTCATTATTTTGGACTTTGAAATAAAATTGAGCCATGTTAATCCTTCAAGATTGGTGTTAGGGTGTTTATAAAAAAAAAATTGGTGTTAGGGCTTGTTTGGTTCAGCTTTTAGTTTTGGGTGTTTTGAAAACCTATATTTATTAAGTGCGTTTTTCAATTGCAAAGGTGCAACACAAAAAAGCAAAAAATCATGATGTTGGAGCCATTAAGTGCGATTTTGAAATCTTACAAGTTTCAAAATATATGCATTTACAAAAAGCTATTGTGTTTTTTTGGGCAAAAAGTAAAACCAAACAGACACTTACACATGCACATTTCACACACACACATATATTATTATTATTATTATTATTTTCCTTAAGATCAAAACCCAATTTTATTTCTCTCTCTCTCTCTCTCTCTCTATTTTATTCTTTCTCCTTTATTGTTTCATTTTTGTTTGTTTGTTTATTAATTTTTTCTGGCTTTGAATCTAATTACAAGTCGATCTCTGAACTAAACACTCATATTTGAGCTTAAGCATAGACTACTTTAATTTGCTTGGGCCACATTTTATGCCCCATTCCGCGTTCCATGACTCGGTAGAGGTTAATTGATTTAGCAAAAAATTGTTATTATTTTTGGTAGATCTGACATAATAGATTAAATAGAAAGAAAATGAGAAGTTTATATAGTTCAACTATCAAAGAAAGCAATTATCAAATAGAAAAAAAAGAAAAAAAGAAAAAGAAAGCTGAGTAATAACAGTGCTCGGAGACCTCTAATGATCATGAATAACAAAAAGTCACTCTTGATGAGAACATAGCTCAGCTAATGGAACCACTCTAGCCATCCATACTTCAGATTTTTCTGACTTGTCTGTTCAACATTGGCTGAAACAAATTATTTCAAGACATGATTTGAGGAATTTGGACTCTATGTCTTATTTGCAGGATGTTTTCATTACTCTTTGGGCTATTTGGAACCATCGGAACAGAGTAGTGCATCAAGGAATCATCCCTAATCCAATGGAAGTTATTCTAATTGCTCAAAATTTCTCTTGCAGGTATAAGGCCTCTCTCTCAAGTTGTCAGACCTCGAGAAGAAGAGATAGCAGCTGTTCCAACACTTGGCAGCAGCCTGCAGCAAGGAACTGGAACTTAATCGTCAAAATTGCAACAGCTAGAAGGAGGAGGCAATGTAGATATGGTATTGCATATGAAGCTCTAACTTTGCAGGGAGATAAGGTGTTTTTTGGAGTAGCAAGTACCTCTGCTACAACTTCCACTGGAGCTCTTTTGGAGGCTGTTATTGAAGCTGGATTGGCAGCCAAAGATCAAGGTTTTCAAAACGTTTTGTTCATCAGTGATAGCAAAGGACTTATGCAGACAATTAAGAAGAAATGTGCCACGGATTGGATGGACAGTACTAGGCTCGCGGACTACTGCTTCCTGAATCAGAATGGCTTGTATTGTGATCTTTTTTGGGTTCCTCATGTTATTGTGAAAGATATTTGGTCTGTTGCTAAAGTGGCAACACGTTTGCCACTTCACTATTGCTATCGGTTTCCAGTTGGTCTTTTGTAATGCTACTGTGTATTTTGTTTCTCCCTTCAGTGGTATTGGAAAAAAATATATATAAATAATAAAATATATATATAAATATATATATATATATTTATATAAAGGCGGCGCAATTAATTTAAAGGATAGAAACGAGCTGACAGATTTTTCAATTAGGATGAGTTAGTTAATAAGTTAACCACACGAGGCCTATATAAAGAGTCTCACTCACACTACGCATAGCACGATTCTTCTCTTTAACTCACTGCTTCAGTTAGATAAAACATAAAAGTACTTTCTTTCCGTCCTTTGAAAACCATCCCCACCACCATGTCCAAGCCCAAGAACTCTAAAAATGATACCATTACCATCCCCACCACCATGTCCAAGCCCAAGAACTCTAAAGATGATCAATCCAAGGTGAAGAATGCAGATGACGCTGCCTCCAAGATTGAGAAACTTCCAAAAATCAGACTTGTTATTCGAGATAAAAAAAGAAATGTTGGAAGTTGTGCAACTAATTCCAAGACTACTGACGGTGGGACGAACTCCAAGCCTGACGGACCACCTAAATTGTGCAAGACAATCTCCTCGGATAAGAAGGATGTCAACGAAATTGTCACCGAGTTGCGCCCGCGTGAAATGGGCATCCATGGTGATGGTGTGCCCCACTCTAAAGGTTATGGTTTCAAGAGTGATAGCTCCCACTCAAAGCCTTGTCTAGTAGAAAATGGCGAAAGAGAAGGTGGATTTTTTGAAGTATGTGCAGGCCACATGTGGTCTATCGGTGTATCTGTGAATGGCAAACCAAGCAGATTTTGCCACTCGTGTTACGTGTATGTTTTCATTGACAATCTTTTTAACTTGTTTTGATTTTCTTGGGGGCTCTAATAATTTATGTATGTTTTATATGGGGGTAGGTTTCATAAAGTCGAGGACTTCGATGCAGGGAGGCATAATAGCAAGAGGCAAGCTACGGTAGAGAGGGCAACGGAAACATCCAAAAATGATGCACTGGCTATTCCGACAAGGACTGGACTAAAGAAAATCTCTATGGGTCAAAGTTTGAAGGACACATCTAAAGAAGATCTCCGTGGGTCCAAGTTCAAGGGCGATGGACTTAATGAAAACGCTGACAGTGATTCTAAGCCTTGTCAGGTGGATAACTGCAATGTAGACGGTGGCTTTTACGGAGCATGCACGAGCCACAGATGGTCTTCCGATATATCTGTGAAAGGCAAACTATTGAAATTTTGTCAAACCTGTATGATGTATGTATTTCTTCTCTTTCTTTCTTTTCTATATATGGTTCAAATTAAAAGAATAAATAGGTTGGACAATCTTTTAACCTGTTTTGATTTTCTTTAAGGAATTTTTTTTTTGTACGTATGTTTGTATGGTGGTAGGTTTCAGAGTATCTCGGACTTTGATCCAGGGAGTCTGATTTGCAAGAGCCGGGCTACGGTAGAGAAGGAAACACCTGAAAAAGATGCACCAGCTATTACAACAAAGTCACCAAAATGTTATCTGGGCAGTACGGACGATGCTCTAAATTCATCTAAGCTGTTGAAACTTACAGAGGAAATGCACAGCAACATTGTTGACATGGGGACACAGCTGGTCCGTTTGGCTGAAGATACTGAAAGAATAAGACTCATCAGCATCAGCTTTGAGTGTTTGATTTGTAGCAAACATTTTAGCACAAATTCGATCAGTCACAAAATAATAGTACTTTGTTTACTCATTAACTTGTAGAATTTTGAGTTCTTCTTCTTCTAATTCCTGTTTCATTAATTCTTCAACTTTGCTTCTTAATGCAACTCTGACCTGTATACTCAAAAACATGAGTGAGAGAGAGAGGGAGAGAGAGTTATCAATTTGGATTGCCCCAAAAAAAGTTGATATTAATCGAAAAAGTATTAGAGTTATGACCTGCTCAAGAGAACATCCACATTGTCATCCAAGCATACCATAGTGATCCACAGTTATTGCTGCATCCTAAATTGAATTTTATCAAATAATTGCATCATGAGAGAATATTAAGGTTTCAAAAACACAGAATTTATGTGATGCTCAAATTTTGCACGAACAAACTAATAAGTGCTCTTTGATCATCCTGTTAACCATAAACATAAAAAGGGTAAAAGTTTGTCCAAGTAGAAAGTAAAATACAAAATCAATTATTAAAGAGGCAGATAATGATTACGTATGCCACGGAGAGCTCTTTCGACGTTAAGAGCAGAAATCCAGGACGGAGGTTCTTTTGGAGCTTCAATGGAACTTTCTGATTCTGCCTCTGTTCCAACAGTCTCATCGGGTACTTCGCTCGAGCTTCTAATGTGAAATCTGCGTGGCTTGGTTGCAAAAGCAATGGAATTTGTGAAAATGGAACCACTTATTGGCGTCTGAGTAGGGAAATCTTTTTGAGAAATGTACACTGTAGCAGTGGTGGATGACACAGCCATTTGGCTGGGGTGACCATTTTCTGTTATCTCGTGGACTCTTTTCTGGACTCGTTTGTTTGGTTGCTATTCTAGGAGTAGATAAGGCAAGGACTTCCCATCACTGAATTATTATCTGACATTCTGACTAAATTTGGACTAATGTAGCATAAGAGAAATCTTGGAAGCAAAACAATAAAAAAGAGAAAGCTTGTTCTAGTCAATTTCATTAATTTACTTTTAATGCATTAGATGATCCAATTTGAATTTCCCATGATCATCAGACTGGCCTGCAGACATGTTTATTGCACACAATACTTTGGGCCTAGTATTCTGAAAAGACTGAAATGCCCTAAATTGTCTAACACTCATAGTACAGTTCAACCCCATGCTACAACAAAAAAAAAACTCATTAATCAATCAAAGCATGTAACCCAACCCAGTAAAGCATTTGAGGCCAAACTAGTTCAGCTGTTAATTGAGATAGCTACAAGGCAGAGAATAATACTGCCAAAAGCCATGAAATTTAAATGAAATACATGGGGAATATAAATTTATCTCCTCGGCTGAAAAGACATAAATCACAAATGCAACTAATTTATTGAAAGTTAAACCCTACACTGGCTTCTTTTCTCATTTTGGGTGCCGCGGGGGGGGGGGGGGGGGGGGCGAGGTGGACAGATTGGAACTTTACACACCTAGCAGGTCTTAAACCCACAACCTCAACCTCCACCCCATTCTGATAGGAAGAGGAAATGCCATTTGAGCTCAAGCTTATTGGATCTGAAGTGGCACATTCATCTTCAAAAAAATCCTTAAATGATAAAAGAAGGAGAGAGGTGTATATGAAGTTGCATGTGTGATCTGTTTCTTCAAGTGATCTTTTCTATAAATTCTACTCAAAAGTATCGTCATCAGGAATGAGACATATCCATAAAAATTGACACTCAGAAATTGAATGCATTTTGTTACAGAGTATAAGGCAATATTGAACCAAACAGCAAGCTTTTCAAACAAACAGACCGCTAGTAAACCATATTTTCCTCTTTCTTGGTCCATTGAAGGTCAACTAGGGTATATCATGTTCCACATGATAGGAGCAGCTTCCATAATCCATCGACCAAACTTATCCACAAACTGACCCTCAAAACCAAAATGATTACTTTAATCCCTAACATAGTTAAAGCGATTGCGTTTAGTCCTTAATGCACTCAAAAGAGTGATGACGAGACAGTTTTTAGTTTAGCCATATAATTTTAAGGACTAAAATAACTCATGGCCTAAAGTTTAGGTGCTAACAGAGTATATACCATTTAAACCATTACAATAGTCTAAAAACCACAAGCAACAAACAGAAAATCAATGCATCAATTTATTTAACAAAATTCAATTCTAGAAAAACCCATTTTCACTAAACACAATAACCACATTTTTCCCCCCAAAAACACACACTTTAATGAGCATAAAACTTGTATTTACCACGAATTTTATAAGACCCATTTCCTGAACCCATTTCTCCAAGCAAACAAACATATAAACTGGAAGAAACATAAAGAAATAAACCTCCAAACATATCTAAAACCAAAAAGCTAAAACATCCAGGTAAGAATTGTACACAGTAATCTATTTACTTCATATAAAATAGAAAAAGAGACATAAAAAATTTCACATTCTCCCATTAAGGGAACACTTTCATGGGTACAAAAATTCTCAACAGTGAGTGACTCTTTTTAAGTACACAGAAGAACACTGTTATCGAAAAAGCTCACCTTGAACCTCTGAAACAAAGGGGAATGAATTCTGAGAGCCATTTTGTTGGAAGCGTGGAAGGTGGGAGCAGATAACAAATGAGAGGGATATGGAGTTGTCAGTTTATCTCGTAACTAATGTTACTTTTGTATTTTCTAATAAATAATAGTAATTTTTTTATATATTCTTTTAGAATTATTGTACTAGATTATTAGACCTTTCATACCTTAGTTCCACCTCTAATCTAGATAAGTCTAGACTATAAGAATGGCAATGGGATGGGACATAATTGGATTAGGGTACCCGTCCCTGCCCCATCCCCTTCCCCTGACAAAGAATATCTATGTTGTACAGGAGCGGAGAAGGGCGCTAGTGGGGCTAGTTGAAGGTATGTTGTTGTACCTAAAACAAAAGCATAAAATGTATAGCATGCTTCATTGAGATTAACTAGCTGAATTCCCGCACGATGTGCGGTACAACTTATTATTAGTTTTCTCTAATATTTTAATAATTTTTATAAAGAATATTGTAGCTTAACTGGTTGGCACTCAATTTCTAATAGAGACATTTATAATTCAGATCCCTCAACTATTGATGTGTAAAAAAAAATTTCAATAAATTTCCTTGTAAAAAATTATAATCTTTAGTTATTTTATAGACAAAATAGAAAGACACTAAGAGTAGTGTAGTGATTTGATCACACTATATATATGTGTTCACTAATTGAAAATTACATGATATAATGGTTAATATAGATAAGCATGATTCATGCCTACTAAAAAAATGCATATATACTTTTTTTGTAACATTCTTGATTGTGTGTTACTAATTTCCCCCCTTTTGTTGGGCATTGCATCAATTGTTGCATAATACAGTGTTTCAATTGTTTCTCACATTAAATAAAAAAAAAAATTGTTTCTCATATGATTCTAAGAAAAAATGATACTCCCTCTATCCCAGTTTGTTCGTCCTCTATTCTATTTTGGGATGTCTCAAAATATTGTCCAGTTTCTAAAAATAAAAGTCATTAATGTACTAAAGTTCCTATTATACCCCTACTTTATTTTCAAAATTATTTGAAAAGAAAACTAACAAATATTTAAAAAATCAATCTAATTGGGACACCTTTTTAGTTGCCTCCTTAAGAATAACTTTTAAAAAAAAAAAAAAAACTGATAAATTTATTTAAGGATAGTTTTGGAAACACAAAACAATAAATGATATTTCCTTAAAAAGTTTGATTTTTCAAATAGGACAAACAAATTGGGAGGGAGGGAGTATTAAAATTTCATTATGCTATAACAAAATAAATATATTTATTCTATTACACACACTTATATATATAAATATATATATATTTATATATGAAAGGAGTTAGGAAGTTTAAAGGATTAGCAACTAAACATGAGTAAGAATGTCATATTCTAAATTTATTATTATTATTCCAACTAATAATTATCTATTTTATAAAGTTTATAAAAAATAATCATATAAATTCATTTAATATATATAATTAATACACAACTATAGATAATTAATATATGCATTTAGATATTTTATGGAAGATGGTTTTGGATAATGTTGTACTTATATTATAAAAAAAAGTAAACTAAATTAGAGTAAATAAATATATACATTTTGAGATATTAAAAATTAATTTAGTAGTTTCACTGGATATTTGTAGTCTTCTCAAGGTAAGGTTAATTTAAAAAAAAATTCATGAAATCAAAGATAAATGGAAAAAAGTAACGGGATCATGAAAATCAACTGATTTGTGTTGTGTTCACATATTTCATACCATAAAATGAAAGTATGCCCAACTCTCTTACCGTCTTCTACTCATCGATAGTGTAACATTAAGACATGATGTGGGCAAGTGTATATGCATGTATTTTATAGATGATTTAAAATTAAATTATGGTAGTATATGGCTTTACATTGCACACCAAATATTTTCTCTCCTTATATACCCAAAGTAAAAACCATCCAACCAAATTACCCAAACCTAAATCATATTTAAGTCCCTAATTTTAAAAGGAAAAAAAAAAATATAATCGTAGGGGATTCAGCGTCTTGATGGTAGTGGGCGGCCGGTATAACAGAGGTAGTGACCTCTTAAATTCCTCTTTCTCTCTCTTTCAAATATTTTTTCAGTCTCAGGTCTTTTATTTTGGTAATATATAGTGAAACAATGCATTTTATTTAACAATTCATAACATTTTTGTGTTTTTCTATCTCTTTTTAGGGCTTTATCTGGTTAGTTATTACTATTAGTCCTTAATTATTATTATTATTTTGTTTTTTTTAAAAAATACTAAAACAGTGGGTATGCTAAAAGACATGAAGAATAGAAAAATGTGTGATGTAAGTTTAATCAATTAATTGATTCTCAAAAAAAAGTTTAATCAATTAATGAGACATTAATGAGATAACAATAAAATAAGCTGATGTGGACTTTTGGATAACAGTGAAAAAAACTTAATGAAAGAGGTAAAAAAAAAAGGTTAGATGCAAAATTAGAACTCCACTTGGCAGGACTTCATGCACTCTCGCATGAGGTCTCTACTTATATATATATTTATATTGATTTCAATGATGTGACAGTTTTTTGTAAATGTTTTTATTTTTTATTTTTGTTAATTTTGTGCAGCAAAAAGAATTAATATATTATTAATATTTGAAGTAGTTTGCAATTGTGTGTGTGTGTGTGTATATATATATATATATATATATATATATATAGTAGTTATAGTGAGATAAATATATCATAAATATTTGGAGAGTATGTATCTAATGTGAGTGCCTCTAACTTTGGGATAAAAAGATTTGTTTTTGTTTCACATTTTGCACATCAAAATAATCCTGCTTGTGGTTTGACATTCCTTTCACAAAGTACGCACAAAATGTAATACCAACCCATTGTTGTATCAATGTTACTTATTGTTGCAATACCCTAGCAGTTACATCTTGCAATGAACTTTGAAATTAATATGTATTATTTTTTTAATGTAAATAATATGATGTATTATTATTATTTTTACATAAATGATGAGTATAATTTGAAATGATTAACAAATCTGTCTTGTAGGATCTCATTCAATACATTTTATCTTTACTATTGTCTTCATATTATTTAAAGATAAATCCTCCTATGAAAATTGTTTTGCATGTATTTTTGGTATTTTTTGTATAGGATCATATTTTTTACCATTCCTATCATTGAATTTTTTAAGAAAATATTAAGTTAATGGCATTTTGCGAGATAATATATGTTATTTATTAGACTTTTTGTTATTATAAATTTTAGAAATATGGACTTGTCAATTATTCCAACAACCTCGAGGATCTCAAGATTTATATATATTTTTGTTGCATTGGTCGATGATAGAGAATTTGTTTGCATAAATTTCATAGAACATTATTAATAGACAAAAGCATATTGAATTGAAATTGGGGAAAAATGGAGACATGATTTCATGAGAATGAGATTTTCTAGAAGTATCATCTATACGTGGGGGAGGAAGAAGAGAGTTTGTAAGAGGGTAAGAGTTTTTGCTTTGATTTATACGTGGGAAGGGTCAAACTTTGGTCATAATATGTAAGGTAATAATTGGGCTTGAGTTTTTCATAAGGTTTGGTATACTTTTAAAAGGTAGTCCATTTTGTAGTGACTAACTTTTGGTCTAATTGGTCTAATTGTCAAGAACAGCTCATATTTGATATAATAGTAAAAAGAAGTTACTATGATCTATTGGGTAACAGTAAAAAATACTTAATAAAAAGAAGTAAAAAATGCTAAATTTATGTAATAGTAAAAATAAGTTACTATGATCTATTGGGTAATAGTAAAAAAAATTTAATGAAAAGAGGTAAAAAAAAGACTAAATGCAACATTAGAGTGCCATGTGGCAGGTGCAGATGTGAAACCAAGCAACATCCTTTTAGATAATAAGTTTTTTTTGTATAGATTAGAGATATCCTGAAAGTTATCATTTGCTACGTGAACATTTATTAATTTGTCCAATGAACTCTTCAAACTATGTGATGCCAATTAGGGGTCCAACTAGAAAATGGATCAGACTAATCAGAACATTAATAATTAAAATAAATATGGATCATTTTACTTTGAATTTTTTTTTTTTTTTGTTGGATGAAGATGAGAAACAGAAAATTAATATTTCCCAAAGTCTTCCTTGAGATCTAAAAAATGGCCCACTGTCGCCACCGAATCTCCACGTGGGAACTGTCCACGTGCATCTTCATTATTGGATGCTCCCGTCATATTCTTCGTGCGCTAGAGAATCACACCCACCTAATTATACTACCTACAATTAGCTATTAAGAATCATACATACCCACATATTTCATCTCTTTTTAAATGAAACAAATAGGGAGGATTGCAAATGAGAAATAATATCAAGATGGTTTTTCTCCACTCTGTTTTTCACTTGAGAATGAGTTGCCTTTTTTTTTTCTTCTCAGCAAAACAGAGAATGAGTAGCCTTTGACAGACCTGTAGTAGCCCTTTGTCGACCACTTTCTTCTTCTTTTGTTTACACTTGGCTTTTTCCTCTTGTAATTTTATTTCCCAAATGGATTTTCATGGACTGAAGAATCTTCACTTCATGATTTTTGCTTCACTTTATGACTTTTGCTTCAACTGCTTGTCCTTTTGAATTATTGTTGTCACACAGCTTCTTTTATATTATTTTTACATTTATTTAGGAAAAAGATAACAGCCCACTTGCTTTACCATCTGAGAGAGTCTTCAATAGTCATCATGTTATAATGTTGAGAAAGATTGTCACCATGTTCACACTTAAACGTGGACAATTAATCAATTATCCCCTATATTCTTTTTCGTACGAGACTTGAAATAATTGTGATTGGGTCTTGGCTTTTTCGATGAAGGTTTGGTATTGAATTATTGATCACTTGGACTGAACAATTGATTTTGAATCTGCATTATTAGATCAGAGAATCTGAGGCAATGTTTGGTATCTCCAACAAAAATAACTTTTGTAGCTTTCACCTATTTCATTTCTCTTTTTAAATGAAATTTTGTTTAGAGAGAGTTTCAACTTATGACGTCTGCTCCTGATGATAGTTTTTTTATCATCAGACCAAGACACCAATCGGTTTTTTGGTGTAGGCGGGGAAATTTAGAAATAATATCTCTACATAGTTTTCACGTCAAATCTTAAGCGTTTATCAAATCTTAAACGGTAAGTTGTTATTGGTTCTAATTTAAATACACAATTTTTTTTTTTTTTTTTTGCACACCTGTAATAACCAATAACAACTTTCTACTTAGACATTTTTGTGAAAGTGTTGTGGACATAATATTTTCTAGATTTATTGTTCGAGCAAATTATACTTTTGTACTATAATCTTTGACCATGATTACACTTAATCTTCAAATTATCAAAATATCAAATTGACCTCCAAAATTGTAAGGTTGTTTCAAATGTTGTTTATTTTGGTTTCTGTTAAGTATGACAAAATTTAACATTGAAAGATCATTGGCAAGATGGATAAATTAGTATTTTTAATGTTAAATTCTATTAGATTTAACACTAACACAAACAGTAAGTGTACATTATATAAATATTTTAAAATTGAGGATTAATTGTGCGTTTCAATAGTTTAAGGATTAAGTGTAGTTTTTTTCTTTTCTTTTTTTGAGAAATTTTCAACCTATGGCGTTCGCTCCTGATGATAGCTCTTTATCATCAGACCAAGACACCAATCAGTTTTTGGTGTAGGCGGGGATTAAACCCCAGATCTCTTATACAACCATCAGAGACTTTACCAGTTGAGCTACCTAGAACCCACAGGATTAAGTGTAGTTAAGATGAATGGTTACTATGGAAAATTTACTTTGTATTGTTTTTCTTCAACTAAATTAAAGAGTTTGGGTTTTCCTCCCATATAAAAAGAAAAAATAATGCTATGTCTATAACATTTTTTTTATCTATACTATTTATAAGATGATTCCCCTCTTTGGTACTTTTATGTAGTTCAAAAATACATCTAAATCTTAGCTTAATAGGGAAAAAATTTAAGGACAAACCGGTAAAAATATATATCTAACTCTACTTAAAATGTCTACAAAATAGGAGACTCTCCTACTAATCTATGTCTTCGAAACAAACTTATCCAAAATTTTATTTTTGAAAGAAAATTATGCCAGTAAACCCAAAAAAATAACAATTATTTCCGATAATAATTTCCCACATAAAATTTATTGCGCAAGTAGATCATTATTCTAGAAAGGCAATGGTGTTCCATCCAAAAAATAGAAATGGGCGAGCAAAGGCAACATCCACGTCAGCATACACATGTCGAATAAATGAGGAGCTGTATAGTATACGTATTAGGTAGAGCGTATATACGGAATGGTGGTTGTTGAGGTGGGGCGTGGAGAATCGCACTGGCCATTTATTATATTCCAATGCCACCTCGTCCGTACGCGTGTTCATCATATTTTCACACGTATTTCAAAAAACTACAAACAACTTTTTTCAAACTACTCTATCAAACACCCCCTTAAACTTCTGGCATAGATACAATCCAATACTCACTCATCTCTTGAAGCAGGATCCATACCAATTGAAGGGCTATCAGCAAAATACTCTTGGTGCTTCACGTTCACGCCATGCTGCTCATTAACAACAACTAAGGGATTACTTATATAAAAAAAAAAGGTAACTAATGGATCAGATTCTGATTATGATGATGACTAAGATGCTGATAATAATAGCAAAATCCTTTAAAATCAAGGGAAAGAATTATAGAACATCTAAATCAGCAGCAATGACATCTAGAACACTTCTAAACTCCAAGTCCAACAAAGCGACATAACTGGCATTCAATTATTTCTAGTATCACCTTTAAATAAATGGATCCAAAGTTATTGACCAATTATATTCCATATGCTCTAAAAAAAAAATTGGAAAAAAAAATGCTTCTATTCATATCAGAGTATATAACATTATGATCTTACATCTGTGTATCTAATGTGGGTTATGCTTCCATTGGTGTTTACCCACAACACTGCCCCAATAAAATGTGTCCATTGTCATATAAAATCTGTTAGCTGTCACTGTCAGTAGTATAGGTTCTAAGAAAAATAAAACGTTTTACTGAATGCATCGGGTTACTGAGAAATGACAGGATATGATAATGAATCAACGAGGTGAAGCATTATACTGGTCACAGGACAGTTCCATGGATTGGGATATAGTTTACAAAAAAATAGATGGACCCATCTTAGACCTTGCTGTGATGGCAAATATTCTCTTACCCAAACGAAGAGTCACATGTTTGAGTCCAAAAATCAACCTCTCCAAAGTTAAGAGTCAGTCCTCTTACCAATTACCTTTCTCAAAACCCCAAAATCAGGAACCTTGTTCACTGAATATTTCCTTTTTATAGATAAACTAGTGTTTAACCCGCGCAATGCGCGGGATCATTTTACATATTAATGATCTTTGCATTCAACATAAACTTAGTTCTCGTATTTCTACTACATACATTCAAACCTAAATAATTTAGTATATTTAAGCATATAGTATCCAATATCCCTTAAAAATTTTAAACATTACTCTCTTTAAATCTCATCAAGCATGTACTTCCATTCTCCAATAGACCACTTGGACGAACATATGAAATGAGCAACCACCACTTTTATTACTTTCATTGCGTTCAAATGAGTTTGAATGAAGGGAATTCGCTAGAATGCTTCTCTATTTTGCATGCAAAAATGCAATATTTTCAAAACCATCCAATATCTTCAAAGCAATTAAAACTTGACTTACTTTGAGCAAGAAGATTGATATAAAAATCTGAACTTGGTGTACTTGTCATCAACTAACAAACATCATAACTTACTTAGAAATAATGGGAAACAAATAATAGTTTATTACAGTGGGAATCATTTAGAAAATAGTGCAAATATATCCAAATGAATTGGTATAATATCATTGTCTAAACATTTGGGACTAATTTTCAAAGTCAAGTTAGTACATAATAGGTCTGTAATTTAGATAATATATAGACCATCAAGAAAATATATTAAAAGGCAAACTTTATAAAGAATAGTCCCTTTGGACTCATCCCTATTCAATATTAATAGTATCATTACAAACTCATATAATGTGTTCTCTCCTATAATTCCAATTCACATGAAAATTGCTCTAAGGATTATAAGTTCTATTGCAATTTTGTTACAGACCGATTTGGAAGCTGAATTATGATTAGTAGAGATTGTTTTTTATTATTTTTTGGAGGTAATGTTAGTTAAAGATATATATGCTAACTATTGTTTGTTGGTATAGGTTATGGGTTTCTTGTTTAGCCAAAAAATAAAAAAACAAAAAGGTTATGGGTTTCTTGAATGGTGTTTTTTTGCAGCTTTGGGGTCTCTGGAATACCATAATAAACACCAACACATAGGAATCTCTTAGGAAATTAATTTCTGTCACAGCCTACAAAGTAATTAATTTTGTACAAAGTACATTATACTTTAAGATTTCACAATTCAAAACACAAAATCTATGAAATATTAAACTTTGTATAAAGAACATTACATTTTCAGATTTCAAAGTTCCACAATTTCAATCCCTCTTTAAAAATAGCAGAACAGGTAGGAGGGAAAACAAAAACTGAAATAAATTGAATTCTGTAGTTGCTATTTTTCCTTCTTCAATTCTTCTTCTTCTTTGATGCATTTTGTTTAGTAGCGTTGTTTCGTTTGTGAAGCATTTGAATAGGCATGCTATCATCATCTGATTTTCCATCTTTAGCAGGTATGGATGCTACAAATAGAGAATTGCTGTCCTCTTTTGTTTTTCTTACAAATTCATCTTTTGTGTCCTACAATAATTTTCACTTTAATTAAAAGGTGCTTCAAAAAATTTACAAACATCTAATAAATCCTTAAACAATAAGTTACAATTCTCTTATAAACAAAGTTAATATTGCTTTTTTGTATTACATTGGCTTTGAAGGTATCATAAGAAGGTCTAATATATTATTTTTAATCTCATGAGAACTTCTTATGTACCAAGCAAATGTGCATAGTAAGTAATATGCATTAGACTACATAATATTATGACAAATTCAAAGGGTAACATTAATTACCAGAAAATCGTGTTTTATATCTTCAAGTTTCTGCCCTCTATTTTAATGTTCACTTCAACTTTTGAAATGATCACTCATCTCTTGTCTAGTCAGTTACATGTTTTGGTACTTGTTTTGAATTTGAAAGCTATTTTAGACATTTACATCTAACATTGTCATCTAATTATTATAGTACTATCCCTTTGAAGTATGTAAAAAGAATGTGAGGTTGTTATTTCTTTCTAATTTGTTTTTTGTAGCGGGGCAGTGGAAGCAAAACAATAGCTTAGCATAATCCCTATAACAAAGAAATCCAACTCAAATTATATATATATATATAATTTTTTTTTTGTGGTAGAACAGATTGTATATGGTAGATATAAACTATATGGTTGTTACGTCTACGTTACCAACCATATAAATACAAAGAGCAGTACAACCTCAACAACCATTATGATTTTAATCAACAATATTGTACACTAACACATCAAGCATAAACTGTCAATATGATTGGTTAGTAATAGGAAATAAAGAAAACTTAAGAACTCATAAATTTAGCAAAGTATACATACATACATCATGACCTATACCATTTTTTTTTATTATATTTATTTATGAGATTATTGCATTCATAGTACTATACTGATCTAGCAAGCTAGAAATTCTCAAATATCTTGAGTAGAGAATATTAATAAAGATAATGTATGTAAGAAGAAAAGCAACGGAAATAAAATTGACATTTTTATTTGAAATTACCTCTGCTTGCATCTCTGCAAGTTCTTTTACAGTCTTAGATACAATTTTTTTAGCTCTTTTGTCAATCAAAATGAATGTTGTTGAACCGTTCTTATTTTCTACTTGGATTTGTATCCTATAGTTGTTTCAGTTGCAATGTTTTTAGTATAATGTATATTTATATTGTGTGTACATTTGTAAATTTACAAATAAACTTTTTCGTTTACCTTGGGACTGTAAATTTCAGTTATCAATTATGCTAAATTGAAA
Organism: Notholithocarpus densiflorus; assembly: GCA_030021035.2. Lineage (NCBI taxonomy): Eukaryota > Viridiplantae > Streptophyta > Magnoliopsida > Fagales > Fagaceae > Notholithocarpus > Notholithocarpus densiflorus. The sequence goes on along the minus strand of JARYZH020000012.1, from coordinate 5,839,182 downwards.
TTGTATGAATCCCTTTGATAGCTTTGTCTCTAAGTTCCACTCCAAGTCCTTTATTTCAGCTATTGATTTTTCATTATGCAAGGCAAGTTCTCCATCCTGTACTTCATGTAGTCCCCTTGGCATAATCTGTGTAACATTTATGTCCATTGTGGTGTTCAATCTATGCATCAACATTTAACATGATTTTCTGTTAGTTTGCTGAATATTTAATTTTCTTATATTAAAAAAGAAGAAGAAACAGCATGGCAGTAGTTACTTGTTTTGAATTTCTGTGAGTTTGGGAATGTTGAGGTTGACGTAGAGCTTTGTTGCAAAAGTGGATGATAGTTGATAGTCACCTACAAAAAATTGTAAAAAGTCTATTAGGATTTCTGATACTAAATGCTATATTCTTGCTAAATTGTTTAGTGGAATGTTACCTACAATCCATATTCCATCATAATTTAACTCTCTAAAATTCCATCAAGATTTTTCCAAAATGCATATTATTCACACATTGCAAGGACAAAAGCAAAACAAAAGAGAGACCACCACACATTGATGGGTGGCTGTTGGACTGATTTCCTAAAACAATCTTCAGTAACAGGCTAGCAATTAAGGATCGTTAGTCAATAGATCAAGGAAATCTTAATCCTAGCATAGAGGCAATAATGTACTTATTTTACTGAGTGTAGATTGGTAAAACTGACACCTCAACTTGCCAGAACTGATCTAATCTATCACATATGAGATCATGTTCTCTTCATAAAATAAGCTTATCTACACAAAATCCGAAAAGCTTATAGACATAATAAAATAAAAATGGCCTATTTACTATTAGAGGAATGGTAAGAGATAGTTAAGAGCTCTTGCACTTGTATATACAATATTATCTAAACTACTTCCTTAATATACTAATGGATGAAATCATGAAACCCCATTGACTCATTTTATAACCCACTGCTAGATACCTTTTAAGTAGAAAATCAATCAGAGATATAGATCATGATAGCATATTTCAATATCATAGTTACAAAATCAAACAGTCCCAAAATATTTTCACCAACCAACTTAAAGAAAAAAAAAATAATACAAATTCTTTTAGGTTCAAACAGTAATATAACAAACAGTAATTTACTAACATCTAACATAAAAGATGGTAGAAGACATCTTAATTGAATTCAATTGAGTTTACATAAGTAATTTTAATGACTTTTTTAACACAACCACAATATATGTAACAAAATCATAAGATACCACATATGGTTTCTCCAATGGAACCATAAAGTAAACAAAGTTGAGCCAATCTCCAAGCATGTTTGATCATATTTAAAAGAAATTAATAAAGTACCAAAATATAATGTTATGCTGCCTTTAGGTATATGCAGAGAAGAAACAGAACTATTTATGACTTGGATGGTATTGTAAATCTACTCATGCATGCACATATCTTGAGCATCAATGTCTAAGTTCTACCAGCAAAGTATAAACAACATTTTTGCTTTAATATTCACATAGCCAACAGTATATCCTGAATACATATTTAAATTTTTTGGGAAAAAAATAAAGCATAAGACATCAGAAAGAAATATGGTCTAATTTAGGTAAATACAAATTTATAAATTACATTTTTTTTAATAATGCTTATATAATGACAAACTAAAATTTCTAAATGAAATACTCAATGAGATTAAGTTGGTGTGCATTCCAAGTCTGATAAGCCAACTCAATGGTAAAAAAATGTTCTTTATAAAATTAGATAGTAACATATTTTACAAATGGGGGCAATTTTTTGTAGGTCTCTCTTGTTGCTTATATTCTGCAGTATACAACAAAGTGATTTATCTATCTAGGTTCAATGGCCAATAGCATTGTCTGTTCTTAAGCACAATTAAATACACACAAATGAGATAGAAAAGAAAAATAGTAACATAACAAATACAAAAAGTACCACCACTGTTCCAGCCCTCCAAAACTCCATAAACAAAGCCCTTTCCTAGCCCAAAAATATAGAAAGTTCCCTTCTTTCCCATAAACCCGAGAGGGCTGAGACCACCAACAACTCCCCATAGCAGTCAGACCAACATCTTAAAGAAACCTAAAGAAAGCATGACCAAACACATATAAAGCTTTCTCCTTTTTCTTATTGAACCAAGAAACACAGCAAAGGCAACTCCTTTTCCCAATCACCCTCAACAACCAACAGAACAACCAAAAGCAAAAACATATACGGCAAAGCAAGCAGTAAGGCGTGGGAGCAAAAGTAAAAAAGGGGATATGAATAAAAAGCAGGGCAAAGAAAAGAGAAGAGAAAGAAGCAGAGATGACCCAATAACATTACCCCACTTCATTCTTACTTTCCTTTGTTTCTTCTCTATATTCAACCATTGATGCTTATAATATTAAGTTCCAGTAGATATGAAAAATGTTTTTTAGATTTATGTCTCCATTTTTTTTAATATTATTTTCTGTTTAAAAAAAAATTTAAACTTACCTCTTTGTCAACCAAAATCATAGCAATATTGATCAAATCATGGTTGTTTGCTATGTTAACTGCATCCCACATTCACTGATATTTGCTTCAAAGTTTTGTACTCCATTGTGATTTGAATCTGTAATATTTGAACATTCTAAACATAGCAGAGTACTGGAGTTGTTCCTCCATGAAATCTAAAGACCAAAACCCACAAACACCAAAAAAGAATAAATGCTATAGAGACCACAATCATAAATCAACAATCATAATGTATATGTGAGAAAAAACTCACAAAATCAAATTGAGTTCAAAACTTCAAATACACAGGGAAAAGAAAGAAAAAAAAGAAGGAAAAAACCAATTTAATTAAGTATCCTAAAATCCAAAAAATCATATATAAGTATATAACCCATATAGGCTCTTATATAATCAAAATCCCATAACCTTGCTAGCAAGAAGAGTATTAATATAATATATACAAACATATATAAGAACCGTATACAGATATAAAAAGAAACCAACTTGAACTAATTGATCCTAAAACCCAAAAATTCATATATAACCCAATTGGAAAATTATGGTCTTTTAAGAGAAAAACCCAGAAAATTTGCAGCAACTACTATTTCAATATGTCAAGATAGTTAACAAACATGAACAACGAAAATTATTCAATAATCCTAAACAGGTAAATATCATAAAATTAGTATTTTAAAAAATTATCTCATTGGACCCATTATAATAGCTTGACATATCAATGGCCAAAAATATCATTCAGATGCAATTACTAACATATCAAACAAACATAAACACACACAAAAAAACAGTTTTTTTTTTTTTTTTTTTTTTAAATTTCCAAATAGTTTTAGCCATAAAACTAAATCATGGTTTGAACAACGTAGCAGATCTATATTAATGAGCTATTAAAATATTAAAAAAATTTATTAAAAAAAACTCTTAAAAACTGCCAATCTAAGAACCAAACGCAGAGGCAACAGTTTGACAGAGCCATCCGTAAATGGGTTAGGGGAAACGATGGGGAGACTAAGAAAATAAGGAAAAAGAACTGTGTGAAGAAGAAGGTCATGGGAGTGCATTACAAAGAGAGAGAGTTTGATCGGGTGGTTCTGTTATCCAAAAGAAAAACCAAATCTAACACATATATCTGATATTAAAAACCATTCTATCCCAATTCCTTACTCAAAACTGGATCTAAGCCAAAACCTAAATGCAATCCAATACAATACAATCCAATCCGATTAGAATACCCAGACCTAAATCATATTTAAACCCAAATTTAAAGAACAAAAAAACAGAGACTAACCGGTGGAGGATACGAATCTGATGGTCTGTCTCTCTATTTCTCTGTATCTGCCTCTCTGTATCTCAATACCTCTTGGTCCTTTCATCGTATTTAATTTTGACCGGTGGTAGTTCTCTATATCTCCGTATCTCTCTTTCTCGGCCTCTCTCTGTTTCATCGCCTCTCTCTATTTCTGACCCAAAATACCAATCTATTAATCAAAACCAAATCTGACCCAAAATACCACTCTAAATCATAATTAACACCCAATTGATTCTCCAAATAAAAACCAAAAACCCTAAATTTTTAAATTTAAAACAGAACTTTACCAGCGATTCCGATAGTCGGGTAGTGAGTGGAGGCTTACGGTGATGGGAGAAGATTTGGGTGGCGCCCTTACGGTGATGGCAGAGGCGCCTCTCTCTCTATCTCTGCCTCTCTATTTCTCTGTCTCTCTTTTCTCTCGATCTCTCTCTCCTTTCTCCGTAGCAATCTTTCTTCTTTCTTTTTTTTAAGCAGTTAGTTTCCTTTTATACTAAGGGCTCCCAAACAGTATTTTAACTTTTGAAACGGTGTACCGTGCGAATCTTTTAATTTAAAGTTGTAAACGTGTCAGTTTTTAAAGGGGTCTTTTTTCTTATTTGTCACCACCTCCTTAATTGTAGGCACCCACTTTCTCTCAGCTTCCTCTATTATATATATATAGATGCATGAAATGTCTCATCAAAGTCTATATCAAATGGTTACTTTAAGCTATTGTGTATATGCCGTTTTACGAGAAAAACTATACTTTGCCTGAAACATATCCAAAAAAATAACTATCCAGATCACCACCAAAAATCTACGACGAGCTTACTAAGAATCCGTCTGGATATCGCTTATTTTGCTGAAAATTAAAAACTAAAAACACTGTAACAAAATAATTTTTAAATGTGTGAATAGTACCGTAGGACCCATTTTTAATGAAAGTTTTGTTGAAAAAAGAGGTTTGTGGATCCCATAAACAGTACACGGAACCCACTAGAACTCAGTTAACGCGCTTCTCCCAAAAAAAAAAAAAAAAAAAAAAAGGTTGACACAAATACAAGGAAGCTCAATCCAAACGGATACTAATAGCTTTTTCCCTTCAATTGCTCTTACATCCAAAGTGCCTCTCATCCATGTGTGAATTTAATGTGGGAAGAACAAAAACAGTTTTATTTAAGACTACAAAAAAGATTGCTATTAGCAACGGCCAAAGTTCGTCGCAACAACACAAAAAGCCGTCGCAGATTAGCATTGTCGACGGCAAAAGGCCATCGACGTCCGTCTGTAAAAGCCTCGTCGATAATACTATATTACTGACAAGGCCGTCGCTAACACTCATTTTCGACCGTAAAAAGCCGTTGTAAGCAATTTATTTTTTCCATCGAAAATATTTCTTCATAAGAGGAAGTTGGATGACCAAATACATTTTGTGATGAACTAAGGCCGTCATTAATGTATTTTTTTGACGACTAAAAGTTGTCATAAATACTTGTTTTGCTGTCAAAAATACAACTTCGTACGAGGAAGTTGGACGACCAAATATATTTTACGACGAACTAAGGCCATCGTTAATGTATTTTTTCGATGACTAAAAGTCGTCATAAATACTTGATTTGCCGTCAAAAATACAATTTCAAACGATGAAGTCAAACGACCAAATACATTTTGCGACGAACTATAGCCATCGTTAATATATTTTTTCAATGACCAAAAGCCATCGTAAATACTTAGCTTTTCATCAAAAATACAAAATCTTAGTGACCATTTATGTCTTTTCAAGGAACTTTGACCGTTATTAAAAATTAGTTACCACGTCACTAATACATTATTTGCAACAAAATAGCTTCGTTGAAAAAAAAAAGGCCATTTCTAGTAGTTTAATTGCAACAAAACAATTCTGTCGAAAAGGAAATACATGAATTACATGAAAGTAAATAAAATAATATATAAATTACAAACATACATCTCATAAAAAATTTTCCATTCAAATAACAAGTACAAATCTATAATTGTTCAAAACTAATAAGTGAATAGTGCAATAAAAATGAAAATATTAAAAGGTCTACAAAATAGCATGATGTTCAATAATACATGAAAGCTATATTATATCCTTCACTAAACTTGAAAGCATAAGTATTGGAAGATCAGTCATCATCCGAGCCAATTTCCTCTAGCTGAGAGTCACCTTCCTCCTCAAAGTCATCTTGTGTAATTATTCACACTACGATCTCCTCCCTAACATTGGTCTGTAATATTTTAGATTAAACTGAATAAATATACAAAAATTATAACTACACAAATTTTTATATTTACAGTAAATAATAAAGAATTAACTAAAATATATTCATTTAAAAACATTAACACAATCACCACGATAAAATGACAAAACATCAAAAATAAATCCTTACTACCGACACAAACATTGCATCTATCATAAATCCTTACTATTGTCAAGAACCTTGTGGTTCTCCTGTGAATGAGAACTTCCAAGAATACATCCACCACCAATAACCACATTAATAGTACATCCCCATCACTCTTAACAATATATCCATCATCACAACAAGTCACATAAAATTATATATGAACTAAGAATTGCAATTAATTGAAAACTGTAATGAGCAAATTTATCACTGATTTCAACAACCTCAATAAAATAGGAAAAAAAATTTATGTTGGTTATACTGGAAAAAATTATATGTGTAATAGGTGCTTGCATATAATTAATTAAAACTAATCAACAAATTGGTTGGGGCCACCAATACACACAAACATTACACTATAGTCTAGTACCAAACAGTCAAGATATAAGGATTTAAGAAAACTAACATGGGCTATAGAGGTGAGAGCTTTTTCTTCTTCTTTCTTTTCTTAGTGAGTGAAATAGAGTGTTAGTATTTAGTGAGTAAAAAGGAAGGCGTGGGATTGAAAAAAGAAAAACGTGGGGTGCTTGTTTTTTAGTGATAGGGAGAGGTAGGATTTTGTCTTCTTCTTTTTTCTTTTTTCTTTTTTTTTTTTTATTATTTAAGTTAAAATGATATTGTGTGTGTGTTTTTTTAACAATGAGGGGCTGGGTTTATTTTACTGCAATGTGACTTCTCTTTTTGTTTTATTTATTAAAATTATGTATTTTTTTTATGACAACCACGTCACTTTCTTTTTTTGGTCACTTTGAAATATCATTTTTTTTAATTATTATTATTGTTATTAATAAAAGATAGAAATATTATGAAATCTTACTTTTTGCAATTATTTTTTAGCAAGTGTTCTTTTAAAAAATGTCAGGGAAATATAACCTCAATATTGTTTAGGTGGATTTATTTCACGGAAATATAACCTCAACATTTAAAAAATAAATAAAAATAAACTTTGTGTATTTTATTTGGCAAAACCACTCCATTTGAAGGAAAAACCATTTTCCACTTGACATCTCATTAACCAAAATTTGTTAAATTAATATTAAGAATGTTGTGTACAAACCTGCTTGCAAATTTCCAAAATCATCTTATTTCATAATTAAAATACATTGATTTCAAATTTTAATTAAAGATTATTTTAAAATATTTAGCATGACATTTTTTAAAAAGTTTTTCAAAGGGTTGTGGAGAGAATTGTCGTTGCAAGTATTTTGGTGCTTGATAAAATTTGTATTATTATTCTAAAATTTTCAGTATTGTATGTACTATTCATTGTTAAACTTTGGTAAAGAAAATTTTATAGAAAAGCATGAACGTCGAGAAAACACAAAAATACAAATCAATACCCAAAATCCATTCAAAACCTCCCTATTCAACCTAATTTGATCCTATCGAGCGGTTATAGATCCAACTTCGATGGTTGACCATGTTTGACCAAATATTGACCAAGTTTTGCAAACTTTGACTACTCATTTCTCACAATCTAACCGTCTAATTGTTGTCATACTTCGCCAACACCAATATCTCACCACATTCATCCAATCCAACAGTCAGATTTTGGATTTGAGTCTAGAGCATTATGGACATGTGTTGTTGTACCAAGACACTAAGAAATTTTGATTGGTCACATTCTCCTAATCCAACCGTTTGATTGAGCTCAAAATCCATCAAAACCAATATTTATCCCACTCTTTCAAACTAATGATCAAAGTTTTAATCTAACTCTGACAAAAGATGGATGCGTGTCGTTGTATCCACCTATCATGAAACTTCAATCAATAAAAATATACAATACTCTTCCAAGTGAGTTATAAGCTATATAAATATCACTAAGAATCGAGAAAATGATCTACAAAATACAACCAAAAACCTGCAAAATGACCCCAATGGATTTGCATATGACCTTTGACTTTGCCATTTTTAAACTTGAAACTGATAAAGGCATAAAAACCCAAAAAACCTTAAAACACTGACCAATGCCCAAAACCTACTTAAAACCTCCTGGTCTACCTAATTTGATCAAATCCAGTGGTCCTGGAACCAACTTTGAAGTTTGACCAAAGATTGACCAAGTTTAATAGACTTTGACGAAGTTTTGCAAGATTTGACTACTTTATTCTCACAATTTGATCGTCTGATTGTCATTGTAATTTACAAACACAAATATTTCACCACATTCTCTACCAATCCAACGGTCATATTTTGGATCTCCATCTGGTTGCATGATGGACATGTGTTGTTGTACCCACCCACTAGGAAACTTTGATTAACCCTGTTGACACAATCCGACCATCCAAAATGGCTAAAATACACCATCAAAGCTAGGAAATAACCAAAATACCTATAAACTTCTAAAGTGACGAAAGTTCCCCTAAAAGCTTCAAAATAATAAAAATACCTTTTACTTGGAGGGTCTTGAAAGATTTTTTTTTTTTTTTTTGCAATTTTTAAAATTAAGAAAAAATTCTACATTTTTAAGACAAAATTGAGGAAAATTTACCATTCAAAGAAAATAATAATTTTTTATGGCCATATATATGTTGGAAATCACCTTTATTGTGACAGATTTACCTTACCGACACTAATACCTTCTTCTCTGAAGAAAATTTTAACTATTAACAACGACCAAAATGTCCGTCACAAATAACAATGCAATATATAGTGATGGAAAACAATCGTCAAACACATAAAAATAAGGGCATGAATTCCCCCCCTTTAAAAAAAATTACCATTGTCGACAGCTTAGGTCCATCGCAAATATTATTTATTGGGAGGGATCCAATTCTATCACTAATACATTCTTTCTTTTAAAACAAATTAACTATTTACGACGGTCAGTATGTTCGTCGCAAATACGAATTCAGTTAGAAAAATAAAAAAATTAATTGCAATGGATAAATGTCGTCACAAATATTGTGAAAATTAAGGGGGAATTTTACCTCCAAAATATTTCACCATTTTCGATGGCTTCATGGCTGTCACTAATACCCTCTTTTATATTTACGATGGAAGAATGTTTGTTGCAAATAATAACACCATAAAAAATATATATTTTGTATTTTTGACGTACAAAAGCCGTCACAAGTGTTAATAGTTCTAACGGTTTTTCTTCGATCATTGTAAATAATACCCTCTTTTATATTTACGATAGAAGAATGTTTGTTGCAAATAATAACACCATAAAAAAAAATATTTTTTGTATTTTCGACACACAAAAGCCGTCACAGGTGTTACTAGTTCCGACGGTTTTTATTCGGTCGTCGTAAATAATACTTTATTAGCAATGAACATTTTTATGCCGTCGTAAAAAGTAAAGCAGGACCCTCCAAAACAAATTATAATTTCGACAAAAATAATAGGCATTCTCGACAAACTCATTTTTCCGTCACAAATATTTTAATATTTGACGAGTAATTGTCGACGAAAAAGACTTGCCGTCGAAAAAGCTAGTTTTTCCGACGGATTTTTGAAGTCATCGAAAAAGTTTCATCGCAAATAACAATCTTTTTTGTAGTCGTCAATTGTAATTTTTTTTTTTCTATTGGTTTGATTGAATTTTTTAGGTCTTATTAGTTAATAACATTAATAGTATTTTTATTTAACTTTCTAGTGTCAATTGTATTTTTTGTAAATCAATAATTGAGATTTCCTAAGTACATTAGAATTAGGGTAAATTATAGTAGTATATAATTTGCTAGATGAATAAAATTTCCGCTAAAGTTTTTTCAATGGTTTGATATTGATTCCTATCAACTCTACGTTTTGATTCCTAAGTTTGTTTCCTCTCACTTGGTGTTGATTCCAAGTGAACTTAGGTATTGATTTCTTGGATATTTTATTTTTAAGTTCTTCGATTTTGATGTGGCATTAATTTTTATTTGTGCCATGTCAAATTTTGGTATCATGACCAAAATCAATCCATCAACCACGCCTCTCTGAAACCAATAGCTCCACAATCTGTAAATGGGCATTAGATGTTTGTGACTGAAGATCAACCCAGGAATGGTTGACGAATTGATGGACATCAACAGTAATGAGGTTTTAGGGACGTTGCAACAAACTTGTGGGTTTCTATCGCGATTTGGCAATAATGTATTGGGATTTGCAAAAACTGAGCCCAACTGATAGGGAACACAAGCTGATTTGATTAACGAGGGCAGAACTTGAAGAAGTTTTGAGTTCCTAGACCTAAGTGCCAAACAGCACTTAGGCCTAGGATTGACAATCCTTGCTCAGTTCTCTCTGTTTTCAAGTGGTGGTTCTCTATCACTTCCATGCACATGATTTAGGCTTGGGATGATTTTTTTTTTTTTTTTTTATCGGTAGGCTAGGGATGACAATTAAGATTTCAGATTGTAGAGATTCCAGGAGTACACATGATTAGCTTGATTTGGTTGGTTGTTAGTAGGATAAGATAGAGTAGGTAGTTATAATTCCTAGCATGCTAATCACATTTATCACATGTTAATAATATTGACATACTGGAATTATTAGCCTAAAACTACAACTAAGTTTATAACCAAATTTTATTCTTAAACTTTGGTCATCTTAATAATATATTAGGCTTTTACAAATAAAAAGGAAAAGCCCAAGAAAAAAGTTTATTAAACTGAAATTTTGAAAGAGATGTAGACTATCATGTGATGATTTCAAATAAGAAAACTTATATAAGGAAATTGTAACACTTTATATATTTGCGTGTTTTTTTTTTTTTTTGTCAATATATGAAGTTTTTTTTTTTTTTTGTTATTAGATTTTGTATAAATTAAGTTTTCATTAAGATCACACTAAACAAAATTCCTAGAACCACCACTAAGGGAGCCCATATAAAAGTAATGAGAAGTGCTACGTCCACAACATTTTCACAACAAATCATGGGTGGTTAGTTGTTATTGGTTCAAATTTGAATTTAGCACTGAGATTACTTTTTTAACCCAACAATAACAATCAATAACAACCTGCCACTTATGATTTGTTGTAAAAATATTGTAAAAATGTTGTAGACATATTATTTCTCAAAAGTAATAGGTAAATTTTCACATTCTACTGCATAAATGTTGTAGTCTTAGAATAGCTCAATATGATATCTAAGGGTTGCAACATAAAACTCTCATTAGTTCGCAGTCTACCATATAAGATAGTTATTGGAAAAAGTGTGATAAAAGTTGTGATCTTAGAATAACTCGATATGATATCTAAGGATTGCAACATAAAACTCCCATAAGTTCATCCTACTAAAAACATTAGGTAAATTGTATAATTAGTCCCTATCCTTTACCTCATATATCAATTTGGTTCCTAACCTTTCAATTATGTCAATTTGGTCCCTAACTTGTTAAGTGTTGTGTCAATTTAGTCCCTACCATTATCATTTGGATGAAAAAATCTGATGTGTCAAGTGGAATAATAAAAAATAAGTTTCCATGACACATCAACTGCCAACTGTACCGCCATATATCAGATTAAAAAAATAAAACCAAATTAAAATGTTCACTGAGTTACATCTCCCTAAATGGTTCTAAAATTTGAAAAATCCCTAAAAGTTTCATCGTTTCGTTAGTCCACATCTTCATCTCCTCCTCACTCTAAATATGCAACTAAAGTGTTTTCTATTTACAAACAGAAACTCTGCTGGTAGTTGGGGAAAACAAAAAGGAAAATTAGAAATTTGAATTCATGGGCACCTATTATTAAGACTGCTTCCTATCCAGAATACTTTTTGATATTTCTTGGCTTGTTGCTTTTCGTTTTTCCCCTTGGTGCCCACTATTTTCATATTGCCTTCCTTGATATCATCCCCTAATTTAAATGCTTAATATGCAACTATAGTGTTTTCCATTGACAAACAGAATCAGATCTACTGGTGATTGGGAAAACAATAAAGACGATTAGAACATGCTTACACTTAGTTTCTTACACTTACCACTTCAATTTATTCCTCACCAAGTGAATTATCAACTAATGTTAAGTCAACTCCCACAAGTACAGCCACCAAACCCACAAGAACAGCCATAAACAAATTGAAAAAAACCCAAACCCCAAATGAAAATCCCTTTTTTCAAAACCTCCAAAGTCAAATCCATCCACCGTGCCGGAGTCCTTGCTGCCGGAGTTGCCATCTACAACTTCAGATCTTGACTTACGTGAGCATGAGGATGAGATGAGGAAGAAGAGATGGAGACGTGGACTAATGAGAGAGAAACTTTTAGGGATTTTAGTGACTTAGGTGTGAACATTTTAATTAGGTTTTTTTTTTTTTTTGAAGTCTGATATGGCATTACAATTAGCAGTTGATGTAGCATGAAAAATTGTTTTTTATTATTATGTTTGACACATCAGATTTTTCCATTTAAGGATAACGACAGGGATTAAATTGACACGGCACTGAAAAGCTTAGGGACCAAATTGACACAATTAAAAGGTTAGGGACAAAATTGAAATATAGTGTAAAGGATAAGGACTAACTATGTAATTTACCCAAAAACATTCATGACAAAAAAAATGCTTTCATTCTTGAAATATAGTTTATATTCTAGTTTTTTCCTTAAAAATTAAAACATTCTATTTTCATTTTTTAAAAATTAGATGTCCCTCATTATTTCATCCTTCCATTTGCTTTCTTAAAAATTAGATGTCCCTCATTTCATCCTTCCATTTGCTTTCGTTAAGTTTTTCGTTATTGGCGTGTCTAATATTTTAGGGGCGAAAATAGAACCTAAACTATATTTCAGGGATAAAAAAAATATAGTTTAAGTTTATTTTCGTCTCCAAAATATCATTTATCTTCTATTTTATCAATTCATCAACTACATCCTAAAAAAAAACAAATGATAGGAGTGGACAAAAAGAAAAAATGTGCAACACTTTTTTTTTATACAAGATAGAAATTCTACTCTAACCTAATCTAAGTGTATATGTGTGTGAAACTCCTTCCTAGAGATTTTTAAAAATTAATTAATTTTAGGAACAAAAATAGAACATAAATTATAATTAATGATAAAAAGAATATTTTAGTGAAACGTTCAATATGATTTGAAAGGAAAAGATTTAAAAAATAAAGGGAATAAAAGGATGATGTTTGTGCCTGCATTACCGTTTCTTTATTAATATTAATCGATTTTTCAAGCTAGAATATTACACTGAAATTGTTGATTCCCCTCATTTTCACATGCAACTTTTACTTTCATGTAAAAATTTTGGTTTCATTATCAGATCAACCTAGTCCTTACAAAACAGTAGAGACAAAGTGGAGGAATCTAGTATCTAAGAGATGTATTACCTTCTCCTTTCTTAGAAATTTGGTTTATCACAATAAACTTTTAAGTCCTTACAAAGAAACGAAGAGTCGAGTTGTAGGAAACTAGTTACTAAGAGCCGCATTCCTCTCTATCTCTATCTATTCTCAACGTTTGAACATAAAAATCTACCCCCAATGATAGCCTTGAGGCGCTATATATATTATATATATACTCATTGTCAATTCTGATGATGGATACTACTACGTACCTAGTACCTATTATCCACTTGTATGCAATTTGTCCCACTCAAACAAATACATATGTTACCCACTTTTCCAGTTTTGATAGACTTTAACTGAAACTAAACATTCAAATTATATAATGTCCAAGTAATACTAATCTTTCTTTCTTTTTTTGGGTTTATATATTTTAGCAGTTTTTTTTTTCCTCCAAATAATGAAATAATCCCCCAAGTCTCCCATAGTCGATTCTACAATATTTCAAATACCAATGATGGTAAGTGCCTTCCACCAAAAGTGTTAGGTTAGGGGGTTGAGTTCGGAAATCAGCCTCTCTCAAAAAAAATTGGAGTTAAAGGTTATTTATCATGACCTTGCCTAGACCTCGCTAAAGTGGGAGTTTTGCACAATGAGTACGATCTTTTTTTCTTTTCTTTTATTTTTTTATTTTTTTTATTTTTTTATGGGTAGTGTTTAATTTTTTAAAACTAAAATCGTGACTTCAGATTAAAAAGATTTTACACACAACTATGCGTGTAATAGAGTGTGCGTAAGCATACTTATCCCTTTTTTTTATTAATATTTCAAACACCAAACCAAGAGGCAAAATAAAAATAAATAAAAAATCTATAAACCAAAGGACCAATATCTTGCACAACATTGAAGATATGATTCATATGAACACAACTAAAATAAATATCCAAAAATAAATAAAGGGAAAGGAAAGACAGTCTATCTTGTCATGTAGTGGTTGTTGATCCATTATATTTATACGGTCTCATGACTCTCATACCCATGTGTCGTACGAAAATTTTGTGCTTATTCAGTCGGCCTAAACACAGAGTATCACTGCTGAATTGTGAGCAGTAAGGGTCGTCTTGTTACAGCTAGCTCTCACCATGGATTGAATTAGTTTTAAGTTGAATTGAATGCTGAAGTTGTTGTAGATTTCATTAACAATATCAACACTCGACTAATAGAATTTTTGAGACCAACTGCTGGTGGTTGAAGAATCAATTCAGCCAATGTGAGTTTCACAGTTCTTATCAGGAACCTAACTGTTATGAAGATGCGTTAGCTGAGCTATGTTCTTATCTAGAGTGACTTTTTGTTATTCATGAGAGGTCTCCGAGCACTGTTATTACTCAGCTTTCTTTGATTTTTTTTTTTTTTTTATTTGATAATTGCTTTCTTTGATAGTTGAAGTGTTGAACTATATAAACCTCTCATTTTCTTTCTATTTAATCTATTATGTCAGATCTACCAAAAATAATTACAATTATTAGCTAAATCAATTAACCTCTACCGCCTTCTCAAAAAAAAAATTAACCTCTACCGTGTCATGGAACGCGGAATGGGGCATAAAATGTGGCCCAAGAGAATTAAAGTAGTCTATGCTTAAGCCCAAATATGAGTGTTTAGGTTAGAGATCGACTTGTAATTAGATTCAAAGCCAGAAAAAAATAATAAACAAACAAACAAAGATGAAACAATAAAGGAGAAAGAATACAATAGAGAGAGAGAGAGAGAAAAAAAAAAGGGTTTTGATCTAAATGAAATATATATTTGTGTGTGTGTGTGAAACAAGGGAGTCAATCTTGTACCGGAGACTGTACCGGTTTAACCAGTAGAACAATATATTTCGGTACCGGTCAATACCGGTGTACCATTTCGGGTTTACCATTATTTTTTATATTTATAAATATATATATATGTGTGTGTGTGTGTATTAATTATAATAAATATAAAAGTTTACCATAAAACATTACCTCAATTCAAAACAAATTATTCATGATTTTAGACTGTATCATCAATTAAAAGAAGAAAAAAAAAACACAATATAAAAAAATAGAAAGCCTAATTGTTCATTGCATATTAACAAAACAAATAATACTAATAAGTTAATGCAAGTAAGTTACCATTTTGTCCTTACAAAAATTCAAAAATTACAAAACTAAAAATTAAAAAATTAAAAAAAAAAGCTTTTTTTTTCTGTTCCGGCAGGTACTGGTCGGTTTTGCCTGAAATTGGCCGGCATATGGCCGGTACGGCTGGTATTTAAACCAGTGGGAAACGTTGACATTTCGATACCGGTATATGTACCGGTACGGTACATACCAGCCGATACCGGTACAATATCGACCACCTTGGTGTGAAATGTGCGTGTAAATGATATAATTGAGCTTAAGTAATAAGAGTAAGTGTTTGTTTAGTTTAACTTTTTGCCGAAAAAAAAACATGATAGTGTTTTGTAAATGCATATATTTTGACGTTAGGTAAGATTTTAAAATCGCACTTAATGGCTCCAATATCATGATTTTTTGCTTTGTTGTGTTACACCTTCGAACTGCAATTGAAAAACACACTTAATAAATAAATATATATATATATATATATACATATATATGTGTCTTCTTGGCCTCATAAAAAAGCTTTTAAAATAGACTACCATGTTAAGACCATAGAACAAGTTTATGGAATAAACAAAGAATATGAAACATGTTATTTGCTTTCACCATCAACCCTAACTACCCATAAAAAAGATGGACATAACTTCCTACACATAGGCCTAGTCCAGGTAGGAGTAAAGCCCTTAATCAGAGAAGGTTTGAATTGTTCAATCCTTATGGCCCTAAGAGACACAAGGCACATTAAGTTTGATGATAGTCTTTTAGGAACCATCCAAACCAGTCTTAGTAATGGACCAATCCATTTTGATTTTTTCCCTAACTTTACAGTTGCCCTTTATGACCAACATATTAGGAAAGCTCTCACTTTAAACATCAAGACTTCAAGAAGCCTCATGGTACCAGAAGCCAAACAGTTAGCTTTGATATATAGGGTCTACTACAAGAGTACAAGTGCATCAGAACAAATCTAAATGTCCAATCCTCATCCTCTAGAGGGTCATCCAACATTTCTAGTAGTCCAGACATCAGAATAGGATGTAAAGACAGTTGTTGCAAAAACAAATCGGTTAATGTTCTTACCCAACAAGAAGAACTTCTCCTTACCCTAATAGACAAGGTAGAAGACCCAGTAATTAAGGCCCAATACCTTAGCAAGTTTCAGAGCACCCTAGTCAGAGAAACAAAAGAAACCAAATCCAAACACCCTGAACCTCCAGTTAACCTAGAGAAAATTTTCAATAGGTTTACCAAAGTTAAGAAAGAAGTCACAGTTAATGACCTCCAACATGAAATCAAGGAAACCAAGTCTGAAATTAGAACCCTAAAGGAAGAAGTTAAAAAGCTTGACCAGGTTTTAACCATTCTTAGGATTGACCACAATTTCCTTAATCAGAGAATTGAACATCAAGACAATGCCTATCATCAAGGTAATAATGAGGCAGGTCACTCATACCAAAACCCTTTAGATGATGAAGTAGAAAATGTCTGTGATGAGTCAGCCAATCCTACAGCAAACATGGTCTTAGGAGAACCAGCCCAGAAATACACAGACACTATCAGCAGAATTGATTTCCAAAAATTGCATTCTAAAGTCAAGATTGTCATTAGCAAAGATTTTGAATTTGAGGTTATAGCCCTTATAGATTCAAGCGCAAATCTTAATTGCATCCAAGAAGGAATCATTCCCTCTAAGTACTTTTAATAGACTAGGGAATGATTATTCTCAGCAAATGGTAGCAAGATACAGATTAAATACAAAATCCCAAAAGCCCATGTGTGCCAAGACAACACATGCTCCAAAACAGCCTTTCTCTTAGTTCAAAATATGACAAACAAAGTAATCCTAGGAAATCCTTTCATGTGTTTGTTATATCCATTCACTACAGATAGTGAAGGAATCAGTACCCATCCTTTTGGTCAACCAGTTAAGTTTAAGTTTCTCAGAAGCCCGAAACCCCGAAAATTAGCAGCCTCCAAGATGTCTCCATCTCTAGAACTCTTAATCTGATCAATAGGAAAACCCAACACCTTAAATACCTCAAGGATGATTTAAGGCACAAGAAAATAGAGGAACAATTAACTTGTAAGATCATCCAAACCGAGATCAAAAAGGAAAGACTCAAGCACGAAGTCTGCTCTGATCTCCCTACAGCCTTTTGGCATAGAAAGATGCACGAAGTAGCTCTCCCATATGTCAAAAGTTTTATTGAAAAGGATATCCCAACCAAAGCCTGACCCATCCAAATGAGCCAAGAACTCATGGAATTTTGCAGAGCAGAGATAGATGACCTCCTTGGCAAAGGAATCATTAGGAACTCTAAATCACCTTGGTCTTGTCCAGCCTTTTACGTACAAAAAAATGCTGAGATAGAAAGAGGTGTTCCTAGATTAGTCATCAACTACAAGCCCCTTAACAAAGTCTTAGAATGGATTAGGTATCTCATCCCCAACAAAAGAGACTTAGTTAATAGGCTTAGTAAGGCGGTCATCTTTAGTAAATTTGACATGAAAAGTGGCTTTTGGCAAGTTCAGATCAGAGAGTCTGATAGATATAAAACAGCTTTTACTACACCCTTTGGACATTACGAATGGAATGTAATGCCTTTTGGCCTAAAGAATGCACCCAGTGAGTTCCAAAACATCATGAATGAAATTTTCAATCCATTCTCCAGTCACTCTATTGTTTATATAGATGACGTACTCATATTCTCAGAATCTGTTGAGCAACATTGGAAACATTTGCGATCGTTTCTCAATACAATCAAGCTCAATGGTCTAGTAGGCACCAAAAATCAAACTTTTCCAAACACACATTCGGTTTTTAGGTTTTGACATCAATCATGGGTTGATCAAGCCATTCAGTTTGCGGACAAGTTTCTAGATCATATCCTAGACAAAACCCAGCTTCAGAGATTTTTAGGATCTCTCAACTACATTTTAGATTTCTATCAAAATCTTAGACAGCAATGCAAACCTCTTTTTGATAGACTTCGGACCAATCCACCTCCCTGGACTCCAGCTCATGCATTAATTGTTCAAGATATCAAAAAATATGTTAAGACTCTCCCTTGTTTAGGAATTCCCTCATTAAATTCCTTCAAGATTGTCCAAACAGATGCCTCTAACATTGGTTATGGTGGCATTCTCCTTCAGCGTACTAGTCTTAATTCCCCTGAACAAATAGTTTGTTTCCATTCAAGAATTTGGACTTCTACTCAGCTAAATTATAGTACTATTAAAAAAAAAAATTATCTATAGTATTATGCATTTCAAAGTGATTTATTAAATCAAAAGTTTTTAGTCAGAATTGATTGCAAATCTGCAAAACATGTTTTAGAAAAAAAATGTCCAAAACATTGCATCAAAACAGATTTTTGCACGATGGCAAGCCATTCTCTCAGTTTTTGATTTTGATATAGAATTCATAGAAGGAACCCAAAACAATATCCCTAATTTCCTTACCCGTGAATTCTTGCAGAATCCAACCCAAGATGTTCAGAAAAAAGGCAGCACAGTAGCCCCAACCCCCAAAGCTACCTAAACAGTCCCCCTTCAGCAATACTAGTCAGGCAAAGAACCGTGGCCAGATAGTCCTAGTTTCCCCAGTTTCCTTAGCTAACCAATACGTGGTTTCCACAATCCCGAGACCAAATTATGAAAGACCACCCCTAACCCAACCCAGCTTTAATTCTGCCTTAGTATCCCCAGCACCAAGAGCAATAACCCCTTACACAGTAGATGATCCATTTGGCCCCTTACAGTCCCAAAGATCATTTACTGTGTAAGGGGTTATTGCTCTTGATGCTAGGGATACTAAGGCAGAACTAAAGCGGGGTTGGGTTAGGGTTGTTCTTTCATAGTTTGGTCTCGGGATTGTGGAAACCACGTATCGTTTAGCTAAGGAAACTGGGGAAACTGGGACTATCTGGCCAGGGTTCTTTGCCTGACTAGTATTGTTGAAGGGGGGACTGTTTAGGTAGCTTTGGGGGTTGGGGCTGCTGTGCTAGCTTTTTTTCGGACATCTTGGGTTGGATTCTACAAGAATTCACGGGTAAGGAAATCAAGGATACTGTTTTGGGTTCCTTCTATGAATTCTATATCAAAATCAAAAACTGAGAGAATGGCTTGCCATCGTGCAAAAATCTGTTTTGATGCAATGTTTTGGACATCTTTTTCTAAAACATGTTTTGCAGATTTGCAATCAATTTTGACTAAAAACTTTTGATTTAATAAATCACTTTGAAATGCATAATACTATAGATAAAATTTCTTTTTTAATAGTACTATAATTTAGCTGAGTAGAAGTCCAAATTCCTGAATGGAAACAAACTATTTGTTCAGGGGAATTTTATATAAATATATATATATATATATATATATATATATATAGTTATAGGTTTTCAAAACACCCCAAACCAAAGGCTCAACCAAACAAGCCCTAACACCAATGTTTTTTTTTTTTTTTTTTTTTTTTTATAAACACCCTAACACCAATCTTGAAGGATTAACATGGCTCAATTTTATTTCAAAGTCCAAAATAATGAAAGTTGGGCAATGAGAACCCTTTTGTAGGATTTTGATTAAACATTACGTTGTGAAAATCTGTTGAGGTTTGTAGATTAGGTTACTCAAAACCTATCCTACCATGAATGCTTAATGTATTGGACTTTGAAATGAAGTAGATTGTATTTGGTTCTTGTTGCCAATGAGATGATACTTTGTACTTGCCGAGTTCATAGTGGTGTTTTGAGTCCTTATAAGAAGCAATGACCTCTACTTCTGATTGCAATATTGGATTTTCTTTTGCTTGAGCAATTCTTCAGCGATGATTTGCACTAGTGTGTAAAGACAATTCCTAGGTGTTTTGCCCCATTTTTTGTTCATTTAACTATTTTAGCAATTAAATCATACAAAATCAACCCATGCATTAATAAGGAAACATCTTATTCTAAATATGTCAAATCTAATTTATTATGAAAAAGTTAAAAGTAAAAATTATGACTTTACTTAATTATTATTCTCTAACCTAATTAGAGTCATACATGATAACCAAACATGAAAAGTATCAAAGAAATCAAATCAAACAATCAAAGCATGGATTCGACCTTTTCTAGGTCAAGCTGCATACGCATGGAGAATGCTTTGTATGCTAGTTTTACAGAGACATAATTTCAAAATTCATTTACATTCATTCCAATTCACATTTCATGTTTAACTTATTCGTTTGATTCATTATTCAATACAAAGTAAGACACAACATATCAAAATTAAATAAATCAAGTCCATTATTCCTAATATATTAGCAATCAAATAAAAAAAATCAGCTCTTGCATTAGTAAGGAAACATCATGTTGGGTTAAGATAGCTTGACCCCGGTAAATTAAATCAATTACCCAAGTTGATTAATAATGTCAAATTACATGCAAAACGTAGAGGCACCAACAAATCACCAAAAATAATAAATGCAACAGAAACTAAATTTGACACGGTGATTTGTTGACAAATTGGGAAAATTTCGCAAGGCAAAAACTCCATCAGGTGATTTTAAGGTCACTACTCCCAAGAATCCACTAATCAACAATCAAGCGGTTATAAGTATAAGGAATCTTACCAACTACCCTTGGCCTATCCTAAAATATCAATCTACAGTTGAACCTTCGCTCCAATACCCAATTGGACTTGATCTTGTAGTAGCCTTCATTTTCTTTGATGCACAAACCTCTAGTTTGTGACTAACCCTTTACACGGATCCCAAGTACGTGACTAACTCCAGCAACTTGAACAAATGTTGTTGGCTGCAAAGTTCTTCACTTCATCAACAATGAAGATCTGGAAGCACTCAGTTACAAAACTCTGTGGCGTACAAACGTAGTAGCTTCACACAGAGAAAATAAGTATCTTGGTCTCTGTATCCGTGTGTAACAGCATTTAAAATAAGCCTTATATATGTCTAGGGTTGTGAGAATTTTGCAAGGCTAGGCTGACTTTTAGATCTGGAAATTATGAAATCATAATTCTCGATAGATCGAGCTGTTGTCGAGTTATCTATTGAGCTTCACATTAAGCCTCGATAGCAGGCATCTGTCGAGCTATCTGTCAAGACTTAATGAACAACTTTTCTTCACTTGTTTCTTGGACCAATCTTCATGTCTTTAATACTTGACTTAAACAACATGTTTCTTGAAGTACGAAACCCATCTTAGATCTACCCAATTACAAGTAAAGTGCATTTTGTCAAAGGATTAGCCAATTACACAAAATATGACCCTAACAAAATAAATACAAACCTGGTACAAAGTATTGCAAGGCGGAGCATCCAAAGTCAAAACCTCCACTAGAAAAACTTGAGAATGTCGTGACAAAGAGAAAAGAGAGGGTGAACTCCCAAAATGGTGGCATCGAGTAGTGGTGTACGAGGGCAGCAAGCGGCAGAAGGCAGAAGTTAAGAAAGAGAGAGAGAGAGAGAAAGAGAGAGAGTTGCTGGGAGTTTGGGACTAGGAGGGGGGGACTAACGAGAGAGATAGCAGGGGTGTGAGTAAATAAAGTTGCATACGTAGGAGTGTGCCTGCGTACGCGTGCTTTGGCCCACGTGCACAAGCTGCTACCCAAGTACATGGGCTGAGGGCCATTTTAGTCATTTTATTTTCAAAAATAGATTTTTGCTCATATAAAAGGTTATATTTTCCATTTTAACACTCTTCAAGTCAATTTGATATCTGATTGGACTCTAAACTGGCCTTAGGCCTTAGAGTTTGGGCATCATTGGAGAACGAGGGCCCGAGTTGTAAGGGGCACAAAATGCAGTATCTACACTATGGACACCAAATCCAAACCTACATTTGTCCTTCTAGGACACCCTTTCTTGCTTGTTTGCCCCTTTGTGTGCTTTCTTTCCTTATTTGCAAGTCTTGTGTGTTTGCCTAGTGCTTTCTTTGTTTCTTTGCTATCTCTTTTGCTTGTCTACTAGCTTTGTATTTTCTTTAATTGTTGCATGTACATGTTTGGAGTGAGGGCACAACTTCTAAAATGCAAGCTAAAAAGGAAAAAAATGCAAGCAAAAGGAGCAAACCCAAAAAGGGCAATGATTAATAGATTAGGAGGCTTAGCCTCCCCGTGTGGTTTCTCTCTCTCTCTCTCTCTCTCTCTCTCTCTCTCTCTCTCTCTCTCTCTCTCTCTCTTAGCATTTTCTTTAGAACCATGTTTATAGCTTTCTATACTAGGGCTTTCTTTCCTTGTATCTTGCTTGGGCCACATTCTTAGGGTATGGCAATGTCTGATCTTTACATTTCTTATACCTTACTTGGGCCGACATTGGCAATGTCTAGTTTGTTTTCCTGCTCTGTGTGTTTGCATTGTGTATGCTCGATATAAATATATATATATATATATATGATTATTTTAAGATAGTCATGTACTTTGTATGATGAACTCAAGTGGTTAGGAAGGTACCCCCCCCCCCCCCCTCGTGAAAAGGTAATCCTTAACCAAATTGTAACCCTTAAGAAAGTAACTTTGAGCCTTTGTTATTCATTTCTTTGTGAGCCAAGAACTAAAGCCTTCATTATAAGCCAATTAAAAGTCCTATCTGATTAATTGACGTTGTTTGTGTGAACTACATTAGGCTTGATCCCTTTTGGGTAAATAGGCAACTTTGCGAGGTGCAACCACATAAGATCATGTCAATTATGCAACTCATGTATTGAGAATTTGAATCAACGAGATTTTTTTAGGATAAGCCATAGCACTAGTTCATTGTCTACCATTTAATTTGTTTGTTTCTTGTAAAACTGAAAGAGCTTGCTAGGTTGAAAACCCGCAAGGGTGATCTAGGCAAAAATTATGGCCTAAAATTTTTTTTTTTTTTAAAAGTTAAAAAAAAAAATTCAATTAAGCTAAGGGCAAGGTGGACCCCACAAGGAGGATGCGTCCTAATGATTAAATGTTTCAAAAGTTATCCATGATGAATCAAGTGTTCAGTTCCTATTTTTACCATGCCTATTAGGATGGTCTTGTTTCGTGTCTTCTTTTATAAGAGTCTGTTTAACCTTGAGTTTTGTATTCCTCGTGTCATATTTGCTATCCTTTGTTTTTTTTTTTTTTTTTTTTTTTTCTTTAGAAGTTGTTGTGTCTGTCCTTGTCTTTGGTATCTTCATGTTTTTTTGCAATCCTTGCAATTGGTCTTTGATCTTTTGTTGTTTGCTTTTTTATGTTTTGTATGTTTGTTTGCATTTTTGGTGTCTTGTGTGGTTTTTATATGTTTGTTTGCTTGTTTGCATCCTTGTTTCATCTTAGGCCTTAGGCCTATCTTATACTCCGTTTGGGCCTTAAGCCTCTCCTTGTTTTGTGTCGAGCCTTAGGCCTATCCTCGTTTGGTCTGGGGCCTTAGGCCTATCTTGTTTCTCTTTTTGTGTGAATTTTGTGTGATTGCATGCTTCATTATGTTTATGTGGCCCCCTTTGTTGCTGTGTTTGTCCATGGTGTTTTGTGCAAATCTTATGTGACCATATGCATCTTTGATATTTGATATAAGTCTTGTGTGATCATGTTTTGTATTACTAAACTTTTGCACGCATCTTCGTTGTTCATGTAATTTTTGTGTGATTGTTTGTAGTGCATTTTGTGACCACATGTTTCTTTGATGTTAATGTGAGTCTTATGTGTTTATTTTCTTCGCTCTTGTGTGTGTAGACACTGCATTTTGTACCTTTTATGACTCAAGCCCCCGTTCCCCAATGATGCTCAAATTCTAAGACCCAAGGCTAGTTTAGAGCCTAATTAGATATCAAATTGACTTGAGGAGTGTTAAAATGGAAAATATAACTTTTAAATGAGCAAAAATCTATTTTTGGAAATAAAAGACCAAGGTGGCCCTCAGCCCACGTACGTGGGCCAAAGCAGGCACAGTCCTGCGTACGCAGCTAGGGTTTCAGAAGCATGAAAAAGACAAGTTTTCTGCAATAATAACTGAGGTTTGGAATGAATCCCACATCGTGTGAGAGCCATTCCAAACTCCATTTTTTTCCACTATATAAAGCCTTACATGGTATATTTTCAAAACACACAGAAATCCTACAGAAAAAATCTAAGATTCACTAGAAAATAGTAAATCAAAAGGGAGTTTTTCACAAAACACCCTCAAGTCAATTTTATTTAATTGGGACCTTTTCTAGCGCCAATCCTTTTAGTTTAACGTTGCTAATCGCTTGTTTAATGACTTGTCCTTTTTAGGTGTCAAGCTTCAACTTTTCTTTTCTCTTTTTAGTCTTTCTTTTACTATTTAATCTGTTTTTCTTGCTTTGTTTGTGTTATAACCTATTTGTTTAGAGTAGGTTTATGTTTTCTTGTATATTCTGAGCATGTTTGGCTGTTAGAATTAGGGTTTTCATCTCTGCTCTATTTCTGTGTTTTTAGGTTTTCTAGGCAAGGACTTGTGTATGCATAATCTTGCCTGCACACGCAGGCTTGATTATGCGTACACATACCTGTTCTTGCGTGCGTGAGCCACTGCCCAGAAACCCTAATTTTTATTTGTTTGTTTTGTTTCTGCCTTTACATGTTTGTTCTGTTTAGCCTCTTTTTCATATGTTTCAAGCTCCATAAGTTTCTGTTTGCCTCGTTCACATGCTTGTTTGCTATCACATGTTTGGATTAGGGTTTCTTAGTTTTAATGTCATGCCATTCATTCACATGTCCATGCATTAATGTCATAGGTGCTGAGTTGCTGCAAGGTAAGTAAAGGGTAAGTCATGCATTGGAAATGTTCATGCATTTTTTTTTTTTGGTCTTATTTTGATGTTAGAGGTGCATATGCTTGTATGATAGGGTTTCACATGCTAGGGTTTGTATATGTTTGGGCTTGGCTCTCTTTTGCTTTATGGATTGATAAGATATGTGTTTAGGGATAATGATGCCATGATTGTATGTTTAGATGCATGCTAGTGTGTGTGAGTTTAGAATACAAGTATTGAAATTGTTTTTAATAAAATAAGTTGTAAGACACAATGATGGGAGGCCAACCTTAGGGTTGGGTGATCTTAGGTGCCTAACTTCTTCCCAAGAGCGCACCTAAACTCTGAACCTATATCTTTGGTAATAAGATCAATGGTCCTTCCTCAAAAGAACGCTATATATATGGTTCCTAGACCATTGCAAAAACTAGGTGGCGACTTCAAAAACCCCTTTTGCCCACAGTGTGATTGTGTGTTCTTTTACTTATGTGAGTTTGTGTGATTGTGTTTGCATCCTTGCATGCGTCTTTAATGTTTGCATTAGTCTTGTGAGTTTCTTCATACGAATCTTGTGTGAGTCATGTGTGACTATTTTTGTTTGGATGTAAATGCTCATTTTTAAGTGGCCTCTTATGTGTGGACATAAATGCTCGATTAAGTGATCCCCCCAACTTTAGGTAGAGTTTCTTAAAACTCAAATGTAGAGTCCTTAAAACTCGAAAATATCTTAGATAATTTCTTTTACGTCTCTTATGGTACATTTCTTGTTTGCATAATCGCTTACATGTATGTGTGTCATGATCAAGTAAAGGTCCTTAAAACTCAACAGTAAAGTCCTTAAAACTCAAAAACATCCCAAATTTTCTTTTATGTCTCATGGGGTTTTTTCACACTTCTTGTTGGAAGTGCACTAATCACATTTTTAAGCACACCCCATGTTTTCATTTGCTTGCATGTTTGTTGTCTGTGTGTAGCGTGTGTGTGTGGACTCAAAGTTTATTAGCTTACAAAATGTTTTGTCTCTTCAAGATTTTAACTATACTTGCAGTGCAAGCACAATTAAAAGAAGGGCAACTATAGACACCTCATTTTGTACCTGTTAATAACTTTTGGTCCCCGACTCCAATGATGAGCTTGACATATGTCAACCAAGGGTAATTAAAGAGTTCACAATAGTTTGGAAGTAATCATAACTCAAAAGTGCTTAAATCGCTTTGAAAATGATGCTGAAAAATGACATTTGCTTAATGTTTTGACCATAACTTTTGATCCACAATGAATTTTTGAGTGATATTTGTTTCATTGGAAAGTATAAATCCTGGGCGTCAATTTGAATATAAATTCTGCATGATCTGGGTTTAGATTGAGTGAGTTATAGCCATTTGAAATTGGGCCAACTATGTAGTCAAATTTAGGGGGTTTATGGGAAGCATGCGTACGCATGCACGAAAGCTACATATGCAGGCTCATTCCCAGATCTTCAAAACTTGATTTTTGGGCCCCTAAAATATCATTCTTTGATGGGTGCCGGCCCCTAGACCCTTGAGAACATTCAAAGGCCTCTAAAAATGCCCAAAAACTCTAATGTCTCCAATCCAAACCCTATCTAGAGAGTTTATTTTTTGCCACCATCTTCTCTAAAACCCTAGTTCATCTTTTCTAAACTCATATATAGTACCTTAGCATGTTTTTTTTACAGATTTAAAACCTCTCTTTAGTTAGTTCTAAGGTAGAAACTAGTTTTCTAATTGTTTTCATTTTCAATTATAATCTTGTTCTTGAGTTGTGATTTAACTGAGTTCTATTGTGTTCTTTAATTCTCTTGTTCTCTCAATCTAATCTTTGTGTTGTAGGCGTTGAGAAGTCGATTAAAAACCTCAAACTCGTGATCCTAAGCAAGGTGAGTATTCTTCCCATGAACTTCTCATCTGCTTTATATGATTTACATGAGTTCTCAATATAGTTTTCCTAATTGTCATATTTGTTTTATTTGTTGTTTTTAATTCTTTTGACATATATTAATTTGGTCTTGGGTTGATTATAATCTATTCTATTTATCTTGTGTCTTTATTTTATTCTTATGTTATATTAACATGTTATTTATGTGATGTTAGCTTGAATATTAATATTAATATTAATATTTGTTTTGTTTAATGATTATGATTTCTTTTTGATTTGTTAATATGATTATAGTTTAGTTTTATTTGCTTCTTTGTTTAGTACTTAGGGTTTCTAACATGCTTACTTGTTAACACCTTTGTTTGATTTAATACATAAAAATGTGATTTTTATTGTTTCTGTGTCGAGAATGCATACACATACTTAAGTATGCGCATGCATGTTTTCAAACATGCGTACAAGCTATACCAAACATGCGTACAAGCTATACCTAAACTCCGGACCCATAATCTAGTATGTAGACCTATGCATGTATGTAAGTGGCCCAAAAGGCCCAATTTGGTTCTTGGACCTAAACCAGGTGGCGATTCCATTTTCACCCTCCGCCCAATCCACTCTAGGCTAAGGCGTACTTCCCACGAGGAATCCATTTGTCCCAGGCGCTTGCGCCCACACTAATCTCTTCTTATCTTGTACCCTAACTCCGAAACTTGTCTGGTAAGAAGACCTTTATGGAGTCATTTTTTTGGTTCTTGGACCTATAACTAGGTGGCGAATCCTTTGCCATTTTTAAGAGGCACCGCATACTCCTAGGCTTGTGCTGGCTTTGAGTCTAAACCACTTTCAAGAAGATTAAGTATCATGCACCCCATATTCTCGAGAAGGAACCAACATGCTAATATGTCATCTAAAGGGGGTATAGATCACGAAACTTACACATACTATTCTTACCATTTTTTGGTACAGTGTGAAATTATTAGTCGAATTCTTCATTAGCACTTCACTTTCTTTTGAGGAAACATGACTATTTAGCCTTAATTTTTTAATTGTGTAGCCAAACATGCCCATTTTCAAAATATGTAACAAAATACCACTTAGCAATGTCAAGTTTTATATGTATTTTACCACTTAATTTTTTTTTGTGTACATTTTGTGAAGAACTAGACATAGGAATGCGTATTTTACCTCAAACATAACTCAACATTAGCAATATCGAATATCAAAACAATGGTATTATGCTACATAGTTTAAAAATGAGCCATTTGACTACATAGTTCAAAAATGAAGGCAAAAATAGCGAATTTTACCTTTTAACTTTTAAGCAAGTAGTTTGCAAATTTATAAAATTTATAAAATTTTATAAGAAAATCTATAAAAAAAATTTTCTTTGATAAGAAAATCTATAAAATTTTAGTTTGCAAATTTTGCGGTAAATTTTTTTTTTTTTAAAGCAAAAAAAAAAAAAAAAAAAAAAAAAAAAAAAAAAAAAAAAAAAAAAAAGGAGATTAAAACGCTTTCCAAATTCCAATACCAACACGCAATCTTATTTATTTATTAGTAATTTATTTTGATAGAGTTACGGAGAAGTATGAGTTCTTGCTTTTTCTTTAACACAACAACCAGCGAAATGACGAAAATGTTTACGGTGGCGATCATCATCGGCGGGGACGAGCCCGTAGTTAACCGTCTGAACCCACTTTTTGGGTTAAACTTAATTACATTTACATGGGTGCCCAGGCTCTGGAAAAGTCCAATTCGCGAAGGTCGAATTAAGATCACGATGTTGGATTGGATTGGTGGCTTACGCTCACAAGGCTAAACTCGATGTGAGTTTGTTTCTGTTGAATGAATCTGCAGCGGCTACTTCGTCTCAAACTGGTACATATTTCTTTTCTTCTTTTTTTGGTTTTTTTATTTTTGGCATTGGGTGTTTTGAGACTCTGCTCGCCATCTCCTTATGTGTGTTATTTGCTGCTCTCGAGTCTATGATATTTTTGTAAACAAAGCTTTTTGTTGCTGTAATGCATATTGTGGAAATAAAGAAATTTGAGGATCGGGAATATGGCATTATATGCTTGAGTTTTTGTATTAACATCCTATTCATCAGCCATCCAAATGTGTTCAGTTAATGTGGTTTAGGATGCTAAATATTATTAGTTTGTGCATTGTGTTCTGCAGGATGATTTGCTACTTAGTCTTTGAGGCATTTGATCTCATGAGATTCCTAAGAAACTGTGCTTTGCTTTCATGATGTCATGTTGCTGTTACCATGGTCACTTTGACATTTTAGAAACTATGAGGTTCCAAAGTTCTTAGGATTGAATTGGAATTAAGAGGAGTAAGCATGAAAGACAGTAGGACATGTAGGACAACCAATAAGAAAAAAACTCTGGTGCTTTACTTATGTGGATATGGTTCTGTCTTCTTGACGAGTGGTCTGTACACTGCAGGGCAAGTTGTTGACATTTAATATCAAGCTGGATGCAGAATTAGTTTATGGAAGCCAAAATAATTTCTATAGGTATATGTGACTAAAAGCTAGTGAGTGTATAAATAACTCGCTAAGTTGAAAGAGCCTTTTAGCTTGATTCTATGATCTTTGCATGGGGACAACATAAGAAGGTTACTTGCTGAAAGGGATAATTATCTTGGTCTTGGCTCCCCTACCTTTTGGTTATGTTCTCTAGCCACCAGCAAGCAGAAACCTTATGTGATACAGTGAAAGTTGTACCATAGCAACCTATGGGGAAAGAAGAAGCAGATACAGCAATTTGCATAATTCTTGTACGTTGTATTGAAGAAGAAATATCATCACTTGCACCATATGCCTAGTGATTACATGTTCCCCACACCACTCATAGGTGAATTTTTAGATATGATTCATGAATGCTGCACATTCTTCCCTATATTTGTTCTGCTACGTTGTAAATGTCACGTTCAGGATGTATTGTAACTATTCCCAAATTCTAAAATTCAAGGTGTAAGGTATATCAAAAGAATATATCGGTTGGTTAAGGTCCTACTTGCCTTGAGAAGCTAAATCAGCATACACTAACCATCCTTGTTTAATCAAACCAAGCAAGGCATATATTGATATGGGCTTTAAATTGATTTTCTGCAACCTTTAAGTGTTAAGCTAGGAAGTCAAGCATATGTAATGGTTCTATCTCTTTCTATGTTTGGGACAATAAACATATTACTTTGTGGTAATTGCCATCACAGGTGAATCCCTTATTAATTACTTGGTTTCATTTTGCTTTGATTGCAACCTAGCATGTAACTGGGATATCAAAACAAAAAGAAGAGTCCTTTTACACATCTCCCTTGAGGAATTTGAGAAGTTCAACGATCATAACAGATGTTTGATTTACTTCTCCCTATGATTCTCCCAACAATAATCATATGATTTCTGATTCACTATCTAAGAAGCTTGTTCTTTAATTCTACTAATGAAGGTTGACCAAGTGTTGCTACTTACATCCATTAAGATATGTTCAAGTGATGTAGGATCTTTAGTAGTTCAATGCTAAATTAGACTTTTTTATCAGATCTTGAAAGGTTCTTGAATAAGTGTTGATGCTTAAGGGTTTAGGTAGGTTCAGGTAATAAAAAGATTGGATTTCGAATATGTTTGATGGCTGTTTGGTGTTAAGAAATAAAGAAAGATAAACACAAGGCAATCACACCTTGGTTTTCCCAAGCAATACACTTGGGCAGGAGAAGACAATCACATGCTAGGCCTTTTCCCTTAATTATTACAGGGGGCATGTTTAGCCCTATATAAAGGGCTTTTGCCTTTTCTTCTCCCCTACAACACCCCCCCCCCCCCCCCCCCACCCAAAAAATCAGGTAAAACAGAACCTCTAAGGTAACACAACAGGTTTGAGTTAAATTCAAGAATTCTATGTGCATTTTATACCCTTTGTATTTTATTAAGTAAGTTGATGAATTTTATTAAAATCAATCTCGCTATAAATGTTATTGAGTTCAATTAAGCCTTTATATAGGTTATTGCCAAATACTTACAAAAAAAAATATATAGGTTATTGCCCAATTCTTTCCTAGAAGGACTAGGACTCTAAATAAGTTATTTCTAGAAAAATTAAGACTACTAATAACAAAGAAAAAAGTACTTAAGAACTACTAAATCAAATAGAAAAATGACCCAAAACAAAATCTCATGGGCCTTTTGTACATCCAAGGAAAAAAGATTTTGAATTTACAAGATTGCCTTAATTCAGTAAAACCTAATTAAAACTGAACTAAGAACTTTCTAACCTAAAGGAATTTAATACTAATAAGAGTCAATAATAACTAATGTCGCCTATGAAAGGTTCCAAGAAGGCCTCATATTGAAATTAAACCACAATTCTTCAACCTTCTGGTATTTGATATTGTTTTTCCTTGAACTCTTTACTGCATGAGCCATCAGGGCTTCATGTTAGTTGGAGCAGGTCCAGATCAGGAGGGGATAGGACTGGGAGATAGAATTGAATATAAGGAAGAAAATTGAACAAAAAATAAAGGATAGGCCCTTATGATTCAGCACCAAGCTAAAAACTTAGAAACAACACCTAAGTTGCTAAGAATCAATACCCAGCAACTGGAAAAATTCCAATATGAAATTTCAATACTCAATATTCTGTCTTCTATGTTTACTAGAGCCTTTTTAAAAGGGCTTTCAAGGAGTACATCAATTAGGAAAATAATTAATAAAAAAAATCCCTCATGATTCTCAACAACGGTAAAGTCAAATTTAAAAAGAAGTTTGGTTCAAAATTCAAAAATAAAACCCAGAAGAAAATAGATGATTTTACTTGGGCTCCTTGCATTAATATGCCAGAAGGAAATGACAAAGCAAAGCAGATTGTCTTCATTATCTTGTTTGCTATAGGAAAAAAGGAAATAAATTAAAAGCACAAATGCCTTTTAATGTAACCATAGTTCAGAAGATTTCCTTTATCTGTAGCAGAATATTATAAGGAGTTTATTTATTTATTATTTTATTTTATATAAGTGTATAATTCTATCAAACAAGGGGAAAGAGATTGTCCTCTTATTAGAACTGGCTTCTATTATGTGTCTCTCTTTTTTCTTTTTCTTTTTTAAGTTTATTATCCTTTGATCTACTTTTGCTGGTGCCTTGCATGTTTAAACTCATAAATTGCATGCAAATTTTGTTCATGAGGTTCTCCCCCCCTTCTTTATTTTTATTTGTGGTCTTAATTCCTATGTGAACTTTAGGAGGTTAGATTTTTGTTTCTTCCAATATTAGTTTCTCATTCTTTTATTTTCTTTTTGGCTAAGTTTTTTAATTTTTTCATTCAGAAACATTTCTAATCATTTTTCATTTCTCTACAGATCCATGTGACCCAGATGTGGAACTTAATGTGATTTTACTAAAGTTTATAGATCCCACAACCTAACCACCCCCCCCCCCCCCCCACAGTGCAAAATAAAATGGGCTTAAATCTTGGATTTTGAGAATGGATCGAAATAGGATTCTTATGCAGTTCCTTCACTTAGCACAATAGAATGAAGGGGAATTCATATAATTTCAAATCATGGTCTTATTGAAGAGAATGAACCAAAAAAAACTGCTCTGAATCTTGGCTCAGGTTGGGACTTTAGTTTGATGTGAATGTGCATACTGTCATATTCAGAATTTATTCAAGACTTAACGTAGGAAATGCATTTGGAGTTTGATATGCCTGTATCTGCTTCACAATCTGTACCATTTAATGCCATCCTTAATTTATTTTTATTTTTTTTCCCTCCTCTCTTGGCGTGGTGAGGGTGGAGAAGGAAATGCAGTCTGCCATCTTGTGGCTGTGAGAAACACGACCCATCCTCATTGATAGTGGGGTATGAAGATATGAGACTATACTAATAGTTGTTCTGTGAATTTGTGTACTATATGCAAGTTGGCGCTGGACGCATCACACTTGCAGAGATGGATGCATGTCTGGTGCATTTGCCAACTGGATATAAGCCAAGCCCTCTAATGTTCAACTAAAGGAGATTTTTGCTGGGTTTTTTCAGCTCACCTGAAGCATAATTTAAGATTCTACCTGGCATGAGATGGGTTATTGAGGATGAAGGTAACAAAAAGATCCAATCGAACTTTACACAAGATCTAGTCAAGTTAGTGACACAAGGTCAGGTCAAGTCAAGTCAAAGTCATCATAATTTCATGTTCGAACATCATTATCAAATGTCTGCCTCCATTTTCAGGTATGCACATTTCTTAGAATTATTTTAATGCTGTTTTTGTGTATTGCTTCTGTTTGGTTAAGAACAACCTGATACTTTTTAGATTAGGTGCTTATAACTTAGATTAAGTTGATTCTTTGGTCCTCTAATGATCTGAGACATATTATCACAATTTCCTTGGGCAGTTCTTTCACTGTGTCCAATGGAATGAAAGTGAATTTGTAGGATTTCATATCCCACTTTCTTATTGAAAGTAGGAACAAAAATACAATGCTCTGGGTAGGGATTTCAGTTTGAAGTGAATGTAACTCCTGTAATCAGCTTCTTGTCATATTCATAATCAATTCAGGACTTGATACAATAACCACGAAACCTTAGTCCTAAAAATGTTGGGTTAGCTATGGATCCTCAATAGACTAATCAGAGTTAGTATTCTTTTATGTCATTCTATCCTATTCGAAGTCATACTCCCTGTTACTTGCTAAATTGACATGTCATTTTATTTTTGTAACTTTTACTAATGTTATTTTAGGTATTTCTCTATATTTTTTCGTTCCTTTGACTTGAATCAACTAACTCTTCCTCACTAGTGCATTAATCACTCTCATCCAAAAGAGGTAGCCACTGTATGAGGATTCTCAGAGCAAAATATAAGGTAAAAGATGATTGGCTTAGGACGGAAGCAGCTAGATATGCACCCCCCCATTTGGAAAAATATAGAGAAAGCAAGGGAAGTGGTTCGGAAGGGAGCATGTTTCATTATTGGAGACAGTGAATCAGTTGATGTATGGTTGGACCTTTGGGTACCCTGGATTAAAGGTTTCATCCCCTCCCTAAAAGATGAGTCATATACTCAATCGGATATGAAGGTATCTCAACTTATTGACCATGAGCTACACACTTGGAGAACATCCATGGTCCTAGATATTTTCAACCCCATGTTGGCTCAAGGTATCCTCTCCATTCCCATCCCAGCTAGGCCGAGCCCAGACAAGCTTATGTGGATTCCAGACTCAAAAGGTTTATTATTGGTAAAATCGGCTTATAAAGAGCTAATGCCAAGCACCCCTTCCCGGGCTGCCACTGAAGTAAATTGGTCAAAACTCTGGAAGATCAGAGGTCCCGAAGAATCAAAATGTTCCTCTGGAGAGTTGCTGCCAATGCACTCCTCACAAGAGAAAATTTGATGAGCTGAATGGACATTCCTGAGCCATGGTGTGTTCTCTGTAACCAAGAGGTGGAATCTGCCTCCCATCTTTTCCTTAAATGCCCTGCTGCCAAGCCACTATATTTCACAACATGCTGGGGATTCAAGTTAGATGAAGATCACTTAGCCCATCCCTGTGACATCATTAAGTTAATCCTGGAACCACCAACAACCTTCTGTCAAGTGCAGGATCTTTGGCTTGTATCACTTAAAATGGCACTCACTATGGAGGAGATATGGTGTATTCGTAATGTTGTTATCCACCTAAAAGGTTCTGTTGACCTTCAGGCATCCATTGGTAGAATCGGGGCAAAGTTTAAAGACTGTGCTATAGTGTTTTCTAAACCTCAAGCTCCTATTATGGTACAACCAGTGATCCGATGGTCCCCACCTCCTTTGGGATTTATCAAGCTCAATGTGGATGCGGCTATCGCTCAAAATAACTCAGCTTTAGCGGTTGTTGCCAGAAATGAACATGGAACTGTACTGAAGGCATGGTCCAAGATTCTGCCAAAGAGATCACCAATTGCAGCTGAAACTGAAGCTATTTTATGGGCTCTGCACCTAGCCAGAGGTGAAAACTGGATGGTTATCATTGTGGAAAGTGACTCAAAAATCAGTATTGATGCTATCCTGGACTACACGGGTTGCCCCCAATGGGCTA
This sequence comes from Notholithocarpus densiflorus, assembly GCA_030021035.2. NCBI lineage: Eukaryota > Viridiplantae > Streptophyta > Magnoliopsida > Fagales > Fagaceae > Notholithocarpus > Notholithocarpus densiflorus. The sequence continues at coordinate 5,803,885 of JARYZH020000012.1, read as the reverse complement.
TCTCCTCTCTGGTGTCTGACATTTTGTTTTTGGCAAAATCTTTTGATTCATGTTTGTTTTTTTGGGTAAAAAGAAGTGGAAATGCTGCTGCTCATGAAGCAGGAAAGTACGCACTAGAGTCCTTTATTTCCTTTTGTTTGTGTTTGGACAATCTTCTAGCCAGAGTGGCTTCAGCTTGTAAGGAAGATGCCCAGGCTTTGTTACTTTCAGATTGACTTTGAAATATATTGAAGTTTATCAACAACAAAAAAAAAAACAACAACATTTTGCACTTGAGAAAACCATCTTTAGTGACTCCTTCATTTTTTCATCAATATGCACCATCCTTTTTTTAAGTGAACATTCTCTTTTCGAAGGCTGTCTTTCCTTGTATTTCCATTTATCCATATTAGTATTCTCAATTCAATTACACTCATTTCATGAACATGGTGCCTCTTATAGCTTAACATTCAATACCATAATGTATAATTGTCTCATAGGCAGGCTTATAAATTATTTTGTTTAACTTAATATGTAGTCTACTGTGCACTTCTCCATTTCATCAACCCCACTCTTATCCTATGATTCACATCTTTTTCAATCTCTCAATCTTTGTGAATTATTGATCCAAGATATTAAAAGCTCTTGCTTTTTGGTACATCTTAACAATAAATTCTTACAAACCCTTCATCTTTGTTTCAGTCCTTAGATTCTAAAGTATATTTGTTTAGGTCCTATTTAACCTAGAGCGTTTAGATTCTAAAGCATCTTTTCAAATTTCTAACTTGATATTAACTACTTGTCTGGTTTCATTCACTAAAATTAAACTGTATCATTTGCAAAAGGCATACACAAGAGACTTGATATTGAATAGTTCTAGTCAACTTTTCCATCACTAGTACAAAGATATATTGTCTTAATACTAATACTTGATGTAAATCTATAGTGATATTTGATAAGAAACTCACCTTTGATGCCTCTATTTGTTTTCACACTAGTTACAACTGACAACTTAAAATCGGTTGTTGTTGAAATTTATGGATGAAATGATTGAATTTGTAATGATGTTTGACAAATTGCGGGTGGATTAATGGTCATTCTTTCGTATTATTCACTGCATAAATTTTGATATCAAATATATGATAAAACAAGTTCATACTCGATTTTTGAATCTGGAATAGGTGGTCAGTAGTAGGCAGTTCTATTCGTAATTCTGGAGAGGTTGGAAAGCAGAATTCATCACACCAAGTTCTAACCTTTATACGGAAGAAATGGTATTACTATAGAATGATCTAAACTAAACTCAAAACACATGCGAATGTTATAATCCGACTTTACATTGTTTTCAAATACGTTATCGTGCATCACAGGGGTGAGTACATCCCCGTGGATCACACGGATTAGTGTCACATCATATGTGGGGTGTAGAGACGGAAGATGTTGACAAAGACAAAGACGAAGACGAAGACGAGGAGTTGCTCTCCTTAGTCTTTTGATCCAGCCAATTTCACTAAACCTGAGCTGGTTGAATAATAAGTAGAGAAGTGCACGTGATTCACGTCTGACAGAAGTACATAGCCCTGCATTATTCTTTTTTTTTTTTGAGAAACCATTATTCATTTGATTGGCTCGTCTCACCTAACTCCTGAAAGCATAATTTAAGTTTCAACATGCCACGACATAGGTTATCGAGAATAAAACTAACAAACATATAAAAGATCCGATCTAACGTAGTCCGTCTGGCAAATCAAGTCAAAGTCAAGCTTCATAGTTTCTCTTTGGAATATTTTCCAAGCAAGCTGGATTGTTCAGTTTGAACTGTTTTCTCCCATTGCTTTATTTTGATTTGATACCCTCTTCTTTTTTCCTACTTTTTGAAAATGGACCTTTACAAATATTGTCTAAAAGAAAAAGTATAAAGGTTTAAATGCAATTATCTGTCTGTCTACCTACTTCCAAGACTCCTATCCTATCAATAGACTATTCTATTATTGTGAAATATTGATTTTGAATTATAATTGCCAGTTTAATTTTGGCATATGCCCATTTTTTTAATTTACATATTTATGTTACAATTTCTCAAACTTATTTTTATATATTTTTATTTTAAAAAAATTTTATTTAATTTTTCGGTTCGACTTGTAACCCACTGGTTGAACCAATGACCTAGTGACACGATGGTAGATTCCACAAACACCTAGTGACCCACCCCACATGTAAAAACTCTACTTATTGTTAATTTGCCCACAAATATTACAATTATTTTAATAAAACTTGTTTCATTAATAAAACTATATTCAAATTATAAATAAATTTATCCCATTAATCAAACTAATTTTTAGCAAAAACTGAATAATATTATCCAAGTATTTAACAAGACAATATCACAACAACAAAAAAATTCTCATAATTCAAAATCAATAATTCAATAGTATATAAATTTGTTTCTAATAAAGACAGAAGAAAAAGTTAAAATTGGTATCTTATTTCCAACCTTGCTAGAGAGAAAAAAGAGACAGAGAGTTACGTTGGGTAGAAAAAAATAAGCTAATGATATGTTTATTTAAATATTAGGGTTTTAGGGTATGAAAAATTTACAATTTAACCATTATCAACGTAGGGCGAGATAGGGTAGATCTAAAAAGTCTAAACTCATCCCCACTCCGTGGTGCGGGGCTAAAATCTCGCCCCATCCCTACCCCACCACCTTTGCGGGGCAGGGAAAACCCGCACAAGGTGAAGCGGGGAGGAGTAAGCCAGGTGGGGCAAGCCAAAATTGCCATCTTGATTCACACACGTAACAACATAAAATTCCACAAAAACTATCAAAATGACAAGTGGTTAATGGTAAATTAAAAAGTAATATTAATTGTGAGACTAGATAGGAATCAATAAAAGCTTGACAACTCAATTATTGTAAAAATTGTTGCGAAAATTATTGTGTAACATTACTTCTCTCTCACAATGACGGATTCCACTGTGGAATTTCCACAAACATAAGACCCGTGAATTCCACAAAAGTAAGACTCATCCCTATACAAGAAAGGAGTTATATATGCCCCTTACACCATAGCTTCTCTCGTAATAGAAAAATTATTTTATTAGATAGTTTCATAAGACATTTTATTTTTATAACTAGTAAGGATTGCATGTGCAAGGCACGTGCTGCCCCTTGAGTGAGAAAATTTAAGATATAATTGTTTTTTGAAGTAGTATCAAACCATGTATTTAAATTTAGGATAGTTATTTAACATATGACTATATATTTAGTATGATAATTTCTTAGGAGAAAATATTTGGTATCAAATAACACCATGTCAGTGATATCAAAATCTAATAAGTGCGAGACATGTTAGCAAAAAATAACTAACACAGTAACAATTGAAAGACAGGTGTTAGTGGGTAGTTATTTTTGCACACATGTCTCTTGTTCATTGGATTTTGATACGGATGACATGGTATCATTTGATATAAAATACTTTTTCATTTCTTAGAACCTATTTACTAAAGACAGTACCTACTCACAAAAAAAAATTTATACTAAGAATGATAACAAATGTCGTCATCTTCTAAAAATAAATAACTAAGTTTTGATAAAATATTGTCATAATATTTAAATTTTTGCTATAAATAATGACATATGATACAATTGAAACTCTTCATCAAATTAAATACCTACAACCATTTTATAATTTTATAATTTTACTATGACATATGGTAGGCTCTTGTATGATATTTTATAATTTTATTTTAGAGTAATGCTACATCCACAATATTTTCACAACAAATCCTAGGTGCTAAATTGTTATTGGTTTTTAATTGGGACAACCACTTTAAACTATGCATTAAAATAAAATATAAAATATAACAAATAAAAAACCAACAGGAGAAAATTGTGCCTGAAACAGTGAATTTTTGCTCACCAAATTTGACTAAACCAAAAAAGAAGTCTAGGAACACAACAAAATGTAACAATATTTTCACAATACCTTTATTTTCAGTCATGGTAAGTTTCGGTTTGATATATTATTATTTATTTTATAGAAATGCTATCTTCATAATATTTTCATAACAAATTCTAGATAGCAAGTTGTTACTGATTTTAAAATGGACCCACTAATATCAATTTTTTATCCATTAATAGTAGCTTACCTATGATTTGTTTTGAAATTAATGTGAAAATGTTGTGGACTTAACATTTTTTATATTTAATTTATAAGAAACTAAGATCTCAACAATTGTGAAAATATTGTGATAACAACAAGTGTTACAACATATTCACAAAACATTTATTTTCAGTTATGGTTGGTTATAGTCTCATATTTTATTATTTTATTTCGACTTATAAGAAATTGACACCTCAATAATTGTGAAATTTGTTGTGTTAGTATAACAATATATATGCCAGCTCATATAAATATTAAATAAAAAAAAGAGCACAAACCGATGACTGAAAATATAAATAAATAAAAAGCTAATGAAGTGATAAACAATACATATTGAACAAACCAAAAAGTACTGCAGCTTTTACACATTCACACAACAAGTATTACAACATTTTCACAAAACATTTATTTTTAGTTGTGATTGGTCACAGTCTCATATTTTATTATTTTATTTCAACCTATAAGAAATTGACACCTTAATAATTGTGAAATTTGTTGTGTTAGTATAACAATATATATGCCAGCTCATATAAATATTTAAAAGGAAAAAAAAAAAACACAAACCAATGACTAAAAAAAAATTGTTGTGTTAGTATAACCATATATATGCTAGCTCATATAAATATTTAAAATTAAATAAAAATAAATAATAAAAAAAACCAATGAGGTGATGAACAGTACATATTAAACAAATCAAAATGTTCTATAGTTTTTACACATTTACACCACAAGTGTTACAACATTTTCACAAAAAAATTTATTTTCAGTTGTGGTTGGTCATAGTCTCATATTTTATTATTTTATTTCGACCTATAAAAAATTGACACCTTTTAAAAACTAGGTACCGTAGCTACAGAGCCAATTGAGCAAACCAAAGGGCACTATAGCTACAATGCATTTGCGCATTCACACTTTTTATATATAGATATGTGTGATTTTATATCTATTCTAGCATTTGCGCATTCGCACTTTTTATATATAGATATGTGTGATTTTATATCTATATGTTGTGAGAAAGAGATTTCATAAAATTGTCTCATAAGATAATTTTTTCTCATAAGACGTGGGTCTATGTAGCATCTATGAGTAAGACGACCAACCCCGTGTGAGATGGGGGAAGGACTACCAAGAAGACTTAATAATTGAGTCTAGTGGGGACTGTTACGTCATCTAGTTCGCATTTTGCATAAGTGAGATTTGACTAGATATTCCAGCAACACTGCACATTGACTAGAAATGTGTTAATCAATAGAGCATACCAACCGTTTCTAGTGCCTCAATGTGTTCGACTACGTTTCGATTCATTCCGTGTTGGGAGGGCCATTTTGTTGTCATTTGTATTTCGTTGGTAGTAGTAGTGGAGGAAGAAAAAGTGGGAGATGGGCATACAGAAGAGTAGAAAAATGAAGATTCATTGATGGGGATTAGGGAACATTGGGAAAAAAAAAAAAAGTCGTACGAATATAAAAGTGAGCCAAAAGAAGATATGCTTCTTGTTTTTTTAATTGTAGGCATTCGGTAAAAATTCTAGAGAATATGAAAGTGGGAAAATATTAAACGAAAATAGGGTTAATTACAAAAAAAAAAAAAAAAAAAAAAAAAAACTCTAAACTGCGAGGAACTTCTACTTTGCACCTCAAAGTTCAAACTATAAAAACTTGCAATCACCACCTCGGTTGTAACAAGCTTTGCAAATTTCACCTCATTGTCGGATTGACTATTAAAATTAACGGTCACATGACCATAAAAATTTGAATTCTTTGTTTGACCTTTACTTTTAGTTATTTTACTAAAATTTTATAATCATGTGACAAGTACATGCTTGTTAATATTGACGGTCAATTAGGCTACATGGGGTGAAATTTGTAAAGTTTGCTACAATTAGGACGATGAATGTAAGACTTATTGTTTTGGATGCAAAGTGCAAGTACCCTTACACTTTAGGATGATTTTCTACATTTAAATCATGAAAATATCTTTCTTGGAAAAAAATCATAAAAATATCTATTTTCAATTTTTTTTTAGAGTTTATTTCATTTTTGGTAAAGAAGAAGGATGGAGGAGAAAGTCATTTAATAAAATAAATATATTTTTTACCATCTACTTTTTAAATGCTTCAAAATACCCTCCCTTATTACTCACAATATATTAAAAAATTTCCAATAATATGATCAAATAAGGAAATAATATATTTTAAACACCTAAATTTTAGGTCACATTTGTACTCGAGTAAAACACAATTCAAACTAAACTATCATTAGAATAATTATTTATAATAGTCATTTCAAAAATCTCATATTCCCCCCCCCCCTTTTTGATTTTAGCTTTTGCACTAGAAAAGTATAAATACTTAAAAGTTTTTGATTTTTTTTTTTTAAAGATTACTTGTATTTTGGAAGATTTCAATGGATGATAAATGTGGCAAACGTTTTCATGATGAAGATATCAAACAGAAAGTGGAGAATGTGTGTTGACTTCACTGACCTCAACCATGCATGCCCAAAAGACAGCTTTCCCCTGCCGAGGATCGACCAATTAGTTGATTCAACAGCTGGACACGAACTACTAACATTTATGGATGCTTTTTTAGGGTATAACTAGATTCGCATGAGCGAAGAAAACCAGGAGAAAACAACATTCGTCACAAGCCAAGGGCTCTACTGCTATAAGGTGATACCTTTCAGACTAAAGAATGCCAAGGCCACATATCAGAGGTTGGTGAACCAGATGTTCAACAAACAAATTAGGTGGAGCGTAGAAGTCTATATTGATGACATGCTTATCAAGAGCAAGACGACTAAGGAACATCTGGACGATCTAAAAGAAACCTTTGACACACTTCGAAAGTACAAGATGAAGCTCAATCCAGCAAAATGCATCTTTGGGGTATCATCTAGAAAGTTCCTTGGTTTCATGGTGTCCCAATGAGGAATCGAGGCCTTAAGAAAGTGAAGGCTATCCTGGAAATGATGTCGCCCAAAACTATGAAGGAAGTTCAGAGACTAATGGGATGGGTCCCGGCTTTGTACATGTTTGTGTCGAACGCTACAAACAAGTGCTTGCCATTCTTCAAAACACTCAAACAAGCATTCGAGTGGACTAAGAAATGCGAAATTGCCTTCAATAATTTAAAGAAGTACTTGTCAAAGCCATCATTCCTAAGCCCATCTGTAAAAGGAAAGGACCTTTATCTGTATCTAGTAGTTTCCCAGACAGTAGTAAGCTTGGCCTTGATCAGAGAAGAAAACAGGGTACAAAGACCAGTATACTACACGAGCCAAGCCTTCCAAGATGCAGAAGCAAAGTATCCTAGTCTAGAAAAAGCCTCATTTGCATTTATTGTGGCTTCAAGAAAGCTTCGTCCTTATTTCCAAGCATAACCGATCATTGTAATGACAAATCAACCCATCAAGAAGGCCATGAGTAAACTAAACGTAGCTGGGCAATTGGTACAGTAAGCCGTCGAGCTCAATCAGTTTGACGTCGAATACAGACCTTGATCAGCAATCAAAGCCCAGGTGTTAGCAGACATTATTGCTAAATTCACTTTTTAAGGTGATGATCAAACACAATTCTGGACAGTTCATGCCAATGGGTCATCCATCAAAGAACTAGGAGGCGTGGGAGTCATCATGATATCTCCTGATAAAGACGTCCTCAAATATGGAGTACAGCTTCAGTTCCCAGCAACAAATAACGAAGCAGAGTATGAAGCAATACTCACTAGCTTAAGACTAGCTAAAGCCCTAGGCATAAAAAACTTAGTGATAAAAAGCGATTCCAAGCTGATCGTTGGACAAGTGAACCATAAGTGTGAAGCAAAAGAGGAAGCAAAAGTACTAGAGACTAGCCATCTAGATGGCCAATCATTTTGATGAGGTCAAGTTCATTCAAGAGCCAAGGGAAGAGAATTCGGAAGCAGACGAGGTTGCATGGATAGCTACGTCCATACAAACAACACAAAATGAAGGCTTGATGATGGAGATACAGAAAAAGCCAAGCATTGAAGATATTCAGATTCTACCAGTTGAGTTCGAAAGCACTTGGATGTCTCCAATTCTCTCATACATTCAGGAAAGGAAGTTGCCAGAGAAAATAGACAAAGCTAGAAGAACCAGAGTTCGATAAGCAAGATTCACCATTCTCAACAACCATTTGTACAAACGAGGATATGCACTACCATACCTTAAGGCTTGAACCCACAAGAAACAAACTATGCACTCAAGGAAGTACATTAAGAGATATGTGGAAACAACTCAGGTCCAAGGTCATTAGTAAATAAGGTTGTCAAGGCTGGGTATTTCTAGCCAACAATGCAAATGGATGCACACTCCCTAGTCTAGAAATGTGACAAGTGCTAGTGCTTTGGAAATGTTCAGAGAGTTCTAGTAGAGAACATGTCGAGTATTTCCTCATCTTGGCCATTCACAAAATGGGGAAATGACATCGTCGGACCACTTATACAAGGTAAAAAGGCAAGCTTGATTTTTACTTGTTGCAGTTGATTATTTTACCAAGTGGGTCGAGGCGGAACCCCTTGCAAGAATCACAGAGGCAAAAATCCAGAGCTTCGTCTAGAGAAACATCATTTGTAGCTTCGGCATTCCAAGGATCATCATCTCAGATAACGGACGACAATTTGATAATTTCAAATTCAAAGATTTCTGTCACGAGTTAGGAATCAAGAATCATTTCTCCTCCCAAACACCCACAAGCCAATGGACAGACAAAGGTAACAAATTGGACATTACTGAAGATCATCAAGGTAAAGGGGGCATGGCCAGAAGAACTACCTGGTGTGTTATGGGCATATCGAACAATAGCAAGACCTCACACAGGAGAAACTGCCTTCAAACTAGTTTTTGGTTCAAAAGTAGTTATCCCAGTGGAAGTTAACCTATCCAGCCTCAGAAGAGAACCCTTTAACGAGGAGGCTAACAAAGAAAGCCGCAGATTAGACCTCGATTTTCTGGATGAGGTTAGAGAAGACGCTTTGCAAATAAAGACAAAGTACAAGCAAAAGTTGACAAAGTATCATGACCAGAGGGTCAAGCTCAGAAGGTTCAATCTTGGGGACTTAGTACTACACAAAGTAATAGAAGTCACAAAAGTTTCAACACAAGGAAAATTGAACCCAACCTAGGAAGGCCCGCACAAGATCATCAAGTATTCCAGAAGAGGAACTTATTACCTCGAGTTACTTGACGACAAACAGTTACCTCGTCCATGGAATGTAGAACATCTCAAGAGGTACTATTGTTAGTTAAGCAATGTTTTTAGTTTTCTTTTACAAAACTGTTTTGTAAGCAGGAATGAATAAGAGGACAAGTTTCCTCGAATGAATAAATGTATTTATCTTGGAAGATCTAAAAGTCTTGTATCAAGTTCATTTACTATACAAAAGGCAAGTTTCCAAGTAGAAGGTTCATCACCAAAATCCAATGAGTAAAACCATGTAGACGGTAAAAATTCTTAACAAGAATAAAATCGTCACATAAGGTTAAATTTGCATGAGTAAAATCACATTGACGATTAAATTCTCAAAACGAGAGTAGTCATGTGATTAAATTCATAAGATTGAAACCAACGAGTAAAATCAAACCGACTATTATATTCCTAAAATGAGAATAACAGTCTTATGATTAAATTCACAAGTTTAAAACCAACGAGTAAAATCATATTGACAACCAAATTCTCAAAACGAGAGTAAGTCATATGATAAAATTCACAAGGTTAAAACCAACGAGTAAAATCATATTGACGACCAAATTCTCAAAGCAAGAGTAAGTTATATGATTAAATTCACAAGTTTTAAAAAAATTATTATGTGGTTAAATTCATGAAGTACAACCATTTTAACAAAGTACTATGGTTAAATTCCTGAAGTGTAAAACCGATGAGGGCAACCATATTGAGAAAGCAAAATTCTTATAAAGTAGCGAAATATTCTAAGTATCAAAGAAGCACCAAGATTGACAAGAAGCATATGAAGGTTTTAAAATACTTCAATTGTTCACAAAATAAAGAACACAAATATGTCTTCTTGAAATATACTCGTCAAAACATGGACGAGAACCAGCCCAAAAACTAGGGCAAACCAAAACAAAAATAAAAATGAAGTTTAAATAGGGGGATTAACTGGTGCATCTTTAGGGCCTTCTCCTTCATCTCCTCCTTCCACTCCAGCTTGCTTATTGGCTCGAGCCTGTTTAGCAGCTTCATCATCCATTATCTCCTTATCAATGGCCTCAAATTCAATATTAGAGTAGTCGAACTCAGTGTGATGCTTCATTGTCCATTGTCGAAGAAGCTCAAAGCCTTTAAAGCATTCATCAAAAGTGGTAATTGAGTAAGTCTTTTGATGACAAAAATTCAGCCACAGCCTTCTCACATTCAGAGTTAAGCTTCAACATGGCAAACTGAATCTCCTCGTCCTTCTGAATGACAAGCATCTTTTCTGTCCTCAGCTCGTCAGAGACTTCCTTCAACTTGGTCTTAGCATCGTTAGCCTCTCCCATTGCTTCTATCAGGTCCTTCCTTAGCTTTGAGCTCCCGGCCTTTTTAGCTTCAGCCCGAGAATTGGCCATCACCAGTTTCTCTCCTATCACGAGGTAATCAGTCGTCATGCACAATGATTCTCCAAGAACCTAGAGGAAACAAGTACATATGTTTAAAATAATAAAATAAAATAAAATAAAGAGAACAGTGTTAATAGAAAAGAAGACCTCACCTGCACGAGTTTGTGAATATGACGACTAACAAGCTCATGAGAAGGCACTAAAGACAAGGCCTTAAACTCGTCCTCAGAGATGACATTCTGCATCCGTCCAAGGGTCATCGCAGGATCAGTCCAAACACTCTCACCTTTCTTCTCCTTCCCTTTCCAAGTCCGAGGAGGAGAAAGAAACTCTTCAATCGACATAGTAGGAGAAAAGGGCAAAGGGGTATGGACAGGGCTGGAAATGACGATCCTAAAACTGCCCCCAATTTTCTGCTTTTTCAGAGGCAAAGCTATCTTTGACAAAGGCTCATTCTTTTTCCCTTTAGCTCAAACATATTTATCCTAACTAAAGCAAGTAGCCATCTCTGTAAAACAAAGTAAGAAAATCACGAAGATATTGACTAAGGTAAAAAATTAATGAGGTAAAAGCACAAAATCCAAACACTTACTTCTCTCTTCCCTATGAATTAACCAACTAATGTAAGCCGAAGGTTCAGGCCCCAAGAAGTGATCGTACAAAGATCATGGATCGAAAAGCTCGTCAAAATCCTCGATACCAAGAGCAAAATCCAAAGAAGCTTGGACTCGTCCTTGATATCTACTCTTCAAGCCTGGACAAGTAGAAGCTACAAAAAGAAAAGGTAAGAATAAAGAATATGTGTGTGTGTGTGTGTGTGTGTGTGTGTGTGTGTGTGTGTACGACATAAAAACCATAAGAGGGGAAACACGCACCAAGTGTGGGAACCTCCCACTTACGCAGCAATATGGGCACCTCACCCAGAACTTCATTAGAAGCGGTTTCTTAATCTTTTCCATAGACAAAGAAGTACCTTGACCTCCAGTCACAAAAGGAAGAAGGATAACCACAGAAAACTCTAGATTTCCTATCCCACGAATGAAACTCAAAATACCCATAGTGGTCAAGGGTTTTAGATGATAAAGGAATAAGAACTTGTTCAATTTTATCATGCTTTCTTCATGGACATACGTCCAGATCGACATACAACTCACAACTGTTCGCCAAGCATTTGGGACAAGCTGACTAAGAGTAATTTTTAAATGACCAAGCAGTTCGTGAATAAAAGGATGGACGGGGAATTGAAGGCCACACAAAAAAGCGACTTCATAGAAACACACCTGACCATGTGGACACAATGGAAGAGTCGGAGTCGCCACCTAGTTATATGGTCTAGGAACCATGAATATAGCATCCTTTCGAGGAAGGACCTTTGATCTTATTACTAGAGTTTGTGTTCGGAGTTTAGGTACGCTCTTGGGAAGGTGCTAGGCACCCAAGATCGCCTAACCTTAAGGTTGGCCTCCCATCATTGTGTCCTATGTCTTAACCTTATTAAAAACTATCTAAACACTTGTATTCTAGACTCGCACACAAACTAACATGCATCTAACACAAAACACTAGCATGCATCTAAACAAGGTAGCAGCCCCAAACATGGCCGCAAATATATCATCATACAAAACATATCAAAACAAAAGAAACATTAACATATTAGAAACCCTAATCGAACATCTAAGAAGGTTCAACATAAATGCATGATCATTGTTAATGTATGACTTACCCTTCACTCACCTTTCAGCAACACAACACCTATGGCATCAATGCATGAGCATGTGAATGAATGGCATGTCATCAAAACAAGGAAAAAACTAAAAAAAAAACTCTAATTCTAACATGTGGTAACAAACAAGCATGTTAACAAGGTGAGTAATTATTTTATAAGGCTTAAAACATGTGAAAAAGAGGCTATGCAGACAAACATATGAAGACAGGAAAAAAAAAAAAAATTTATCTGGGTAACGGCATCACGCACGCTAAAACAGGTCTATGTAAGCAGATCCTTACCCAGAAGCCCTAATCAACACAGAAACAGAGCAACAACCAAAAACGTAAAATCTAACAATCTAGCATGCTTAAAAACATAAGGAAAACCTAAAACTTGTTGGAAAAACATAGTTTGTATCTCATACAAAACATATGCAGCAGAAAATTAACAAACCTACTTCATTCGCAATCGATAACATATACTATGTAAATTTCAGAATATAAGAACAAGAGAGTGTACCTTAGTGCGGGGAAATTCAAAACCAAATATTAGAAATACTTGGGAACACTTTTAATCTTCACTTCAATTCCACTTGTGCCCAAGAAATGTGGTCTCTCAATCAGTTTATATGTATGTGTTCAAGGGAGGATAAGAGAGTGACTTACATTCACATACACACAATTTCATTCTCTCTTAAAATTCTATATGTTTCTCTCCTTATAACTGATTATTAATTGGGCTAGCCTTTTGGGCCATTCCAATTGGGCTTTAGTATGTGGCTTGGAATGAGACCAAAAGGGAACAAATAAGACACTAGCTCCAATGGGTTTTGGCCTTTTCTGTCAACTCTTGACAAGCTCAAAATTACCATTAATTATATTTAATTCCACTATATAAATATAATTGTACTCTAGGCCTTATTAATAAATTATATCCTAAGACTTTATTATACATTCAACCCCTTCATAAAATATTCGTAATAATACAAAGTCATGTATGTTGGCTACCACTTTGAAGATTACTACATCTTAATCCTTGAGTGCCCAGTTTAATTTTTAAGTTATTTATCATATACTTATGAAATCCAATTTCATAAATATATACTTTAGTAACTTCTTACTAAAATAGTTAAGCCTAACATTCTGAATAACCAAACCTATTAAACTTATCTCAAGGGAATATTTTATATCTCCGTTAAGAGATTATGAATTCCATCTTGAGAATATATGTTCCTTCAACACTAAATGTGGATGCCCAACATACTGAGGTTTTGATTGTGACTTTAGATCTTACTCTTGATATATCAAAGCAATGTACACTTTATGATCAGGTTTATCATTGTCTCAGGATTAAGAGTTGATGTAAATAGAAATTGTAAGATTTATTATTCATTTGACAGTAGTTAGTAGAATAATAAATCTCACAGCAGTCTAGTTCAATATGTCTTAACACTTAAAACATATCAACTAGAAGTCTCCACTTCCATGATTAAGACAAATCATCTTAGTTGATATGTTATACTCTTCGCAGATGAAACGCCTAATTTCATCACCGACTACGAACTAAAATTCTGAGTTTACAAAAAACTTGTGACTTATATCTTCTGTGACTTAGTCACATAAATCACATACTATGCATCTCATAGACTATATGATAATGTCCAAATATTCATGTTACCATTATTTTAGATAATAATAAAACAACTTTATTAATCATAACATGATAGACCAAGAATGTATTGATCCCTTCGATAACTTAATCAATTAATTAGCCAAGTTAATTAATTAGATTCAATTTTATGTAATAAGCGTGATAGCACAAACAAATCACCGAATAACTAAATGTAGCGGAAATTAAATTTGACACGGGTGATTTGTTTACGAATGGTGAAAACCATCGAGGTAAAACTCCACCGGTTGAATTTAAGGTCACCACTCCTGAGAATCCACTATTATCAAAACAAGCGGTTACAAGTAAAAGGAATCTCAGTACCTAATACCAATCTACAGTTGAATCCTTACCCCAATACATAATTGGAGTTGCAATGTAGTGATAATCTCTCATTTCAATGCACGGCTCCAAGTACATGACTAACCAATCTATGCACGTATCAAAATACGTGACTAACACACCAACTTGAGAAAGATGTTGGCTGCAAAGTTCTTCAGTTCATCTAGACGATAAAGATCAAGAAACTCCTTAGTTACAAAACCTTTGGCGCACAAATGCAGCAGCTTCTTTAAGAGAAAGATGAACTAGGGCAAATTGTCTCCGGTCACAATTTTAGTGAATAATCACTTTGCATCAAGTTGCATCACCTTTGACGGCCCTTAAAATAATCCTTATATATGTCTAGGGTCGTGAGAAAAGAAACCCTACACAAATAGCTTGGATACGCATGAAAAACATATCTGAAAATCTGAATTTCGTAATTCTCGATAGATACAACTTCTGTCAAGAGCTATCGAGAATTAAACATTAAATCTCGATAGATACATCTGTCGAGCTTTAATGAATAGCACTTCTTCACTTGTTTCTTAGACAGACTTGCATGGCTTCAATACTAGACTTGAACTCTTATTCCTTGAAGTATTAAACACATCCTAGATCTACCCAATTACAAGTAAAGTGTGTTTTGTCAAAGGATTAGCCAATTCTACATGACATATGTTATAACAAATTCCACATATGTCCTAACACAACATAATGTCAAACATAGCATCATACAATAGGATTTAAATGGCACATATCCTAACAAAACTAACCTAAACAAACATACATAAACGTAAACTAAACAAAGGAAATAGATTAAAACAAGAATTTAAGACAGAAAAGAAAAATAAAAGTTTAAAAGAGTACCTTAAAGTAAAAGCTCCTAGGCTTGATTTTTGACCGTTCCCCTCAGTTAAATCTATCACAATTTAATGAAAAAGTGTTTAATAATCTTAAACTCAAAAGATTGGGATCAGGAAAGGTCTCAATCAAATAAAAATGACTTGAGGGTGTTTTGTGAAAAACTCCCTTTTGATTCACTATTTTCTAGTGAATCTTAGGTTTTTCCCGTAGGATTTTTGTGTGTTTTGAAAATGTACCATGTAAGGCTTTTTATAGTTGAAAAGATAGGGTTTGGAGCGACTCCTAGACGATGTGGGATTCGTTCCAAACCTCAACCATTATTGCAGAAAACTTGCCTTTCTTATACTTCTGAAACCCTAGATGCGTGCACAAAATCGTGCCTGCGTACGCATGCAATGGCTCATGTACGTAGGTCGTAACCCACGTACATAGGTTGAGGGTTACTTTGTTCAATTTATTTCCAAAAATATATTTTTGCTCATTAAAAAGGTTATATTTTACATTTTAACACTCTTCAAGTCAATTTAATATCTGATTGGGCTCTAAACTGGACTTGGGCCTTAGAGTTCGGACATCATTAGGGAACGAGGGCCCGAGTCGTAAGGGGTACAAAATGCGATGTCTACAGACCATGGGCAAAAGCACAGGCTTTCTCGTCTGGATAAGGGAGACGTACTTTCTTCTCGGCTAGAAATTGAAACCGTTTTCTAAACCTCCTTATATGTTTCTCTTCCAGAGCACATTTTTCAGCCAAAGAGTGAAAAGGTTTTTCGAAGAAGATGAAAAGGGCTTTGACATCGCTGTGTCTACCTCTAGACCCACAGGGTTGTCACTAGACCACAACCCCGTATCAAGCTCACTAGACCTAACACCCACACCCAAAACCATCTCCTCGACCATCTCACTCACCAAATGATACCGAATCAAGGAATGGTGGATTAAGGGGTGAAGCTCGAGCAACACCAGCCTGAGGGCACAGCCTCGAGACACAAATAAACCCACTTGGGGATGCTAACCAGCCAAGGATTCAAGGAAAACACCTAGCCTAGCAAAGAAAAAAGAAAAAAGGAAAACACCATCTCAAGAACCATGCTATTTCTATTGCTAATAACTGCTCTTCCTAACCATTTTTGTCACTGTATTGACAAGCTTTCACTGATGGTAAATGGGGAATCTAGGGAATGGAGTTGTGAAGGACCAATAAAATGGTCGATTGTGACTAATTGATATTTTTTTTGCCCTTTTTTTAAATGGATCTAGTACCTTTTTTTTGTCACATATCACCATCTACGTAACAAAATTAAAAGAAACAAGATCAAAAGATGGTTTTTGTAAAAAGTATTTGGAAGCTTCAAAAGCTTCATCAAGAACGCAAAAACGAGATCAAGATTCATCTTTTTTTAGTGTTTGGCTCAAAAAGTCTTTTGTATGTGATTAATTCTCTATTTCCTTTCTCCAACCCCTCAATCTCTTTCTATTGGCGGTGGTGTTACAATGGAAGATTAAGTAGTATATAAAGTATGAACCTGTGATTGGTGCTACTTTTTTGTCACTACCGCCCTTAGCAGCAGCTCTTGGTTTTTCTGCCGCTGGCCTTGTACTTGAGGAGGCTAGGTTTTTTTTTTTTTTTTTTTTTTTTGGTTCGGTTTCATTGATGGTGGGTTTTGATTTTAGTGTGATGGTGGTGGTTTTAGGTTTCTTTGTTTTTGTAGGTTGCTAGGTTTATGGGTTGCTGGGTTTTCTTGAATGTTCTTGAACCATTGATTCAAACTCTAGCTCAAATATATATAGTTTCCAACACTATACAGTTTGCACACCATCTCAAGAACCATGCTATTTCTATTGCTAATAATTGCTCTTCCCAACCATTTTTGTCACTGTATTAACAATCTTTCATTGATGGCAAATGGGGAATCTAGGGAATGGAGTCATGAAGGACCAATAAAATGGTCAAATGTGACTAATTGATATTTTTTTTGCCCTTTTTTAAATGGATCTAGTACTATTTTTTTCTCACATATCACCGTCTGCACAACTACTCTGAATTTGAATTCGGATCACATTATCACAATTACTTAAACTTTATAATTCGGAAGGATGAGATGTGAGCTTGATCTTAATACCTTATCCATATCACTTATTGACTGAAAATATTGTGAGGCTTTTTGGATTTTGGTATGTGTTTTCCTTGAATATGTATTTGAAATTTTGAATAATGTTCTCTAGGTTTGGATCTAAGGTGTTCAAGTCTCTTTTCCTTCTCTCTCTGGATTTTTGTGAATATGATAGTTTTGTTTGGATTGATTGGTTTGAGAATGTTCGTACAAAGAGGAGGAGTGTTCTTGGGCAAAAGCTTCACCATTTTAATAAATATGCTTTTAGATATTGGTTTTTATGTTTTTATTATGTTTTTTGTGTGTTTTTTACGGTGAAAGTACGGAGGTGGGTTACGGCAAGCTAACAGAGCTAATCTCAAATGGGTAAAGTGTCAACTTTTAAACCACAGAAAGGCAACTTAAATTTTGGCCAAACACATATGCGTAATCCCAAAACAGTGCATCAATGCATTCTGGTACCAAAATATTCAATTCCGATAGCCAATTCTAAATAGTCTATGAAATGGAATTCAAAATCTTGATTGAAATCCATCAATTACATTCATTATTACATTAATCTATAAAACTTTGATGAGTACTTTTAGCATTTTTCTTTTAAATTTGTAAGTTCAAATCTTTTCTACTATGTTGCCAACTTATCATGTGTATTTTAATGCTTTTACATTGTTTACTTCCCGGGCCCGAAGACTGACCCCAAAATGTCAAGCGCTCCCTTGCTTGGATATGCAGTGGCAGTGTCAAACCCAGCTCTTAGAATTTTCCTGCCAAGGACTTAGAAAACTGATCGTTATTTCTAGCGGCCATATTCCGTTCACACTGGGGGAACTGGAATTATGAAATATTTTGGAAAATTAGGTTAAGCCCCCTTAAAGACCCCAAATCAAAAATAAAAATCATATTAGACTAAAAAACAAAACCAAAAAAAAATCCCTTTATTAAAAAAAAAAATCTCCGCCTAGAGAAAATTTTTAAATGAATTATATATTATGACTATATGTTTTGTTTGACATTTTGGTGGTTGGATTATCCAAAATTAAAATTTTACTATTTTAGTGCTATCATACTGTTCAACTCCACCAACAGAGTTATTTTTAAAAATTTTATTTTTTATATTTTTCATCATTAACAAGATGACTTTATAATTTAGTATCATTATTGATTAGAAATATTTTTTTCATGTTGCTATAAATGTCAATTACAATAAATCATTGCTGCTTATTCTTAGCTTAGCTCAAGGTTTGATTTCCTCTCCAAAAAAAAAAAAAAAAAGCTCAAGGTTTGATTGAGAGACTATAAACCTTTTTAGATCTGAAGATATTTGTTTATTAGTAAGTAAGTTAAGTTTTATTCTAAAGAATTTACAAATTAATAAAAAGCCCAAACATCTATACACGGATTGGATGAAAATCAGAACTGAAAATTTGATTTTCTTAAACCTTGATAGAGCAGCTGTCGAGTATCGGGCTTAAACAACCTTTTAAACCTCGATAGATATTAGCTGTCAAGTTTTAAAATCCAGCACTTCTTCACTTGATTCTTGAACAAACTTGTATGGCTTTAACATTTGAACTTAAAACCCCGTTTCTTAAAGTATTAAACACATTTTAGATCTACCAAATTACAAGTAAAGTGCGTTTTGTTAAAGGATTAGCCAATTCTATATTGATATATGTTTCTAACATGATTCACATATGTCCTAACATAATCTCACTCATATTTAATTTAGAAGTTGGAAAATAATAAATGTTGAAATAAATGTTATCATTGACATTCCATATTGGAACTTTGAAAATGTATAATCTCACTAACATTTAACTTAAAAGGTTAAAGTAGTTGTATTAGTTTCAATGAACTTTAAAGTTTTTTTTCCCCTATAATTTAATAGTTATAATTTGGAAGAGTTGAATTCAAGACGTTTCCGATGAAAACAACAAAAGTGCCAATCAAGTAACATGGATCTTGATTCTCAAAAAAAAAAAGAAAAAAGAAAGAAAGAAAGAAAGTAACATGGATCTTGACTATTGATGAAACACTTAAGATTCTCAGGTAAAAAAGTTGTATTTTATACAATCGGTGAATGAAATATCCCTCTCACATGATGGTTACAAAAAAAAAAAAAAAATAATAATAATAATTGTAAGAGTTTTTGTGTAGTTCTCTTCTTTCTTTCTTTCATTTTTTCATTTATTTTTTTTAATTTTGTTATTTTTAATTCAATACATGGGATGAAAGGAATTGAACTCTATATGTTTTCGTAACGAAAACATTAGGAAGTGCCAACCTTTGAGGTACAAGGCTTTAAGGTTTAACAAAAGTCTCTTCCTCAAAGTTTTATTTATTTATACTTGTTTTGGTTATTTCTTTTTTCTTGCTGAATAAAAAGAGAATAATGTAATATTTTGTGTACCACTGAGCTTTAATGAAGTTATTGTTGTAGGTACAATAAATTTATTGATGCAGCTTAAACCACCAAGCTGCTTCTGTGTGAAACAAAAATTCTTACCATCAAGCCACATTGTGTGGTGGTTATTTATATTTAATCTTTTTACAATTTGGCAAAGAATTTAATACTCCCTAGTTGATGACCTTCATTTAAAAGAAGAAAGCATCCTAGTTGGTGACCATTGTAATAAATTCGAAGACTAAATGAACTCTGTTAAAGGAGTTGACTCGGGCGATCCTACCACCGACTCGGGATACCCCGAAAGCCAGCAGGGTCCCACAACTACACTCCACCTCAGCCCCCAAAACACAGATGTGATACACATATATCCCTTTCCTTCACTGATCCCCACCCTCCCTTCCCTTGATCATTATCATTATTTATTTCCCCATCTCTCTCTTCCTCTCCCTAGCCTAGCTCTTTACATACCATCCACCACTTGTTCTTTAAAACCCACTCCAACCGCGTTTTGCCACGCAACATAAAGCACCAAAACACAAAAATAAAAATAACACAAAAAGACAGTCAAGCAAGAGATAGAGAAAGCTCTTTTCTTTCCTTCTAGTGGTCACCATTTCATAAATCATAGTGTGTATATATAGCATATACATATATGTATTTGAGGTCCCCTATCGTATGATATAAACCTTTGTCTTTTTTCTTGCTATCTCACTCTCTTTTTTTCTCTCTCTCTCTCTCTCATTTCTCTGATTTTTTTTTTCTTTCTTTTACATTACTGCGTAACGCGTTACATGTCTTTTCCCATAGTCTCCCAACGCGTTCATCGACTCTCCATTCATTCACTGCTTTTAAAAAATTTAACTTTATCTCTCACTTCATTCATTCACTCACTCCAACCTCTTTCTCTCAAATTCTCTGACTCATTCTCTCTCTAACTCATACACCGAGTCACCAATACATACTCTATTATTATTATTAAAGTATATATATAGGTTTTATGGTTTTTATTTTTTAGAGTGAGAGAGAAAGAGAGAGTGCATTTTGGAATCAATGAAGCTGAATCCGAAGCACGAGAGGCGTTGGGCCTCGGACACTGTTCCGAACAAAACGGCGGTGAGTAGTGCCGGAACTTCGCCGGGAAGCGGTTACAATTCCGTTGAGGAGTTCGTTGAAGTGACGCTTGATCTTCAAGATGACAACACTATTGTGCTTCGGAGTGTGGAGCCTGCGACGCCGACGACGGTGATCAATATAGAAGGCGGAGTTTCTGGTTCAGGCGGTCGGGATCAAGCTCCGGCGGTTTCAGCGTCGGCGCCGGCGTCGAGGTCTAATTCGATCAGGAGGAGCTCGTCCTCGTCGAGTAAGTTGCGGCAATTCTCGCAGGAGTTGAAGCTGTTTTCGCAAGAGCTGAAGGCGGAGTTGAAAAGGTTCTCTTGGAGCCATGGACACGGCACGTCGAAAACTCCGCTCGCCGCTTCGGACGTTACGGCGGTGGCGGCTGCGGTGGCGGCTAGCGGAGGTCCTGGAGGCGGAGGTGAAAGCGGTTTCGCATCGGCTATGGCAGCTCGGGCACTTAGGAGAGAACGAGCTCAACTCGATCGCACTCGATCAGGCGCTCACAAAGCACTTCGTGGACTCAGATTCATCAGCACCAAGACCAATACCAATGGCGTTGACGGTTGGAACCAAGTCCAAACCAATTTCAACGATCTCGCCAAAGACGGCTTTCTCTACCGCGCCGATTTCGCACAATGCATAGGTGTTCAACCAAAAACTCAATAAACTCACTCCGTAACCTTTTTTGCAACAACTTTTTTTATCTTTACATTTTTCTGTTATTTATTTATTTATTTTTTGAAAAGGAATGAGAGATTCGAAGGAGTTTGCTTTGGAGCTATTCGATGCTTTGGGACGAAGAAGAAGATTAAAAGTCGACAAAATTAGCAGAGACGAACTGTACGAGTTTTGGTCGCAAATCACAGATCTAAGCTTCGATTCAAGACTCCAGATCTTCTTCGATATGTACGCATTAATTAAAATGATTAGTTTCAAGGTTTTGCTTTTAATTAATCATTAATTAGTTTTAAACTTTTCGTACTCCATTATTAAAGATCGCACTTTCTCTCCTCAACTTTGGCCATGCCAGAGTTTTTTTTTTTTCGTCTTATCATTCGTTAATAATAAACAACACACAGACACAGTACGTGAATTGAGAAGGACAAAACAGTCAATTCACACTTGTCAAAATTACAATAAAGAGAAGTTATTATACTTTTTTAATAATTTTTAAACATGATTCTCGTTTTAATTAACCATTCAGGGTTGACAAGAATGAAGATGGTAGAATCGGTGAAGAAGAAGTAAAAGAGGTATGTATATAAGTTTCTCTTATCTCTCTCTTTCTCTACCTAACCAGTTATTAAACTATAATTTTCCTTTACCAAATTACATAATTAAAGTATATATATATATATTTTAAAAATGGTTTGCATGAACTCCTTAATTTTTAATTTGATTTTTTTTTCTTGAATGCATGAATCAGTCAACCACGTTCAGATTCAAGAAATTTAAAAAAGAATTAAAAAAAAGGCTGGTACGCTGCCTTTAAGTAATATTAGAAACAAAAGTGGCTCTTATAGTCTTGCTTAAGCTTCTTCTTCTTTGCTTATTAGGTATGATTTGTGCAGGTACAGGGTGTGATCATTTTGGTTATTAAAATCAACGTTAGGCAAGATTCGGTGACCTTATATCCATGAAATTTTCAAAAACTAACAACTCCCCCTCTCAATAAATTAGAAATTAATTAATTAATTAATGGGTTTTCTTTTCTTATTTCTATTTGGTGGTTCATGACGTTTCGCATCTTCTAAAAGCATCCTATCTATATTTAGATGGCTTTTTCAAGAGTTAGTGAACTATTTTTATTTTTTATTTTTTTTGTCTACGAGAGTGCTTGAGGAGTTGGGTACAGATGGCGTCTCGAATTCTCTAATTAGTAAATTGTTTACAAGTCACTCTCTCAAGTAATTAGAGTCATTTTCATTGTAGTTGGTGGGGGCTTTTTTGTCATTTACTTATTTATTTTTGGATAGAAATTATGTTTTATTTTTTGATGATGTTTTTATTTTCAAATTTCAAATTTCAAATTTCAATTTGTTTTTTATTTTTATTTTTTTAAATGCGTAGATTATCATGCTAAGTGCCTCTGCGAACAAGTTATCAAGATTGAAGGAACAAGCGGAGGAATATGCAGCTCTTATCATGGAAGAGTTGGATCCTGAAAGACTTGGCTACATTGAGGTGGGTAATTACTTTATATTATCTACAATCTATTACACAACTAAATAAAGTGAACCCCATATTTCTCTTGTTGTAACTGTTAAAGTTTCATTGTCACGTTAATTTTTTGGATTTATATATCATATCAGGCTAAAATTGACCAAGAATTTTAAGTCTTTAGAAAATATAGAGTCTAGTATTTGAGTTTGACTTTTTTTTTTCCCAGTCAATTGTTAGGCGACAAATCACCAGTATTTTCAATAATTAAATTACCATGTTGTTCAACCATGCACCGAGGAAAAAAAAAAAAAAAAAAAATCAAACGTGAACAAATAGTACTATATGAAAACGACTGGATTACATTGGTAATGGAATAAATTTATCTTATTCGGGGAACATTTTGAAATAGAAAAAGTTTGTTGCAATTTTTTTTTTCGTCTTTGTTTATCATTACATCACTGGGCAATTAACTTGCCCTTCTATTATCTTTTACAATATAAAAATATGTAGTTAAAATATTAATTAAGATGATTGAGATGGGTGTCTGTTGGCTCGATTGGTCCATTTGATAAAAGCTAAACACATAAGTAGTGTTAATTTGAAGGCACATATAGTCCAAGGTTATTATTTATGCGACATCGATATATAAAACTTTTTAACTTCTGATCAATCTTTTCAGCTAAAAAGGAGGAAAAAAAAAAAAAAAAAAAACTAGTGATCTATCTATCATCTATCTGTCAATGATAATTACGGTAAATAATTGAATTATTGCCCCCGCCATCACCACTAATTTACATTATCAATTGTCGGTGACTAGTGACCACGTTGCTTTTTCATAAAACACGCCAATTAAGCTTTTATACTTGTCACTCTTCTTTTGGACTTTTTCTTCATTTCAAAATCAAGTTCGGTCACTGACTACTAATTACAAAAATAGAAATCTAACTTTGGTGACCATTCCAATTTTAAAACGCCATCTCTTTTTGTTTTTTAGAAGAAAAATTAGAGCATGTGACAAGTCGTTAATTGTAATAGTTAGTTAAGCACAATTATATGAGTAAAGGTGGGTACCATATTAATAAAACAAGGTATTATAGATTTTTAATTATAGTGACCTTTGTAGTTTTGGAACCCCAAATTTTTTATTATGTGGCATAGCGTTTCCATGTGGGATTACAGTACTTCCACATAACAATCCCACATCATATACGTTTCCAAGTGTGTCGTATACTTTGTATACTAGCAACTATTCTCGATCAATGATAGTGTAAATTAAATAGCTGACGTGTCCAAGGTCATTGTGCTCCCCACATGGTTCAACCCTTGATGACTTTTGTAAGTTTGTTACATTGTGGTTGATGATGACGTGCAGCTATGGCAATTGGAGACACTATTGTTACAAAAGGACACATACCTAAACTACAGTCAAGCATTGAGCTACACAAGTCAGGCATTGAGCCAGAATTTACAAGGGCTGAGAAAGAAAAGCCCAATAAGACGGTGGAGCACAAAATTCGTATATTATTTGCAAGAGAATTGGAGGAGACTTTGGGTTTTGGCATTGTGGATTTGCATCATGATTGGGCTGTTTACATGGAAATTCATTCAGTACAAAAATAGAAGTGCCTTCCACGTCATGCATTATTGTCTCCCTACGGCTAAAGGTGCAGCCGAGACCCTTAAGTTCAACATGGCTTTAATTCTCTTCCCCGTGTGTAGAAACACAATCACTTGGCTCAGGTCTACCAAGTTGGCTTACTTCATACCTTTTGACGACAATATCAATTTTCACAAGGTACACATCAAACCCATTAATGCTTCTTGAATTTGTCATTGCTTAATTTATACCTTAACTATTTAGGACCCATATCCGAGACTTTTAATTAATTAAGTCCCATCTCCGAGACTTGTGTTTCAAGTCAGCATGATGAAAAGTTTTCTATTCATTATTACTAAAAATTTTACTTTTTTTTTTTTTAATACTTTTTTACTATTATTACTACTACATTGATGATCACATCTCTATGGGTACATTTGCTTATAGACGCAGCAAAAATTGACAACCACACATACGGCTATACGTCTGTACCTTTATTTTACTTTTTATAGGTAAGCAAATTTTTTTTTTTTAATATACATATGTATAGACAAACATAAAGGAGTAGATTCCCTCAATTTACTGTTGCAAAAATGACAATAAATCAGCCATGGTGAAATCAATTTAGATTTAAGTCGTCAAACTCAAAACATTGACTTTATTTACAAACCATGGGAAGCTAATTGTGCTAAGCAAGCAAACAAAACATAGTCTTTATTTATTTATTTATTTTGGTAGAAAGATGGGAATCATTTATCATAATAAAATACTAATACAAAAGCTTTGTCCTTCTACCACCCTAGGTGGGTGTCTAGAAACAAAAGGTTTCATAGGGCATTCTCTAGGAGTGTCAAGTTGAAAAGGTCCCATACATATCTACAATATATAGAAGATGAACATTGACTGTATTTTTCAAGTTTGCTCCTTTGCTCCCTTCCTCTTTTAGCAGGCCTATTCTTTATACCATTATTTTTTATTTTCATAGAATATGTGATATAGATGGACGGTTCATCTCACTTCAGGAGAGTCTTATAATAAAAAATTAGAGAAGCGAAATTGGGTAAAATATGGAACTATGGGTTCTAATTAACTCAATTGTTATTATTATTTTTTTTATCAAATTCTATCTTAGGGGAAAAAAACCCTTACTGGTATCTGGGAAGTAAGAGATTAACATGATTGATGATATATTATTTATTTTTGCGGCTAATAGATTAATTCAAGCGATCTTACCACGCAAGCTAAAATCAAATTACCATATAGAACCGAAAAAGAAGAGTCGAAATAAGTGCTCTTTGGAAGGTTTGGACCAAATATTGGGGGAGAGATCATCAACCTTATGTTTTTGTAGTAGTTAGTTCATGTTTTATGCATCTCAGGTCCTAGAAAAAGGTGCCTATCTATATGTTATGGGTTATGATTCTAATAGTTCGGATTGATCAGCTATTGTGGGGGGGGGGGCGGGGTGGGGGGTGGGGGTGAGCTTTTAGTTTTCTTCTTCCCAGTGCTTTGCCACTATTGATTGACAACAGCACTGGTGATAATCAAATCTGTTGACTTGTTGCAATACCAACATAGGTATCATGTGGCAACTTCTGAATATGCTTTAACATTTGGATGTTAAACATAACCCGAATAAAAATGTTCTGTTTTTCTGCTGAAAGTGTCCATGCTGTTTAGAGTAGTGTACACTAAAGGAGGTCTTCTTAAGTTCTGGCAAGATGTGGATTGGTCTGTTTAAGTTCATTTTATAGAATGGGTCAAAAACCACATTAATAGGTTTAGTATATTTCTGGGAACTTCATTTGTGGAGCTTGGACTCTGTTCATGAAAATTGAGAAAAATATGGGGAGCAATGTAGCAAAAGCAGAAACAGGGAATCAGGGTCCAAAAGGAGTCAGCAAAGGGATAAAGGGAATTGAAGAAATTGTTGTCCTCCATCAATTATGGAAAGAAAGAGTAGTGTGGGATTTCTGCATCAAGAAATGGTACAGGTCTCATTTTGCCATAATGTAGCTCAAGTTAATATCTCCTCTGAGATTGGAGGGCAGATATTGTGAGCATACAGGAGACAAAGAGGGAAATAATAACTCAGGAAATTGTGAGGAGCATTTGGGGAAGCCAATTTGTATATTAGCCCTTTTCAAGTTCATTGGTGGTTTCATGTATCATTTTGGTATTATAAGACAAAGGGGTTGTAGAAAAACTGGAAGAGGTGGGGGGTGATTTTCAGTTTTTTGTAAATTTAGATGCCTCTGATGGTATTGTGTGGTCTTTCTCAGGAGTGTATGGCCCAATGTAGCTGGTGAAAGACGAAAACTATGTAAAGAACTTGCAGGTGTATACAGCTAGTGTGGAATTCCATGGTGCATAGCAGGTGACCATAACACCACTTGCTTCTCTAGTGAACTGGTGGGAGTAGAAAGGGTTTTACATAGCTATGTAAAATTTTCAAGGAAAAATATCCTAAGCTTCTCATGATTGCAAATATAGAGATGCTTGAGTTGCAAATTGTATGGATTGATCAAATTGAGTTATTCAGTGTTTATTCATCAAATAATTTCAGGATTGGGAAATGGAATCTATGGAGCATGTTTTGGATAATCTCTATTCTACTGAAATTAGATTAGAGGGAGAGGACAAAATGTTTTTGTATCCCTCAAAGAAATACGGTTTCCAGGTTTAAAGTTATTCGAAGATGTTGCAATCAGAGGGTAACCGGTTCTTTCCATGGAAAAGAATATGTAAAGCAAGAGCTTTGCCGGGGTTTGCTTTCTTCGCTTGGACCAAAAGCCCTAGGGAGGGTTTTGACAATGTACAATTTGAGTTATGGATTAGTGCTGTGCACGCAAAGCTAATGGTGAATCTATAGATCATTTATTTCTACATTGTCCAATGGCTCATGAGTTATGGACAATGGTTTTATATCTATTCGCACTAGTAAACATGCTAGTGGAGAAATTTGGAAAGAGAATTCATTGTGCTTAATGTGGAACATTTGGAGTGAGAAGATTAGACATGCTTTTTACAGAAAGGAGCATTTTGTTGTACGGCAGAAATTTTTGTTCCACATGTCCCTCTATGAGGGGACATCAAATAATTCCGCTTTCACTGTCTCGACTCTTCTATTTCCTAGCTGATATGAACTTTAGCTTGTACTGTCTATTTTTTCTTTATTTTCTCTAGTTGGCTATTCCTTTGTACATTTCACATGAACTAGGGTTGCACCCCCCTTTTGCGCTTTTTCAATGAATTTACTTATGGAAAAAATCCTAGATATTTTGTGTTGGTGACTTATGTGTGATTTTAATGGGACTGCGGAAATGAATGCAAATAGATGTTTACGAATGGGACAGTGAGAAGAAATCTTGGTTTATACTATAAGTGGATCTAAGCCGATCTCCTCAACTGACCTGAAAAGCCTGAATCTGAGTGTCTGGATTTGAGTTCAAAACCAAAATTTTGTAAAAATTCTAGTCTTCATGATGGTGGTGCAGGTTTCTTCTGTGAATAGCAATTTGAAGTTTGTTTTTATTTATTAATTTTTTATTTTTTTCTTTCTACTTTGAAATTGTTTCTACATTTATATATATTGTGTGTGAAGAAGGGAATGATTGTAAACTCCCCTTCTTAAGCTTTGTACCCTTAGCTTTCTAGATTCCACTTTATTGCTAGATTTTGTCGATTCATTTCAGTCTTACAGGGATGTTTGTCTACTTCACTAATTAAAGTTTATGTCCTAGATCTCCTGTGTCGGTGGTTTTGGCTCCAACTCTCACATGTATAAAATTAATGGGACTGCAAACATCAATGCAATAAGAGCTGCTGCAGAACAAGGTATTGATCTTTTTGTTGCTATTTGGACTGCTCGAATGGATTTTCTTAGTAGTTGTTGCCTATAGTATGCGTTAAATCATAGAACCCAATGTCTCTTAATCAATTTAGTGACTATCTTTTTCTAATGCATCCATGTCACAAGGTTAAAACAGTTTTTAGATTGGGTTTATTTAACAAATTATGTCAATTTTGTATTGAAGCACAAAACTATAATTTTTGCTACCTTGTGAATTAAGGGTTTTTGGTAGTTTAGTTGAGTTTAGAATTTTTTAGGAGATACTAACTACTAAAAAAATAGTAAAAGTTAGTTTTTACTAGTTATTACCTACTTATGTTTTTAGTTTACTAGTTAATCTAGGAGTTCCAAAACTATTAGTACAAGAAAAGTCCTTTTATATATATATAAATATATATATATATATATATGGGATTGGGTTCAAGTTACACCTGGTGTAACTCTAAGCAATGTTACACCACCTAATAACTTATTATTGAATTACATGTTTTATATGTTCTTAATATGCATGCCGATTTTCATGATGATCAGATATAATTTACCTTTCGATCCATAAACTCAACTTTTATGCATTATTTTAAATTACAAAAACTTGAATTTAAACAATTGATTGATGACATGGCTATTGATCTTTGATCACCTTGAAATTTAGCAAGTATGGAGAATATACAATGATAATGTAATCTAACGGTGGATTTGTCAAAATTTGCATCCAATTAAAAAATATTGAGTGGTGTAATATTGCTTAAAGTTACACCAGGTAAACTTGAATCCAACCCATATATATATATATATATATATATATATATATAGTGCTAAATGTACTCAAAGAATAGATGGAGTTGAATGATAAAATCTGGAATGTTTTGAGCAATAAGGCATGTTGGGCTTCATGTACTTTTATCTCCCTTTCTCCTTTATTTTCTTATTCTCTTTCTTTTGGTTCACGGGTACTGTCATGCAGGCCTTAAACACCACAAAATTATCTATTTTACTTCTTCCTCACAACCCCAAATCAAGCCCTTTCTTTTTTACCTATCAAAACCCTACGTACTTTATCTACCATATAACTATCTGATAACTCATCAAATCACCCTTTAATCACTAACACAACCTGTAACTCTTCCTTCCACAACTCCAAACACTAGATCCACAAATTCTCCTAACCTTAAACCCTTCCTTCCTTAAGCTTGCATCAGGTAAGCTTATGGAAGATTATTAGAGGAAGGTGGGATTCTTTCTCTAGACATCTTAAATTCACCATTGGGGATGGAACTTGGGTTAGACTTTGGTTAGACTTATGGTGTGGAGATCACTACCTCAAGGATCATTCCCCTAGTTTATTTAATTTGGCAGTGGATATGAATGTTTCAATTGCCTCGTATTTAGGAAATTCAAATGATAGAGGAAAGTAGTACTGTATTTCTCAATTTAGCAGGCCTTTTCAAGATTGGGAACTTGGATTTGTGGATAACCTTTTTGATTTTTTGTATTCTAATTCCTTACCAATTGAGGCACTGATCGTGTATCTTGCAAGGCAACAAAAAGGATTGCAAGTAACTCGATTTTGAGACTAATAATAACATTATATATGCCATGCAATTGATTTATTTTATCTATTTTTCT
Organism: Notholithocarpus densiflorus; assembly: GCA_030021035.2. NCBI lineage: Eukaryota > Viridiplantae > Streptophyta > Magnoliopsida > Fagales > Fagaceae > Notholithocarpus > Notholithocarpus densiflorus. The sequence continues at coordinate 5,773,722 of JARYZH020000012.1, read as the reverse complement.
GGTGAAATTTAATGAATCTGAAATAATTTATTTTTTAATATTTTCAATCAAAAATTTAATTACTAGCTGTTAATTGGCCAAGCTTGAGCTCATACACCTAAATAAGCTAAGCCAAGCCAAGCCCAAGCTTTACTAAATGGTTGGCAAACCCAGCCTGAGCTCTGAGTAATTAAAGCTCAACATGAGCCTATATCACTTAGATATTTCTTTTAACCAAGCTTGAACATTCAAAGCTTGGCTTGGTTCAATTCATTTGGATTCTTCCTCTTTTTTTTTTTGCCGGGTGATTGGCTCTTGATCCTGCAGGTGTGAAAAGATTTGTGTATGTCTCTGCTACTGATTTTGGCGTGGCAAATTACTTACTGAAAGGATATTATGAGGGAAAGGTATTTTGCAATGATCATATCTGAAAATTAATTCTGGATGGTTTTTTTAATTGTTAAATGGGGGAGGGGGGAATTTGAACCTTGGACATCTTCGTTGAAAACACTAGGAGATGTTGGTTGAGCTACAAGGGTCTTGGTAAAATTAATCCTAGATTGCAAGCATTGGAACAATGCCTTATAAAATATTTCTCTCTTTGAAGGCTGTTTTAAATGCCATATTGAAGTCGTACTTGGGTCATCAATTGCACCCTATGATGTGTATGGTTTAGGTTTAATATTGTGTATGATTTAATATTTTTGTTTTAAAAATTTTCGGTTTTTGATGATTTAAATGTGTGTGGTCATTATTTTCCATTTTATTCTAAAGTGCATTGGATATTGCCTATTTAAGTAATAGTAGGAAAAGAAACCAGATCATTTACTTCAATGCTCCAAGTTGAGAAGTACCAGAAATAATAATGTCAGTAATTAAGGACATCAATTTTTACATTGAAACAAATTCTTTAGTCGATTTTTGTTAACTGCTCTAGCAGACCATAACAATTGGAAATTAACATACAAATTAGGACACACTAATTATTATTACAACAAATGAGCAAGAGCTCATTGGTTATTTCTATCCTATTATATGCCTTTCTATTTACATAAGGCTCAGAAGCATTAGCGTAATCTACCAATAAAATGGTGTACTAATGATCAAAGCTACTTTTTTTTGGTCATTCTCTCTCTCTGAAAAAGTATTAGTCCTTTCTTTTCTGTAAAATTTCAAGTGTAGCTAGTTAGAACCTTAAACATATAAGGGAATACTTGGTAATGACATGAGCTAGATATATTTTTTGATAATCAAGAGAAACTTTTATTGAAACAAGCTGCAAAAACAGCATCGCAGAGAGCAGCAAATCGAAAACTAGCATCATAAATTTTTTTTTTTTGATAAGTAAAAACTAGCATCATAAAATACAACAAGCTGAGCTAAGAAAAGTTTATTTAATTTTCAATTTCATCTTATGGAAATCCTTTGTTGCATCTTTTTTTTTTTTTTTTTTTTTTTTTTAATGTAGAGAGCTGCTGAGACGGAGCTGCTAACCAAATTCCCTTATAGTGGTGAGCTTTCTCATTCTTTCACGGTGACGGGTGTTATATTTTACACCTAATATATATGTGTGTGTGTGTTTTAGTTGGAATTCCTTTGAGACCTACTTGAACTTTTGAACTGACATTGGTCACTTATATTTGCCAGTTATAGTGTAATATTTCAGTTCTACATCCTGAAGTTTTTTCTTGAAATATGAAATTATCATCTTGCTGTAGCTGACCAGCGGAGTCTAAGTACTAGTTTAAGATCTCAGTACAATGGGAACTTCTATTTACATGACAAAGCATGTTATCTGCCTTTTTTCAGGAGTGATTCTGAGGCCTGGGTTTATTTATGGGACTCGCAGTGTTGGGAGCATGAAGATACCTTTAGGTGTAATCGGTTCTCCTTTGGAGATGGTAAACTCACTGTGCATCATATATAATATATTCTTTGTTTTTTCTTATGTTCCCCATCTATGCTGGAACCAAGATGAAAACATGCCTGATTCATATGAGTACCTGGTTCAGCTAGATTTAGCCAAAGAGGGCACCTTTCTCCTGCAATCACATTGTTTTCCACCCGAAATTCCATAATTACTGTTCATGACTCAATCAGTACATGTCTTTCCACCTAACAACTTATATCTTACTTGATAAATTGTGATTTGTCTCAAAAGCTTAAGTGGTTAGAAAATGTTGAGTTTAATCATTAAACTAACACTCCTTACATGTGAGCTCAGACTCCCACTTAATAAATGGGGCCCAATATGTGAGATTTTTTATTTTTTAAATTGGGTAGAGTGGAGACATGCTTCAAATTTAGGGCCACCTGGTTTGATACTATGATAAATCCAAAAGTTTAAGCTGTTAGAAAATGGTGAATTTAATCATTTAACCAGTATTTTAACAATATTCTTGTTAGTTATGTGTTCCATGCTTTTCTTCACATATGAGGGTAAGGTAGTTTTAAGGTGGTGTTATTTGCCTGGAAACTAGGAAGTACATCCTACCATTGGCATCGCCTGGAATACACATCTCTCTCTCTCTCTCTCTCTCTCTCTCTCTTGAAGTCAAGTTTGCAGAGTGCTGCCAGACTACTTGTTGGAGGACTCTAGATTTATTTTGGAGGCTTTTAGAGCTTCTAAAGGAGGGGGGAGAATAGTTTTTAACAGCTTGAGATGGTTTGCGTCACCTGGAGTGTAGTTAATATTCCAAACTACTGGGAGTTTAAGAAACTCAACTAGAATAGCAACTATATGGAATCAGCTACATGGCTCTTTTGTACCATAATGCGTCTTATAGTAGTATTCTTCATTAATGTGTTGCAAAGGATTTACATGTCCAAACAATCAGTTAATTTTTTCAAGGTTCAATATTGTAGGTAAAAGATCCCTGGACCCTAAGTATCTAATGGGACCCTAAAAAATATAAGCAAATCTGTTTCTTCCAGCATAAATTATTTACATCTTCAACTGTTCGCTGCATAAGACCTTTTTTTGTGTCAAACAATGATCTCATTCTCTGCTATAATACTATAAATTTTTTAATTCAGTATAAATGTTGATTATTGAACCTAACGGGCAGTTAAGCATTTTTTAGAATGCGATTCATGTGGAAACAGTCATAGCCATTGTGTTTAAATTTTTTAGTTCAAGAAACCTAATGTCTTACAGAGTTTTAACTAAATTATTCTCAAACGTTGCAGGTTCTCCAACATGCAAAACCGATGAGCCAGCTGCCACTCGTTGGGCCTCTGTTCATTTCTCCTGTCAATGTTACCGCAGTGGCGCAAGTTGCTGTTAGAGCAGCCACGGATCCAGTTTTTCCTCCCGGCATCATAGACGTCCCCGGAATACAACGTTATAGCCAACAAAAGTCATCATAAAAACGTCAGTCAATTTTTTTTTCTTTTTGTTTATCCATATAGAGTTGACTCTAAGCTGTTAAAAAATGCTGAATGAAAAAAACATGGTTTGTGCTGTTAGTGAGGAATAAAGGTTTGATGATCATTTCATGTTTTGATTTTGATGTAATAACATGCGCTAATTATGCGTATGTGTTTGTCAACCATTGTTTCTGATAGAATAATCATTTTGGTGACTGAAAATTGATGACTAACATGCTTTTTCATGTGGGAAATGTACATCAAGGCTTTATCTTCTGTTTTCAAATGTGCATGTGAGATACTGGGCACTTCTCTGTGCATGAGCTGTATGGATTCGCAAACCATAGAAGATAGAACCAACTACCATGAACACCTTTGGTGGTGACACAAGCATAATAGCCTTAAGAAAAAAAAAAATTTAGAGGCAAAAAAATGAGTAATATAGATCCCCTATTCTTCTAAAACAAAACCCTACTATCATCCATATTAACACCTTTGGTGGTGACACAAGCCCTACCTGCACCAAGCAAAAGAAAAAAAAAAAAGCTTTAGATGCTAAAAAATGTGTAAAAAGTGCTAGTGCCAGTGCCACAGAAGATCCATGAGATGAGACTTTTGACACTTGGGAAACTCTGAAACAAGAACCCACCTGTGGTTTAGGATTAGAAGTATTGTTAAATGGATCTTAACGTCACAGATCCACCCAGTGGTGGAAAGTGGGAACTAGGAACAAGTACCTTTCTCTCTGTCTCTCTCTCATATTTCTTGTGGCAAAACTCAAAAGATTCCACTGATAGATCGTTACGTGCGTTTCTTTATTATGTTAAACTAGATTAGTTTGGACGCTAACCTTTAAATTAAATAGAAAGTTTAGCCATATCTAAGTGCCCTATCCACTATGAGCTTTTTGTGTTTATTATAATATCAACCAAAATATTTAACGTCATTGCAACAATTATTATGATGAATGGATACAATATTCTCTCTCTCTCTTATTTTTAGGTTTCTAAGGGTCCGTTTGGATACAACTTATTTTTGCTGAAACTGAAAACTGAAAACACTGTAGCAAAATAATTTTTTAATGTGTAAAAAGTTACTGTTTACTCTATTTTTTACTGTTCATAAGCCTAAAATCACTGTTCATGGACAGTGAACAGTACCAGAAGCGCGTCCAAGGAAAAAAAAAAAAAAAAAAAAAAAAAAAACTGAAAACGTGAAAACGCAGACTCAGACGTGGATCCAAACTGCCTCTAAGAGTCTACGAGTACAAACCGAAATCTGTTTCACTTTTCATATGAAATGAGAGAGAGAAACGTAACTCAAGCCACCAGGTGCAGTGGATAGAGACAAAAGTTCATTAGAGAATGAATTTAATAAATACTTGCAAATCATGAGAAACTTCTTCTAGCTAAGCTAGTGTTATGAATTATTAATAATTTAAATACAACAGAGAGACCAATGCAAAAGCATTACAAACAGAGATCCTCAAGAATAAGATGCTCAACAAGGCTTGGGATAGACCTTTTCCAAACTTGGGAAGCACCAGAATTCCTAGCTACTCTTGCAAGTTCATGGGCAACTCTGTTGCCTTCCCTTTTCAAATGTTGAAAAGAGCACCAGCTAAACGATGAAGAAACTTTCCTAATGTTCCAGATTATGTGCTCGAGCTCACCACCTTGGACCCCATCATTGATTGCTTGAATAATGGACAAGGCATCGGACTCAAAAATAGCGTGGGAAACCTCCATTTCCGTTGCAAGGAGCACTCCTTCTTGCATGGCCAAAGCTTCTGATATCTCAGCAGAGAAAGACGCTGGAAGGACATTGCTTGAAGCAGCTAAAACTTCTCCCATGTTGTCACGAATGACCACTCCGATGCACGAGTTCCTCTCATCATCAAACGCTGCTGCATCTGTATTTACTTTGAAGAAGCCCGAAGGGGGAGCTTTCCATTTGGTCAAAGGAAGGGCCTGAGGCAAAACTGGGTAAGGGCAGGCTGCCTTGAACCAGCCATGACTCTACCTGCCATTTCCCAAGCATAAATTAGAGGGGAGCCAGAGTCCTCATGGATTGCTTTATTGCAATTCCACCAAATAGACCAAGCAACAGCAAATAAAAGTTCCAGATCATTCGGGGAGCCTTTCGCAATAAAATCTAAGGCAATATCCACCAAGTCACAAGAGGAAGTAGAGAGATCCACTGGGCAATTATGCCAAAATGCCCAAGTCATTTTTGCATGATCACAGTGAAGAAGTGCATGGGCTGTGGTTTCAAAGGCTTTATCACATAATGGGCAGAAACTTGAGCAATGAATTGCTCTGTGGTTTAGATTTTGCATAGTTGGAAGACCATTGACACAAATCCTCCAAGCAAAAATTTTGTGTTTCAGAGGAACTTTCTGCTGCCATATTCGCTTCCACAGTAAGGTCCTTGAGCTGCTTGAGGTGCTTTCACCTTCCTCAATTGAATCCACAATACCTGAGGCAATGTGATATGCACTCTTAGCCGTAAACGCTCCTCTTTTGTTGCCTATCCAGATAAGACAATCCTCGGGCATATTATAGCTTAGGGGAATTTTAAGGATGGTGCTAGCTTCATGAGGCAGAAAAGTGGCTCTAATTACATCAACTTTCCACCATTTAATTTAGTGGCTTTGGCGGTATAATCATTCGATTGTTTAATTTACAGCATAGCACAGATACCCAAAAAGGAAGAGTGAAGGGAATAAATGGCTTCACATTAGATATTGCTTGCACATGATATGTCATGCCTTTGGAAGTAACTTTTTTATTTAAAGTTTATTTATTGAAGATGTGTTACAACATAGCTGTACTAAAAATTTTATAATTAAAAAAAAAAAAAAAAAGTTAGATTTTAAAAAGTTGTACATAAATAAATAAGCTAAAAAGTTGAAGGAAAAAAAAGGTCCAAATTTTAAATTAGGCATTTTCTTTTCTAATCACCTAATTAGACAATTTAGACCATGCTATGGAAGTTTCCACTTGGATTCAACCTCGTTCATGCAGGTTGAGAGATTGCGGATTTCGTGAAAAGAAAACTACTAAATTTGGAGAATCAAAATTTCTCAAAAAAATTCAACTCCAAGTGGCGTTGAGTGAAGGAAAAACAGAATATCTAATGACGTGATAAAGCAAAAATGGAGCATCAAAATAGATACAAAACATAGTGCAGAGAGAGAGGGATCGGATCCGGAGGCACTATCAGACTTTGGCATGTATGTGAAAGTATGAAATTACTAACCAAATAGAATATGGAATCCATACAACAAAATAAGAAAAAGAAGAAAAAAGAAAAGGAGAATAATATAAGTACTCTTAGGCAGGGTCAGTTTATTCATCAACATGGGAAAAGTTGACAAACAAATGTGAAACATGTTGGATGTGATGAGTTTATTAAGTTGATGAAGTTGAAGTTTAAGCAAAATAAGATGCCACATACGCAGAATAAGGCTCTACAAAAGTCAATTGACACAGTTACAAAAGAATAATTGTTAATGAGGAACAAGGAAAAAGAAAAGGTAAAGTTGATTTGGTGTTAGCATGAAGAAATTGATAAAAGAAAAGTTGATCATATAAACACTTCCGGAGCCAAGAGGCCAAGTGACAAACAAAGATTCTGCATATAGAGAGAGAGAGAGCGAACAACATGAATGAGAGAGATATTTTTAGTAAGGTCCAATTCCTAGGAAGTTCACTTCAGGATCTTCTTGTCAGGCTCATAAAACCAAATTTGATAGGTTTTCTATTCTTTCTTTCTCTCTTGTTTATTATAATATTTTAGGTCTTTTTGATGTGGTTGCAGCAAATAAACAATCTAGCATTGCTTTGACACTACCCCAAAGCACATATTGCCTCTATCCTTTTGAATGATTGTATTTTTGTCCTTGAGGTAATTACAAGATAGAAAAATAGATAGCAAGACAATACAAAGCCTGGCTTTGGATACATGCAAAGCATATGCCCCAAGTCACCCCCCAAATTAAAAGAAGGTTTTATATTCTAACTAGTTCTATTAAAGTAGAGGATTCCAAATGTATGAAATTTCCATAACATAATGAATCAAAAGTTTATGCTAATAAAATGGATAGCTGGACCCGGAAACTATAATTTGTAATAGAATTCAAAAGTGTGTATATATATATACATTTATTTATTTATTGTAGATAAGACTCTTTTCCTCTCTCAATTCTCTTGGTCCCATCCAAAGTGTGTGTGAAGTCACTTGTCATTAATATGAGTGCCCTTTCATTCCATGGTATGGTTATTATACTTCTATATAATAAAAAAGATTTTGGTTCCTCCATTACTAAGAAAGTAATGCAAAGTCCATTATTTTTCTATCTATCACTAGATTCCTATCAAGTTAGTACCAAGTGAAGATCAAGATCTACTTTATTGTACGTCACTTTAATTGATGAATATGCTTAAGATTGTCTAAATTTGATCGAAATCATCCTATCAAAATGAATAAAATCTTTCAAAAAAAAAAAAATCATATAAAATTATTATAATTATGTGTATATTATAAACCGAGTGGAATCAAAGGGTAATTTTATGTACTTTACTTTAAAAAATTTATAGAACCCTAAACTATGCTTGCCCTACCACAAGATCTATCTTGATTTTTTATTTTGTTTATGGGTGTGGTAAGAATATAAATGTTAAATATTATTATGTTGTTTTAATAATTGAGAAGACCTTAATCCCAATAAGAAAATTGCAAAGATATGATGTCTGTGCAAAAGTTTTAGATAAAATACTCTTAAAATCTTTAATAAAAATGCCAATAATTTTGTAATTCAATTGGTTAGCACCTTTTGATGTTTTTAAATGAAACATTCAAGGGTTCAAATCTTTTATCTCCCGTTGTAACTTGAAACTATTAAGTTAAAAAAAGAATCTTTAAAAAAATGATTCTCATCTTTAGTAGGTTTACTTGTTTATCGATAATGAACAGTTATCCAATACACATTTCCCACAACCAAAAGATCTTATTGGAGTGGAGGCAATATAATTGCACTCATTGTAATGCATATAATAATAAGAGATTAGACGGGACTTCCTGAACTAAAAATCTTATAGGACAAATTATAAAATAATTGATAGAAGATGTTACATTTAATACAAATTTTACTACAAAATGCATACAATAAATTTTGATTAGTGACATTTTAACGACATAATAAATAATATTAATTTGTGTGAGTCATCATCAATTTATAAAATTTAAGGTAAATTCCACTAACATGCCCTAAGGTTTGGGCTAATGTCAACCAAGTCGACAACTTTTAAAACTAACTAATTTGGTCCTTTAGTTTTAAAAAGTCTTAAATTTGGTTGATATTAGCCCAGAACCTTAGGAATTGTGAATGGAATTTACCCAAAATTTTATGCAATAGAATTTGTAATGCGGCTAACATAACTCAAAATTGATTAAGTTTATGGCTAAAAAGAATGTTCAATGTTGACAAATGAAAGCATTAAGGCACAATTGTACTACACAAAACTGATTAATCCTCGCGATGGTACAATAATAATTGGTGGAAGATGATGAAATAGGGGACCCTACCAAGTATACTTGTTAAAATGGAAAATGTAGGGACCCACACACTTGTCCAAATGGAATATAAGTAGAGGGACCCACACACTATAGAAATGGAAATGGGGATAAAATGATGATATGATTGAGAGGCATTGAGGAGGGTACCCACACAGTGAGTGCCAAAATGCCGCGAGCAATGGGGCCTGCTGGGCGTAGAGGCCAGTAGGGTGGCAGGCAAAGAATTAACTAGTGCTGGTGCTGGTGCTGGTGCTTGTGGGGTTATTGCTGATGCACTATATGTCTTATTGTTCCATCAATTTCCTTGCGACTTTCCTCGCCTCCTGCGCTAACCAAAAATTCCTTCCTTCCTATTATTGCTTAATTCACCGGGTGAACCCATCTTTTGCCACATACTTTGACACAACTTACATATTTATTAATGTGTTATTAGATATATCACTTACACATAGAAGACAACTATTGTACTTGTGAAAATTAATCTGTTCACCACTACATATGCGTACTACTAATTGTAAGAAAGTGTCTGCAAGAGTGTGCGTCTCTAGACTTTTTGTAATTGATTACGTCGGTCGGTTGGATCCTTTTTTTTTCTATAGTCAATCTCATTGATTCTATCCTATCCTATGACACAAAACCAACCTAAACGTATGCCCTCTTTTTCACAGTGAGTGCTACTTGCCAAGCTCAGTTAAGGCTCTATAATAATCTTTTTATAAAAAAATTGAAAATTTTGTCAAAAAAATGAGTTACTTTTTTATTTCCCATAAATTTTTTTTAAAATAGTTTATTAATGTATGTTCAAAGGGCATACATTAGTATAATACTGAGATTGGAGCTAGATTATCATCAATGAGTGCAATATTGATGATATCATCCTGCGCTCCCTAGACAGTGAATAACAATTGCGGCTGCATATCTTTTGATGTGAATATATTTGGACAATGACACCGTCAACATTTTGCAGTAAGTGTAACTATGATTACGACAATGACTCAGTAACCCGCGAGCCCTTAGGTACGTGCCCACTCAAATATTTTAGAGCAACCACAAATGATCGAGGGTAACAAAAAATATAAGAGGCCACGTATCTTCTCTGTTTATTTTACTTTTTAAGGAAAGAATTTGGGCAATGACACCTTTGATATGTCTCGTGTTTCTCAAGGGAAAACTGTAATTTGGATGGTGAATTTAGGTAGCAATGTAGGTCGTTCTGTATCACCACCATTAATAAACACCAGCTGATCCTAGATCACAAGAAAATCAACCAAAAAAGTCGTCGTTGCATTTGGATGGCTTGCAATTGCTCTCCAATCAATTTAGTGAACCATTTTCCTATGACCGTACTGATGTGGATCAAATAATGCGAGTAAAAGCAAGACGTTGATAGAGATGGTATTTTGACTGTTTTAATTAAGGGGAGGCTGGAGAGCTCCCAACTAACCTAATTATAATCAAAGCAAGAGTGTAAACCTAGCTCATTTGGGATCAACATGGTTACTCACCAAACCATTTCAATCCAACATTATAAATTATTATGCTAAAGTATACCTTCAATCCTTTAAATTTGGGTTGTTTTTTCATTTGGCTCTTTTTACATTTTAAAATTTTCATTTTGACTTGTATATTGTTGATTTCATTTTCACATTGGTCATGTTGTCTATTTTCGTTCGTAATATAGGTCAACCTAATATTATTTGGGTGACATGTTTTAATAGATGCCATTATTTAGTACTTAACAATCATGAGTCCCAGTTAGTTTAACTGATAAAGTCTCTTATCATTGAATAAGAGATTTAAGATTTTGGGGTTCAATTTCTACTTACACCAAAAAACAATTGATGTTAACAAAAAATAGTAGAACTAATACAGAAATAAAAACGTAAATGTCCATAAAGAAACCAACACCAAATTTTAAGAGCCAAACATGTACATTAGTCAAATTATTAACTTATAGTAAGATTTTTTTTACTTACTTGATATCATATATCTTAATGAAATTGAGTTCACGTGTCATGTGATTCAAAAGCGTGATTATAATTCAAAATAAAAATCCTCTGTTCTACTTTAAATTTTATCAATTGTAGTTTGCCGCATGCCTTTTTTTCCTTATAAAGTAACCAAAATTTAAAATGGAAACAAATCACACATGAGATATTGTACTTATTAAAATTCAGAGTGAAACACTAAAAGTAGGACAATAAATTCTTATTCATAATTTTTGTGAGAGCAAATCAAAGAAGGTAGCCAACTTCGGTGCAACTGCAACTAAAGTTTGAGATGCTCAAATTTACACATCTTTTACATATATAAATCATTTGCCAACTTTTGGAATTAATTTTCTCTATTCATAAAAGATTATGAATAATGAAGTTCCTTTTTATTAGAGATTGTCACAATTTTTTTTAAGATTTATTTCATTATTAGGTTTCCTTGGTGTGGAAAAAAAAAGAATTTTCCTTGATGTGAAAAGAAAGTTCCTTATTGAAGAATATTCCTTGTCCATCAATGAATAGAATTATCTTATAAATAGACATTATTGTAAAGGGTTTGATGGTTTTGCCCAAAAGTCCTTCCATATGAAGAGATGAGAAGATGTTTAGAATAACATAGAGTAGATTTTTTTAAAATAGTAGTTTGATTGTTTGTCTATTTTTGTGTAAGAGAGTACTTATTGGGTGTATTGGAGTTTTGGAATTGTGAATTTGTGTTTGAAGTTTATTAGTTAATTTGTATTTGTGAGGTTGGTAGTGTTATTTGTATAAGCTTGGGTTAAGTGGTTTGGTTGAAATTAAGTATAGTCTACATCTTTGATAGTGAATTTTAGTTGGTGTTGCTTGTGAACGTAAATTTAGAATTATCTTAATCATGTTAAATATTGTTTACCTTGTGTGTTTGTTTTATATTATTGTTTGTATGAGTGTACTTTTGTTAGCCCTAATCACTAACAGTTTTCTACTTTCCTTTATACAACCAAAAGATACACCCCAAGTTCATCCAACAAAAAAAAGTAGAACCTCAAAGAAAACAAAAAGCTAAAGCCAAACCTTCTTGAGATGGTACCATGGGCCAAATCAGCCATTTATCACTTTTCACAGAAATTATTAGCAACATACCACTGTTTGCAAAATAAATAGCAATATACCACTTTTTTGAAACTTGAGTTCATGAAACTCAAGTTTGCTATGTAAATCAAGTTTTAAACACTCGAGTTTCATAAAAAAACTTGTGCTGACTTGGATTTTTTAATTGAAAAAAAACCACATGGAACTCGAGCTTGGTAAACTCGAGTTCCATGCAACACAATACTTGAGCTTACCAAGCTCGAGTTCTTTGTAAATACAAAACTCGAGCGTAATGCTCTTTTTTGTTCTTCTATGGTACTTGAGCTTACCAAGCTCGAGTTCCTTGTAATATAGAACTCGAGTTTGCCAAACTCGAGTTCCTTATACTTTTTTTTTTTTTTTTTTTTTGATAATCAACAAATAAACATAAACTCGAGTATTGTGTTGCATGGAACTCGAGTTTACCAAACTCGAGTTCCATGTGGCATTTTTTCAATAAAAAAATTCACGTCAGCACAAATTTTTTTATGAAACTCGAGTGTTTAAAACTCGATTTACACAGCAAACTCGAGTTTCATGAATTCGAGTTTCAAAAAAGTGGTATATTGCTATTTATTTTACAAACAGTGATATGTTGCTAATAATTTCCTCGAAAAGTGATAAATGGCCAATTTGGCCTGATACCATGCCACATTATTTTCATTATTCATCGTAAGATCATTACCGCCGAAATGGAATCCTCTATACTAGTGGGGGCCACATAGTGATTGAACTGAAAAATGATCGAAAATATCTTATCCACAGTGCCACACCCATGCAGCACACAGAGCATGGTCTAATACCTTGCAGTTGCACATGAATATGATCCTCTTAAAAATAATAACAAAATGAAATGAAAAGAAAAAGGCATGCTGCAGTGGATTGCTGCAGATAAAGATAGTTGTTGTGGTGATTTCAAGCCAGACAACATGAAATCAAATCACAATGCAAATGATGAAACCAAAGGAGAGTCACCCTACTTTGTTGCCACTTTACACACAGTTTTTATTCTCTTTTATCCCTGCTTAATGATTATGATCGCTTTTCACTATACAGACATCTCATTGCATTGAAACAAAGTGCGTTTTAACTGTGTCTATATTTTAGATAGGGACACTAGCAACAAAGAAAATGCCTCTCATAATATATTGATATAATTTCGATTGTTAATGTAGAGATATGACATAGCAAACAAAAACATCACATTCTAGAACACATTAGTGGAGGTTTAGAATAATACCCATTTCTCCAAATCTGAAAAAAGCAAGATTATGATCTTTTGTAGCTAATTTGTTTTTCTCAAACACCAATCACACCCAAAGAACAGATTGTTTTGCAAATGATATTACTCCCTCTCTTATCTCTCTAAAAGTACCCCCATTTAGTGCAAATACAATTTTACCCATGCCTCATTAATCAACAAGTTTATTCATGAACAAAATCATTTATTTTTATTTAACGTTTAGCCACCGTAGTCATTTCTGATATGAGTGAGTAACATCTTTACTAAGTATGCGTTTGTTTTGGCTGAAAATGATTTCAAGAAATCATTTTACACCAGCCTATGTGTTTGGTAAGCACAGAAAATTGGGTCAAACGAAAATCAATTTCCGCGTTGACCATAAAATAACCCTCCCAAGCCAGAAATGAATTTCAGTTTCTATTTTACCTTCAAATGAATTCCAGGACTCAGAGAGAGAGAGAGAGAGAGAGACAGAAGAGAGAGCACAGGTGGCCACCCAGCCAAGCTCCGGCTAGCCCAGATTGTGCCGCCCCCACCGCCTAGATCACGCCGCCCAGATCACGCGCCAGCCAAATTTTTTTTTTTTCTCTCTTCTTCCTTAACTCTTCTTCTCCCTCTTGCTCAACGTCGCCGATCTAGCCATCACTGACCACCAGCCCACTCCTCACAAACATCACACACTTAAAGATCTCAACCCACCCCTCCCTCATTACCGATCCACAAACACCTAAGACCCACCTCTCCGATCGCCAGCCATGCACCGATGAGTACAAGTTGAGCTCTGATCTTGACAACCGACCGCAGGCCGTGCTCCAACATCGCCGCCATCTAGATCGAAGCCTTGCATCTCGTTCTCGTCATCACCACCCAAGACCAATCTTGTTCTCGACCCACCCAAGACCGATCTTGTCGCCGTCGCTGAAAACCGATCTCTCTTTCCCGAACTATCTCTCTTTCCCTCAATCTCTCAATCTTTCTCTCTTTGATCTTTGATTTTTTTTTTTTTTTTTGTTGTGGTGGTGTGGGTGGTGGTGTTTTGGTGGTTTTTGTGTTGTGTGGTGGTGGGTTTTGTGTGGATAGTGGTGGATTTTCTGTGGGTGCTAGTGTGTGGGTGGTGGTGGATTTTTCTGATATAAAATTTGTTTGGAAGCTGAGAAAATGTGAAAATTTTGTAGGAAAATAGCATTTTCAGAATGTTACCAAACACTAGAAATCGTTTTCCGGACTATTTTCCATTGCACACCCAAACGCCCGGATTTTAATTTTCTTACGGGAATTCATTTTCCCCTGCATTCATTTTACACTCGGAATTCGATTTACATCGAACCAAACGCAACAAGGCACTAAATTGACTTCCTATCTAATCTAATCCAAAAGGGAATTCTTATCTTCGTTTCAAAGATAAAATATATATGATCATAGTGTACAACACTCTTGTTTTTACATACGTCTATTAAAGATGGTCCGTAACTAATTTTTTTATCACTCTAATTTTGAAACTAAAATCTACGATGCATCACCTAGTCGCAACAATATTATAAATGAATCAAGTTGTTTATAACTTGAGCTTGGCTTAAGAAAATGTTTGTTTATATTTGCTTATTTAGCAAACAAGCTAAACTCAAACATAATAATATGTTTGTGAATAAGCTTGTAAATATAGAACTCGATTTAACTATATATAATATTATATTTTTATATATATAGTTGTCTAAAAATATACTAGTATAGACTTGAGATTGTAATGTATAAGTTTGTAAATACATTTATATTATATCAAATAATTTTTTTAGTTTATTGATAATATATGAGCATTTTAATTATGGTTTTACTTATTTACTATACATGAGAAATGAATAAATTAATTAAGTACTCCCTCCGTCCCAATTTGTTTGTCCTGTTTGAAAAGTCAAACTTTTTAAGGGAACATCATTTATTGTCTTGTCTACCTTATAAAGATGTATAAGTTTACAAAACTACCCTTAAATAAATTTTTCAGTTTTTTTTTTAAAATAGTTATTCTTAATGAGGCAACTAAAAAGGTGCCCCAATTAAATTGATTTTTTTAAATATTAGTTAGTTTTCTTTTCAAATGAAAATTCTTAGGTACTTCCGGAGTACCATAAATGCGTATTCCCCCTCTCACATGAATGGTGGATCCTATCATGAATTTAATTAGTGGGACCCACTATTCATGTGAGAAGAGGGAGTACGCATTTATAGTACTCGGGGAGTACACAATAATTTCTCATTTTCAAATAGTTTTGAAAATAAAGTAGGGGTATAATAGAAATATTAGTAAACTAATAATTTTTATTTTTAGAAACAGAACAATATTTTGGGACATCCCAAAATGGAATAGATGACAAACAAACTGGGACGGATGTAGTAACTCATAAACAAACCCAAGCTTGTTTGACAAAAAAATAAACTAAATTTAAACATCTAGTCTTAGCTTAACTCATTTATAGCCTAGACAAAAACAAAATTGGACAATTACTTTCACATGAATCAACTAATTACAATCCAACAATCAGCTGTATTCTTAAAATGCTAATATTGACAAAAGGTAAAATACTTAAAATGGAAAAAAAAGGACGGGCTTTGATCCAAATAAAGTTCAATCAGAGGGTCACGATTAGTCGTTGTTGGGCCCACACCAACCACTGGTCCAATAATCCTGACCCTGGCCCCACCAACTCACCCCATAGGGACACTATCCGGATGTAGAGGATCAAGTTTAAAGGAATCCTGCTTACAACAACATAACACGCCCAATTCCGTGACCCCAATAAAAAGCAAAAGCAGAAACACAAAATATATAAAATAAAAATGTTTTATTTATTTATCTTTCTCTTCCCTCTCTTTTTTATTGAGCTATAAATACAACCCCTCACCGTCTCTCTTTTCTCAAACTCACATTCTTTGCTTTCTACACTTTCCTAAAACCCCAAAACCAAAGAGAAACAGCTTTTTGAAAAGAAAAAAAAAAAAAGCAAAAGAAAAAATGAGAACCGTTGCCAGAGTTAGCTCAACAACAACAGCAGAGACTTCAATAGTGTCACCAACACCATCCATGTCAGTGATGCAGACACAAGCACAGCGGTCTCCGTGGCACTCTCCGGTGCCATACCTCTTCGGAGGGCTTGCAGCGATGCTGGGTCTGATAGCGTTTGCGCTTTTGATCTTGGCTTGCTCTTATTGGAAGCTTGCGGGGCAATTGGATGAGAGGGAAGGTGGACAAGAGAGAGACTTGGAGAATGGTGATGAAAAAGAGGCAGGTGATTCTGAAAGCAAGGTAGTGAAGGTGTTCGAAGAGAAATTCTTGGTGATTATGGCTGGAGATGAGAAGCCAACTTTCTTGGCCACACCTATGTATTCCAAAGATGCTTCTTTTGGTGATGGAGTTAACGTTAAGGGTGAGAAAAAAGATGGGGACAACAAGGCTGAGAATTGTGAGACAATGAAAAAGGAGATGAGTGACCATGAACAAGCTACCACTGAAGAAACTAGAGAGTCCCCAGAGAACCAAGAAGCCCAAGATCACAACCAGTGAGCGGCTTGGTTTCTTTAATTTTTGCCCACCGGAGCAAAGAGAGTTTTTTCATTTTCATTTCCTTTTTGAAGGTTTTGGAATTTTTCTTTTTTTTCTTTTTCTTTTTTGGTTGTAGTATTCGGAGATAGTAAATTTTGCTGAGATGAAATAGGAGATGAGATGACGGAGTTTGATCTTTCCAGTTAATTACAGTCAAATTTCTGAAAGAAATGATAGCTTCTTTTTCTTTACTTTCCCAATGTTTTGTGCTATTAACATAGTTTTACAGTTGGCCAGCTTGCTTTTGTCTGTGACACTGTATATTGGAAAAGAGGAGCCCAATTGATTTGTCTTTGGCTTTGTGTTTGTGTTTGTGTTTTGAAGCTAATTAGGTAATTCATGTTCATTGCATACACCATTTTGTTCAAAACCAGTGAACCCACTGAATAAAAAAAACATAAAGCAAAGCAAAACAAAGCCCCTAGGAAAGGTTTATTCATTAATTATATTTAATTAGCAGTATTCTCAGTTTCACTTACATAATAAACAACAAAAAGTATAGTTTGTGTGTGCCACATAAAACTATTCACTTCCATTCATGCCAAAGTTATATATGTACTTACCATATAAAACCACTTCTATTGGATTTGGGGTCTCAATAGATATATTAAGAGAATAAAGCAAAGAAAATCTGAAAATGACATTAGGACATATTCTTATACAATAATAAGCCACACAATGTGTACATATTTCATATATATGATATGCCCCTAGCAACACAAGCTACCAGGAAATTTACCAGTGACTCATAAAACTAAGTGGGAATATTAGTCATAAGGGCATTGAAGTTGGGACACGAGAAAGAACAGAGATTGAGGTTACCAACTCAGCATTTGCCAGTTTTTTCTTTCTTGCGATGCAAGTAGTAGCTAAAAGAGAGACAGGACAGGTTTTTATTAAATGTTTGGTTGAAATTAGATAGCTGTTTTTGGAAGGCAAACGTGTACACTACGCCAGCTGGCTACTCTCATTGTGTTAGCGGCGACGCGAAGCTGCGTTCCTCTCTTTATTAAAACAAATTACGCCTGCATTTAATGAGTAAGCTTTGATACGAAGATAATGTTTGGATATTGTTTATTGTTGAAAATTAAAAACTAAAAATACTGTAGTAAAATAATTTTTAAATGTGTAAATAGTGTCGCAGGACCCAGTTTTAAAGTTAAATTTGTATTTTTTCCAAGTTGCGAGTCTCATAAACAGTGCCTATAGACCCACTAAAAAAAATGTAGTCACATTGAATAGTGCAAAACGCGCTATCCAAACTCACACCAAATGTACACGTTGGTGTTAGGTGATGAAGTTTGAGAGATTAATAAGATTACTATGGAATTACGTGGCTCCACATAATCTCATACTATGCACACCCAAAAAAAAAAAAAAAAAGTCTAGATCACAAGCTATAACATAACTTTGACACGTGACAAGTGATAATTAATTTGATTTTGTACCTTTTGTTATAAGTTTCATTATATAAGTGTGTGAGCAAGTGTGTGTCTATAAAAGAATAGCATATTACGTCTATGCGTAATATAATACAAACGTCATGATGGCAAGGTTTTGTTATTCTGATATTTGTAGTATGAAAATGAATTTGAATTGTTTCAAATTTTGCAGTGGTGGTGGGCAGGCAACAATGACAAGGGAACATAGTGTTGTGTTTGTGCATTTGACATCCTTACAGAAAATGCATTTCACATGTTTCTATATGTTGAAATATTTTAATATTAATGTGTTATTTTAATTAATTAATTAATATTAAAACATTTGACAATGCCCTTCCCATCCATTTTCGGCTCCAAAATGCCCTACAAGCTTAGCCCATTATAATTTCAAAGAGCCTTATAATCAAATTGTATATAATTTGGTATTTTTAACAAAGATGTCCAAGTTCAATTAATCC
The DNA here is from genome assembly GCA_030021035.2 of Notholithocarpus densiflorus. NCBI lineage: Eukaryota > Viridiplantae > Streptophyta > Magnoliopsida > Fagales > Fagaceae > Notholithocarpus > Notholithocarpus densiflorus. The sequence goes on along the minus strand of JARYZH020000012.1, from coordinate 5,754,952 downwards.
CACCTCCTTCCCTTTTAAAAAAAATTAAAAAATTAATCCCTCCTTCCCACTTCAAGATGAATAATAAAAAACACTTAGCCCATTATAATTTGATAGACCAAAAATATGTTACTCTGTAATATGCCATTTTTTTAATCCGATATTCAAGTCTTTTTTTTAGCTGATTGGATCAGATATATAAGGGGCAATATAAAAAATATATGAAATGAGTTCAAATTATAATAGGCCAAAACTTCAAGCAATACAATATGGGCCTTCAGTAATGCCCACTGGTCAATAACCTTAGCCGCTTGGTCTCTTAGGGTCCGTTTGGATGGAGGAGTGGAAAAGTGGGAGGATGAAAAATTGTGGGAGGATGGAAAAGTGGGAGGATGGAAAATATTTAGTTTTTCCTCTTGTGTGTTTGGTTGGAGGGATGGAAAAGTGGGAGAGTGGAAAACTATTTTGTTTGGTTGGAAAGAAAAAGGGAAGGATGAAAAATGTAATTTATATAAATTGACTATTATACCCCTGTTACATAATATGTAAGAAATAGATTTATTTGTACTTATTACATAATATTAAATTTATCACATCATATATATAAATTATTATTATTATTATTATTATTATAAAAAAATTAGATCAAGTCACGTTGAAGAAAAAAAAATGAAGAACGTTTCAGGTCAGTTGAAAAAAAAAAGAAAAAAAAAAAAGAACAAGAACGTTCAGGTCACGTTGAAAAAAAAAAAAAAAAAAAAAAAAAAGAAGAAGAGAGGGGAGGGCATTACCGGAAGTGCAGTTTTCCCCCCTACTTTTCCTCCCAATTTGGGAGGAAAAATTTTGTGGGCCCAGGGAGAAAATTTTCTCCCTGGTTTTCCACTCCTCCTATTTTCTTCCCATTCCCAAACAAAGGAAAACTCAGTTTTCCACTCCATTTTCCTTCTTACATTTTCCATCCTTCCTAAAATCTACCCAACCAAACACAGTATTAATATTTTGGCCAGCAGTGCAAAGAGATTTTATTTATTTATTGTTTTTCCTTTTCATTTTTTATTATTATTACTATTACTTTTATTTTGCTGAAATGAAATAGAAGATGACAGAACTGATAGTTTCTTTTTCTTTACTTTTTCAGTTTTCTATTCTCTTGCTTAACACAGAATTACGGCTTTTCTGCGAAACACTATTGGCAAAGACTAAAGAGAGTAGATAGTAGATACGCACAATTGTCTTTTGCATTGTGTTTCTGGAAGCTCACTAGGGAATTGATGTTCAGTTCAGTGCATACAACACGTTGGGCAAAGTCAAGTGAAGCTATTGGATATCAAAAACTTAAAGCAAACCGAAGCCGCTAGGAAAGGATCCCTCATTAAGTATATATTTTTTCATAGGACCTAGTTAATTATATTTAATTACAATTTACAAGGATTCTCAATTTCACTTACATAAAACAACAAAAAGTATAGTGTGTTTCATATAAAATTATTTCACTTTTATTCACGCCAAAGATATGTATTATCATATAAAATCACTTCTATTCTATTGGAATTGGGGTCTCAATAATAAATATATTAAGAGAATAAAGCATAGAAAATGACATGGGACATATTCTTAAGTAGCCACATAATATTGTATGTGTTGCTACATAATGTATGTGTCAAAATATATATATATATATATATATATATATATATATAAAAGGAAGAATTAAATAACCACCACAATTAATTTAGTAAATATGAGTCAAGAGTTTAATCAAGTAAAAGATATCGAAAAGATTGAGATAACGTGTAAAAAATTAGCTTTTGCCCTTTTTAAAAAAAACAATCTAGCATTTTGCTCTATTTCCCAAACTAATTAGAAAAATGCCCCTCTTTTGAAACTTGATTTTCTCAAAATCGAGTTAAGCCCTATAGATGCGTTTTAAAGGAGCCTATAGTGACGTTTTAAGGACCTATAGTGGCGTTTTATAACTCGATCTCCATGAAGTCGAGTTATAGGTAAAAAAAAAAAGAAAAAAAATTGCATGTAACTCGACTTCATGGAGATCGAGTTACAAAATGCCACTATAAGTCCTTAAAATGTCACTATAGGCTCCTTAAAACGCCACTATAGGGCACTAGAATTTTTTTTTTTTATAACTCGATTTTGAAAAAATCAAATTTCAAAAGATATGCATTTCCCTAATTAGTTTGGGAAAAGGAGCAAAATGCTGGATTTTTTTTTTTTTTGAAATGGGCATTTGCCCATTTTCTCCGAGATAACGTACATAGTAGCAATAATGAAATTGATTTAAATTTTGATTAATGAACGTGTCGTCGAAAGTCCCAAAGATAGGTATAATAAATACAACTTTTCACTCTCAAATCTCAATTGTTATTACACTTGACACTTTTCTTGCTTGAATTTTTCTGCCCTTGCTCATGGGGTCAATCCCTATTTATACTCTTCCTTCTTATCCCATCTTTTACTTCGCCCTTCTTTTAAGGTGAAAATTAGTGGAAAACAGGATGTTGGGTACTGTTCTAATGGGTCATTCAACAATAAATATGACAATGCTAGTGGGTGGATTTCATTTAATGTGGAGGGGAGAATTGCTTAACTCAGACGTTTCCTCCTCTCGGCATTCGTGCTTGTTTGCTCTTTGATCCATTCATTCACTTGTTTGCCTTCTCATTGTGGGAAGGCTTTTAGTGTGTAGCCGAGGACAAGGAGATCCTCGGTGATTTGTCGATGAAGGGTTGGACCTCAGATGGTTCCTTTCAGAGTCCTCAGTGATCATGCTTTTTTTCTTTTTCCTCCTTGGCTCCTTGGTATGCCTTCAAGATTCTTCAGGGTTGGGCCAGCTCTACTTGAGTTGGTCATGCTTTCTTTCTTGGGCTCTTCCTTTAGACCTTTTGGGTTACTATTGCAGGCCCATTTGATATATTTTGGACTTTCCCCTACAGTATGAATTTGAGTTTCCCTTTTTCAGTTTCTGGGATGTTTATCAATGATTGATAACCAGAAACTAATTTTTTAGAATAAAACACATTGGAACAGAACAATCAGTTAAGCACATGAACCTAAGCCAAATCAAGTTTGATCGTTATTTAATGACCAACAATCTATAAGAATGTAAGCTTAAGAGGAAAACGAAAATAGTGAAACAAAAAGTAGAGAGAAAACTTTGAATAAAATTGTGTGAAATTATATTGGAAAGAACTGAAAATAATACAATACAATCATAATCTATTTATATAATTTCTTAAGAATAATCTATAAGCTTTGGATTCCCAACGATAAACATGGGGATCGGCAAGGGGAGTACCATCAGTGGGAACCAAACGCAGATTAGGAGCACAAGGTGTTTTAGTAGGCTTAGACAGAAGCATATTGTGTTTGGTAAGTAAATCATGAGCATATTTAGATTGACTGAGGAATAGGCCTTTTGAGGTACGAGTGATATAAAGACCAAGGAAGTAATGGAGATCCCCAAGGCCTTTGAGCTCAAAAGCAATAAGGACAATATCATCAACATAAATCAAAAAGGTAGATCAAGATTGGCCCTTGTCTAAAGATAAACAAAGAAGAGTCTGTAAGAGAGGCCTGAAACCCCGAAGAGCATGTATGGATCCTCTTTATGCTTAATTTCCTCAACCAAGTAGCTAAGTTCAAAGTTATTAAAAGGTGATAAATTTTCTTTCAGATAGAATTGTTTATAGAAGATAACCGATCACAACTCACAAGTTAGAAATGACTTACGCAGTGTTTATGAACACACAGCCATCCATCATTATGTCTGATGTAGGAGATGAAATTTCCATCTATTCGCATCAGCACTCCATACAATGTATAAAAATGTCTCGGTCAAATAAGTTTTTAACACTAGATATCAATATCTTACTAATCACTAACTAACAAAAGAATCAAACAAACTAAACTATAACATACATTTCTGTTCGGATATCTAAGAATGATATTAGTTTCATAAATGAAGGACTCTGTTTCCAACTATCCATCATTTTCAGCCAATAGCTGCCATTTGAAGGCCAAAATTTGAGGCAGCATAGTAAAAATGTGGGTTTTTTCACAACAAAATTACAAAGTACGCAAACAATATCAGCCATTTTGCCAACAAGAAATTGCTTAAGAGCATCTATAAGTCGCTCGCTAATATCCAAATCAAGGACCACAAATTCCATTAATCGCGTCCATGAATGTGAATATTCGTAGGGGCCGTCAAACTGAAATTTTAATAATGAGTATAATTAAAGCATACTTATGACAAGAACTAAATAAAATAAAATAATATAACACTTTCCTAAAAGGGTGGCATGAACTCTGAAGCAGAACTATTGCATCAACTAGCAAAATTACATAGGGTTCCAAAAAAGAAATGTCTTTTATAATCAATTATATAACCACCAGCAAAAGTAAAGACTAATAATTACCTCAAAGCTCATTTCAGATGAAAAGTTTTCCCAAATTCATCTTTCACATGCTTTAAGGCCATTCACTAAACTTTTAAGAAATTTTGAATCATCCCCTATATATTGCTCATCAATAAATTTTGCAAAAAGAAAAACAAAAAATTTACCAATCACACTATACCAAGAGTTGTAGATTAATACAAGAAAGTGTGAATAATTGATAAGGTATTGCAGCAAAGTATTTTGGCTAAATATTGGTTAAATAGGAGTTTATTTATGATATGTGTACTGTTCAAAGTTTTTTAGCTGTGTGAGCAGAGAGACGAATTTCGACAATGGTATTGCCAAAATTGTGAGAAAAAATAGGAGAAATGAGAGAGAAATGATGTGACCAAAGGAGAAGAGAGAAAAAAATAATTTCGGCAATGATATTGCAACAATTGATGCTGCCCAACTGCCTATGACTGCCCGACTGCCCATGACCGAAAAGGAGCAGGGAGAAACATTTGTATCGACGCAATACCATTGCCGAAATAGGAGGGAGTAAAGAGAAAAAAAAATTGTAGTCATACACACAATATTAACTATAATATAACAATACATATTATTTACAATGTTTCTTATAAAATTTACAAAGCATATATACAATAAATTATTACCAATAACCACCATAAAAAAGTAAAGAAACTTATTTGTATTTTGATATCAACGAACTTTAATGAAATTGAAAAAAAAAAAATCACAAATGTAGGATTTATTGCATGTTATTATTAAGTTTCCTATAAATTAATAATTACAACATAAAAAACAAATTAATAGCACAATTAAGAGTCGTAATACAATTTTTTTTCTCTTTGCTCTCTCTTATTTGGGCAATGGTTTTTCCATAATATAATTTTTTTCCTCTCTCTTCTCTCCTATATTGGTATTGGTATTGCCATAATACAATTTTTTTTTCTTTTCCTCTGTCCTCTCTCCTATTCTGGCAGTGGTATTGCCACAATACAATTTTTTTTCCTCTCTCCTATTTCAATAATGGTATTGCCACAATACAAATGCTTCTCTCCTCTTTTTCAATCATGGGAAGTTAGGCAATTGGTCATTGTGGCAATACCATTGCCGAAATTTCTTTTTCTCTCTCCTCCTTTTGGTCACATCATTTCTCTCTCCTCTATCCTCCTTTGGTCACATCATTGTCAAAATTCTTCTCTCTCCTCACGCAACTAAAAAACTTTGAACAGTACACATATTACAAATAAAGTTCTATTAACCAATATATCACTATAATCATGCAAAATTTATGCAATATGAACCATATTATTAGCATGTTAAATGTCTTTCATACAAAATATGACCACTTTTTATGAAAGCTTTTCATATACATGTGAGAAATTTCGTTTTCCTTTCGACTTTCGTTAGAGCTTTCCTTATTTTTTGGAGTTAGTTTCCATATTTCTTGGGTTCAGTTAGGTGGGTAATTATATATAAATACAGGTTTTAATGTATTATTTAGTTTAAGTAAGATCAATAGGATTTTTTACTCAGATGATAATTATTCTCTCTCTTTTCTATGTTTTTACTCAATCTTCTTGTACTCTTTGTTTGGTATCTTGCTAAATATTCAGTAATAGTTGGATCATAAGGTTATTGATTTTATTCAAAATTCACGGTCTGCAAAAATAAAGTCTAGTCTAGGGTCGATTCAACACATTTTGGGACCAAACACGAATGTAAGATGTATTGTTACTTAATATTTTATAAGCAACATGTACTGTTACTTAATATTTTATAAGCAATATATGAATTAGAAAAAAGAATCCAACCTTTTATAATAATTTAATACATTAATTGAACTATTTTATATATTTATAAAACATATTTAAAAACTTTTGATTCTAAAAATATAAAAACAATTAGTATCAAAATAAATATCATATTTTAAATGGTTATTGTCTTGCTTGGAAATGTTGGACTTCTATTATTGAACAATGAATTTTCAATAATGAATTTTACTAAAAAACTATTAATTTTAATTTTAATTTTAATTTTAATAGAGAGAGAGAGAAAAAGGAAGAGTAAAATTAGTAAAACGTATTAATAAAATGTTGAATATTCAAAAAGAGTACAATATTTATATAAAAAAATTATATTTACTAAATTTTTTGGCCTTAATTAAAAATTTTACATCTTAAAATAGATAAACAAGACATTCTATCGGTCAATAGAAGATACATATAAATATATATATATATATATAAATATATATATATATATATATATATATATATATATATATATATTAAGTGAGAGGCCTTGGGCCATTGCCTGATTAGCCTGATGGTTGAGCTGCTCCTGCTTGAGAGAGATAGAGCACCAATGTGTTAGATTAATGGAAGGGCCTCAAAGGTAGCTGGGTAGGCAATGAAGTTTGAGAGATTATTATAGTAATGTGGCTCCTCAGAGTCAGTTTGCTTCACATGAATCACATACATTATAGGGATAAGATAATCCTAAGGTCATCATGAGAAGGTTTGGTGATTCTGGCATTTGTAGTATGAAAATGAAATTTGAATCATCTCAAATTTTGTTGTGGTGGACAACAATGAGAAGGGACCATAGTGTGAAACTTTTTTTAGTAGATAAGATTAAATATTTACATATGTCGTCTGCTATTTTTTTTTTTTTTTTTTTTGAGAAAAGTCGTCCACTCCATGATAAGTGTTCTTTATCATTAGGCCAAAATATCAATTGGTTTTTGGTGTAGGTGAAGTTCAGATCCCTAGTTTTTTTATTTAACAACAAAAAACTGTATTAGTTAAACTAACTGAAATTCACACAGTGTGTGAAACTTATTAATCAGCCAGTTATGCACTTAGGAATCACGCAGAAAGTGTAGATTTTTTAATCTCTATGAGGTTAGCTAACGTGTTTCTTATAAGGCCGATTCAAATCTAATAAAGAAAACCAAATATACTTATTCAGGAGGGGAAAAAATAAAGTAAACCAAATAGATTCAGTTCATCTGCATCGTGAAGGTTCTCTCTTTGAATCTTTTCCTGCCATTATAATTGAACCGCATTTGGATTTGATGTTTGATACGCATGAGAACTTTATAGTACAACAAAACCGTAAGTTGTGATTAACAAGTGTTAACTCCCTCCACTAAGTAAAAATGTCAAGCAAGAAGAGCTGAAATGGATCGAAGTAGACCATGATTTCAATAAAAAGCAATTCATCTACCCACATTATGGTTCTCTCTCTCTCTCTCTAAAACGCAAGTCTTAAGGGCCCAACACATTTGACTATGCCCTTCTCATCCATTCAGGGCTCCAAAATGCACTATAAATTTGGCCCATTTATTCTGTAAACTACCTTTTTTTAGAGCCGGATATTTATTTATTTTGTTGGCTGATTGGGTTGGACATATAGTTGAGCAGTACTGGTCTCCTAGAGTAGAGAGTAGAGGCACCCAAAAAAAAAATCACAAACTTTTTTTTTTTTGTAATTTATTGAGGTGGTAAGTTATAATTAGCAGTGTTATGAATACAGTTTTGGGCTCATTTCGGTTTGTCCATTGAAAGAAAATATTTCGATACCGGCCAATTTTAGCATACCGTTTTGGGGTTACTGCTAATATATATATATATATATATATATATATATATAATCCAGATAATTTATTTTTACATGGATACACTATTGACACCATTTTTATTATAAACAAATAGCAACATTTACATATCATCTTAATAGTTATATTAAAAATAAAATTATAAAAATTTTTAGTCAAAAAGTTAAATCCAATAATTTCGACCAACACGATATGGGTCTTCAGACTAATGCAACTAGATAACAAGTGGGCTACAGTATTTAATATTTTCGCAATAAGTGATATTTGAGAAAGTAAGGCTCTATTTGGTAAGTGTATTTGAATACACTTTTGAGCATTTTAAACAACATTACACATATTTTCACACATATTTTCACCCACACATATATCAAAAATACTCAAACAACATTACTCAAACTCCTCTACCAAATACCCCCCTAAAGCTTCACAGGAAACCCAATGAGTGCTCCTGAAAACAAAAGCCCATAGGTGTCAAAATTGGGCCATTTTCTTTGGCTCTTGCCCACAATTGGGTAATAGCAAAATCGACTCCAAAGTTGTCATTGTTGGATTAGATTTGAAACCATTTCAGACCTAAATCAATAATGAACGAAACATCCCAAAACGTATTGGTGATGGGCTTTGATGGACTATTTAAGGTTTTTTTTTTTTTTTTTTTTTTATAATTGACTATTAAAATTCCTCCCTCAAAAAAAAAAAATTAACTATTACAATTCCCAAAATATGCCTTAAATCATTTTCCAAATTCATCAAAACTCTTATTTAAAATATCAAAATAAATCCAACCAAAAAAATAAAAATAAAGATAATAAAATACACTTATATATAGGATCAAGTTGGGTCAAATAATTTCTCAAAAAAAAAAAAAAGTTGGGTCAAATTAGTTGAAAAAATTATCATCTTAAACTCAACCCAATCTGAGGCTTAAAAAATAAATTCTAACTCAAGTTTAATACGCCAATTCACAAAAAAACAACTTGAGACATCAAGTTTTTTTTTTTTATTATTAGAAGAAGAGACATCAAGTCGAGTTGAGTTGAGTAACAGGTTGGTTCAATTTAATTGAATTCATAAGTTTGATGCACACTTCTAATATCAAATATAACGACTTTCTAGCTTTTCTTGACAACAATATTAAAAAGTGTTATAAAATATGTTATTTAAGTTAATACATTGGATTACTATACTTGGTTAATATTTAAGCCTATAAAATAGAGTATATATTTTTTAAATTACATGTTTATTATTATTATTATTATTATTATTACAACACATATATAAGTAACTCCAAAACAATAAAATAGTATCAAATAATACTAAAATATTTTATTCTCCTAACCGAATCGAAACAACTTTCGCTACTTTTCTTTCTTTCTTTTCTAAAGGTAAAGCGGTAGATTTTATTAATTGCCAAACTTGCCCATCAAACTTATACATTATCATTGATAAAATTAGGCAATACAGGGTGGGATTTGCTTCAACCAAACCTATGCTTGTAGGCGGGTTGGAGAAGCACAAGATAATTCATTGGTAGCTTTGTTGCAAGCTTTGCCCACACATTAATGATACTCCACTCTTCTGAAAACCTTTGTAAATTTCTTTGACATCTTCCAGACTATATGGCGAACGTTGCACAGTGACGGTGTTGGCGAGTAAATTAAGTACTGAGAGTATAACTCAATATATGCATCACTGTCAAGGATGCTGATCTTCAGGCCAACTTCCATAACTAAATTAGCATCATTGAACTTATATGGGCCAATAGTTTTTCCAAGCACCAAGTAAAGTAGATGCCTGGGTTACTGAAGACAATGACTCTAACTTGCATTTATGTCCATTCCTGAGGCATCCAAAAGGAATGAATTAATGAAACTTGGGGCTTTATTGCGTAGACTAGACTACATAAACAAAGATCAAAAGGCATGGGTATGCGCATGCGTATGCCCCTGTTATTTTAATGAAATAGAAATACTAACAAGTGATGGGACACATCACAAAAGTTGCCTAGCTGAATGGCAAATGGGTGCATTTGGTGAATGCTACCGACTCAACATTTTTCACACAACATCGGGCTGAGCGGACAATTTTTTTTTTTTTTATTCTTATTTTTTCACAGTATTTAGGTGCTGTTTATTAGATTCTCTTTTTAAAATTCAGTCACATGACTTTTTCTCACAAGATGAAAGTGTATTTTTAGTTAAATACAGCCACATAACTAAATTTTAAGAGAATCTTAAGAAACAAAACCTAAATTTTGTACCTAAATTTTGACATTTATAAAAATAGTTGTAATTCTAAACTTGTTGTTCAGTGAAGTGATAAGTAGAAGTGGGAAATGTGTTGATTCTATTAATATATTTGACGGATGATATTAATGGAGGGATAAAGTGCACGTTGTAAAATAATAAAAGGAGAACATTAAGATGTCTAAAGCTAAGAAATCCCTTGAAACAAAAGGGAATTGTCGTACAAGGAATGCTATGGCGTTGCTTAGGCAAAATGATGCGCTTCCATCCCCATCACATTAAAAGTGAACCCACCACCCAAATCTTCACAGTCCCCGTCCACCAACCGCCGCCCAACAAAAATATATGCTACTACTTGTTAATCAATTTTTCTATTAAAAGAAAAAGACAGCTAAAAAAGAGCCAAAAGTGCATTGCTAAACAAAAAATGAAATAACCAACCAAACCCAACAACCGACCCCCACACACAGTCACTAGTTCTTTTTAGCTAATTCCTCATGTATTCCCACTATTCTCAACAATCATAATCATAACTCTCGTATAGTTTCAGTTAGTTCAATTAGTAAATTTTTTATGGTTGTATAAAAGATCTGGGTTCAATCTTCGTCTACACCAAAAACTGATTGGTATCTTAGTTTGATGATAAAGAACTATCATCAAGAGCAGACGCCATAGAATAAAACTCTTTTTAAAAAAAAATCATAACCCTCATTTTCTAATACAACAAAATTAGAGACACACGGACTAGCTTCACAACATATTCTATTATAAATGATGAAATCCATGTAAACAAGAATAGACCAAAGTAAAATGCTGTTCAAACTCATTTATTTCTTTCTAAACAAAAAACAAAAAAACTCCTCGTTTATTTATTTATTAAATGTGAATTTAGAAAATTTAATTATTAAATTACATATCATTATTATTATTTTTTCATACTTACAAAAGCAATTATTTTAAGAAAATAAAAAATTTATTGTCGTTCAAATGTTTAAAATTAAAGATTTATTGTTTAAAATTATGCATAAAAAATAAGATTATTTATCGAATAAAAAAGAAAAAAAAAAAAAAAAGGTTTACATGAATGATAAAATCATAGAAAAACATGTCATCCACCAATTAGACTTTCATAATTAATATCCAATAAAAACTCCAGAAAGAGAGAAAGAAAGAAGAGGAAGTCAGAGCAATGTTATTTGTTTTGTTGCCATTTACATCTACATCATCCACCAATCCCCATTAAAAAGGGAACTAAAAATTACATGATCCTCGTTACATTTCCAAAAAAAAAAAAAAAAAAAAAAACCTCGACACAACTACAGTAAATAATCCCCATTAAAAATAATATATATATTTCATTTTCTTCCTCATTAACGATCATCGTTATTACTTATTATCATCATCATCATCAAGATTTTCGGATTTATGGTGATTCACCTTAGCAAAACCCAGCCCGCGCGAATTTGGCGGCGCGTGAACAGCATCGACGACCGTAGATGACGACATTTCCATCTGGCAAACCCTAACGGCCCCGAAAAGCCTCTCCGGCAACTCATCCTCCGCTTGCCCCTCCACCACAAACCCCATGTCGATCGTTACGCTCGTCACGTACCCCAATGCGAGGTGAAGAATGGCGTTAGCTATGGTGGAGCTTCCGATATCGACGTCGATCTCTAAGTAATTGGCTCCTCTGTGGTAGTTACACGTCAGCGCCTTCCCTAACAAGCACGCGCTGTAGTTTCCAACCGTTTTTTTAACGATCCACGGGCCTTTGACGATCCGGTTCACGATCTTGAACCGCTGGTTTCGGAACGCATCGTCGCCGTGGACGAACCGGTGGAGGAGCGAGCCGAAGGGTATAGGCTCCTCTGTGGCGAAGTAGAAGACAGCGTTGTGGTGGTCCTTACCTGGAATTTGGAGATTCACGGCGAGTATGAACGATTTCAACGATTTGCCTTGGGACTGAGCCTTGCGAAGCACGTTAGCTACACGGTTGTCCGGGCGGGCGAGTACGTTGTCGAGCTTGGTACTCGATTTGAGCCAGTCCATTCCGGCCGGCGCGAGTAGGTAGTCGCCGGAAGGGGATTTGGTTCGTTTGGTGAGGTAGTTTTTGGAGCGGAGAGAGAAGAGGTCGCCTGGCGGTGAAGCCCAGCCGTTTGTTCCTGTGTGGAGGTCCACGTGGCGGAGGGATCCACCGTTGATTGCTTCGGATATCCACTCCACCATTGTCGTAGTGGTGGTGGTGGGGATGGAATCGTTGGATCGGGAGGTTCGGGCTCCGGAGCTGGTACGATGCTTTTGCTTCGTTGGGCACATGTTAATTTGTAGAAAGAAAAAAAAAAGTTATATAGTCTCTTTTTTTTTCTTTTTTCTTTTTTTCTCTCTAGTTCTCAGACTCTCTCTCTCGCGCTCGGTGAGGAGTGGTGAGGGAGCAAAGAAGGTTTAGGCTGAGGTTAAGGTGGTGTGCTGTTAAATTAATAACTAATATGAGAGAGGAAATAAATGTGACCTTGCATTTCCAAGAAACTACGAGACAGCCCTACCCTTAGGCTTAGCTCTACTTTTTGGGATTTGATTTGAGACATAGACAGCTAATTTTTCAATTAACATAATAATTATTATATGTATAAAATAAAAAATAAAAACTTTTTTGTTTACTAACAAAATTTACGATAGAATTAAGATTATTATATATATTGTCATAGAGGAATGGTACACCCAAAAAAGGAAAGCTGACAACATTGTTGTTTACTATTTATTATTATTATTTTTTCATAGAAAGGTTTTTTGGAATTTCATTAAACAAGGTGTAAACCCAAAAACCTGAACTTGAGAGGCAATGATAGGGTGAGTATCCTTCAGTCGTGCATTTAGAAATATCTTTGACTTTGACATATCTAGCCATTAGATGTGTCATGAGTTATTTTGTTACATTCTCTGCTAGCAAAAAGAATCTACTAGTTCCTAAAGCGGTGCTTCCAAGCTTTGGCTCCAACAATCACCTGTTGAATAGGTGAAGGGGCTGGCTTAGAGTTGGTTAGAGCATGTATAATTAGTTGTGAGTCTTCTTCCATAATGGAAAGGGCTTGTATCGAGTGAAAGTTATTACTAGACACGTCAGGATTTGGACACGTGTTTAAGAGTGGACACGTGTCCGCAATCCAACGTGTCCAGTGATAACTTTCACTGAACACAAGCTGCACCCTTCCAGAATAATGTTTATGAGGCTTAGGTCTCGTGCAAAGTGCAAACGCCAATCTACACTCAACATTGTTATTATTAAGATTCAAAATGTGTCAGTGTTTTTTTTTTTTTGAGAAACATGTCATAGTGTTTAAATATGGAAGGCTTCGTCAATACAGAAATAATGACCATATAACAAGATATGGCACTATCAAAACTTAAGGTTATTTCCATAATAAATAAATAACTTAAGGTTATTTCCATAATAATAATAATAATAACTTAAGGTTATTTCAATTCTAACAAAAACCAATGTGAGATGAGAAGTTACTTTATAGACACTAGAGTTCAATAGACTTGAATAACATGTTAAAAATTCAATAGTTTCAAATTTCATCCATCACATTATTCATCATTGGAATTTTTGGGGTGTCTAAAAGACAAAGAGCGGAATAGTTTTATATATATATATATATATATATATATATATAAATGGATGCGTAATTTACCAAGGAGCACTAATGATACTACAACAACTTTCATCTAATATTGGTGGAGATTTGTACATCTGCATTTCGGGCATCAAGTGGAAAGTAAAAACAAGGCATTGAGAAATGATTGTTGGAGTTCACACGGCTCATTCTTCTCGATGGCATTGTTTGGAAATAAAGGGTTGGCATACCTTCATGAGAATTGTAGAGGTTGCTGTTTGGTAGTGTAACTAGAACAACAGTTTTTAATGTTTAAACAACATTACACGTATTTGCACACACTTTTTCATCCACACGTATTTTCAAAAAATACAAACAACGTTACTAGAACAATATTACCAAACACCCCCTAAATCATACATATATATTTTTTACATGTATGATTTAATCTCAACTACAATTCAAGATTCTCAAAAAAAAAAAAAAAAAAAAAAAAGACTTGTTGCTTTTACTTCTCATGAAAAAAAAAATTGTTATCTTTTAGCCTAATCAGAGCTGTTTTTACTTATCAAGAAAAAAATCACATATTTTATTTATGTATTTCTTTTTTATATATAAGTATGTAGTAGCTGAGGGCCAAAGGAAAAAAGTGAGGTTCGAATCACTGAACTAGCCTTACAAACAATAGAATTATATCTATTCACTTCAACCGCACTCCAATTTATTAATATTGAAATAAATTGTTTTGATTAAAAAGAAATGCTAATATAAAATATTGTGGGTTGTGGCGTTGGTGTAATTTAATATAAAAGATTGGGGATTTTTAATTATTAAATCGCAGAAAGCGACAAACGGAATAATAACTTTGACAGTGTGATTGTATAGACCCTTACCGACGTTGACGATGAAGATAGCTATACGTGGTGATTAATAACGACAAAAAATAGAAAAAACATATTTTTTTTTTAAAAGGTCTTTTAACTATAAAAAATGTCTTATTATCATTTTTTTTTTTTTTTTTGCCGAATGAGAAGAAAAAGAAGCTGTGATTACGTCACTCATATTTGACGATTTCACTGTCACAGATGCTGTTATGACACTTGGAATGGCTGATGTGCTTTGGACCGTCACAGCTTTGAACAACCTTCATCACAGAGTGGCATGGTTTTTTGTTTTGTTTTTTCTGAATAGACTGGCATGCTTTATGCTCATAATAATAATAAAAATAATAATAAAGGGTCATAACAACTCATAACTGCGTTAAACAATAATTATGCATGCACGAGATTATATAAATTGAGTTATTTTTAATACTATTGAATAAGAAAGATTATTCTTCCACGCGAAAAAGAGATATGCTATTTAGATTAGAATAATGTTACAATTACAAATCACAAAACATAAACTAGTTTACAATATTTTTAAAAATTATTATTGTGTTCAATTTTTACTAGTTTTTATTTGGGTCCACCACTACTATTTCTTTTATAAATTAGTGTGTATGTTATTAAAATTAAGGTCAAATATTATTCGGGTTCCTAAATTTTACCAAATATTTTTTTTTCCTAAACTTTAAAAAGATCTTTATTTATCCTTAAACTTTATAAAAATGTTTTTTCAATAGTATTGACCATTGAGTCAAAAATAGAGATTAAAAAAAAAAATTTGTCAATAGTTTTCCAATGAAAAAAATATATTTTTTAAAAATAGAGATTAAAAAAAAATTGTCAATAATAAGATGAAAATCGAACTTTTTAATAATTTAAAGATAAAAAAGAATTTTCAAAATTTATAAATGAAAAATAAATTTTTGATAAAATTTAAAGACAAATAATATTTTAGTCTTCAAATTATTACGCCTTTACTTATTTAGAATAAACAATAAGCGCTAGATTAGGATGGATAAAACTGAGGTATAGTATTTAAATGCTATTTTTTAGGTTTTCTTCTTAAAATTCAGCTATATAACTTTTTTTTCATGGGATAGAAATGTATATTTAGTTAAGTACAGTCACATAACTAAATTTTAAGAAAAAAATATAAAGAATCATACTTAAATACTATACCTAAATTTTATCAGGACAACGGACCCAGTAGGCTATTAGTCTACATTGAAGATGGAAAATAAAGTGACGTTAAATTAGTTGACAATTGTCTTCTAAAAAAAAGTTGACAATTGTGTTCCCTCACGAGTCGTGACTTTAATAGATGCTCAATGCTGACTTTATTATTGTAGTTTTTGTCTCTTTGAGTATGAAAGCACTGAAAGGTAATGGGCATTGGACCTAATGGCTGGCTGACAATCCAAAGCCCATGTTACTGAGTGCTGGCACAAAGATCCTTTGAAATGTGCACCTTATCCGTGGCATCTTCATCTTTTTTGTTTTGATTTTGGTTTATGTTTTAGAAAGTAGTTTTTAAAAACTGTTTTTGAAGAACAAACAAATATGTAAGGTATTTGCTCTTGAATCTTTGCAAGTCTTGTCAAATGCCTTGTAACTGAATTAATACCTCCTCATACACAAAGTGTTTGAGAGTCTAGGAGAGAAAGGGTTTGAGCTGCGTTCCTTTTATTTTATTTTACCTGCCAATGCTTATATATATATAAAGATTTGTATAATTTAGTAGTATAATCTACCTTTTTTTCATTAAGATAATCATATTTAAAATTTTCCTTCTCTTTCATCAAAAAAAAAAAAAAAAAAAAATCATTCTCATACTTTTATATATATATATATATATATATATATATATATATATATTAGACTCATCATATGTGTTTTGCGCGTACAATAAAACTATTTTTATTTAGGTTTAGTAAAATAATATTTAAAAGTGAGATATAGATAGGGTCTTAATAAAATTTTACTTAACTTTTTCTTTAAAAAAAAATAATAAATAGTGTCCTAATTTTTAGGATCTTTGCCTAAAACTTAGGAACTTTTTAAAAATAGTAAATTACAATTTTAATCAATTTGTTTTTTAAAATTTAAAATTATTCAACTAAAAGATAGGGGTATTTTAGAGAGTTTAAGAATTTGTGTGAGGATATTTTAGTACGCAAAATGATGAAACTCAAACAGAGAATCTTGTTATTAATAGTATACAAAATAATTTTCTTTTTTATTTATTTGTTTTTTGTTTTGTTTAGTGTTATAATGTTTAAAAGTAATATATAAATAAGGCGAAACTACAATATTGGTCCTTCAAGTTTACCTTATGTGCTTGGTCCCTCATGCCTTATAAGCCCTGGAGACTTGAACCGGCCCTTGCCCTCCACACCCCACAAGCATTTATACTTGTGAAGTGACCACCGCACCAAGGGTGCGTGGTGGTGAATGAGGGTTATGATTATGATTGTTGGATAGTGGGAATAGTTAGCTAAAGAGAATCGATTGAGATCAGGTGCAATACTCAAGTTTTAAAACTGAGTTATATTGGTCATTTTACTAACTACCGTTAATGGTGTGGTGTAGGGCATTATTTGTGATTTTTTGAAACCTTAAAATAACGTGGTTCAGTTTTAACATATTGTGTGGGGAGATTTTCCCTCACAAGTTATTTGTCCTCTTTGGAGAGCCAAGCCCGCAAGGTTTTGTTCTAAAGGGGTGGGAGATACGGATCTTCAGCCTTTTGGCCTTTACACCGCAATCCCACATCGCCTAAAGAAGCGCCCCACGCATGCCTTATAAGCTCTTGGGCAAAGGCATGGTGTACCACTACAACACTTGTAGTGGTAAAGGCGTGCCTTGCTCTCCGAAGAGGCAATAAAACTGTGCGGGTGTCAAGCCAATATCGGCTACAAGGCAAGCCCTTGGCCTGAGGTGAAAATCCCCAAAGTGGATAATAACTGGAGATGGGCACTGCCCTCAAAAACGCCTTTTTGTGGGGACTAAATCTGCCGCAAGCTATTTGTCCTCTTTGGGGAGCCAAGCCCGCAAGGTTTTGTTCTCAAGCGACATGAGTTTCCTCCTCGAGTTTAACCCATTTTTGGGAAGCCTTTGGATTCTGTCCCACATCGACAAGAAATGCGCCCCACTCATGCCTTATAAGCCCTTGGAGCAAGCATGAGTGTACCACTGCTACACAGTGTACCACTACTACACATGTGTAGCAGTGGTACACTCATGCTTGCTCCAAGGGCTTATAAGGCAGTGGGGCGCATTTTTTGTCTATGTGGGACAGAATCCAAAAGCTTCCCAAAAATGGGTCGAACCCGAGGAGGAAACTCACGTCGCTTGAGAACAAAACCTTGTGAGTTTGGCTCCCCAAAGAGGACAAATAGCTTGCGGCGGATTTAGTCCTCACACATATAATGTATATTTAATCGGTCTGAAACACATAGCTCACATAATAAATATTTATATAATTTATGCTTTACATACTATCATGTTAGGTGTGGTCACTTTGCTTACTTACTTGCCAATTAGTCAATTACTACACCTTTTTAATTTTTGCAAGTTAAAAGAAATGGTAATTTAGCACACAAAAAGTCACACTTTTGATTTATGCTTTATTTACTATCATGTTAAATTTTATAATAAAATCTCACAATATTTTCATAACACCTTTGTTTTTAATTGCGGTAGATCTTACTATAATTTTTTTCTCCTTTTTCATTTTGACTTATAGTGATTTTTTTTTTTTTTTTTTTTTTTTTGAGAAACAAACTAATGGCTAAACATACACACACGTGTTGATGTCTCAATGAGAGGGGAACTGGATAATTTATGTTCTCTTCTATAATAATCAATAGCACCCAAAGCAATGCCAAGTCATTACTATTTCCTACTTACGAAAAATGGTGCTGTAGCTCTCACTCAAATTATCATCATCAGCTTTGTCTATTGCACTACCACCACCGTTTGATTTCCATTTTTGGTTTCTTCCATATTCTCAAACAGCGTTTAATTCACGAAATGTTACATTGCATTACAATCTTAGATTCTTGGATACTCATTACAAAAATATAATATTATGATGTTTGGTTCATTAGTTGCATTCCCATCACATTTCAATAACTAAAATCAAAATTTCAATTTCAATTTTTACCATAAAAGTCCAAAAATATCAATAAAAGTACAAAAGGGCCTTATTTAGTTGTGGTAGATCTTACTATGATTTCAATTTTTTTCTCCTTTTTTCATTTTGACTTACAGTGAATTGATGTCTCAACTTTCTTTTTTTTTTGAGAAACAATTGATATCTCAACTTATTGTGAAAATATTATGAGATTTTATTGTATCGGTAAAAGAACTTTATTATATGGAGAGGGGTATCAATGTTTTTCTCTTTAGAGTTGTAATTTTTGTTATCATCATCATCTATAGGACAATTTCGATAAAGATGAAACTGTGGTAGGAGAATCAAAGTATAAATTCGAAAAATTTATGGAGGTTTTAGAATTTTTCCTCAGATAAACAATTAGATAAGATAAAGGAGATTCGAATTCGATGCCATATTTGATTTGGAGGTTATCAAGTAAGTAAAAGCAGTCCATAAAATAAAAGAGACTGTCTTTCCGAAAATATTTTTAAAATGAAAATCTAGGAACTTCAACATGGGTGACATAAGAGGATTTCTCTTTCTTCAATTGGTTTCCTAAAAATCCCGTGGGTGAGAGATTTTTCATTTTTGTTATTCCCAAAAGATTAATAATTAAAGACGTAGACCACAACGAGATTTGGTTATGATATTCTGGGTCTGCGTTTATTTGCTGCTTTTGGAGTTAGAATTTTATATTTTGAAGCTCTTTTTTAAGTTACAAATTGAACCATTGCCAAATTGCTCTTATGCTTGCTTTGGACATTTTGTTCATGTATGGTCCATGAAGAGAATGGGATCAACTTATATTTGTCCATGAAAATTCCAAGTATCCTTTTTTTTGGGTCTTTTAAGCTTGTTACAGGAAGGTCCCCAGGGACAAACATTGGTCTAATACTCTAATTTAATTGGAAGGAAAAAGGAGTTGAGCATAATAAAGCATTTTCTTTCTTATGAGGTTAAAAAATTTTATTTTGTAAAAATCAGATTTCCTTCTGCCTCAAACCCAACATTTTCCCACAGTTTTCTTTTTTATTATTATTATTATATAAATTTAGAATTTGTGGTAAAATTAAAGTAAATGGTTAACAATAACAAGGAGAATAGAAAATATAGGTGAAATAGTAGAATGAACTTATGAATCAAGTGGTCATCCATGACTTAAATGATATTATGAATGCAATTATTTTGTTTGAAACTAATATCTCTGTTTATTTGGATGGAAAATCTTCTGTAACTTTTTTTTATTTTTTATTTTAATGCTTGGTAGCATTAAAACAAATGTGTTAAAAGAAAACTATTTTTGGTCAATGGAAAATCTTATTAAAAATATAACTTATTTTTTAGAAATTGTTTTCCACTATTTTTTTTTTGAAAAACAACTCTATCTAATTCATGCTAAATAAAGGAAGTTTTAAGAGGCAATATGAAAACTATGAAAAACGGTTCTATCTCATTTTTAGGGACTTCACCAAACATAGCAAAATGAAAGAGTTTTTCAAAAATTACTACGTAAACATTGAAATATGAAAGAGTTTTTCAAAAATTACTTTTTAAAAATTGACTAATTTTTTTTTTTAGAAAATATTAATGTTAAAACAAATCGAGCTGTATAGTCAGCAGAGGAAAACTTAGAGGCAAAGACTAAGCATTTTACTGGCTATCACCTACAGAACTAAAGGCCAGAAATTAAAAGCTTATTGCGGCCTTTAGAGTTGACTGCAGCTTTTAGAGACTATGCCCAAGTCAATCATTTACTGCAGAATTTACTTCTTCTTTTTTGGTAATTCACTAAAAATTGAACCCACAAATTCCATAGTTGCAAGTTGTTTGTCAAACATAATTTCTTGATGACTACTAGTCCAACTTGTAGAGCAAGTTAGGCCTACAGATTGAGGAAGATATATGCCATTAGGCCCCATCTGGCTGGATAAAAGGGTTGGCAATCTCATCTGTGCCGTCTGTTGGGGACACAAGCATTACAGCGGTTCCCCTGCAAACCTGCAACACAGTAAATCACCATCAAAATTTGTTTACCTCCAACAAGAAAACAAAGTTGAAAGAGTAAGAATCATTGAAGATTGTTTGAAGTTTTTTTTTTTGTTTGATAAGTAAATAAGAAACTTTATTGAACAAGAAAAGTCACTTCCAGTACACTAAAGATTTTGCTAGTGTATCTTTCTTTCTCAATATATATTCAGGGAAATAATGGCTGAAATTATTTCCTTTCTCCACCTTTGATATGTTTAAATTCAATGCTCCAACATTGTAATAGATGCCCATTTTTTCTTACATTTGAGTAACCAGTCACTGAATCCAGCCTTTTATTTTTCATTATATAAAGCAGTATTGAATAAAGAGCTGCTACAGTGAACCTTTCTCTTTCTTAATGACTCAGAATCCATATCACTGTTACCAACATTTTCTTTTTGGTAAAAGCGAATTGAGAAGCTAGTAATATTGACAACAATAGGCCAGTGATCAAATAATTCACAAGAACACACAAGAATCTTGGAAAATATTGAAGTACATTATTAAAACAGGTCCTACAGAATGATACCACTTTAAAGAGATTCACAACAATTCAAAGATGTCTTGTCTTGCACCAAGTCATGCCATTGGCAGCTTATTATTACATTGTTGAGAATTGTGCCGAAAACTAAGTAACTTGCCGTCAGTAGGCTTTCACAAGAAAGGTGGCTTCAAGCAGTATTAGAAAAAAAAAATCATTGAGCATCATGTTTGGATCCTATAATTCAAGCTCTATGATGACATCTTTTTTGCAACTACCTTAAAGTAAAAAATTTGACCATGATTAAAGTAAAAAATTTGACCATGACAGTGATGAGGTTGATCTAATGGTTCTTTTGGGCAGTTAAAATCTCACTGTCATTTTACCAATTCAAACTTGTGAGAATAAAGTAAAAGGGCAAGTATTTTTCATATTAAATGGTCTAGCAAATTCAAAAGACGATAATTTTCATCATAAATAAGTTAGAAAGCGTGCCAATGTGTCTTGTAACAGTAAGATCCAACCTTTGGGTTACATGCTGACATTCTAGATGTTTATATTCATGAACAATTAAATTAAATGCATATATACTGGAAGAGAACATACTATTAGGCCCAGGCGCCTGGTCTGATCAGTAGTCTTCAGTGGATCATCAGGATCTGCAGAACACAGGCAAATATTCCAAGTTAATTTGTCTAGAAATTTCAAGAAGTTATATAAATACAGTATCACTACCAAGTTTCCTGGAAAAAGATAAGGCAAATATATAAAGGTGATAGAAATCTGAATCCAAGAAAACAATACTACATGCAACAAAAGAAGCCCAGAAATGGATTCAAGAAAATACACATCCAATGTGCATAGCCTTTCAGGCTTATTAGCCCTCTTATTGACTACTTGACATTGCTTACCATCTAACACTGTTCAAATTAGAACAGATTGCTATCATATTTCAACAGGTGCGGGTTAGCACAAACCTACCGGAGGATACTAGCTAAAGGTGGGTGCCTACATGCATAGGAACTAAGTAATGATAATTATTACAATCCTTTACTATATTAAAATTTCTTCATATAGCTGCAATTAACTGGCACATAGGCCTTCTAGATGGCTGTTATCTAGGAGAACCTACAAATATTGTTAAACTTCCGAATCATTCAAGTGTCAGATACATGTGAGTTTTACATCTTCTAATAAAGATAACCATCAAACTGTTTAAATGCAACTTTACTTTTTAGAAGATAAAAATTTGAAAGCATGTCGCTTGGCATGTTGCAACTTTAATTATCTAATCATTTGGGGCCAAATTGATCTAATGAAAGCAAGGCCAAAAACTCAATCTCCCTTTTTATTTAATGGTAGCCCATCTGAACCACAAGGCATTGACATTTAAAATAGTTAAGCTTGAGTGCCCAAATACCCAAAAAAGATAGGATAGAACATGAAGTCTCACCATGGTGCCTTTACTCCATATGGTGTCTCAACACTTGAATCAATGGGATTTGTGAAATGTCACAATTAAGCAAAGAAGCTCCTGTCTTTTAATTGGATTCCACTACCTGTTAGCCTTCTAAATAAAAACTACAGAACACTAAAGGATAGGCCAAAGATCATGTTCCTTTGTTTTGATTGGCACACTATAGCCTTTTTTTCCCCCTTCAGTATGCCTTAAATATAAATAGGACAATCCATGATGGGGAAGTGCTGCACTAACATTGATAGGGAATCATCTATTTTTTGCATGCTTTAGCTTTTCCAATATTATCTAGAAGAGGAAATTACATTGAAAACTAAACATAATGCTTCTTTTCTTTTCCCTTTTTAAAAAAGACTTACTTTAAAGGAGAGGAGAATAGTTGAGAACCACTTTTCTTTTCTTTTTCTTTTTTTTAAAATAAAGACTTACCTTTTTGGTTTTTATGCATTTAATGTTATCCACCACTCAGTCAAATATAAGCAAAATAATTAAACCCATGGCTCCAGTAATTCTTGCAAACCTTTGTCTGACCAAAATATGTAAAAAAAGGGTGACACCCCATCCATCCTGACAGATTGTGTCCTATCATGGTTTATCCTTATAAAACAAACTTTAATTTTTTTTTTCATTAGAAAATTACATATGAACTCAGCAGGCCTTGAACTCATGACCTCACTCTCCACCTTACTCTTACAAGGGGAAGAGGTGTCATTAGAGGTGTCATTTCAGGAAACAGTGAACTTTTCTTTAAGAACTCTGCCAGTCACTTGAACTCTTATGGCGTGTACCTGAACTTCACTCTCCACATTTTTATCACCTATCACTGTTCTAGTTGACTCTACAATTTACTCAATAAACCCATTAAGAAGTAAGTGCTGAAATAATCTCCATGTGACAATAGCCCACATAACAAATGGCCATGTAACTCAACAGGGATTGTAGTTAAAGTGACCAAATTACCATAACAAATGGCTCATGTAAATCGACCAACGTGTATTACCATGTTTACTAAAAAATGTAGTTGGCAAAGAATCAGAAGTACAAACAGCAACAGAGAGAGCATACATACATAATAAACTAATTAGTCTAATGTTATTTTGTTGCTATTAACTCATTTGGGAAGAAAAGGAACATGAAAGTTGCCAACTGTGAGTTCATCACAGTTTTCATTTCTGATGTATTCTCTCAACAATCAGATGCAGATTGTAACCACATATACCAATTTGAGCCCCATCTTGTGCACTTATCACATGAAGCTTAAATCTTACAATTACATTAAAAATGTTTTGCTAGGTTTTTAAAATTTTCTTCTAAAAAAAAAGGTTTTTACATTTAAGTGGGGGGAGGGGGATTTGAACCTAGATGTCTCCGTTGGAAACACTAGGCAATGCCATTGAGTTACAAGGCTCTTAGCTAGAAAAATGCTTACAATGGAATTCAGTTCCTTCTTACACTGGAAAGAAGCCACCCACAAACTTGGCTGATGCTCCATCCAGCACAGGAAGGAACAGGTGGGAAAACGCATGCCACCAAGTCTCAAGCAAGTCCCAACATGTGCTCTGTGAAGTGCAACATGGTGAACCAACATCCAATGTGATGTTAGATCTTTATTTTTTCTTTTGTAATTCCTTCTCTTGGAGAGAGACAATTGGTATCTGAAACTTATGGACTCACATGGTGCACAATGGACCATTGATGTGACAACAATGATATTAAAGAATAGTTCCAGTATCATATCTGATGCAAGATTATTTAGAATTCAGTACCATATTAATAATCATCTTTTCTGCTTTATTTATAAGGATTTCAACAAATAAATAGGGCTCGGTAAAAGAGAGTTGTGGGAATAAAGTTTAGGATTTCCATAAGCTTAGTTGAATAAAAGAAGGATGATTTTTATTTATTTTTGAAGTAATAGATTTCATTAAAACAACCCTAGTACACGGGATTTATTGACGCAGGATGGAAGCCTTGATGGGCTTTGATACCAATTTTGATGTAGGATCCTTAGGAATTCAGCACTAAATTAGATTTATTGATGAGATCTTAAAGGGTACTTGAATAAGGATTGATGTTTAAGGGTTTAGGTAAAAAAAGATTGAATCTTGAATATATTGATGGCAATTTGGTGTTAAAACAGTGAATAAAACAAGAAATAATGAAAGGTAAATTCACTATGCAATCACAGTTAGGTAGGAGAAGTAAGTCACACCCTCAAAGCTCAAAATAAGCTGCCGGAATTTTATTAAAACAATCTCACTATGAATATTTTTTGATACCTCATTATGTATATTTTTGAGAATAATAAGCCTTTATGTAGGCTCTTGATAAATACTTTCTTAGAATGACTATTACTCTAAATAACCTATTTAGAATGACTAAGATTACTATTAACAAACAAAAAGGACTTAAGAACTTCTAAACCAAATAGGAAAAGTACTCAAAAGATAGAATAAGACCCATGGGCCTTTGGTACAGACAAGGACAGCCCAATCCAGATTTCTAGAAATTACCAAATTTCCCTTATTTCTAGTAAAACTTAATTAAAACTGATCCAGCAGCAAATAAACAAAAACAAACAATAAAATATGACTCAATTCAACTTTAGAAAGACTAAGAAAGGTACCAAGAGAGCTCTCCATCATCCACAATATCCCGAATTAACTCTTGAGCACTAGAACCAAATTTCCCTCAACTCTTATAAGTCTTTAAAGGAGGTTTCACTTACGTTCCCAATCATTTATACAAGAGGAAGCCCCAAAGAAAGAATAAAAGATGGAATTTTCTAGAAAGGAAAAAAAAATGGTTTACATCTCACCATACTTGCATATTATATGTTGACATCATGGTTGGAATCAAAGGGTATTCCCTTGAAACAAGGGGCAGTAATTAAGAGGTACATTATCTTGAACGGGTTTTACTCACATTAATAAAATCTGTACGCCTAAACAAATATGGGTGAAATCATGTTTAAATCATTTTATTTGATAAATGACAACAATCTCTTTCGTTAAACATTACATTATAAATAGAAAATAAGCTACTAAGATGGTCCACAAGGAGTTTCCTTATGCCTAACCTCAAAGCATGAGGCTGAGAGTTCTAAAAGCCTTCAATAAATTTGTCATCAATTCAAGAGGTGTGAAAGTTTTCACTATGAAGCAACATGGTACTTTATGTAAATGGCTAGCAAATGCAGGCATATCTCTTCCCATGTTTCTCTTACCCACGGTAACCCACCTTACCTTTTGTTTTATTATTAAACACACACACACAAAGAAAGAAAGAAAGCCCTCATGTGTGAAGTAAGGCACTTTGCTGCCTTCAGTAACATGTTAGAACAACTGTGTTACTTTACACTATACTCAACTTTCCACAACAATTTTAAACATAGAAAATGTACCCAAATAAAATTTGTGGCAAAATAAAAATCAAGTGTCATCCAAACAACCATCTGAGATAGGCTCATAGGCATGACTATGTTTTGGGATTTTGCTAATATTAGGGGACAAAGTGCCACAACTTGAAAGTTGAAACTTTGGGGTTCTTGCAGCAAAAGCAAATTCCAAAATAAAAATGAATCTTTTAAGAGCACCATGAGGTTCTTCCAGAGATAAATATTAAACATTGAAAATAAGTGTGCATAGAATAGTTTATGAAAGAAAAAATAAATATAAAACTGGCAACAATCAGCACGGAAACTGTGATGAGTTTAGCGTCCTAAAGAATGATAATAATATGATTACATGAAGAGTTAATATTCATAGGTGGATAAATGTCCAAAAAGATCAAAATAGAAACAATTACTGATAGTTTGAACTGATGCCTCAAAATCACACAGCAATTACTCTCACTCAAACACATACACACATGCACACACACATGAATGCACGCAAACACACAGTCATAAACAATTGCCAGTAACTCATGAAGTAATGACCTCTCAAAAATTCTATGGCTTCATCCAAAACAAGGTTTAGTAACTGATCAAATACAACCATAACTATTTAATTAGTTTCAACAGATGCATCAAAACCATACACACGTACAGAGGGACTCATAAGAAATTGTCAGAAATCCATGAAGTAACTACCTCTCAAAAACTCTACCGCTTCATCCAAAACAAGGTTTAGCAACTGATCATATCCTTTTAGAGTCCCCGTCACTGCAAGCCGAAACAAAATAAGTTATGTACTCATATTAGATCAGTAATGACAACATAATGGTTGTTTGATACTAATGATCCCCCTACAGAACTAGGAATCTAGGATTGATAAGGTCAATGATAGTCAACATGGTGGCTCTTTCCGCCTTCTAGTGTTCCTAGCATACCCAGATAACACAAGATTTACACAACCATCCATAGATGCAACTTCTGTAATTAAAATCACCCCTCTAGTTTCTTGCTCTCAGAAGCAAAAAAATTTTAAATGTTGAAGTTCTTAAAAGCAATAA
Source organism: Notholithocarpus densiflorus (assembly GCA_030021035.2). Lineage (NCBI taxonomy): Eukaryota > Viridiplantae > Streptophyta > Magnoliopsida > Fagales > Fagaceae > Notholithocarpus > Notholithocarpus densiflorus. The sequence goes on along the minus strand of JARYZH020000012.1, from coordinate 5,727,580 downwards.
ACATACTTTCATTTCTGTTATGAAACTAAGTCATTTGGGTAACTTTGCCATCAAACATTTTCACATTGAATGCCTATTGTAAGCCACATCACCATAAACTCTTTTATTTGACATTCAGCATTAATTTATTTTATTCAGTTGCCCAAGCAATACGTGTCGCGGGTTCAAGTCTAGGAATCAGCCAAAGCTCATAGGCATATATGATATTCAGTTCTACACATATACCTATAACGCTATAACTAACTCAAAATTGAAATTATAGTAGCAATAACCTACCTTGTCTACCACCAGTGAGCTTGACTTGGACACCTTTGTCCACAAACTTTGCCAGGTCCAAAACGGTTTCTTTCCTGCTTCCAGACTGAAACAACAAAAGTGTACACAATCAATTATATATACATACATTCATACATGTATATACAATTCCAACAAATCTAAAATTGAAACGCACAAAATAATAGATGAAGGACTTACCATATCTTAATTGGGTTTTCTCAACCAACTCTACTCTTTTAGATTTCACTGTGAGTCAGTCAGCAAACAGCAACAACAACTATTTTCTAACAACCTTAACAAAAGAAAACACACCCAAGTGAATCAATTTTACACACGTGAGAGGTAACAAGTAAATCAATAAACTATAACTAACTGGGTCATCTATAAAAGAAAATTATACCTTCAGGGAATGAAGATTTTGTAAAGCAAAGAGAGAGTGCCCTAGATTGATAGTATCAATTTATCTGAAACTGAAAATATACAAAACTGCGTGTCGCTCCCCATATAGAGAATAAAAAAAATTAAACGACAAACCGTTTAATTATTTTTCCCTTTCTACCCCTCTCTTTATAAGACACGTAGACGACTTGGTTCTTGGTAGCGACGTAGTTTGACGAAAAGAACCTTACATTAGGAACCAAATGGGAGGACATTTTAGTACTTTCCAGCCAAACCCCAGGGCTACTTCAATAAAACATAGCCCATTATTTGTGTGTGTGACGCCCTAGCTCATCTTTGGTAGCAGCAGCCGTAAGAGTTGAGCTTCGGAGCAGAGAGAGAGAGAGAAAGTTGCAACAATGGTGGACAAGGGCAGCAAAGGAAGAAAGGAAGAGGTTGTCACCAGAGAGTACACCATCAACCTCCACAAACGCCTTCATGGATGGTAACACAACCCTCTCTCCCTCTCTCTCTCTCTCTGTGTACGTGTATCTATATATGTCTGTGTTTCTATATATGTGTGTTACATCATTTTTATGCTTGTTAATGGGTTAGATCCGGTTTAACTAGGATTATATTTGGTGGGTCAAGGCTGTTTTTTTAAAATCTTATTGATTGGTGCTTCTTGAGAGTTCTTTTTTCCCCTTTTCGTAGTAGAAAACGAGGTTGTTTCTTTTGCCTTAATTGGGTTTATTTGGATTGCTAATAATTGGAATGTTCAAGTTGTGTGAGTGAATAAATAGAGGTTTTTTTTTTTTTTTTGCAAATGGGTGTTATGGAGTTGGGATCAATGTATTCTTAGCTGTAAATATCTTATGTCAATAATACTCAGTCCATTTTTGTTTTGTAAGGCTCTATTAATCATGGTGGAACATGTGAGATGATATGATTTCTGTAGAATGGTGACTTATATCATCCATTGAAACATCCTCAACATTTGAAGTTCTATCTATTGAAATGTGAAAGTATACATAATACATGTACCTTTTGGTGTGATTTGTGAGTTGTTACCTGACTGATTGTCCTTCATCAAGGGCAAACTGTGCACTGAATCATGATTACCTGACTTCTAAATGTGTTGTTGTGGTATATTTTTAGTACAATTGGAAATAGTTAGGTATTGTAGAGATTAGAGATGCAAGAGATGTATTGTTATGTTTTTGCAAGGAATATTGACATTCTTTTCGCAAACATAAAGGTAGTAATGTTTCTGAATCATGCAAATCTTGTGTGTATGTAATCTTGCATGTTCAGAACTAAGTATCGTTGGGTTATATATGACTCCATTAATTAGGCCCATAGGGTTAATTTCAGAGATTATACAAGTACACTATGGGTTGCATTTGGAATTGTTCACTATTGTCCAAATTTATTGAATACCATGTTAAGAGCCAGAGAGCTAGTAACTCCTTGTCAAGTCAATCTTTGACAAAGTGCTTGTAGGTGCACCTCACCGCATATTAGTGTGTGTAAGTTGTCGAATTCCTAACTTGTCTCTTGAGTTCAGTATACACATATCCAAAAGTTGGATGTCATTTTGGTACACATGTAGATTGCTAGCTCTGCTCTATGTGGTTAAAAGTAAGCCAAAAGAGCTTAAGCTATTTTATTGGTTCCACTAAGAAACTCTAATCTTATAAAAGATGCCACTCTACAAGTCTTTGTCTGATTCTAAAAATTGTTTATGTTTTTACCATCTTCTTACTGCTCTCTCTCTCTCTCTTTCTCTTGTTACTGCTAATCTTATAAATGATGCCACTCTACAAGGCTTTATTTGTTCCTAATTCTTTGATGTATCCTAGTTAGCTACTTAGCTGATGGATTGTCTTTTGGGCACTTCTAAGTAACCTTTCTTTTTTGCCAATCCCATGTGCAGCACTTTCAAAAAGAAGGCTCCAAAGGCCATAAAGGAAATCAGGAAATTTGCCCAAAAGGCTATGGGAACAACTGATGTCAGGGTGGATGTTAAGCTTAACAAGCATGTCTGGAGCCGTGGAATTCGCAGTGTGCCAAGGAGAGTTCGTGTCCGCGTTGCACGTAAGAGAAATGATGAAGAAGACGCAAAGGAGGAGTTTTTCTCACTAGTCACTGTTGCAGAGATCCCTCCAGAGGGTTTGAAGGGGTTGGGCACCAAGGTCATTGAAGAAGAAGATTGAACTAAGCCTACTACCCTAGATCATAGTTAGATTGCTCCAGTTTTGGCTACATATTTCTTGTTTCAGAGATATTTTTTCTTTGGCCTTGGATTTTCTCCTGTGGAGAGAGCATTATGGAATTTTATTTTATCTATTTTTCTTGTTCAAGTTTTTTATCTTTCATTGAGAACTTATAAATGTTGTTAGGTGTCTAAGTTATATATTTGCGTGGGCTCAGCATCTGAATTCATAGCCAAATGCAATACATGATGAGTTGAAGATAATAGATTCTATAATTGCAATAATTATCTTAGGCATTTGATATATGCATTCTCCCCTTCAGTGTGTGGGTTTCCACACATACACACATATATATATCAGATGCATGATGTTTCGGTGATGGTTTTCAGGTGTTAAGCCATCTGGTTGGCAGCTGTTTGCATTAGTGTGGTATTTGCACCCTGTAGTGTATTGTATTTTTGGTTGAAGAACCCTAATCAGCTCTTGTGCTTGTGGTGACACAAGGGTTTGGTGATCTTTTCTTTTGTTCTTAGTTTCAAGGCACACCCTTTGAGCTCCTATTTGAATTCTAGAAACTCAGAAATTGAGCTCCGCCCATCATCTCAGGTAAATAATTTTTTAGACACCTTACCCTAAATTGTCATCATGGTACAGTAAGCATTTCATTGCGGTGGTGAACTTTTAAATGTTCTTCACTGTTTGATGATGTTCTTCACTGTTCTTCACTGTTTGATGATGATCTTATTGTATTGTTTCCCATCAAAAAAAAAAAAAAAAGCCCCATTTGTTAGTTTTATTTGTTTTGACCTAAATATTTCCCATGCTCTAGGTGTTTAATGTGACTGAAAATGTTAATAAATTGAAACCCTTGTTTCTGGTCAACCTAAAATTATGTAGCGGGTGCGACATAAGATCTTGTCTCCTCTCTTTCCAACAAACTACAGGTCTGTGGGTTCAATGATGAACAACGTTGGTGGGCCAAGTCTGATACTTACTTGGACCTTAGGCCCTCACCAAGACATGTCTTTTGGGCTTAGCATAAGGGATCCAGGGTCAACAATCCACACCAGTTGAAAGCGTACGGTTACTGCACTCTACCGTAATGCAAAGTGCAAACTATAAGGGGGTGTTTGATATATGTACTTAAAAATATGTGTTTTGTTGTTTGAAAACATGTGTAGAAGTACGTGTGGATAAAAAAGTGTAGAAATACGTGTAGTGTTATTTAAAAACTGAAAATTGTTGTTTGAAATGGTGTACCAAACACCCCCTAAATCCTTCGGTTAGAAATCAGAAATAAATAAAAATCTTCCCCGCCAACTCCAGGCTTTTTCACAGGAGATTGGCTTACCTCCGATACTTTTTTAATTGAATTTTTTTTTTTTTAATGAGAAACTACCACATCATCTACTAACTAAATAAAATGTGTAGATTAAAATCTACTAACACTTGCCATTGTATATTTAAAATAAAAGAACATGTCTAGTTAAAAAAGTACTGGAGGTAAACCAAACTCTTTTCATAGAAGCACCAAAATTCTGCCACAGGCCACACCAATCATGAAATCACAGAACTCTCTTCTTAAACCCTCATCCAAACACACCCTTGGTAAAATTTGAAGTTTTTTCAATAAGATATTGATCTCACTCATGTGCCTTTTCTCCTGTGTGTTTGTCTGTTTGTTCTATTGCTCTTCTTGTTTTAGATTTGCTCTTTTGTTTAGATAAATGTGTCGAGCAAGTCTCACATTAGATGTTTATTAGGTTAATTTGGGTTATATAAACAATTATAAAGGGTCATATTTGTAATTTGACTAGTTCTTTAGAAAAATAGTTATTTCATTTTAGTTAGGAATTACATATTTATGAGGAATTACATATTTATGAGGGAAAGTCTCATAGGTATACAGCCGTTGTCACGTATTTTACTCGTACAATTGGGTTTGGATAGTGACAAATATTATCATAGTCAAGTTGGTAAACTATATGGCTTGGGAGCACCATATGTTGCACAATTGTGTTGAGTTCAACATTAAACCTATACTAGGTTGATTTGGGGGTTATATAAGCAATTTCGAATAATCTTAACTGTAAGTACACTATGTATAACAGTAAATATGATTAGTGCTTCTTTCAAGTCATGATAGGAGGAATTGTTATTTGTATGGAAAGAATCACATAGTGCTACTGAGCATCAAAGTTCTTAGCAGAATCATCAACTTTTAATAGGGTTATATATACTTTGCTGGCTTTGTTAATTGGTTATTGAATTCTATGTTGAACTTAGGTTGTGTTGGAATATTAGGCCCAACTCACTTGGGCCCAATATTTTGGTACTACAGTTGTATTATGTATTTCCTAGTAGTGTTTATACCTAACTCTTGTACAACTATAGGCAATTTGACAAAATAATAGAGTATATTTCTCTATCCTCTTTTTTCCTTTCCTTTTTCTTTTTTTGGTGAGTTATGGTCCCCAAGAGAGTGAGAAGGGAAAGTTTGAACTATTGACTTTTTACTTCATGGTCTTTAGTTCTACTCTCAGGGCTATTTTTCCCTATCTCAATTTTTTAAGGGGGTGTTTAGTTAGAGGGAATCTAGAGTAATCTTGTTATTCAGATTGTTGGTAATCTAATGCTTGGAAATGTAATTATTTCTAATTTTGGTTTGATTAAGAATCTAATAAGATTCCTACAAATATGATATTCTTATATTTGATTAATTCCTAGAAATCTTAATATGAGTTATTTTTTTTTCCAAAATATCCTTAGATTTGCAAACACAATATCAAGTCTTTTTTTTTTTTTTTTTTAATCTTCCAAACAAAAAAAAGAAATAATGAGAAATAAAATATTAACTATAAATCATGACAAAGTCTAACATTTCTTAATCACATATATAATACAAACATAATGATTTGAATTCTTGAATGATTTGAATTCTTACTCTTCAAGGCAATCACAGCACGTTAATAAAATAAAATTAAAAATAAAAAAATTAGCATCAAATTTTTTTTTTTAAGTTTTATTTTTATTGGTTAAAAGGTAGAAAGGAATTGGTGAAATTGTCAGTTTTTTAAAAATGTTATGGAATTGAGTGAGAATCCAGATATTCATAGGCATCTAATTTCTTAGTGGAATTTGCAACCAAAAAAGTATGAATGCTAGGAAATCTTTCTACATTTCCAGAAATCCTAAAAAATTACCATATACCAACTGCCCCCTAAGAGGTTGAATCACTCCTTGGAATTGGGTTTTTCTTACATTATAGTATTTGTTTGACTTGAAAGAGTGTCATTACTCAATATTCATAATGTAAAAGAAGTATGAACTAACTTCCCAACTCCCAACTGCTCACATTGGATAGAGTCATAGACTAACTTATCAAGGACGGTAATTATGCTAATAAGATTAATTTGGAAGTCCAGGACAAGGCTTAAGCCTATATGTCTATTGACTTGTGTGATTGAAATTAGTTTCCAAATGAGGGCACAGAAACAAACTCCTAAATGGGTTTGTAAGTATTGATGAGAATACTTATATTACAAATTTTTTTTCCCAGTGTATACTTCATAACTGGGTAAAATTTTAAAGCATTAGGAAATATGAAAAGCTTTTGTTTTTGCGTTATGGCAATATTCGCAGTCTGATGGCCTTATGGTGAAACTCTCTTGAAGAATCAATCAAAGAGTTCTCAAAAAACATTTCCTCTTACTACAAGAATGGGTAGATGGTGAAGTCATGGTTCAAAGGAATCAAAACCCACTGGCTGCTGCACTTGTTTGTGGTAATACCTGATATAGTAATAATTGGTTAAACTCAAAATGATCAAATTAAAGTCTCGACTCTGAACTATCAAGAGCTATTATTGATGGTGCACCAAGACTGCCTCCGCAGTTTTAATGCTAAGGATCATTCCATGGGTTGGAAAACAAATATAGGTGTAACCTAACTAGCTTCTTGTTCTTCTATTTTCTATTTGAGCTTGTATAAAAAAAAACTATTGTATTGGGACAATTTATAACGCTAATCCTTTCACAATTTCTTTGTAAAATGTAATATTATGTTAGATAACATGATATAATACAATGAGGTTCACATACAGAGGACAATTTTTGACATTCATAAGCAGCAAACTTTCATTGACCCATGTAACTACGTGCTAGATAACTAAAATGCTGTCAAGTTCACAGCTGAGACACTCAATCTACCTCTACCTGACTAACCTGAAATGATCTAGCACCATACACCAATGCTCAAAACCAAATCACTTACATGACACTTTAAGCTCATTCGAACTTTCAAACAAAACTCAGAACCATCACATTTTCGCATAGTATTCACCATCAAATCTCCAACATAAAAATTTTGCAATTCTTGAAAATCATATAAGAAAGATACTTTTAAAACTTCCAAATTCTGGTACATATTCATTTTGTTCATTTAAGACAAGGTCCAGATATCAGTCAACTTGCTTCAATCTTGTTCACAAGTTTTTTTGGGATAAGTTCAATTTTGTTCAGTCATTCAATAAAAGGAAATCTGCTATTATGAGGAAAGGGCAGAAGGGGAGGTGGGGTGGGGAAAGGAGCAGGTCATAAAAAAGCTAAACTTTAAAATGAAAAAATGTGCTACGTGGACTACATATGCATGTGAAGCTATGTTGTTGTACTCAAAGCCCTTGAACTCAGAGATGCATAAAGAATGCATAAATTAAATCATTTGAAAGCCCTGACTTCCTAACTTAGAAATTCTTCAGCTTCAAATAGAAGAGCCATAAGAGAACAAGCTACTAATGACCCATTATATCCCCGACTACTTAATCAACTAGCAAGAACATAAACTGATGCAAAGAATTTAAACTGGTAAATATGACGGGTACCCTGGAAATCAAATTAACAGCCTTTGCACTGAAGCATGATGTGTGGAAAAAAAAGAAAACTCTTAGTTGTTTGACAATTGTAAAATCCACAACTACTGCAACATGAATAGTATTGAAGCAAAGATGTGCAGAATTTTGAAATATCAAAAGAGAAACAGTACCAATATTGGAAAAACCCAACTCAGATAGCCAACATATATATATATATATATATTTACAGCATTGTTTCATCAAAGCTAACCCATAACTCAGAAGTAAGTAAACAGTGATAGGTCTTATATCCAATTGCCTGGATTTTTTGAAGTGTGCATTTCCTAGTGATTAAGAACTACTAGTACAACAAACATCGTGATGCAGAATGTATAGGAAAATAGAGATAAAAGAGTAAAAATGGAACAACAAAACAAACCCTAGGCTTCACCACCTAGGATCTGCCTGCAAGCCCTAGGCATCACCACCAAACAAGTGAGAAAAGACATTCTCAATTCATAAAATTATTATTCCAAATCATACTCCCTTTCACAATTACAAAAGCAATAGTTTAATATGGAAAATACCTAATTAAATACCTTAAAACTCTCAACATTAAAAACCAAATTCAAAAATAAAAATCTTAGCTGATTTTAATGCACCTTTCATTGTAAATAATGCAAGAAGCACCAAAATCATTTAAGATTTTGAATTTGAAATTATTTCTGTTTTTGAATTTCGAATTTAGATTTTAATGATGAGGGTTTTAAGAGATTTAATTAGGTGTTTTCGATATTGGTGTAATCCCTAAACCCTATTTAACTATTACTCTTGTAATCATGAAAGTCAGAAGATTTGGAATAAGAATTATGATTACAGAATATGTGTTGATCTTTGTTTGGTGGTGATGCCTAGGGTTTACTTGTTTGGTTTCTTGGATCACAACAGCTTATGCAGAAACTGTAAAAACATTTCACGCACACAAGCACCATTTTTTTTATTTTTTACATTGCCTCAACTACCAAAGGAAACATATAGCAGATCTAGAAGTAATGGATATCCGTAAATGCACAAAAAATAATTAGTATTTTTTTTTCTTCCTAGTTTTCTCAGCAACCAAACAGGACCTACAAAGGGAAAAAAAAAAAAAAAAACTGATATAACCCCAAAGACACAACAACTACTGTTTTCTAGAACTAAACTTGCCCACGAGTAAAACAACATAGAATAAATCAAAACCTCTAAAAATACAGCAACTATGATACAACACTCAAATCAAATGTATCACTACTATCACATCAACTTGCTTAAACCGTATAAAGACGTGAATCAATGAAGTAAATTACATTGCAATAACAATTAAAAACATTAACATTAACAAATAGTTCTATTAACCAAAACTAATTACATAATTTTTTTCTTACATCACAATCGACAAATTAGGGTTTAACCAAAACCTTTGCCCATTTTGCTGAATGAAATTAGACTTTGGAGTGTTAGTTTTTCAGTGTGCCTTTCTCCTCTGAGGCTGTTTCTCGGTGGCTAATCTGTAAATCCAGTAGACCTAAGAGAGTGTGAAGAGAAAGGAAATCAGAGATCTGGTTGGAATTGGAGAGAGAGAAAGGTATAGGAGTAAGAGAAAGAAGTGGTTTTCTGAGAGTGTACCAAAGCGAGGACGTGGGCTGCTATCAGGAGAACCACCATGAAAGGCATTGCGTCGAGAAGCCATGGCCGCGGCGACGATGAGTGCTGTTCATTCGCCATTTTCACTTTCTGCGTGGGTGTAAAAGAGCGCCTGTTAAAAGCCCTCGAGGAAGCAGGGCTTTGAAATACACTCCCTTGCATCTAGTCCAGTTTATTTAAAATAATAAATAAAAGTTATCCGTTAGTTAACTCCGATATACATAGTCTAAATTTACACCGGTTACTATATCAATTATATATTTTTATTTTTTACACAATTTTATATAGATTGATGTAGATGAAAACACTAATACAATACTTCCTCAAAAAAAAAAACACACACACTAATACAAGTGTTAGACCACTAGCATTAAGGGTGTAACCCCCACCCCCACCCCACAAAAAATAGCTAATTTACAACTACATATGCCAAAATTGAGCTTTGCTATATGTAGGTTGTAAACTTAAAATTTCATATTTTATTCGCTCTTTCTCTCCCAACTTATCTCTTAACTTTAGTCCCTCACTCTCTCTTTCTCTCTCTTTTGTTATTTTGAATGGCGATTTAGGTGACTGTAAATTGGTGGTTAGGCTGTGGATCAGCGTTTGGGTGAATGGTTGTAGATCAATGTTGAGCTTCGGTGGTGGTGGTTGGTTGTGGTTTGGTGTCTTCAGTGGTGGTGGTTGATTTTTTCTTTTCTTTCAGTTTCGATGGTGGTGGTTGGTTTAGTTGGGTGGTGTTCAATGGTGGTGGTGATGAACGAGTTTCGGTGGTTGGCTGAGTTTCGGTGGTGATGGTTGTTTTAGTTGGGTGGTTTGGTGGAGGTTTTTTGTTTTCTGGTTTGGTGGTGTTTTAGTTGTGGTGGTGATGGCTGGGTTTCAGTGGTTAGGCTAAGTTTCGGTGGTAAGTGGTTGTTGGTGGTAGTGGAATTGTTAGATTTGGTAGTGGTTGTTGCCTATGTGGGTTTGATGGATAGAGAGAGAGTAATGATGTTAATTTCTTTTTTCAAAGTATACATAACGTAGTTTGGTTAACAATTACAATAAATTCTAATGATAATATTCCAAGAGTAATGTACAAAAGGTGTGCTCAAAGGATCCTAAATCAAATAATTCTGATTAAAAAAAATTAAAATATATGTGATATTATTAGAAAATAGTCAAAGTCGGAAGAATAAACATAATTTATTATAACCATTTAAATACCATATATACAAAGAGATTGTTTTCTAGGAATAAAAATATACATCAAAAACATTTTTAACAAAGCAATATATCATAGTTCAATATGATATATTTTAAAATGAATTTTATCATTCAATATGAAATGTTTAAAATGAACTTTATTTTGAGAACGTACTTATCTAACAATTTTGTAATATTTATTCATTTTAGATGTAAAGCAATTCGATTTCATTCCTATTGGATAAATACATACATGAGATGTATCTTGTAGATATATAATATTAATAAGATTTAGGTCAACTACAACACTACAAGGAACATTTTTTGGCTTCGCAACTGCCCGGGTTAATTATGTGATTTTGATTGGATAGGATAGTATGAATGTATATCATGTGGACGTGTTGAGTTCTACATTAAGCGTTTATTGGAAAAATCGTGGCAATATAATTGATTATGAGACTTTATTAGTATTCTAGGTAGCGTAAATGTGGCTTTCGAAAATAAGGGTGTGTTGTGTGAGCTTGTGACTCTCACATCGAGTATTTTATGGGTAGATCTTGGTCATAAATTATTATGATGAGCTAACCATGGGGAATAAATATTCTTTCATTCCTTGTTCTTTTATCTTTTCTATTTAATTTATTGATTTTTAGATATAAGAATAAAAATTACTAAACTAAAGAAAATGAAGGCTAACTATATATTTTTGTATATTTAGGTATTGATATAGCTAAAACAACAAGAACAAATAATGTTATGAAAATCATCATTTTTCAATGAGTAAAACATAATATTGAGTAGTTTTAATCGAGTCGAGTTGAAAACACTATTTTTATGTCAAAATGTGTAATTTTTGCATTTTCCCAAATTTATATATTTCTTTTATTGTCGTAATCACCGGTTCATCATTGTTTTATCAAAGATGCTTTTTTATTATTATTTGGAATTAGGTGGTAGATGGGACATGGTAATATGATACTGTTTATGTGCAGAAATTAGGGTAGATTCTTTTTTTTTTTTGGAGAGGAATTAGTTAGTTAAGTTAGCATTGAAATTCTAGTGTACTAACAGGTTTAAGATCACAGACGGTAAACTAACAAAATGGCCTAAGTCTTGTAATTAGGGTAGATTCTAACTTAGAGTCAAAGGAGATTAGTGCAAAATTTAGTACAAAATAAATCATATATGATTTTCAAGTTTTTTTTATTTTTTATTTTTTTATTATTATATATATATATATATATATATAAAATGTAGAGTTATATGTTGATAAATGATTAATTAAATTGAACTGTATTAAAAAAAAATTATTTTATCTTTTTGTTATTACAAATAGATGTTAGTTTTATTTATTTATTTATATATTAATTTAGTATTAAATCTTCTTATAAATTCTTATTCTTAAATTGTGAAAAGAAAAAAAAAAAATTTCATACTTAGCTACGAAAGAAGAAATCCTCCTATCCACAATGGTGCCTTCAGCTGGGACTGTTCAGTGTTCACCTCCATATTCTTTGCAATGTGATGGGTCCTTAAGCATTGTGTTGATCATGCTGGCTCAATGCACTGTCGTCTCTTTCCAAGTTCAACATCTAAAAGACAAACCTAGCTAGTAGCTGAATTCGATGTCAACTTTATTAGAGAGTTTGGAACCTAACCATATAATCTCAACAATTTTCTTCGACCGTACGTATTGAAGGTATGGTGTGTGTGATAAATCCCGTGACTGAAACCAAAAACAACGTGATGAGAAGGCAATCAATATCTGTGGCGAAAGAGTAAAGACTGGGTTTTGAACAGTATTAATTAAGAAGGATCGATCATATAATTGGAGCTTTGAGTTTCGGTTTGGAGATGGCTGCATGTGTTGGCAGCCTAGCTATAAGACTGGTTGGTGGTGGAAACAACATGTTGTAATGAATCCTAAAATGTTTGGACCTACAGCTTGCAGTTGTGCCTTGAATTGGTTTCTGGCAGGTTGATAAGGGAGCGCTCGGTTTCTTGCGAATAAAAATCTTATGTCCCATTTTGAATATTCAATCTTATATTTTACCTATCACAACCTGTTGTATATTCATTGTTGTTTCCTTATAAAATAATCAAAGTTTGAATGGAATAATCAGACATATAAAATTTCTATTCATTTTGAATTTTTCATTCTAATTGGATATATTGGAATAACCAACTAGTATTTTTTTATGTGTTTTTGTGTTAGAATCTCATTTCCTCTGTGTATATATGTTTGTTTCAAAAAAATAAAACACACCATAATAATAAATACCTAATTGTAACTATCATAATTATCAATTTCATATTTAGAAAAAAAAAAAAAAAGAAGAAGAAGAAGAAGAAGAGGAGGGAAACAGAGAGAAAACTATAAAATTTAAAAAAAAAATTAAAAAATTTCATGCACTGTACAGGTTACCGACTAGTATGTGCAGAGAAACATTTTCTTTTTATGGGTCATTCCACGTTGTGGTTGTTTGGTTAAACTAATTGTCTGGTTTAATCAAAATATCTCAAATCTTAATTATTTCACTTCCAATTTTGGCCTTTTCTTTTACTCTGTGTTTTAGCAAAGTTATAAAATTTATATGTTTTGGTCAAAGAAGGAAGGACGGCTAGCTTCTTTTCAGATGCATGAACCATATATACTACATTCTCTTAATCAAATTTTCTTTCCAATTCTGTAGTGTATTTAAACACCGAGCCTTCACTATCAAAAAGAGAAGAAATATCACCTTTTTTTTTTGGTTGATATCACTTCAGTTACCAAATTTTTGCATCTATATTTCACATCTGACAAGTTACTGAATTTATTCTAATTCCTCTCACATCTGGTTAAATTTGGACCAAAGTAAAGAGTTGTCTCATTAAGAAGTTGGAAGGGAAACATAAAGTTATATATAAATCCAATATAAAATTATTTTCAAAAATAATACCATCTGGTAAATTATATGGCACAAATTTTGTTTGGTGGTAGGAACCGGATCCAGATGACTTCGTACCAGGAAGTCAAATGAAAAAAAAAAAAAAAAGAAAAAAAAAAAAGTAACAAATGGAATATCCCATGGAATACTTTTTTTTTTTTTTTTTTGGTTAATTTTTCATTTTTACAACAATGATAAAGACATAATAAATTTCTCAATTTCTTTTACAAGTTTTGATTAGTGTAACATTAATTATTTTCACATGGAATAACAATTGAAATAATTAATTGTACACTATTACAGCATATCATTGGTATGATAGTCATTTTACAAATACAAATTTTTGTAAGGTAAGGGGATAAGGTCCGGAATTCAGGTCTTCAGAAGGAAACTTCACACACATAAATACTTAGATTAGGTTAGAATAGAATTTATATTTTATAATAATAAAAATTGTACAATGAGCACAACTTGACATTTCAATATATGATAATAATTATTTTGAAAAATGAAATAAATTGTATATCTAGACTTATTTTAATTGATTCTTTGAAATAACAAAACTTTAAAAGGACTTAAGGCCATGTGATGCAAATTAGGAAGGGGCACCTTGAGGTAACCGTAACCCATAAAAGAAAAACTTTGTAAACAAATAAATAAAAATCTCATGCTTTTGTTGTTATGGTGGAGACAGATATCACATGCTTAATAATCAAAGCCTACCTTCTCTTCCTCTCTCTATATATACCTGTGAACGTTAAGAGCCAGACCAATAAGACAAAGTCATAGATATAAAGTTTTCAGTTTTTTTTTTTTAAGTCTTCTACAAATTAAAGAGTTGAGAGCTTTCATGGCTGGCCTTCAATACAACTTCTTCCCCACTGATTTCTTCTACCCTCGTCCAAAGTCTGTGGCCATAGACACCACCACTCCCAAAGCTGTTCTTCCTCTTCAACAAGACCCCATCAGAGACGTGACCAATGATATTGAAGTGTCCAAAACTTTGGTTCAAAAAAACCCAGTTAAGAAGGTTATCCCTTTAACTTTGACACATAAATCAGCCTCTTTCTTGGTTACTAAGGACCCCAGAAGAGCCTAAGGCATGAAAAAAACAATCTATGTGCAAGATCAATTTCGTTCGGCAAATTGAGCTTTATTTGGCGTTTATATATACAGTATTTGTGGAGCTTGAGTTCTTCTCTTGCTTGGAAAAATAAGGGGTGGGATAGGATTGGTTTTTTTTTTTTTTTTTTTTTTTCTTTTGAATACTTGTTTTTATAGAAAGATGTTATGTAATATGTTATATGTACTAATAAGATCAATCTCATCATTTCACCGGAATAGTGTATATATACATCGTTGTACTGTAAATTTTTTTTTTCTTGACAAGTGAGTAATTCAAACTATGTATTCCTCAAAGAGAGGACTGAGTAATGTTATTGAGCAACGTGACTCTTAACATGATTTGTATTGTAAATTATAAAGGAAATATGCATACTGCAATTTCTGTTTGTATAGTTACTATATTATTTTTCATCTTGTTATTCACAATTGATGCAGAATTTGAGAATTCTGAGTCCACATGGCATGTTAGGTAACCTGAAGATTACCAAATGGGTTTGTTTAAAACTTTCAAAAAACAACTAACACATAAATAAAGATGCCTAAAACTACAGAAGAATTCATGCCGAAATCACACTTGTATCATTTTGATAAATTATTGATTGTTCCAAAAAATTAATTTATTAGAATGTGATAAAGTATCACTTAATTATTATATTAACTCTTTTTTTCTTGACTAAATTTAATTACTTTAACTAGTATACAAAACTAACACTTCTACTAACATTTTCCGGCGGCTCTCAAAAGAGTGAAAGTTTATTTAAGTGATAACTTGTTGGGTTTGTTTGTTTGACCAATTTAATATTATAAATTTAAACAAATATGGAATATTTAAATAATAAATATGACTTTTGGTTCGTCCACTATTTATTTTGTTTCATGTTCAAGAGCATCCTTTTCAAGGGTCATAGTTGGTAAGAAAGAATATACCGAGGACCCATAGCCTGCTGTCAATGGAGGGTGCTTGATGGAACGGAATATTCGTGAATATGCCCTGAAGAAAGTGTAGAAATTTAGTTAGCCAAATGCATCCTGTTAAATGTAGCAACTCAACTTCTTACTTTTCTTTCTGTGGCTACCAAATATAAAAATTCATTAAAAATATATTAATTTTCTTGGATGAAAATAATTTTTCTGTTTCTTATTCCATGAAAAGAAACCCTGATAGTGATAGGTTTCTACAATCTACGTACCAAAACAAATTAGAAAATTATAGAATAATTCATAGTTCAATAAATACACATTCACATTATTCCTCTCACATGAATAGTAAGTCAATTTAATTAATGAAAATAGGAGAAATTATATGGTACTAATGATGGACTACGTCGCTTATCCACCATTCTACTACAAGACTCTTATCTATTTAAAATTGCTGAGTTAATTTATAATAAAAATACGTTACTTGTCCATCATTTCACTACAAGACTCTCACCTATTTAAAATTGTTAAGTCAATTTATGATAGAAAAAAAATTAACAGAAAGTGACTTCCACTCAACAATTTAAATATGTGGAAGTTTTTAGTGAAATCGTAGATAAGTGATGTGGTCCACCATGAAGACCGTATAATTTCTCGATACAATAGCTCATTTTTACGTGAGAAGATAGAGCACACACTACACATTTATTTGGTCACACTTATTATACATTTTTTCACACATTTAAAAAGTTTTAAATATATATGGATTCCAGTTAACTCAGCTGGTAAAATTTATAATGGTTTAATAAGACATCTGAGATTCAATTCCTGCCTATACTAGAAACTGATTAGTGTTTTTGTCTGATGATAAAGAACACAATCATCAAAAACAAATACCATAGATTAAAACTTATAAAATATATAAATAAATAAATAAAAAGTCTTATAGAGTACTCATCTCTTTTTTCTTTTTCGTTTCTTTTTGGGTGATAAGTTATGTTAGTCGCATGCATTAGTCTCACAAGTCACAACTAGGAGCTAGCTAGTTATCTTATCATTGAATCCCAAATTTCCTTGCTCTACTACAGGCAGGTCAAATAGTAGTGTCTCGCTCTAGAGGTGCCAGGTAGACCATACGTGGCAGTTTTCTCACTTCACAAGTAAACCGTCTCTCTCTCTCTCTCTCACTGTTACACACAAAAACAAATACACAGAATACTGTGGTTGTTTGTTATGTGAAAATCAAATCAACCAGAGCGAGAGAGAGTTCTCAATTCAAAATTCTCGTTTCGCTTGCGCATTACTACAAACACCTGCGTTGCAAACTTGCTCTCGTATGGGTTCGTCAACTCTGCCCCAATCTTCGTTCAGCTAAGATCTTCCGGTAGCCAATGAGGAATGTCTTTGCTATTGCCAGTCTCAACCGTCACCGCCATGTCGCAGTGCTCTCCAGAAGTACCAATCCTCTTCTATTTACTTTGCATTGTATATAGCTTCTGTTTGATCCTTGAGAAAATGTAGGAATAGAAAAAAGGAACTCAAAATCTTCAAAACACGTTCAATAAATGAAAACACAAGTTAAAATTACTGTGAGAATTGAGTTTCCATGTAATTTTGTTTCTCGGAAATCAAACGAGAGCTTTTGTTAGGTTTATTGTTATAATAGACATTAGATTGTTTGTTTTTTGTTTGATCAACATGGACAAGATATTTGTATGGATTATTAAGCGAAGTGATATTTTGAATATAGCTTTAAATTTGTTAATGTCATTAGTGGAATTTCTAGGGGCTAGTTTATAGGTTATGGTTTGATTTATTATTGGCTTATTGCTTGAACTTTGTGTTGTTATAACTTTCTTGGAATTTTGTTTCAAACAACTAGTGTTGTAAGACTCAGGGTTTGGAATGTGGCTTAGGTTTTCTAGGGTGCTTAATGGTTTATTCAAGTATGTGTCTCTATAGTGATAAGTATTAGAAAAGTGGTCGTTACGAAGGCTTTACTGCAAGGCGAAGTGGAAAATTTTGGATAATGAAAGTCGGGACTAATTTCCGCCCATTGTTTGATTCTTTCTTTTACTTATTTCTTGTTTTTGTTGTCCTCTTTTTTTGCATGAACTAACGTTTATTTGTTGGGTATGTTGTGAAGTTACAAAAGGCTTCATCAATTGAACCTGTTAGAGATCCAATTTGTATTTCCAGTTTGCTGGTCGGATCCACCCTGCCCATGACGCTAGAGCTGTTGTTTTCATAGAATTAAATTAATCTAGTCAAATCTGAATTATGGCATTGTTGACAGAGTTTTCTGACTGATTAATGGAATTTTTCTATACTAGTATATGGACAAGGTTTTTTGGAGGAATCTTCTCCAACCCACTACGTGGCGATATATAACTATCCATGTGTATTATTTAAATAAATCACATGACTCATTAAAAATGTCATGTGACTAAAAGTATATGTGGATGGTCTCTTTAATTGCCATATAGTGGGTTGGAGGAAGTTGCCTCCAAACTAGTTTGGAGATAAACTTTTTTCCTAATAATATTTTTATCAATTGGGTGTGTGGTCTGCAACATTTTTTTTCATAATAAAAATACAATCCTTATTAGTTTATCTGCCATGGCCTTTGTTGTCACTTGGCTCTTACTATCTTTACTGCCAGCATGGATCATGATACTAGTCTTGCCACTTCACTTGGTTTTCCCTGCAGCTTCACGCCATGATAGTTTTGTTGTGGCTATCTTGTGGAAATGCATGTCATTGGGATGTCAAACAGATATTGAAGTTGTTAGAAGACAAGATAATTGGATTCCATCACAGCTGTTGCTCCGAAATTCGTAAGTGGATTGCTTTCTTAAATTTTGTGAAAACTTGACACTTATGTTTTGCGTACAGCATTTCCCGAATGATTCGTTGTTGTTCTTTGAAGTTTTTCTATGTCTCCATGATTGTCGTACTTCAGCTTAGAGATATTGGTGCAGATTTTCAACAGGTTTCTCCAGTGTGCATGGTGGAAGCCCATCGGCAGCGTATGCAAAGCTGAGGAAGGAATCGCTAGAAAGTGAATTTGGGCATACTCTTGGAACTTATGGAAAAAGTGTTTCTGTTGTTCCTCGTTTTGGTCCATTTTTGGCTTTGTATAGAGCAGCAATTGTTTCATTTCATGTGTTGAAGCTAAGCTTTTCGCAATTCTTCGTGCGAGACATAACAAAACGTGCCATCAAGGTATTAGACACCTTTTATTTTACTCACGCTGTGGATAATTCTCTGTTGCTTTTGGCTGAGTTTGGAACTTGCACGGATGGAGGTGTTGACCATAAGTTTAGTTCCTCAAATTCTGTGAAGTTGAGTTGTGATGAACAAGGCATAAATATCGATTTGTTAGCATATTTCTTAATTTAGAGGCCCCTTTATTTGAAAATTCTTTATTTCAATACAGAAGTATGGAAAAAAAGGGCTATCAATACATGACAGTTCAATAATAGCAGTGGATTGACGACACCATCCCAAATATCAATTTATGCAATAGAAAATATACCTTCCTAGGAACATCTTCACTTTGATCATGATACTAGCATTGACACATTAACATCATACCTTTCTAGGAGCATCTTAACTTCGATCATGTGCTAGTTTTGACATATTACCATCAAGGAGCTTAAACGAAATGACAAAGATATAATAGACATCTATTTTATTATCATTTCTATTTTTATATTCAAGTTTGAGAATCAGCCTCTCCTCAATTTAGGAGAAGGTTGCCTACCAGACCGCCTCTCCCAAATCCCACATAAGCGTGAGTCTCATACAGTATGACTTTTAAAAAAATATTAATTTAATGTTTGTCTGTATCTGTTTAACAATTCATTTAAACTTGCAACATCGTTTATTTTTATCTGTTTAACAATTCATTTAAATTTGCAACGTTGTGTGGTGCAGTATGGTGGTTAGCTTGTGATATTTTTCTATAAATACGTTGCAACTTGCGACTCTAAGTTTTGTTTCAGTCTATTCTTGTTACTTTTTCTTCTTTTGTTTGAAGTTTTGGCTGTTTGAGGATGAGGAACTAGGTTTTTTTTTCAGTTATTCTCTTGTTATACTTCCCATACTAGGAGTCTCCCTCCTCCCCCCTTGTGGCCCTGCCCTCTCAAAACTAAGTTTTTTTAATAAAGTGATTTTTTATGTTGACATGGATTCAAGAATGTTGGAGTGCCACTTGTTATCATTATAATGATGCTATCAGCAACTACCAAGCTGTTACAATTGTCGCACTTTCTTTTTGTTATGTTAAACTGCCCGGTGGTTCTTACCAACGAGGTAGCCATATTGTGGATAAATTTCTCCTGTCTGGGCAACATTTATCTTTCATGGTTGTAGCTCTCAATCCTTTAGTCTAGACACCATAGTTACTGGGTTTGGAGTCTTGTTGTGCCATTCATCTCTTTATGTTATGACATGTCTTTATGCATTTATGTGAAATGTTGGCCTACATTGTCAACCAATGCAATAGTTGGGTACTGCCATACTTTTACTTTTCCATTTATGCCATATTTGTTGGATTTTTTCACTTGTTTTTGCACTCTGTTCCCTTGATTATGCACTTCATCTTCGGCACAAGAATCATGCTCTGGGTCTGGTGTAGTAAATTGTTCAGATAGTGGATGGTTTTGAGGTTGTTGATTCATTGAATGGGCATTCTCAATGAGAATGTTGGACTGTGTTAGTTGCTGCTTCATTTTTTTACGCTTGTAAAATTTTTATTTCAGCTTAGTATCAGCCTTAGTTGCCAAGAGCCTTGTAACTTAATTAGTTGACACCTCCTGATGTTTTTAATGGAGACATCTAGCGTTCAAATCCCCCTTCCCTTGTTGTAACTATCAAATTATAAAATAAAAAAAATCAGTCTCAGTTAGCAACATGACAACAACATGGATATTGCACACCTGTCAGTAGGTTCAGTATGTCCTATGTAGGATGTGTTGCATGCCTTGTTGTTTCTTTTTTTATTCACACGGAGGGAAAACTAAATCTTTTCTATCCACCCACTTTTCCACTCCCTCCCACTTTTCCATCCTCCCAACCAAACGAACCCTTATTGTCTGCCTTGAAGTAAAATTCAAGTGTTTTGCTCCAAACAACAAGGGAAGAACAATTCACGTTTCTTTCTCTTTGTTCGACAAATTAAATTGTAAAGCTTCCTGATATTATAGATAACATACTTTTTTTAAGAATTTTTTTGAAGTAATAATATTTATTGAAAGAGATTTTAAAGGAATTTCTTGATCTGAATGTGCTGATTGATAGTGGCTCAGTTCATGATTTATCGTCCAAAATAATTCCTGCATAGTTGAGTGTTGAGCACTAGAATGGGTGATTAAGCTGTGGCGGCTAGATTAGAAAGGATTCAGAGGAATTTCCGTTGGGGGGGCTTTGAGGAAACTTTTAAATATCCTTTAGTTGTTTGGGATAAGGTTTGTTTACTAGTGGAGGTCGGTGGGCTGGGGATTCAAAGGATTGGATTGTTTAACCAGGCTTTGCTTCGAAAATGGCTATGGCGCTTTGGGAAGGAAAGTAACAGGTTATGATGTTAGGTTATAGCAAGTAAATATGGTGTGACTGGAGGAGGCTGGTGTACTGGAGATGTGAGAGGATCTTATGGGTGTGGGATGTGGAAGAGTATTAGGGCAGGAGCAGTGAAATTCTTTGGATAGGTAGCGTATGATGTGGGTTAGGGTCATTGTATTCGATTATGGTACTATCCTTGGAGTGGACATCCTCCTCTAAAGGACATGTTTCCAGATTTGTTCGCTTGTTCTCGGTCTAAAGAAGCCCGAATTTCTGATTTGGTGGTTTTTGCGTTAGAAGGGGGAAGTAGGAGTTGGAATTTACAATTCCGCCAAGCTTTTCATGATTGGGAATTAATGGGTGTATATTCTTTTTTTGAGCTTCTTTATTCCCATATGCCGAGGGGAGAGGGGATGATAACTTGACTTGGAAGTTGACTCAGACTAGTGTATTTGATGTACGCTCCTATTATAATTTTTTGGTCGGTTCTTTTACTGATATCTTCCCTTGGAAGAGCATTTGGTGTGTGAAGGTGCCTAAAAGAGTGTCTTTATTTTTATGGATAGTACCTAGGGGTGGGATTCTCACCATTGAGAGGGAAGTCCCTAGTAAATTGGTGCTACCTATGTCTTGTGATGGAGAATCTGTGGACCATCTTTTACTCCACTCTAAGTTTGCTAATGCTTTATGGAGAGAAGTTTTTTAGGTGTTTGGGATCCAATGGTTGATGTCGAAGCAGTTAGTTCTCTTCTTTTTGCATGTAGGAATTGGTTTAGGGAGCACCATTCCACTACCTGGAATATGGTTCCAGCATGTCTGATGTGGTTGGTTTGGTAGAACGTAATACCTGTACCTTTGAAGATAAGGAGATACCTTTAGATCTCTTAAAATCTCTTTTATTTGGTAATTGGGGGTTTACGCAATGTCTTTCCATTCCTGATTTTTTGAATTCTATTCGATTTAGCTCTTGAGTTTGATGTATTTGTTTCATGTTCAGAGTGTTCACCATCGTGAGCACGATGTTCATTTCATTCAATAAAAGTCCTATTACCTATCAAAAAAAAGAATGGGCGATTAAGCATCTTTAATTTAAAGTTTATTCATGCATAAATAAGTTTATGAGCATGTGTTTGGATTAGCTTCTTCTCCTTCCTTCTTTAAAAAAAAAAAAAAAAAAAAAAAAAAAACTTATTAGCTTATTTTCTTATGAACAGCTTTTTAAAGCCTCACAAATTTCTAGATACAACTGCACTTTACTCAATTTCAACAAATCAGTAAAAAGCTAATCCAAATGCACAGGCTGATTTTTTAATTTGGGGAAACATGTTACCAATATGAATATAAGTTGAAGCTATATTGTATTTATTTCTTTGGCGGAGAAACACATGAATATATGTCACTGATTTAAATTTACAGTAACTTATGTACATTTTATTGCAGTTCCGTGAAACTTTGATCCGCTTGGGCCCATTCTACATCAAGGCAAGTCATTCTTGTAGTCGTGAAATTTTCTTGTCATTTTTTTTAGTAGTCTTAAAATTTGTCATATCTTCCTGCCATTTTTCATTTTGTTCTTTACTTAGAACTATATGCATTACATGAAGTTGAGTGTCTAATGTAGGATATGTAATGAAGAAATTTGTTTAAAGATAGGAGTGACTCTTATTGATGAGAAGATGCGGGAGAGTTGCTCGAGATGGTTTGGTCATATGTAAAGAAGAGCAATTCATGTATCAGTGAGGAAGAGTGATTTGATTCAAGTATAGAGAATGAAAAGAGGTAGAGCAAGAAGTAAAATAACGCTAGTGGAAGTAGTAAAAAAGGACATGTTAATTAAGGAAGCAACAAAGAGAATGACTTTGGATAGGGAAGAATGAGAATAGAGGACCCCAAAGTTTTGGGACCAAGGTTTTGATGTTATCATTGAAGGTCTAATGTAGGCTGTGTATGGACATGTTTGTTTGTTTCTTGTATATCAGTCTTTCAGCATACATTTAACATGTAAGTGTAATTGTCAGATAGAAGATTAATATCATCAACTAATACTGAGGAGGTGAAGATTCAATTCTGTCAGTTGTTGAAGGTTGTTGTTTGTTCCCGTACATCAATCTTTCAGCATTCATTTCACATGTAATTATTAGACACTTGATTAATATAATCCACTAATGCTGAGGTGTGAGGATTCAATTCTGTCAATGGTTGAATGTGGTTGCTTGCCCCCCGGTATATCAATATTTCAGCATACATTTAACATGTAATTTAGATAGAAGATTTATATCATAAACTAATGCGTAGGTTTCAATTAGCTCAACTGGTAAAATTTCTTGTCATTGAATAAGAGATATGGGGTTCAAACCTTGCCTACACAAAAAACCAATTGGTGTGATGATAAAGAGCAATCGTCAAGGAGCGGACTGCGGACACAGGACACTATAGGTTGAAATTCTATCTTTTATATGTATATATCATCAACTTATACTGAGGGGTGAAGATTCAATTCTGTTTGAAGGTGAAGGAAGAGTAGGAGAAGATGGAAGAGCTTGATGAGGTGGTGTGTAAAAAAGATTATAGATATGAGATACATAGGTGTACTTTGGCTCTCTGATTTGAAGGGAAAGAAACCCACATATTCCAAAAGAAAATATGTGACATAGGTCCCTCTGTGGCAGATTGTAGTAAAGGTGGCTAGCTGGTAAATCCTGTTGGTAATTATACCATGGACTTTGGGATCAAATCCTGCCTTTAGCCAATCACTTTGTTGTTTTGTTTTTGTTTTTCCCCTTGGGTGTGTGTGTGTGGGGGAAGGGGGGGGGGGGGACCGAGAGTTGGAGAATGCTCTTTTATCTTACAACTCATTAAACAAAAATCTGAGATTGCAAAAGTATCTTTGCGAGAAAAGAGTATTATTTATTCTCTTGCATTCTCTACAAAATTTGCATTAATTCTTTTACAAACTTCTGTGTGATGGATGTTATACATGGAATGTGATGAGGATTAATCACCTGGATTGGAATTTCAAATCATTAGATGACTCTCAAATTGCTGTATGCTGAAATTTACTTATCTAACCTTTTATTTGTATTTACAGCTTGGGCAAGCTTTGAGCACAAGGCCAGATATATTGTCAACTGTATATTGTCAAGAGCTTGCTAAGTTACAGGTTTGCTAGATTTCTTTCTATCGTTTGCCTCTTCCCAATGGGTCATGTGACCAAGTATGATGATTAGATCTTCTGCTGCCATGTTGGTTTATCTCTCACAGTTTAAGCTTTCCTGTATGTTGTGTAGGATCAAATACCTCCATTCCCAACTCATATTGCAATTAAATCTATTGAAACCCAGTTGGGTGCTCCTCTTTCACAAATTTTTGCTGACATCAGTCCAGAGCCTATTGCAGCGGCATCCTTAGGGCAGGTTTATAAAGGTTAGAGAATCTCTTTTGAAAAATGGGAAGATTATATGCTCTCTAATCAGGTTGCATTGATCTGTCTCTTCACTTTTCCATATGGATGTCTTGGGAAGATCTGTATGTTGGGAGAAAACTGAAGCTAAATGTTTCATTTTGTTGTTCAAGTCTTGCAGCTCACCTGCATTCTGGAGAGTTGGTAGCTGTCAAGGTACAGAGACCGGGTATGTCACTTTCATTGACCCTTGATGCATTACTATTCCAGATGATTGGGGGTCAATTGAAGCGATTCGCTAATGCCCGCAAAGACCTCTTAGTAGCTGTGAATGAAGTGGTGAGCCTTCTATATCTCAACTGTATAGATATCCAGCCTTCTTTGTTAATGATTTCTGCTGCCGCATATAGTATCTTCATTTCATAAATATGCTTAAAATTGATATCTTCAAGATCATGTATTGGATTCTTTACTTACAAAGACAATAAAACTCTGAATCCAGCATTGAGAAATTTTCTTGTTAAAATTTACTGGATGTCCTGTCTATGCCTGATATTTGATTTATTTCCCTCTTCAAACGCTATTTAGATGATTATACATAAAAAAGGGCTCTACAATAATTTCTTGGTGTTTTGCTTTGGAAATGGGGATTAGTGGTTAGTGGGTTAGGCTTGATGTTGGGCTATCTTGATAACTGTTAGATGGTGTAGGCTTGCCCCAGCCCATGGATAGCCCCAATCTATTGGTTCTCTCTCTCTCTCTCTCTATTGTTGGGGTTTATTCCCTAAAATCCAATTTATTGGCATGTCATAAATAATTAAATTGTTTAATTATATGAGAATATTTATTAATGAACTAATGGGACATTATCTTAGTCCATGAGATGCATAGTATATGATTTATGTGAAAAGTCACAGAAGATATAAATCACAAGTTCTTTGTAAACCCAGAATTTTAGTTCGTAGTCGGTGATAAAATTGGGCATTTTATCTACGAAGACTATAACATATCAACTAAAATGATTTGTTTTGATCATGAAAGTGGAGACTTTTAGTTAATATGTTAATATGTTTTAAGAGTTAAGACATATTGAACTGGACCGCTGTGAGATTTATTATTCTCCTAACGACTGTCAAATGAATAATAAATCTCACGACTTCTATTTACATCAACTCTAAATCCTGAAAGAATAATGGACCTGATCATTAGGTGTAGGTTCCTTTGATATATCAGGAGTGAGATCTATAAAACACGATCAAAACCTCAGTATGTTGGGCAGCCGTATTTAGTGTTGATGGAACATATATTCTCAAGATGGAATTCATAATCTCTTAACGGAGATATAAAATATTTTCTTGAGATATGTTTAATGGGTTTAGTTATTCAGAGTGTTGGGCCCAACCACTTTAGTAAGGAGTTATTAAAGTATATATTTATGAAATTGGATTTCATAAATATATAATGAATAACATAAATGATTAAACCTGGTACTCAAGGATTAAAATGTAGTAATCTTCAAAGTAGCAGTCAACATTCATGACTTTGTATTACTACGAATATTTTAATGAAGGGGTTGTATGTATAATAAAGTCTTGGGATATAATTTATTAATAAGGCCTAGAGTGCAATTATATTCTTATAATGGTATTGAATATAATTAATGGTAACTTTGGACTTGTCAAGAGTTGATAGAAAAGCCCAAGGCCCATTGGAGCTAGAGTCTTATTTGTTCCCTTTGATCTCATCTCAAGCCACAAACTAAAGCCCAATTGGGTAGGTCTAAAAGGCTAACCTAATTAGATAATCAGTTTTTATTTAATAAAAGTTATTAAATAAAGTAACTACCAAGGTAGTTAGTATGTACGTATGATGAAAAGAAAAGAAAACAGTTTTTCTCTACATAGAGAAGAAGAAGTTTTTTTTCTTTGAGGATCAATGTACAAAAAGACTGATTGAGAGACCACACTTCTTGGGCACTATGTGGAATTGAGATGAAGATTAAATGTATTCTCAAGTCTTGGTTTTGAATTTCACTGCATCAAGGTACGCTTTCTATTCTTTGTTCTAGAATTCAAGGTTACATGTTATCTCTCATGAATGAAGTAGATCCGTGATTGTTGTTTCCGCTGTGTGTTTTGTATGAGATGCAAAATCAGATTTTCCAACATCTATATATATAGAAATAGACTGTACTTGAAATTTTATTGTATACAAAACACAACAGCTATAAGACCCCATCACTATTGCTTGTATATGTGAAATAATCAATCCAGAAGTTTCAGTCTTCCACTTTCAAACTCTTCCTCACCCTTTATCTGGTTCATGAAAACTCTCTCTTTTCTTTTCTTCTTTTTCTTTTTTTTTTTTTTTTTTTTTTTTTTAAGTAAGAAAGAAGTATATGAAAACTCTCATGAGCATAAGAGTTTATCTTTGATTTTGTTATGAGTAAGCTGCATCCCTACATCTTCAATCTTGTCATTTCCCTTATTCT